>BSBM01000066.1:14995000-15717500 GCA_027924585.1 Larix kaempferi | reverse complement strand
GTCTTGAACAACAAAATTTGATGTCGATGCCCCTATGATTCTAGCGTTGCTAACTTGCTTGGTATGGAGGATTTTTTTTTAATGTTTTTTTGAGCTATGTATTATTTTTTCTTAGGCGCTTAATGTCCATCATTATTACATCTCTCAAGCTTGGATGATTTCCCTGTCTCCGGTTTGAATTAAGGTTTTGGTTGGTTTTATATGTATATTTTGGTTGTAGGTTTATTATAGCCTTGTTTTGCTTAGTGGCTTGTTTTGTACATAGTTAACAATAAGTAACTTTCTCATGGTTCTAGTTTTATTTTAAGACTATATCTAGTTACAACATCTTGCACTATGCATGAGATCATGCAGATGACGCAATATGGTTATTGTGTAGTCTAAGTAGTTTTCTGTACAATCAAGTGTGGTCTAACCCAAAAAAATACAACAAAACAATTGTTAATTTAATGAACTGTAAAATTAATGTTACATATATGTCAAATTAATGTGTTTAAATTTGGTTTTATTGAAAAGATACCATTTTATCATGTAGACATTAAGGAGTGCTCAATTATTTAAGATTGTAAAAGTTTGGATGGGCAATACTTGTTTTTTTCATTTTGGGGGGGAAGGGTTTAGTTAATTTATACTTGTCAATTGAAGTACAATTATTTAAATTTCCCTTCATCTTTGAAGGACTCCAAGAACAAATGCCCTTCCAATAAAAAATTAAGACCCACCCTTCAAATTTCATCATCGAGTCCAATTTATGCAAATATTTTCAAACTGGGGGAAGGTTTGGCATTAAACGTTGTAAATGTTGGGTAATAAATGGTGTAAATGTTATGAAGGGGCACATGTGCATGTTTTAGCATGTACGCACTAGTTGTTGGTTGTGGAGCTAGATCTTCCAGTCTCATAGAAAAAAAAATTGGGGTTGTTTTCGCCAGTTGTTTTGCGGGCCCATGGTTTTGGGTATCCCGTGGTATTTTTCCCATTGTATTTTCCCTATAAAAGAAAGACATTGTAATATGACTAGGGTTTATGTATTAGGTTTTATGCATTGCAAATATCTCTAAGATCAGGAGAGAGACTATGAGACAGTGAAGAGGAAGTACAGCGGCTGTGCTGCAAGTTGTATCCCTTCACCTTGCTGGACGGTAATAATAATAAGGACTGGCAAATTCAGTGTGGACGTATCCCAAGTTGGTGTGAACCACGATATATCTATGTCTCTCTTGTAATGTGTGTGTGATTATATTTGCATTTCTGTTTATTGTAATTTCTTTGCGATCCTGTTTTTCTAACAATTGGTATCAGAGCCAAAGGTCTATTTGGTAGATAAACCCGCAGGAAGCTAGGGTTTCTAGTTCGAGTGGGAGAAATGGCGGAAGAAGGAAAGTTTAAGGTCGAGAATTTTAACGGCCAAAACTTCCAGTTATGGAAGATGCAAATGGAGGACTATCTGTACCAGAAGGATCTATTCCTACCGTTGGGAGGAAGAGCAAAGCAGTCGGCGGCCATGAAGGACGAAGAATGGGAGGTTCTTGATAGAAAGTCTCTGGGAACAATACGGCTGAGCCTGGCTTCGTCGGTGGCCTTCAATATCTCAAAAGAAATGGAAACGGAGGGTTTGATGAGCGCACTGGGTAAGCTGTATGAAAAACCCTCGACCTCCAACAAGGTATTTCTAATGAAGCGTTTATTTAATATGAAGATGTCTGAAGGTGGATACGTTACTGATCATTTAAATGAGTTTAATATGGTTACAAATCAGCTAAGTTCTGTAAGTGTGAAATTTGATGATGATTTTAGGGCTCTTCTAATCTTGTGTTCATTGCCAGAAAGCTGGAATAGCTTGGTCATGGCTGTAAGTAACTCTATCTCTGGTTCAAACACCTTAAAATTTGATGATGTTATTGGTGTTATTCTTAGCGAGGAAATGCGAAGAAAAAGCACAGATGAGACATCAGGTAATGCGTTGACCATGGAGAGTAGGGGAAGACAAAAGGAGAGAGGAAAGAGCCAAGGTAATCGTGGCAAGTCTAAAACGGGCAGATCCAAGTCCAGACTGGGAAAAATAGAGTGTTGGAACTATGGAAAGAAAGGACATCTAAAGAAAGACTACAGATCTCTAAAGAAGAAGAAGATGCACAGAAGGAAACTACCCAGGAAGCAAATGTAGTAGGTGATGTGTTACAAGATGCTTTTATTCTTGCATTAGATAATACTAGTGATTATTGGGTAGTAGATTCAGGAGCTTCATGTCATGATACACCCATAGGAAATACTTTCATGAGTATGTTCCTAGTGATTTTGGACATGTTTTATTGGGTGATGATAAGCCATGTAAAATTGTTGGAATGGGTAAGGTATGGATAAAAGTTAAGAATGGAACTGACTGGCTATTGAAAGATGTTAGGCATATTCCTGCTATGAAAAGAAATATGATCTCAACAGGGTAGTTGGGAGATGGCGGCTGTCTATCTACATTTGGAGAAAAGTGGTGGAAGATCACTAAAGGATCAATGGTGATAGCAAAAGGAGACAGGATAGGTACATTATATTTATGTCCTCATAATACTAATCATTCTATCTCTTTAGCTTCCACAGGAACAGATACAACATTGTGGCATCATAGGCTTGGCCACATGAGTGAGAAGGGGATGCAGATTCTCCACTCAAGTAAGTTGCTGCTAGATTTGAAGCAGGTAAGTTTGGAATTCTGTGAAAATTGTGTTTATGGAAAACAGAAGAGAGTCAAATTTCTCAGGGTTGGGAAACAGAAGAAGAATGAAAAGTTAGAGCTAGTGCATACAGATGTATGGGGACCGGCTCAGGTACAATCTCTTAGTGGATCTCATTATTATGTTACATTTATTGATGATGCAACTAGGAAAACTTGGGTTTATTGCATTAGACAAAAATCTGATGTGTTTTCTACTTTTAAGAAGTGGAAATCTTTGGTTGAGAATGAGACAAGGAAAAGGTTGAAGTGTCTCAGATCTGATAATGGAGGTGAGTACTGCAGCAAGGAGTTTGATAGTTATTGTTCATACCATGGGATTCGTAGAAAGAAGAAAGTCCCAGGAACACCACAAGAAAATGGTGTGTCAGAAAGGATGAACAGAACGATCATGGAGCGTGCAAGGTGTATGAGACTGCATGCAAGGTTGCCCTTACAGTTTTGGGTGGATGCTATAAATACTGTTGTTTATTTAATAAACAGAGGAACTTCAAGTGCTTTGGATGGTGGTATTCCAGAGGAGGCATGGACAAATAAAATGGTAAACTACTCATTTCTGAGAACGTTTGGTTGTGAAGCATTTGTCCATATTGATAAAGAAAATAGAACAAAGCTTGAAGCTAAATCCAAGAAATGTACCTTTATTTGATATGGGGTTGATGAATTTGGTTATCGCTTATGGGATTATGAAAATAACAAAACCATCAGGAGTAGAGATGTGATATTTAATGAAAAGGTCATGTATGAAGATCAGTTGCAGGGAAAGAAACAGGAAAAGGAAACCACAGAGTACACAGTACTTGATGAAATTCAAGAAAATGAAGTTCCAAAGGTGCCAGAAAATCAAGAACAACAGCAAGTACCTGAAACTCCTGCAACTACAAGAAGATCTACCAGGTTAAGTAGACTCCCTGAATGATACTCTCCTTCAATGTATTATTTGTTGATGACTGATGCTGGTGAACCAGAATGTTATGAAGAAGCAATGCAGGTGGAAACTAGAAAGAAGTGGGAGCAAGGAATGAATGAGGCGATGGACTCATTGGTAGGAAACCAGACTTGGGATCTGGTTCAGTTGCTTGTTGGTAAAAGAGCATTGCAGAACAAATGGATTTACAGGTTGAAGGAAGAAGGAGGTAAGAAGCGGTACAAGGCCAGACTTGTTGTAAATGGGTTTGCACAGAAGAAAGGTATTGATTTTGATGAAATATTTTCTCCTGTTGTTAAGATGACTTCAATTAGGACTATCTTAAGTCTAGTGGCGATAGAAGATTTGCATCTTGAACAGTTAGATGTAAAAACAACATTTCTCCATGGGGATTTGGAGGAAGAGATATATATGCAGCATCCACAAGGGTATGAGGTCAAAGGGAAGGAGGATTTGGTATGCAGGTTGAAAAAGAGTTTGTATGGCTTGAAGCAAGCTCCAAGGTAATGGTATTTAAAATTTGACAGGTTTATGACAGAACAAGGTTATAGTAGATGTCCTTCTGACCACAGTGTTTATTTCAAGAAGCTAGACAATGAAAGATATATTATCTTATTATTGTATGTGGATGACATGCTTGTTGCAGGGTCTAACATGCAGGATATAAATGTACTCAAAAGGAAGCTAGCTAATTCATTTCTGATGAAGGATTTGGGTGCTGCAAAGCAAATCCTTGGTATGAGAATAACGAGAGACATGAAAAATTTCAAATTGGCATTGTCTCAGAGTGAGTACATACAAAAGGTGTTGGAGAGGTTCAAAATGCAGAATGCAAAACCAGTTAGTACACCTTTGGCCAGCCATTTCAGTCTAAGTAAGGAAATGTGTCCCAAGACACAGAAAGAGACAGATTACATGTCCAAGATTCCCTATCAATCAGCAGTTGGTAGCTTGATGTATGCCATGGTGTGCGCAAGACCAGATATTGCACATGTAGTGGGAGTTGTGAGCAGATATATGAACAATCCAGGTAAAGAACATTGGAGGGCAGTACAGTGGATTCTCAGGTATTTGAGAGGTACCACCACTCAGGCATTATGTTTTGGAGGTTCAAACACTGTTCTACAAGGATATGTTGATGCAGATATGGCAGGTGATAAGGATAGCAGGAGGAGCACCATAGGGTATGTGTTTACTGTAGGTGGAACAACATTAAGCTGGATTTTGAAACTGCAAAAGGTTGTTGCACTTTCAACAATGAAAGCAGAGTATGTTGCTATTACAGGGGCTAGTAAAGAGATGATTTGGTTGCAAAGGTTTATGGAGGAAGTGGGTAAGAAGCAGAAGGATAGCAGGTTTCATAGTGATAGCCAGAGTGCCATTCATCTTGCAAAGAACTCAGCATTCCATTCCAGGACTAGACATATACAGCTCAAGTACCATTTCATACGCTCTGTTCTGGAAGATGAACTATTGAAGCTGGAAAAGATACATACTAGCCAGAATCCTGCAGACATGTTCACAAAGGTAGTGACCAGAGAGAAACTGAGTTCTTGCTCGGTTTCAGTTGGCCTTCTAGCATGAAGGTGAAGAGGAGAAATTTTCCAAGTCCAAGTCCAGCAAGTGCAGCAGCAGTGGAGTTTCTCTGATCAGTCTCCAAGTGGGAGATTGTTGGTTGTGGAGCCAAATTTTCCAGTCTCATAGATGATATTGTCTTAGTCGTGCACCCCAGAGGAATGTACACCCATTCTGCATTTTTAAGGGTTCAGGGGAAACGCCCCCAAGAAAAAAAAATTGGGGCTATTTTTTCCAGCTATTTCGTGGGCCCATGGTTTTGAGTATCCCGTGGTATTTTTCCCATTGTATTTTCCCTATAAAAGAAAGACATTGTAATACGGCTAGGGTTGATGTATTAGGTTTTATGCATTGCAAAGATCTCTAAGATTAGGAGAGAGACTGTGAGATAGTGAAGAGGAATTGCAGCGGCTGTGCTGCAGGTTGTATCCCTTCACCTTGCTGGACGGTAATAATAATAAGGACTAAAAAATTCAGTGTGGACGTAGCCCAAGTTGGGGTGAACCACGATATATCTGTGTCTCTCTTGTAATGTGTGTGTGATTATATTTGCATTTCTGTTTATTGTTATTGCTCTGCAATACTATTTTTCTAACACTAGTTATGTGTACGTGATACAAAGATGCGTGCACGCATTTAAACATGCGTGCGCATGCCTGCTACTAGTTAAAAAAAACAGAGTTCTCTGTTCCTGAGAATTCTACCAAAAAACACAGGATTTATTTCTTTCGCGGGTTTCAATCTCTTACAGGTTGCTTATTGGATCACACTCATTGATATTTTGGACACTCATTGATCTATTGGACACAAAATCACCCTTGGAATCTAAAAAACATATTCAATGGTCTTGGAATCCAGTGGATACATTCAAGCTACCAGTTTTCATTTCCAGTGAAGATCATTTCTATAGGTGTGGTGAATTGTAAATAATTCTTTTCATTCACAAGATTTGAGATTCTCCCATGCCTTTTTGTTTTTATCATATTCCTACAACAATATCCATGCATAGACAACAATGAATTTGACAAAAAAAATCCATCTAAAAAAACTCATATGAACACTAGACAAGATGAAGTATGCAATGTAAGCCAATAATTATTACCAATATATTTTGATTTCTCACAAGGATGGTATGGATGAGATTCTCTCTTGAGCCTCTTCAATTTTAATAAAATCCTAAGAAGCAATCATGAGAGAGGGTCCATATTGATTAGTTCATGAAATTTTGGCCATGCTCTCATCTTCATGCTATGTTTATTTGATGTAGAAAAACTATCAAAATATTCCCAAGGAATCTCTAGCATAAACTCTTTTTCATTTGAAAAAAATACAAATAAATGGTTTAATGAACCTCCTTATTTTACACATTGTACACCATAGCAAAACCTATAGCATAAACTATAAAACTATTCCTCCCCCACACATTTCCATCTATGATGAGGTTCTCTCTTGAGCCTCTTCAATTTGAATAAAATCCTAAGAAGCAATCATGGGAGAGGGTCCATATTGATTAGTTCATGTAATTTTTTTCATGCTCTCATCTTCATGCTATGTTTATTTGATGTAGAAAAACTATCAAACTATTCCCAAGGCATCTCTAGCATAAACTCTTCTTCATTTGAAAAAAATACAAATAAATGGTTTAATAAACCTCCATATTTTACACATTGTGTACACCATAAAAAAACCTATAGCATAAACTATCAAACTATTCCTCCCCCAGACATTCCCATCTATGATGAGGTTCTCTCTTGAGCCTCTTCAATTTGAATAAAATCCTAAGAAGCAATCATGGGAGAGGGTCCATATTGATTAGTTCATGAAATTTTTTCCATGCCCTGATCTTCATGATATGTTTATCGTAATGTTTCTTTAATATTGTGCCTTTGAGCTTGACTACTTGCCTCTACCTCATTGAATTCTCCTTCCTTGGGGGAATTTACAACCTCCTCATTGTGTAATTAGTAAACTTATTCTCTTTACCTTATTTGATGTAGAAAAACTATCAAACTATTCCCAAGGCATCTCTAGCCATCTCTGTTGTAGGGTGTTACTACCATAAATTTTATGAATTCATGGCTAGGCAAGACACTAGTTTCTCGACTCTACACTTGACCAACAATCATCTATATTGATTGGAATTGTAAGGGATAATGATGTTTATTTGAACACAAATAAACCAACATAGTCTGTAGTTGTATGTGTTAATTTGTAAATTGGTAAGTTATATTGGAATGTGTCAAGTTCATTGTATAATGGAACTAATATCTTATTTGTTGTTTCTTTTGCAAGGGTAGGCCTGATAGTTTTGTTAAAGAGACTTTTGGAGATGGGAAACTCACGCAACAAAAAAAAATAAAAATAAAGAAGGAATATGCCCATTGAAAAGGTCAATGACTTAAGAGAAAAGGCCAGGTTGGGAATGGAAAGAGTGAGACATGGTCCTGTCATTGCCCCAGATCCTGCCACTGATTCTAACATAGTTGTTGACATGAAAACCTCTTGTTCAAAACCACAGGTAAAGCGGTCACGTCCAACGGACCCAACTCAAATTCCAACATCAACACAATCTCCGACCAATAATCCATCAACGAGTCATGCTGAAGTTCCTCATGATACAGGAATATTGGGAGATGTTGCATGTGTAGAGATGGACATACAAGCCTTGCTTAATTTTCAATATCCCCAATAAGACCACACCCATGTCGACCACACTCCCATTATGGCCCAATCTGTGAATGAAGCACCACAATAAACAAGCTCTGGTATTCATGTCTCATGTCCACCCTCCCTACCTCGACTGTCTAGTGCAAGAAGAAGAACTCCTAGATGTATTCATGTGGATGAAAGTGCTATGTCGGGGCTTGAAGGTAAGTTGCCAAAACACACTGTCGAATGGAAATGCAGCAAAATTATCAAGGAATATTTTGAATCCAAAGGTGATGCAAGTAAATGCCAATTATTGCTATGTTTGTTAAAGTCACATTGCTTAGTTGTTGTTAGGAGAATTTTGGGCATAAAGATAGTTAAAAGTTTAGAGGCTAGCAGTCATATTGTTAGAAATATCCAATCTGCATTTAATGCAACTGGGAAGATGTCTTGTACAAAATATCTTTGTGCGGCTCATCGTGTTTTAGTGGAATCAATTGTAAGCAAGTCCACAAGGCAACGTCTCCTGCTATCACACACTTCTCACATACTCAAATTAAATAGAAAAACTATTAAAAAGTACTCTGTTATAAGAGAAAATCTTAACACTATGGGTGGAAATGATTGGTGGGATTTGGTTGGTAGGTTGCCTCGTGCAGATAGGAATCTAATTGATGCTGTTAAGGAGTTAGTACAAATTTTTTGGCATGATCATACTAGACCTTCATCAAACCAAAGAGACATGCTAAAGCTGAGAAAAGGTTCTACTGAACGTGAACCCCATGTTAAACACTCCTTGACACCACACACATTGAACTCTATTAGAGATTCAGGAATGAGCACACACAATTGAACCTAGGCCAAAGGTCCTTTGAGAAGTGCAAACCATGGTACGTTCGTATATGCATTGATCAGAACACTTGTTGTTGTAGATACCACGTAGAATAAGAATATTATTATGACACATATAAACATATATTTTGTGATTTGCATACTAACATTGTGCAGGGCTGCAATGAATCCATACTACCACCAAATGCATCAAGAGACTTTATCCACAAAACTATTATGAAAAATCATGTCTATATGGGACATGTTCTAGGTGCAGTGGGTTTTCTCTTTTGAACCGTTGCATTCATGAAAGCAAGGAGCACGAATTTTTCAGGATGGGCATGGAGATGCAAAGCTTCAAGTACGTAACCTATCAATTAGACAGTGCCATGGAAATTAAAAAGATTGCATTAGTGAAGTCACAGGTACAAATGAATATTGCATATTTTTCATATTACACATTCAATTTATGACATATACATTTTTCCAAAGGCCACATTGTAATATTTCCCTTGTTTTCATGGTAACAGGTATTGGTATGTGACTTCTTGATGGAGTTCTACAAGAAAACGGAGTAGTATGTTCAACATGTGCATGTAGTGTGATGGCAAGATGAGCAGTACAGAAAATGCAAGGACACATTTCCTGTTGGAACCATAGTTTCAATTGTGGATTTTGCATAAAATTACACCCTTCAGGCACAAAATGAAATCCAGAGTCAATACTACCATTCAGACCAAGTCAGCATCATGGTACATATTATGTATAGGCATGGGCTAGAGAGAAACAATGACAAGAGGATAATACTAAAGGAGACAAACTTTTACATAAGTGATGATAGAACCCATGATCTGCATTATGTGCAACATTGTTTTCAAATTTTCTATGATCAATTGAAGGAGAGAGAGATATAGATGGATCAACATTGGATATGGTCAGATGGTTGTGCAGACCAGTTCAAAAATGCCTTAGTATTCCAATGGCTGATTATTTTGCATAAGACTTATAATGTGCCGCATATCTAGAACTATTTTGAGACTGGGCATAGAAAAGGCGAGCATGATGGGGCTGGTGCATGCATCAAGACCGCACTACGAAGGTAAGAGATAAGGTTTGACGCCAAACCTCATATCCGAGATGCAGAATCCATAGTTCAATGGTGCTCTGCAATAATGTCACACCGAGCAAGAGATCAACAAACATCATCAATGGCAGGACGTGTGGTAAGAAATTTTTGGCGAGTGGCTAACATAGATCGATCGCGTTCCTATAGTTGCGGCACAGTACATGTAACACGTGGATTTCATTCAGTTCGAAGCTCAAACAACCCCTTATTTGAAATATGGACGTGAAAGTTTGCTTGCTTTTGCAGCCCTTGCAGCAGTGGCGAATGGGATGAATGTGAATGCATGGACTGGGTTGATGAATGGGATCGTGTGTCACTTGCAGTAGACCAATGTGCAGTTGTTGAAACAACCCAGTTAAAGGAGGGCCAGTCAGTGATTTCGATAGACTATGACCATATCTCAGATCTTGTACAACCAGGACACATATACGCAGTTGTTGCCCCAAAAGACAATGAATGGGGCATGAATTATTGGTTGGCATGGTGCATCTAAGGTAAGCAAACCCTCTACAGATCATTAATCGACAATGAAGGCATTGAATTTCCTATTGGCTCGATGGTGGTTAAGGGGGAATATCCTACACCATATGGGAAGTCAAGAAAGACTAGTGGGCATGTATTCATGGATTAAAGACTAGGTTCAGTGTTTTATCACTTCACAAACTTTATCGTTGGCACAAACATCCATCTAAAGACAATGTCAAGCAAGAGCTCAACCAAGGTACGCTACTACCTGCCTCATTCAGAGAACGAGAGATTGATGGAGACAATTAGAAACAGAGAGGATCCAGATGGATTTATTGAATGAGGCCAGACAACTTTACATAAGAGAAAGAATTGCATCAAAGAATGTTATGTTCTACATCGAGGTATGTGTAGTTTTATGTTATTTTGTTGGTACATGCATTTTTTGTTGATACATACATACATACATGTCTTTTCCATACATACATGAATACCTACATAGAGATACATACATACATACATACATAGAGATACATAGAGAAACATACATACATACATAAAGATACATACATAGAGATACATACATAGATATACATACATACATACATACATACATACATACTTAGTTACATGTCACTAACACTTGTCATGCTTGCCAAATTCACTTTGCTTGTTTTCCTATTCAACAACATTTGTCATGCTTCCTCCATGTCAACAAGTCATCCTCATCATGCATGTCAACAACATCTGTCATGCTTGTTTGACATGATCTCATGCTTGCTTGATCTTTGCATCATCATATTGTTGTCCTTGTCATACTTGGCGATCTTCGCATCATCATATTGTTGTCCTTGCCATACTTGGCCACTTGTCATACTCCTTTGTCATCCTATCAATCTTGCTTACCTTGGCATGCTCCTTTGTCGAGTCATCAACACTTTGTCATTAATGTGTTGTCCATTGCTTGTCCTTCATGTCATCTTGTCCATCTTCCATGTCATCATTTCACCCTTTGTCATTATTGTTTAGAAACCTAATCTATCCCTAGAAACTTAGTCTAGCCCTAGAAGCACTAATATAACCCTACAAACCTAATCTAGCCCTAGAAATCCTAGAAATCTAAATTAACCCTAGAAACACTAATTTAACACTAGAAAACTAAGCTAGAATACTAGAAACCTAATCTAGTTCTAGAAACCTAAACTAGCCCTAGAAACACTAATCTAACATGAATCTCTAGGAATCCCTCATTGGCTTCAACAACAAGCTTATGTTAATCAATATCTCCCCACTAGCATGATTATCTTTATTAGGGTTTAAAAACCCTACCCATGTCACGTCACACAAGTACACCACTAGAGAACTCAATTTATATAATCCAAGTCTACATGTCCATCTTGGTATTTCAATCCTCAAACCCTAGGTCTTATACTCTAGCATCAAACCCTAATATGCATTTGGTTGGTGATAAGAATGAGATGCTTTATGTTGGGATTGAATTATTTCAATATTTAGGCCTCTAACACCTCTGCAACTTCTTCCACTACCATGATCTCATATTTCAATGATGTCAATGGCTTTTGATTATATAAATATAAATATTTATTTTTCTTGGAACCTTGGGGTACATGCAAGAGCACATGGACATGTGAATATGAGATATCTCATGAAAACCCTAGCCATGTCACATCACACAAGTACTCTAGCATCACACAAGAGAAATATCTATAAGAACATCCAACATGTCTATCTTTCCCTTATCTTCTCCACTGGTTATATCTTCGTGATCCATAAAATCTAACTCCTAGGGTTTACTCATTAACCCTATAATCTCCATGATAGATAAGAAGTCCTTGTTGGATTCAATAACAAGCTTATGTCAATCAATCTCTCGCCACTAGCATGATTCTCTTTCTTAGGGTTTACAAATAGTAGCCATGTCACATTACACAAGTACATGGTGTTAAGATTCAATATGCTAAGACAGAAAATATCAACATTACATTTCATTTCACAACAATAGCATATACAGGATCACTAAAGAAACAACAAGCACAACATAAACACAAGAGACACATATTTATCCTGGGAAACCCTCATGGGGTAGAAAACCCAGCAAAGCTTCCTCAATATAGATGACCAGCAAATACAAAGATGCAAACCAAAACCATGAGCTCCTTTTCCTCCACAACAGACCTCTCTCACACAAGTGTGCCACTCACAAGTGAATGAATGAGAGTGATAAGTGAGGAAGATCCTCCTCTACTTATACTTGTTTCCGAATTGACTTTTACACAAGCTAGGTCGGCCCCAACTTAATTACTGGGTTAAACACCCCATTACAACTGACTAGACCGACCCCCACTAGGGAAGTCTAATAACCCAAGTTACCACAATCCAACGGAGGAATAAACATCTCCGGATATACAATAAGATCTTCACGGAGGAATGAAACATCTCTGGAATAATAAAGTACAAATATAATATTCTTAGAAGTGACAATATTTCAACACTCCCCCTTAACGAGAAGGATATTATAAAAACATCTGCAGGAGCAAGGAGTCATCAACATCATACATGAGACATCTATAAATCATTGGAATCTTTCTCAACATCATCAGTAACTCAAGTAGTTACTGGAACATCTTCAATACTGGAACATCAACATCTTCAGTACTGAATCTTCTGCAGCACTTGAACAACTACAGCAATATCATCATCTGGATCCTCATGATCAACAACATCATTGTCACATGATCATCAACATCGTCATCATACGATCATCAGCATTGTCATCACGATCTATAGCATCTGGATCATCATCTCGATCTACAGCATCTGGATCATCATTTCGATCTACAACATATGGATCATCATCCTGATCTACATCATTTGGATCATCATCTCAATCTACAACATCTGGATCATCATCTCGATCTACAGCATCTGGATCATCATCTCGATCTACAGCATCTAGATCATCATCTCGATCTATAGCATCTGGATCATCATCTCGATCTACAACATCTGGATCATCATCTTGATCTATAGTATTTGGATCATCATCTTGATCTACAGCATCTCTGCAATGCACACGATCCAATTACAGGATGATCAATCTTGCTCACTTTAGGACATAGGTCCATGGATGATACAATCCAAATCAAGTTCTGGGATGATCAATCCTTATCACTTTAAGACAAGTCTCATGTCTAGGGACGATGTAATCCCAATCACATACCTTTCGAACCAATGTTCATGGATGATGCAATCCTCTCATGTACCTTTTGAACCAAAGGTTCACAGACGATGCAGTCCTCTCATGTACCCTTTGAACCAATGTTCATGGACGATACAGTCCTCTCACGTACCTTTTGAACCAAAGGTTCACAGACGATGCAGTCCTCTCACGTACCTTTTGAACCAAAGGTTCACGGACGATGCAGTCCTCTCACGTACCTTTTGAACCAAAGGTTCACGAACGATGCAGTCCTATCATCAATTCTCGGAGACATTTGTCTAAGGATCAATTCTGGGACCGAAGTCCGAGGAATATACAATCCCCACCTGTCCACTAAGGACTTCATTCTCGGAGACATCTGTCTACGGATCAATTCAAGGGACTGAAGTCCGGGGATGATACAATCCCCACCTGTCTACTAAGGACTTCATTCTCAGAGACATCTGTCTACGGATCAATTCAAGGGACTGAAGTTCGGGGATGATACAATCCCCACCTATCCACTAAGGACTTCATTCTCAAAGACATCTGTATACAAATCAATTCAAGGGACCGAAGTCCGGGGATGATACAATCCCCACTTGTCCACTAAGGACTTCATTTTCGAAGACATATTTCTATGGATATTTTTAGAACATTTGTTCAAGGATGATGCAATCCCTTTTCTTTCTCGGAGACATATGTCTACATATCCTTTTAGAACATGTGTTCAAGGAAGATGCAATCCCCTTGTCAACTTAGACCCTGTCTAAGGACCATCCACCAACCTTTCTGTCGACATCACCAATATAGGTGTCCACATCATCGACGTCACTGTCGATGCATGAAAACTCATCATAAGTGACCACATCACTCCCCCTTTCGAGGAGGGTCCTACCAAGCTTGTCTCAGAAATACTCAAACTTTACTTGAGGTACAGGTTTGGTTAGTACATTGGTAACTTGTTCATCAGTGCCTTCAAATTTGAGCTTTATAGTTCCTTTCTGCACCATATCTCATATATAGAAATATCAGATCTCTATGTGCTTTGACTTATCATGGAACACTGGAGTCTCTTCCATCTTGATACAACTCTGTTTGTCACACAGGATCACAGTTGGGTCTATCTCTAAGTCAAACAATCCTGAAGCCATACCGCTTCACAACTAGTAGAGCAAGCAGCCATATATTCTGCTTGTGCTGAGAGCCACACTAGACTACTTCCTTCTAAGCCACGAGATCATGGCTGATCCAGACAATAAAATCCTCTCGATGTGCTCTTCCTGTCTGATACACTTCCTGCCCAATCAACATTTGTATAGCCATTTGAAGTCATGATCTCCAAGATAACATAGATCAAAGTCTATCGTACCCTTTAGATACCTCATCACATGCTTTGCAATTATCAGGTGAACACATCTAGTTTCCACTAGATACTAACTCAAGGTGTTCATAGCAAGGCATATATTTGTCCTGGTATTCGTCAGATACATCAACGACCCAATACTATGTCTGTACAGAGTCACATCAACTAACTCTGAGGAGTCATCAGCTAACAACTTCAAGTCGGAACCCATGAGAGTGGCCACGGTTGTACATTCGAACATATCAAATCTTATCAATATTTCCACAGCATACTTTCCCTGGTTGAGAAAGATTCCTTTTGAGCCTTGGCATTCTTCCAAACCTAGGAAGTAATGCGTTAATCCGAGATCTTTCATCTGAAATTCTGTAGCTAGATTCTTCTTGCTTTCCATAATCTATTTCTCATTCACTGTCAGAAAGAGATCATCTACATACAATAATAGTATGATCCATAACCTTAAGGTAAAGGTTAGGAACAACTTTAATTCTGGTAAATCCCAAGCTTGTCAAGAAACTGTCAATTTTCCCTCTGTGACTGAACATTATTCACACTCTGCATTGAGTGATCTTCTTCATATATATCCGTTCCATATCTCATTAGGTGGGTCTACTGATATGAGCCTTAATATCATTCAAACTTTGTGGTGAGTTCCTTCTTTCATCCATCTAAGAGAATAATGCCATCTGTACATGGACACCATCGTCAACCTTGTAGCAAAGGTTGAAATCCGCATCACCCATGGTGATAATTAAGCTCATCAAATGACTATCGATCCTGGGTACCCGTACAGAGCTTTCTTCAATTACACCATTAAGAGAATGGTATTATCTAGCCACTTGGAGCAAGCATCTCATCATGATCCTCTTTCTCTTTCTAAGAGAATCTTCTAGCCACGAGCTTTCTATATTATGTTTGATTTGTAAATCTTCTTGTTGAACATCCATCACTTGTTCGGTGTTCATCATTCTTCATGATCTTTCCTACAAATCAAAATTAAGTACATGATTAGTAATACTTCATAATCATCAAATCATGTTGACATGATAACCTATTATGCATACAAATATGATTTTCATAGTTATGCAACAATCTTGACCAATACTTTGGCACAACACTTTTCCATATCATGTATGCATACAGTGGCTATCTAGATGCCTTCCATCTCTACCAGAACATACTATCGAGAGTATGCACAGCTCTCAGCATGTCAGCAAAGAGGTTTCATTCTAGACAATCAACAATGGAATGTTTGTCCAACTTATCAATCATATGCATATTAGTAGTATACTGTTCAATGTTATATGAGTGCTTACACTCAGCACGATATATTCTAGAAATACAAATATTCATACAACCATTACAAGCAATATCATTTACTATTTCAGAGATTCAAATAACAACTCAAATACTTATCTTTTATGTTTGTGTGGTTTCCTCCCGCTTGATCTTCTATATGTCTTTTGAACTTCTATTCATTCTATACCACTATGCATGATCAAGTGTGCACTAGTGTCATCCTCATGATCTCATACACAAACATACATTCATTAGTATAATCTCAATATTATCAAAACATTATAATTCTAAATAATCTTGAATATGTATGGTCATGATCATTCCATACATGGGTATCTAAGATCCTAGCACAAAGTAGGATTCTAACATAGGAAGACATACCTGGATTAGATACATGCTTAGTTATGTCTAACATACCTAAACAATATCTTCTTTGTTCTCTTCAATGATTTAGAGATCCTGTGCTAGAACCTGCATATCTCATAGGTTAAGCATAATAGAACAAAGTCATACATACCTTGTAAGTAGAACTTCTATGTGATCAAAGATTATGGATGAGTCTTTGTCTTCATGTCGGCATGGTCATGGAACTTGATTTGTCTTTCGTGATGTACCTGTATCTTGTTAGCAGACAACATCAACCTCATACAACACCACAGTGCATTAGTACAATCATATAGCCCTAATCAATAAATGTCTTCTATCATTCACATGCATTCATACTTTTACTAGGGTGATAAGACAATTCTAACATTAATCAAGATTGCACTAAACTAAATAATATGAAGACAAACATATTATGAACTTAATCAAGAATCAGATTTCAAGACATACCTGTATCTCCTTAAGTCATACCTGTCGAGACTTCTTGTAGTCTTCTTATGTAATGCCTTACCTCATCTCCCCCTGAAACTGGATCTGGAGCTCGATTAGGGTTTGTCAGAGAAACCCTAAAAATTCAAACTTTGACTTTCACACTTTTGAATGTATGGAAGGATGTGTCTTGCTGAGCTGATCAAACTAGCATACTTCAATTTTGAAATCTCCAAATTTGACCCCTCAAAATTGCCTTTGAAACTTCTGGATCTTCTGGACAGGATCCCGAACTAGGGTTTGATGAAGCCCACCCTTCTTCCCAATCAAAAGGTTCGATCCAAGGCTCTAAACTCTTGATTTTCTGAGGAGCTTCTAACCGTGGTCATAGACTGCAAAAAATTCCAACTTTTGTTGAAGCCCTAATTTTCCACCTTTCCGATCGAAATACCGAACAGGGGTTTGATCAAGCCCGGTCTTCTACCCAACCAAAAAATTTGATCTTGGTCTCTAGATTTCAATTTTCCTGAGTAGCATTCAACCATGGACTCCAATTCCAAAAATTCCAACTTTCTCCGAAATCCTAAATTCCGAAAGCCATGAATGAAGGTGCTCAAAAATAATTTTGTTTTGACATAAAAATGTACCTGATTTTTTCTGGTGTAACTCCTAACTTGTCGATCCAAAAGGTCTAAACAATTTTATTGTGGTATCCTGACCTGTCATCTTTCCATCCCAACAGGTTTGACCTCAATTGGATTCTCTGAGAGAGAGTTATGACAAGTGTCGCAACGTGACCTGTTTATGGGATAAAACAGGAGATCGAACTTGTACGGTGTTCCACATGTCACTGGTTCAACTTCGGCCTCTAAAAATGTTTCCTGAGATAGTAAAGTCCGTTCTCTATCTGTCACTTTTTACGAAATTTCATTTGGAGCTTCCTATCCCAAGTTATGACCTTTTTTCCTAGGTCACCTGATTATGACTGAGATCTGGAAGAGGCAGAAACCCTAACTTGTACTGATCATAACTCATAAAGTACAACGAATCTGAGGGTGTCCTTTGGACACAAGGTACATGGGGATGTTGTATTCGACTTTTAAACTTTTCCGATCCTGAACCTTCTCAAAATGGATTTATAGCGAAAGTTCCACGATGACTGGTTTTTGCTATATAAAACCCTAACCTTCAAATTGTTGCAAGTGAAGCAAGTGTCGTAAATGCCATATATTGCCTTCCTTCAGGTTAGCTCTGATAACATGTTAAGATTCAATATGCTAAGATAGAAAATATCAGCATTACATTTCATTTCACAATAATAGCATATACAGGATCATTGAAGAAACAACAAGCACAACATAAACACAAGAGACACAGATTTATCCTGGGAAACCCTCATGGGGTAGAAAACCCAGCAAAGCTTCCTCAATATAGATGACCAGCAAATACAAATATGCAAACCAAAACCATGAGATCCTTCTCCTCCACATCAGACCTCTCTCACACAAGTGCGCCACTCACAAGTGAATGAATGCAAGTGATAAGTGAGGAACATCCTCCTCTACTTATACTTGTTTCCCGACTGACTTTTACACAAGCTAGGTCGGCCCAAACTTAATTACTAGGTTAAACACCCCATTACAACTGACTGGGCCGACCCCACTAGGGAAGTCTAATAACCCAAGTTACCACAATCCAACAGAGGAATAAACATCTCTGGATATACAATAAGATCTTCACGGAGGAATGAAACATCTCCGGAATAATAAAGTACAAATATAATATTCTTAGAAGTTACAATATTTCAACACATGGCAAGACAACGCTATTTATAGCACCCAAAATCATGTTAGGCATTAGCTCCACTCTGCATGTCTTCTATCAGGGAAATAACCTTAGTGTTAGAACAAGATGCTCAACTTTTGAGCTAATTTGTCACTTTCTCAAAATTACTTGGAATTTCCCTTATGAGGCCTTTTACTTGGGGCTCCCAATTATCTCACATACTCTTAGACCCTCAACCATGGGCACACAAAAAATCTCAACTCTACTCTCCATCGATGGATATCACACACATTTAATGTAAATCAATCCTATGTCACAATCACTTTTTTGCTTTAGTGAATTTGCATGGAGCATCACAAAAATATCCTAGTTCTTATATTAGATTTAGTTGCATTGAAAACTTATCATGCATAAACCAAATCTGAAAACTCACTCTTACAACAATTATAGCAATAGTAAAACAACCCTAACTTATTCAATGATGATCTCAAATCACTCAACAAAATTATCTTTTACTTGTGATAAATTAGCAATACATATATAACTATAAATTACAATTCAAGAACATGCATGAGAACCTTATCACAAGGCTAGTATGATTCACTAGCTCTCCAAAACAGTAGCTAGGGAAAATAGTGAAATCCCTAGCTAAACCAAGGAGATATAACATGCATGAATCACTAAAACAAGTCGTCCAGTGCAATACATATGCTTCTCTTCTTCTTATTTAGAAAATGCACCTAGGGTTTCATCACAAAACCCTAATCATAAACTTCCAAGGGATGTAACCCTATAATCTCAGAAGGATCAAGATCAAGCCAGGTTGTCCTCCCTAGACTTCATATATCCTTTTAGGGGTGTTTTTATGAACCATAGTTAATCCCTCCATGAAGCTAATTACAAATAAAAGAGCGTGATATTGATGGTATGAGAAGGAATAACTCCTTATTCTATATATCATTGCAATTGGTGGTCTCCTCTAGTGTTGACATCCAAAATCATGTTAGGTGTTAGCTCCGCTCTCCATGCATTCTACTAGGGAAATGGACTTAGTGTTAGAACAAGATATTAGTAACCTTAGTGATCACAGGTCTTCACAAATGTGAAAGAGAGGTGATCCAATTTTGCTCAAGGGGGTCATTTCTCATCCAAAGACTCCCGGGCATGCGTGGCCACCATGGACACGTCCACAATGGCCACTTGCACCTATGGGATCCGACGGAATCCAAGTCGGCTCATTGGTTTGGGTTCCATGCCCCTGGAGCAATTCCTCAAAGTGTCCCTGAATGGCCCCGGGGTGCCAGACCAAGATTCCCGCAGCACCCAAACCGTGGCTCGGATCACTAATCTGTCGATTCCGGTGGATCCAGGACACCGGGTTTCAGCTAGGGGACCCCCCATAGCGTGCCGCCAACTAGGGTTTTGCTCAGTAAGGGAGTGTGTAATTTTTGCACATTGGGGTCAAATTTGCAAAAATGTCGACCAGGCACTTATGGCTAGCGTTCCTAGATGGAACCTTCCTAGACACACTTACAAGACTCCCCAGAACCCGTTTTGTTGCACGGTTGGAATTCTATGCCCCCGGTAGGTATCCAGCAGGTGTCCCTAAAGGCCTTTTGGTTGCGAGACGGAACAAGCCATAGAATGACGATCGTGGCTCGGATCGACAAACTGTCGAATCCGTTGGATTCAGGACGTCGGGATAGTGCTAGGGGTGCCCCTCTCATCTGGTCCCATGGCCCAGGTGTCATCTTGTAGGTCCAATTTGGAAACTAGGGTTTTGCTCAGTAAGGGAGTGTGCAATTTTTGCACATTGGGGTCAATTTGCAAAATCGTCGACTGGGAACTTATGGCTAGCGTTCCCAGCTAGAACCTTCCTAGACACACTTGCAGGACTCCCCAGAAAGCGGTTTTGTTGCACGGTTGGAATTCTATGCCCCCGGTAGGTATCTAGCAGGTGTCCCTAAAGGAATTTTGGATGCGAGATGGAACGAGCCATAGAATGACGACCGTGGCTCGGATCGACAAACTGTCAACTCCGTTGGATTTAAGACGTTGGGATAGTACTAGGGGTTCCCCTCTCCTCCAATCCCATGGCCCAGGTGTCATCTTGTAGGTCCATTTTGGAAACTAGGGTTTTTCTCAGTAAGGGAGTGTGCCAATTTTGCACATTGGGGTCAAATTTGAAAAATCGTCGACTGGGCACTTATGGTGATGATGATGAAGATGGTGATGATGATGAAGATGTTCATGATGATAGTGATGGTGATGAAGATGATGATGATGATGATGAAGATGATGATGATGGAGATGTTGATGAGGAACCTAGAGATGACAATAATGATGAAGATGTTGATGATGATGATGATGGTGATGATGATGAAGACGTTGATGGTGATGGTGATGAAGATGATGATGATGAAGAAGATGATGATGATGATGATGGAGATGTTGATGAGGAACCTAGAGATGAAAATGATGATGAATATTTTGATGATGATGATGATGATGATGGTGATGATGATGAAGATGTTGATGGTGATGGTGATGGTGATGGTGATGGTGATGAAGATAATGATGATGATGAAGATGATGATGATGGAGATGTTGATGAGGAACCTAGAGATGACAATGATGATGAAGATGTTGATGATGGTGATGATGATGATGGTGATGATGATGAAGACGTTGATGATGATGGTGATGGTTATGGTGATGAAGATGATGATGGATATGTTGATGAGGAACCTAGATATGACAATGATGATGAAGATGTTGATGATGATGATGATGGTGATGATTATGAAGATGTTGATGATGATGGTGATGGTGATGAAGATGATGATGATGATTATGAAGATGATGGAGATGTTGATGATGAACCTAGAGATGACAATGATGATGAATGGTTTTGCTCAGTAAATTTATCAAGTTTTTGGGTTTAATGATAGTGGCACCATTGTGGAGAGGGTGAAGAGGTAGTGTTACTTGTAGGGAGATTATGACATATTGGAGGAAGTATCTAAAGGGTACAGAGGATTTAGTGCTAGGGTTTGGGTGAGGGTTAGGGTTAGAGTTCTAGAAGGAAATTGAATTAGGTCATTTCTCTAATGTTCATTTTATATTAATGGTATGGCTTGGTCTAAGGTGGTGCTCTCAAATAGCTATTTCATTATGAAATATTTAACAAGACATTAATTAAATTTAAGATAAGTGTATTGTTAAATATAGTGAGCATTGAGCATGGGGAACCAAATCTATGAATATGTGTATTGTTAAATATAATTTTGTTGGGTGAAGCCAATAACCAACATAATCAACATAATATAAGAGTTTTTTGGGTTGGGGATATACCTCAAGGTACCCAAAGCATGAAAAAAGTTTGGGCGGGAACAAAACCAAGAGAACAAAATTTTTTGAAGAGGACATGTGGGGTGGGAGTTCGGCCTCCAAAAAATCAAGCATTGACATGAGTGAGGTAGGTCTAAAGCAACTTCTTTGATACCAAATAAGAGAAGTGGTAGGTAGGTCTCTAGGTATCTAAAGCAGCTTCTCTCATACCAAATGAGGTAGGTCTAAAGCAACTTCTTTTGTGGAGTGGTCTTGCATTTTGAAGTTCCCTTGGTCATTGTGTTCTAGTTGCATTGTTGGTTTTGGAGATTTGTTCCCAATGTTGGAGTTTTTATTTTTTTTTCTTTAACTTGTGTGTAGAGCTATAGGGATCAATGGTTTCTGGGTGTCTCCATCCACATAAAAAATACAGATTAGCTATGTAACGATCTCATTACAAAACGCGTGCGTATTCAATCAAAAAAATTGAGAGGCAATTGCAACGCATACTCTTTCTAACTATGCAACTTGAAGGACTGAGCATTAACTGTATCAAAACATATAGTGTGGAGTTGTGAGCCTCCATCAAGGCCATAAGGGGTGAGATTCCAAAAGAGGTTGGTTCCAATTTGTTTTCTGAGATACGCTGTAAATAAAAACTTCAATTTAGCATGAGACGAGACAAGTGCAAGCAGGGTTTCTTCAAACCTAGTGAAGAGTTGTAAAAGGAAAACGTTGCACCCATACTAACTATTACCAAGACATATTGTGGTTGGATTGAAGTTGTATGTCTTGCATTTTGAGCAATTCTTTGAGGACGTCTTCTCTTCATAAGCTTCTTTATCATTTATTATTTCATATTTCAAAATTGTTGTTATTTAATTCTTTGTTAAGACCATTGTTGTTTCTATGCTCATTTATGAAAACATTTGGAAGACAATCATATGCATACTCACATGTACATGTTATCAGCTTTGGTTATCTATAGTTTGAGTTTACTTTTAATGCAGACTCGCATGTACATCCATGTGCTTGATGTGTGAAAAAGTGTAAGATGCAAGACCCATTCAAATACAAGGGACTCATATTGAGGTCACTTGGTGTCTAGAAATAACATCTATATGTATGTGAAAACTTTTCCATAACATTGTTATTGAAGACAAAATCATGTATGCAAAACTGTAATCAAAGACAAATTCATATAGACAAGTGCAGATCCATCTATTAATATGCAAAAATGATCCAATCATGTACACTTTTTGGAAAAATGGAACATCGTTCCCAACGTCTATATAATGGCAACTCGTGCCCTGTACAAAATATGGCAACTCGTTCCCTATACAAAATATGGCCCATGGTGCCCTATACAAAATATGGAAACTCGTGCCGAAAATGCCACATCGTGGCTAGTGTACATAGGAAGGTCTCTCAATCCTCCTGCCCACCCTCGGAGCTCCCAGGTGCATCTCCAAAATCAATCTTCCTCTTGTTCGTGCTAGAGGAAGCTGGGTCCTTCGGGCGACTTGGACCACGTACCCCTGAGCCCTGAAATGACAACAATAATATATCAACTTTTCCTGGCAATTATACAAATATAAAATATATATTAAAAATAAAAATAGTTCTTAGATAACTCACCGCATGCGAGATTGTAAGTCGTGAGGGGGTCTCCCTCCTCCATGCTCATAGTCTCTCAGCAATGCCACCCTGCAACATTTAGAACAATCAGATAAATGATGAAATTAGATGCATATAGTAATTTTCGTTAAAATTGAACGAGATTTCATAAACTATTCAATCTCACTGTGAACACAACCGGTTGGTCTTCAGGGATGGTGGATGAAGCAGTCAGTTGGACAACCTGCTCCGATGCTAGGGTGGATGGTATAGGGGAGGATGTAGCCACATCGACGGTGGCTACACCACTGTGGGGTACAGTGGAAGAAGGAGGCATGGACTGGGATGGGCAAAGTGGAGATGCATGTCTAGGGCGATAAACCCCAACTGGATATAGTATGGATGGGGGCACCGTGGAATGGGAAGCGAGTGTGGTGGGGGAATGTGGGGGGGGATAGGTCTATGTTGCGGTGGAGGGATGGGTGACTGTGGATGGGTGGTATGTCGTGGTCGGATGTGGGAGAGTGGGAGAATGGGAACTGATATGGAGGTGGTGGAAAGGTTGGGATGGGGTGATGGGACGCAAGATATGAAACGGAAGGCAGAGTTGGATGGAACTATGGTGCTAGATAGTAGGGGGGGGCTAGATGGAAGGGGGTGGGGAGGGATGCATGGAATGGGGTATGTATGCCAGGGGATACAACTGGCATATACGGTGGCTGAAAGGCCGGGGAGGGAGGAAAAATGACACTGCCAGGCCGAGGTGCTCGCACCTGCATACACATTTATAACCTCATAGTTTAATATAGAAAAATATAAATATACATAGACAAGTCATCATATTTGAAATTAAATTTATGCTTTAATACACATGATACCTGCACACGTGGAGATCTACTAATCCCCGAGGGTGATGACTGGTCACTGGAGCCTGCGGACAAGAAGGATTGATAACTTTGTGACATGGAGGATGATGAATTGGAAAGCATAAGATTAGAGGACAAAGACAAGATGATGAGGTGGACAAGGAAGATGTGCGGGCATTTGGAAGGCCCCTTGCGAGCATTTCAAAGCACCATTGTGGGCATTCTTTGAAGCACCCACTGCAGGCATTTGTGGTGTATTGTGAGAATATTGATAAGGGCCCCCGGGTATTTACATGAGACCATTGCATGCATAATCCAAGACCAATACAAGCATGTGTTGATGGCCCTTGTGGGAATCAAAGTGGAGCCCACTGTGGGCATTTTTAAGAGTGCATTGCGAGCATCTTAAGGGCATATGTGTGTCTCACATTTAATATTCTGAAAGGATAGAAGGTGACATGGCATGGAATTAAAATTAAATAAGGTGACATGGCATGGAATTAAAATTAAATAAGGTGACATGGCATGGACAGAATTAAATAAATCATATTTGATTTATTTAATCATCTTAATGATAAAACTATAAATAGAAGACAAGTTTCATTTTTAAGGAAGCAATGTGTGAATATTTCGGGAGATTGAGGAGAGCTCTGATTTCGGGGGTCAGGATGACCGAGGAAGGTTCGATGAAGTAGCAACAGCAGCAGGAGCAGTGGTGCAGCAGTAAACTCATTTTTATCTCTAATCATTTGGGCTTCACTAAGGCAACAGCAGTGGTAGATTAATGACAGCATGACCATGGACAAATGAAGATATGTTTGGGGACAGAATGAGGACATGCTATTAAACATAATGAAGATGATCAGCTTATGGCAGATTGTTGATGGACAGAATAATGACAATGTCACCTACATCAAATTGATGATGGAAATTTCTCTCATCATTGGTCAAGTAAGAATGACATATTTTGGAATTTCTCTCCCATTTCTATAATCATTAGAGGTCTAGGATGCCTAAAGTGAACATGAACACATGTTTCTAGTTTTCTTAGGTTTTCATGTTTTATAAGGTTTCATTTTTGTTTGGTTGGATTATATGAATTTATAGCTCTCAAATAATTTAGACAATATGATAAACACAATTGTAAAATCCGATGATAATATGGTAATTACTCAGTGCTAATTAATTTGTAATTATTAAACAAAAATTAATCGTAACTGGATCTAATTATTCAAAGTAAAGAAGTTAACTGTGTGTATGGTGCCGCAATCTCCTCTGTTGCTACCATGGCTCGGTCTAGGTCAAAGGAACCAATGTCCTCCCACCTGGAGGATGGAGACTCGGCCCTAAATAGCTGTACATTAAAACAAATAAAGTCAAGAATGTGTAATTCAAAGTTTTAAATATATTAAACAATACGATATCAAATAAAATACAACAAATACTTGAACATTAAATAAAACAATAGCTAACCTGCTCCATGTAGCTCTCTGTGGCATGTTGTTGCGTAGGACCATGGAAAGAATGACCATAGTGAGAACAACGATGTGTCGTTGTTCTAGTAGAACTAGATGGCCTCGCCTGGGTTCCACCTGTACCTGGCATGTCCCGGACACCACCCATAGACCGTGCAACTATGTGTGTCTCATTGATGTCCTCCCGGCTTTGTGAAGACATAGCCACAAATGTGGTATGTCTAAGCAAATGATGTGTGGCACGTCTAACTGAGTCATCAATCTCATCTAGGCCACTACCAAACCTCGGTGGCTGAGGAGGGGAGTTTGGCTCTCTCCTGGGTGCAGGAGGTCCTCTAAGTGGGTTGCGGTGGGCTTGAGGTCGATCTTGGGCAAAGCCAAGACCAACACCCTGAAACTCAATGATGTCAAAATAGTTGACATAATATCCTAGCTCAAACTCAACCCACAATTTCTGAAGGAAATACTGTGGGACCTCCAAATTATTGCATGGGGCCTGTCAAACACCATAAACCATCTCTTTCTCCAGGTATCTCTCTATGGATGGTAAATACACCAGTCCATGCAAACCTATCTCCATCACATCTGGAAGTTGTCTTGTCCCGGGATCTATGAATTTGTTGTACAACTGAGCCTTGGTGATGTTGAGGTCTTTAATTTGTTCTTTGGACATCCCAGTGGAGTAGTGTTCCCTCATTCGAGCCCTGTATTGGCTCAGATTTGTGATCTCACTGTGGGCAATGTTGATAGATTCAATGATGTTTTGTAATGATGAATCCAAGGAAACCCGAGAGGGTTCCTTGGTGCTCTTCAATTCATCGCTTAATACCCTTAATTCATTCAAATCTTGGTGTAATTGATCTTCAGGGTTTTCATTCGGTTCATTGTCCATTCCAATGTTGTCTTATGATGGTCCGGTTTCATTGGTTTCATCTGATGGTTCAGGTTTGTTTGTCATCTTGTTAGGTGTAGTTAATCTGCAATGAATTTTTTTTGGTTTTTTAATGGATTGTAATTCTTTTTTTAAATTAAAATTGAAATGGAAAAAAAAACAAAAATAATAACAAATACATGGTTCGTTGAGCACCTACCTAGAGACAACGTCGGCAAGGTGGCAGAGGTTTGAAATGATGGCATTGACGAGACCTTTGGGTGCTCCAAGACGCGCTTGCGGGATGCTTGTTTGGCTGCTGTGCGCTCACGGTTTTGTTGAACAATGACAAACTCGTTCTCTGTTTTTTTTTATATAAAAAATTAACGCATGCACGCACTTTTTTGCGTACGCGTTAATAACGCGTGCACGCACCTTTTGTCCACGTTGACTCAACGAAGTGGACATTCGGTATTGCCGAAGGAGGGATGCGTGCGCGTCCCTGTTTTTTTCCACTCGCGCACTCCTATTGCACCCTTTTTGGGTACCAGCTTCGTGCGGGTACCCTCATGGATTGTAACCAATTCTGAATGATACTATATGCAACTATCATCTCAGACTTGTCTTGCGCAATTTCTTTATGGTTGAATATGTGATGAATGTTAAGTAGTTTAGAAGATGAATTCTAGATTGTTAAATATTCAAATGCATTGTTAAGTGAAGAAATGAACCCGATGATGACAATAAAGAACCCATCCTCTCCTACACATCCCTAATATTGGTCTCTGTAATTTCCTCCATGCTTCTTGAGTGAGACCTTATCCTTCTTGCAGGATAAAACATGAGAAAACATGACCTCCTATGAGAAAACATGTGTTCTTAACCGGTGGGCTCACTCAGGTTGTATATGTATTTTCATGGTCATATACAATAGAAGGATTCTCATCTTGTTTGAAAAAAAAATCCATAATAAAGAAAATATATATATGAAAGAAAAACTATATACATTGATAACTTCTTTTAGTACTTTATACTAATTAATTAAGAAAAACAAATCTAAATTATGATAAAATGAGGAATGGAAAGAATGGAAGTACTAATAAAATATTTAAATTTTAAATAAAATATTCAAAATTAAAATAATAGAAATAAGAAAAACACACATAGATACACATTGGAGTAGGAACTAATTAATAAAAGGTAACAATACCAATAGAATCATGAGGGTTAGCTAATGAATCTTAGATCTCTCCCCCCAAAGTTTGAAAAATCTTCACTCTTACATTAATGTTAAACTTTTTTTAAAGCTTCTTTAACATAAAAATAAAATAAAAGGAGTAGTCTATTTATTCTAAGTTTTGGACTTTGAATGGTTTTTTTTTAGGAATCTGTTAATGTTTTGTTGATAAAATCTAAATTTAGTAGCATTTAAATTGTATTTTTAAATACATAAATAAATTGAACACCCTCAAATATCCTTATAATACTCAATTTCTCTAAAATAAAACTTTTTACTTATCAAAATTTAAATAATCTAAATTGATTTCAATACAAATTGATACCCACCATTATCAAGATAATAAAAATACAAATTGATACCCACCATTATCAAGATAATAAAATTATAAGACAAACAAAAACTAAAACATTAAACTATCGTATTTATAATTTACTAAAATTTAAAAAACAATATAATAACATCTAATAATCAACTTTTCTTATTATATTAATACATAAAATCAATATGATATCTAATAATTAACTAACTTTTTCGTATTAAAATACTACATAAAATCAATATGACATCTAATAATTAACTAACTTTTTCGTATTAAAATTGGATACACCAAAATTAATGTCCATAAACAAGACATCCATCATGATGATCATCATTATGAACTATTTATTTTATTACGTTGTTAAAATGTGGTTATAAAACATCAAACGTGCTCAAATTATTTATTAACTATTTAATTAATTACGTTATTAAAATGTGATTATAACACATTAAACGTGCTGAATATATTTATCTGAAGTATTTGTATGAATACAAATCGATAATTATACAGTACAAATCAACCGTATATAACTTCGAATAAAATAATTGACTTGCTCTTTCTGATTCGTTTTATAATGTGTATTTCAGAAAGTATAAAGTTATTATTTGTATGTAGTTTTTTATCGTGCTTTCTTCAATCTATGGTCATTCATATTCTGAATAAAGCTGAACTCGAAAAGCCACTTTTCGTTTCAGAAAAGATGCACCATACGTTTTTTCCAACCATCAGTCTCTCTCTCGCCTGCGAAAAGTAGGTATAAAGATGAAGATACATTACTTTTCTGTATATTAAAGGTGTTTGGATTTCAAAAAGCGTGTAGAAGATGACGAAGAGAAAGCATGGCCATGAGCACGCAGCCAGCGAGAACTCGCCAGCCTAAACCAAAATATAGAAATCAAATTGAGGTGTAAGCACAGAAGATACAAATTCTGTACTAGAAAAGCTACTTAAATTGTGGTCGTGGTTCGTGAACACCAATAGGTCACAAGTTTGCAATGAACAAGTGATATGTTATTTGTTCTCCATGCTTAGTTGTAATCAACTCTTGTCTATACCTCACTACTATTATCTTTTTTATTTAAATGGGTTGTTTGTCACTACCTATTATCCATGCATGAGTTACAAGTTATTCATGCATCCACCTACTAGTTATTTTTTATATATTTTTTTTTATAATTATTACATGGATGTGTTTATAATTTAGAATTTGGGGTGGAGTAGCAAGTATGATTTTCCTAGATTGCATTAGGATGACAAGTTTACTCTCTTGATTGATTTTATAATAAACTATGTTGCATTGGCTTTGGGGACGGGGAACGAGTCCCCGGGACGGCTAGAGCACACCCCCAATTTTTCAGGGGACAGCAAGTTGGGGACGACAATAATATATATATATATATATAACTTTTAAAAGTTAGAATTCACCATAAACATTTGTAGTTGCTTATAAGCACAATAGTTTATAATTTATAGTATTATGCACATCCCTTACACTTGGTAGTTTTGAAAAAACTCAGGTAAATAAGGAAAGGACCGAGTGACCATTATTGGCACTTGAACTTGAACAAAATGTAGTTTAGCTCTAAGAAACTTAAGTTTAACTATTTTCAATCCGCATTAAGATCCATTAAGGGTCTATGAGAAGAATGCTAGTCTCTATAACAACTCTTCTTCCTTAAATTTCTTCTTTATAACGATTGGGTTAAAAACCATTCCCTTCACAACAGGTTCTATAGATTTTTACAGCCGTGTTGAAAACCACAACAAAACACTTTGGGATATACATGCTTGCATTCTATAAAGAGATTAGATTCATAGTTTAGATTAAGAAGGCTATTCAATAGGAATTATTCAAATGTCAATCTAAATCTTGAATAACTCGTCGACACCTATGTACAGTATGTTAAAGCTAAGATGACCCTAAAAATGAGAAGAACAAAAGCAATACCCAAAAGGATCAAACCTTTCAGTTGTTGCATTTCTTAGTTTGTTGACATGGAGGCTTTGCTACTTGTAATGATGTTGTTAAAATGACAACACTTAAATCACCAGAAACCCAAATCAAAATCCATCATACACAACCCATATTTTTAGATGCAACTTGTGTAGATTTAGATTTAGAATAATACGAAAAATATGGATGGGATAAATGATCATATTGTCCAATCATCAATGTCCATTGTCAAAACTAAAGATACATGACCAAAACATCTCCAAAATCTAACGGGACATCTCTAAAATCTACTTGGAATGTCTCCAAAATCTTGTCGGAAGTTCCCGGAATCTGTTGAGGACATTTTGGGGACGACCAAGAAATCCCTAAGTCCCTAATGAAGTCCCCAAAAGATTAGGGATGTTTCCTAGGGGTCCCCAAGTCCCCGAAACAGGGGGATGGCGAGTACAGGGATTTTTTTTTATGGGGACGGGTCCTATGCAACATAGATAATAAACAATGATAATATATATATATATATATATATATATATCAAAAATAATTTGTAGCTAATGTGGATAACCAATGCATGGATAATAGTAGTTGAGGTATAGACAAATGGTGATTACAACTACTCATGGAGATTCATTTATTCATGAAAAACAAGTAACACATAACTTGTTTATTGCATTTAACTTGTAGTCTTTTAATGTTCATGGACCACAAGTTAAGTTGGTGTGCTAGTTTCATATTCAAAAATAACTAATAGAGCAATGGATACATGAATAATTTGTAACGGAATTCATGACACTGAACTTGTGATCTATGAATACTCACTAACCACAAATTAAGTCGCTGTGCTATTCTCATATTAATCACATACTTTGATTTTCTGTTTGTAATTGAAGTTACATATTGTTGATGTTTCTGTTTGTAATTGAAGTTTTTGTTTGTAATTGAAGTTATAAAAAGGAAAAGGTTCAACGCACCACGCCAGCGAGTGCGTAACAACAAAATGGGAAAGGAATATATGACATGTATAGGCCAACAACATTAATGGATATGACATAGACAGGTCACTTTAATTGGAGGTGTATGAAAAAAGCAATGTCAAAGTTGGAGAAAGGAGAAGGCCATCCTGGTTAATCTTGTCCAAAAAGTGTATTGGAAGGACAGGAAAGTTAATACTATGGTAGGAGGGGAAAGTGGAAGGGTGGGCTACAGAGATCACAGTAATCCGTGGAGTGGCAGAATCCCTTTTGGGTTTGTCATAGTGTGTTGTTTTTCTCGCCCAATGCCTTAAATTCATTCATTTGGTTCGTTTTTTCAGCATCACTCCAAGATCTCCCTTTCCTTATCCTGGAAACACTCCCCGACGCTCTGTTGGCCAGGTCCTTTGTAGCTTGCTATTCTAATCTAGACCGAACGAGAACGACAAGGCGATGGAGTCTCTCCGATTCTCTGTACCCATCGTTCCGTTTTCATTGTTTCTGCTGGCCATATTTGAGCTGTTCTTATGCTTCCAATCCGCGTTCTCGAGACAGATCTCTGTCCCCGAACCGTTGGCCTATCATGGTCTGGATGTCGCAGCTTCGTTAAGGGAGACGAACACCGCGCCCGGGGAAGTTGAGTATAAGAAAGAAACGAAGCCGAGACGGACGGCCTGGAGCGTGCAAGTGGTGCACAGAGATACTCTTTTCGTCAAGGGCGCCGCAAACGCCACAGCGTCCTACAAGCGCCGGTTGGAGGAAAAGCTGAGGCGGGAAGCCGCACGGGTCCGGGGGCTCGAGCAGCGGATAGAGAGGAAGCTGAGATTGAACAAGGACCTGGCGGGGAGCTCCGACAATGTGTCCGAGGTCACTGCAGCGTTCGGGAGCGAGGTCGTGTCGGGAATGGAACAGGGTAGTGGCGAGTACTTCACGCGGATAGGTGTTGGGACACCGACGAGGGAGCAATACATGGTTCTCGACACGGGCAGTGACGTTGTCTGGATTCAGTGCCAGCCGTGTGAAGAGTGCTACTCTCAGGCGGATCCCATCTTCAATCCCTCCTCCTCCGCGTCTTTCTCCACCGTCGGCTGCAACTCCGCCGTCTGCAGTCATGTCGGCGCCTACAACTGCCACGGTGGGAGCTGCCCCTACGAGGTCACCTACGGGGACGGCTCCTCTACCGTGGGGAGCTTCGCTACCGAGACACTGACGTTCGGCGTCACGACAGTCCTCAACGTTGCTATCGGCTGCGGACACGACAACGTCGGCTTGTTTGTCGGCGCTGGTGGGTTGCTGGGCCTCGGAGCGGGGCCACTCTCTTTCCCCTCGCAGCTGGGCACGCAGACAGGCCGCACCTTCTCCTACTGTCTGGTCGACCGCAAGTCGGAGTCCTCCGGGACACTCGAATTCGGACCGGAATCCATCCCCGTCGGCTCTATCCTCACGCCACTGCAGATCAATCCCCTTCTGCCCTCCTATTACTATCTTTCCCTCGCCGCCATCAGTGTCGGCGGCGCTCTCCTCGACTCAGTCCCGCCCGACATCTTCCGCATCGACGAGACAACTGGGCGTGGGGGTATTATAATCGATTCAGGCACCGTGGTCACTCGTCTCCAGACACCCGCCTACAATGCCTTAAGAGATGCCTTCATCGCAGGCACCCGACAACTTCCGAGAGCCGATGGGTTATCCATCTTCGACACATGCTACGATCTGTCGGGTCTAGAATATGCCAATGTTCCCACGTTGAGCTTCCATTTCTCCAACGGGGCGACCTTGATTCTCCCGAGTAACAATTATCTGATACCCGTGGATACCATGGGAACCTTTTGCTTCGCCTTTGCGTCTACCGGTTCTGGTCTGTCCATCATGGGGAATATTCAGCAACAGGGCATCCGGGTCTCCTTCGATTCTGCCAACTCTCTCGTTGGTTTCGCTCTCAATCAGTGCTGATTCTAAACATCTACTACTTGCTTTGCATTGATAAATATATTCTGTATATTCGATTCATATCTCTGCAATCACATGCATTCAGTCTGTGTTGAAACGGATCATGGGAGAGATCTTGCAAATGATAGATTTGTATGAAATAATGAGCGTACCTTCTCCTTTTCATGTTGGGTGAGGGAAGAATCCAGTAACGGAAAACTAATTTTCGAATGGATTGTTAGGGTTTCGTTTCTCTCTTTCTTTCAAATGATTAATAAAGATTAAAGTATTTTTAGTGTGCACACCAGATTAGAAATAATATTATTTTTGGAGGAAGTTTATTGGTGGTAGTTTGGGTGGTGGGAGTAAAGATTGTTGTCCTCCCATGTTCAATTATTGTAAGTGACATGATGCTCTTGTTGATGCTCTTGTCCTATTGTAATGATTGTATTTCAATTTTTATTTGATTCCTTCAAAATAGCAAGAAGGTGATTTAAGTGATTTTTCAGCTGAAAAAAAATTTATCTCTCCACGAATAAAATCCAATCAATACTGAATGATCTTCAACCAAGGAAAAACATTATATCTGCAGAAATACAAGTGAACGAAACATATCTGCTATATAATCAATCCCTGCGTTTTTATTTCGTTCGATATAATCTGATATATTTATATATATATGTTCACTTGTCTTAGTGCATATCAATCTTTGATTTTATGTTGTTTCCAGGCCCATCCAATGTTCTCCAATCAAGCTTACTAGCATAGACTGGTTTGGAAACCTATGGATATTGTGAAATTTAATATTAATTTTTAAGAGAAGTTAGTATGTTATTTTATTTCAAAGACTTACACCCGAGTGTACTTCACTGGAAAAAACATAATATCAAAATTTGGTATCCTTTGAAACATTGAACATTCCGAATTTTTATAGTGGAAATAACGTACTTAAAAAAAAAAAGTATCTTTTTAAACATGTGAACATTCCGAATTTTAATATTACTAATAATGGAAAAAAATACTTTCAATAAGTTTGAAGTTTGTGAGCAATCCATTATTTTGTAAATTTCAATATTATTTTTTTTAAAAAATAAATTTAATATATATGAAATTGTAATCTTTCTAAATGTATAGCTTAAATATTGCAAAATTACAATCTTAACATAATTTTCATCAAAACTAACATTTTAATTGTTCCATAATCATACTCCTCAATAACCTTGTGTACTTTATTGATATTTGATAGGATAAAGTTAACTTTCAAAACATCTTTACAAAGTTTAAAATTTAGTATTAATATCTATATATAATAATTTTAAAAAATTAAAATTAAGAACACTCCATTTTAGTATTATTATCTATACCCAAAAGATAAAATTAAAAACATTCCATCTTAACAAATATTGAAAAACACCATCTTGATATTGTAAAATTTAATCTCGCCTCTTACGTTAACATAAGCTAAGTATACCATCCTAGTCTTAAAAAGCCAGCATCTTAATAGTATAAAGTTCAGTATTACTTATGGCTTGATATAAACTATGTGCATTCTACAATAGTATCTTATTAACAAAAATTGGTATGAAAAGAACTAGTTTGAAATTGTTTTTTGTGAAATCTAGCATTACTTGGTGCATGAAGGAAGAGAGACCCATTCTAAATGAGTAGAGGGTACTTTACTAGTAAAGATTGATATGCATCAAGTTAAGTTGGGGAAAATTTTTTTTGATATTATTATGAAATTTAGTATTTTTTTTTAATTTAAAAAATAGATATATTTTATAATTTAATATAAATATTAATGTAGGTTGAATATGTAAATAAATTATTTTATTCTAAAAATATTCATTTTTTTTTAATATTTAGTAAAATAAATTTATTAAAATTAAAATAATAAGAAGAAGAAATTATAATTACTTTAATATAAAAAATATTTAAAATAATAAAAAATAAAATAATAATAATAATTTATAATTATTCTAATATAAAAAATATGCATAAAATAATTAAGAATAATAGATGCATCTCAATCTCCTTTGTCGCTTAGTGAACTTTAGGAAAGATTTTGATATAGTGCCTAGAAATAATTTGTTAAAAATATTATGAGAGTTAAAGTGTTCGACTAGTGTTGGAATGACCGCCACATCTCTAGGAATTAATATTGTAGGATAACCGTCACACTGTGATCATGGGACCAATTGTATCTGCTTCATTTGGAAATTTTACCAACATCTACAAGTTTTTGTGTAACAACAAACCTTGCATGGTATCAGAGCTTTGTCCCGGGTTCAATTCCCCTAAGTTACATCGAAGGGGGGGGTGTTGGACCAGTGTCAGAATAACCATTACACCTTTGGGAATCAATATTGTGGACTAACCGCCACATTGGTGTCATGGGACTAACCATGTGTGCTTGGTTAGTTGGAAAGTTTACCAACATCTGCAGGTTTAGGTGTAATGACAAGCCTTACATAAAGGGTCCTTTCGAGTTGAGAGTTGTTGCAATAAGGTTGTACAAGAATTTCATTTACAAGTTTAAGAATACTAAGGGTTGGTAAGAAGATATTAATTGCAATATAGGATCCAATCAAGGTTGTCCCCTCTCCCCTACCCTTGTTGGTATATGCACTGATAAGTTAAAATGTTGTTTAATAGAGGCATGCTACACTGGCACAACGTTAGTATGAATTGTCATCATCCTTCTTCTTTATGTTGATGATATTGTTCTTCTAACAAGGTGTCCCTCTAATCTTGATAAACAATTAAGAATTCTCAAGTATTTTTGCTTCGGTATGGACATAACCGTCAATACTAGTAAAACCAAAGTTATGAACTGATAAATCTAATAAGGTCACTTACGCTCCTTTTTTGTATGATAATAGCAACTTGGAGGAAGTGAATTCCTACAAATATATTGGGATTGATATCCATCACAAGCTTAAATGGAACTACAACATTGAGAAAATGATCGATGGAGGGTGGAAAGCTTATTTTGGTCTTGAAAACAATTGTGAGTCGGTAAACCTTGTGATGTGGGATAAAAATGGTATGAAAAGAACTAGTTTGGAAAACAATTTGTGAACTCTATCATTACTTGGTGCATGAAGGAAGAGAGATCCATTCTAAATGAGTAAGGGCATTCTACTAGTAAAGATTGATATGCATCAAGTTAAGTGGGGAAAAAAATTATTTTGATATTATTATGAAATTTAGTTTAGTTTTTTTAATTTAAAAAATAGAAGTATATTATAATTCAATATAAATATTAATGTAGGATGAATATGGAAATAATTTATTTTATTCTAAAAACATTCAAAAAAATTATTTTTAAATATTTAGTAAAATAAATTTATTAAAATTATAATTATAATAATAAGAAATTATAATTATAATTATTTTAATATAAAAAATATTCAAAATAATAATTATTTATAATTATTTTAATATAAAAAATATGCATAAAATAATTAAGAATAATAGATGCATCTCAATCTCCTTTGTCGCTTTGTGAACTTTAGGAAAGATTTTGATACACTGCCTATAAATAAATTGTGGAAAAAATTATGAGAGTTAAAGTGTTGGACTAGTGTTGGAATGACCGCCACATCTCTAGGAATTAATATTGTAGCTTAACCGTCACACTGTGATCATGGGACCAACTATATGTGCTTTATTTGGAAATTTTACCAACATCTACAAGTTTTTGTGTAACGACAAACCTTGCATGGTATCAGAGCCTTGTCCCGAGTTCAATTCCCCCGAGTTACATCGAAGGGGGGGTGTTGGACTAGTGTCAAAATAACCATTGCACCTTTGGGAATCAATATTGTGGACTAACTGCCACATTGGTGTCATGGGACTAACCATGTGTGCTTGGTTAGTTGGAAAGTTTACCAACATCTGCAGGTTTAGGTGTAATGACAAGCCTTACATAAAGGGTCCTTTCGAGTTGAGAGTTGTTGCAATAAGGTTGTAAAAGAATTTCATTTACAAGTTTAAGAATACTAAGGGTTGGTAAGAAGATATTAATTGCAATATAGGTACCAATCAAGGTTGTCCCCTCTCCCCTACCCTTGTTGGTATATGCACTGATAAGTTAAAATGTTGTTTAATAGAGGCATGCTACACTAGGACAACGTTAGTATGAATTGTCATCATCTTTCTTCTTTATGTTGATGATATTGTTCTTCTAACAAGATGTCCCTCTGATCTTGATAAACAATTAAGAATTCTCAAGTATTTTTTCTTCGGTATGGACATGACCGTCAATACTAGTAAAACCAAAGCTATGAACTGATAAAATCTAATAAGGTCTCTTACGCTCCTTTTTTGTATGATAATAGCAACTTGGAGGAAGTGAATTCCTACAAATATATTGGGATTGATATCCATCACAAGCTTAAATGGAACTACAACACTGAGAAAATGATCGATGGAGGGTGGAAAGCATAGTTTGGTCTTGAAAACAATTGTGAGTCGGTAAACCTTGTGATGTGGGATAAAAATAAATTCCTCTTTGAAACTCTCATCACTCTCTTTCTCCTAAGTGGGTGTGAATTTTGGGGCTGTAGCCTCTTTGAAGAATCTTGGAGAAGGATTGAGTAAATCCAAAAGCATTTTATAATTTACAATCTTAAAATTAAAAGCAATATGCCATATCATATTCTCCCAATTTAAGTGGGTCTTTTCCCATTGAGAGCATAGCTATGACTCGGTACCTAATGTACCAAAAAAAAAACTTTGAAGACTAGAGATTTCTGAAATTTCCTTTAAATTCCAGTCAAAGCCACCTAAGGCTCAAGCGAGGTTGGCATAAAGATGCCATGTCTTGGTTAAGGATGTGGGCGATTGATGAAAATGTCACTTTACAAAATATAAATGATATTAAAAATATTATTACTTCGAAGTTCAAAGAGAAGATGTGGTGCGATGAAAATTAATTAAGACATTACGAGGTCATTAACCATAATCTTGAAGATCAAAATTATCTCTATGTTTTAACTAGAGTAAAGAAGAAGATCCACATAGCTAAAATAAGAACAAACTCTCATGACATACAAAGTGAAATAGAGCGTTGGACCTTTCCCAAAAATTTGTGGGGTGAAAGGATCTGTCATCCTTATGAGACTATGAGTGTTGAGGATGAAAATCACTTCCTCTTAGATTTCCCTGCGTACACCCACATAAGATGTCATTTTTAAAAAATTTGTTACAATACAAACCTTCCCAACCTTCTATCTCATCAAAATTATAGTAATTTAGGAACACTCTTCTCCAAGCTTTTTGAGCACAAAAATAAAAATCTAAAGCAAACCAAGTAGTTCCTTACTTTTATTTCTCAAGGTCTGATAGACAAAAAATGGTCTAAGTGGATGTTAACTATCATCATCATCGTCATCATAAAGTAGTAATAGATCCCTAACCTAAAAATGAACTAATAAGAGATCGCTAACCAAAAAAATAAAAAGGCCCATCGTAATAATAATAAAATGAGTCTAGTGCAAGCTAATGAGGGTCTTTTTTTATGCGTTAGATGTAATAGAAACTGAAAAAATAGGCATCCTCAACTTACGTGGATATTTTTATTTTTTGCACAATAAACCTTGCTTTGAGTAAAAAAGATGAAATGTAGGAAATTGAATCACATTTTCGAATATATAAATTTTATCCATTGAAAATTTTCAGAACTATCTCAAGTTTGATATTTTTTAATAGTTACATTTTATTTTTTAACAAGTGATAAGGTATATGTCTATTGACACAGCGGCTATCGATAGGGATTCACTTCACACTGTCGTCAACAAACCCAATCAAACACCCTTAAGCACCGACCCAAAAAGGTTTAACCCTTTCCAACAACACCTGCGAAGCAAGTGAAGTCTCACCCAAGATGATTAAGGGGGCTGCAGGAACCAAGTTTACGCAATGGGGGAAGTACATGCAAGCACTTCAACTCTATCACACTAGAAACCAGAGATTTAGATTCACATACATTTATACATTCATCATTCGCAAAAATAATACATAATGGACATTCGCATTAACATAGTTAAACTGTTCATTTGCATCAACAGCAATTACCAACCCACTGAGTCTTAAACATTTCACAAACACTGGCATTCATCATTCAACATAAACAGAAACAAAAGATATGACCATAATTGAACATCTTCATGCATTCATCAAAACCTGCGGTATAACCTTCGCAGAAACAGTCAAAACATCTTGTTGCGGATACAATACAGTTCAAAACAACTCATTCTCCAATTCAACTAAGATTCCCTTAAGCTTACAATCATGCTCCTATTTATATGAAACTAAATGGTTACAAAATGGTCCACATGACCTATTCTAACTAACTAAACCAATTCCACACTTTCGTCGGCTCCTTATTCTCCATGAATGACCCTTCCTTCCGCGGATGGTCCTCTTCATAGCTGTCGGCTTCTGCACTTCATGCGGACTAATCCCGTACCAACAGGCCCCCAAAACAAACTTGTGGCTCGCCCTCGAGCCACCTCAGCTAAACACCTCTGTTGGGATAAGCTTCTGAAGTTGTTCTTGGATTTTGGAGCTCACTGTCATGTACTTCTCGAACTCATCCTTCAGTCTGTTGAAACCTTGATCATCTACCCCGAACTCATCCTCCAGTATCTTGAAACCTTGATCATCTACCCCTTCGGTGCCTGCTCTTGCACTTCAAGCTTGCTGTAGTCTGGGGAAAAGTTCATCGATGTCACCAACGTGGGAAACAGACCGACTACTTCGGCACATCTGTTTCGTGCTTCTGACTAGCCACTGCTGGGGTCGGCATTCCACTGTCCTTGGTGGTATGGTGGTCGTAGGGAGCACGGTTCTTCTAACTACTACCACACTCTTAGACATCTCAGGTGAGACGTCATCTATGTTCCTCTCGGCTGTCTGCGTCGCTTCCTTGGTTGGTTGTTCATGCAAACTTGTTTTTATTTCCCTTAACGCACCTGGAGTGCTTCCGCTTGGAATGAAATGCGCCATTGCAACTATGTCACTTCCCTTTTCCACAGCTTACTTGGGCTTGCTCACTCAACTTCTTAACTCTCTGCATCTAGCTTACTAACTCGCATTAGACAACGTACTAATTCTCATCTTCGGACTCTCATTACTTCAACTTGCGTTCTTCAATCTCCATGCTGGTATTTATGATTTCTCCTTGACATCTGATCATCATTTGTGAAATATTTCCCACAGGAATCTGATTCGGTCATCATAGTTCTCCACCGTCTTCCGGTGATGCTAATCTACATTAATCATGCTCGTATTTGACTATCGTGTGCCAAACGTGCGAAGCATCAATGAGCGACTCGGCTGGCCATGCTTTCCACTTCTTCTTTTTCTCTGGTTCTCAATCCCTATGCGCCTATTCATGGAGATAGGGCTTCAACCGATTGTCATTTACTAGTCTTGGCAACAACATGCCATCTAAAATTTCCAACTGCACTGCACCTCCATTAGTAACAAAATCTATTATGTAGGGACCTAACCAATGCATCTGTAACTTTCCTAGGTGCTTAGAAAACTTACTGTCATATAGTAGAACCATATCTCCACACTTAAAGTGCTTTGGTTTAACGTGTTGATCATGCCAAGCCTTCTGCCAATCCTTTTCTACCTTCTGATGAAATCCTGCGATGAATCGATCCTCCTCGAGCTATACCAATTGTTCCAATCGTTCTTCTAGTGCTCCATCGTCGCTCATTCCTGTAGCTACTGCATTGCACAAACAAGGGACAATATACTCCATTGGCATTACGGCTTCCTTCTCGTAGATAAGATTGAATAGTGTCTGGCCAATCAATCGTTTGCAAGTTGTGCGATACGCCCAAAGTATTGCAGGGATCTTCAAATCTCAATCATTCTAATTCGTGTTGCAGACTTTCATCAGTGCATGATCCAAGATTTTGTTGAATGCCTCAACTGTCCCATTTGCTTACGGATGGTAAGGGATGGTAAGGGGTACTCTTCCTATGTTGAATTTGAAACTCCTCCTTCATTGCTGCGATCATCTGATTAAGGAAATGAGACCCTTGGTCACTCATTAGTATCTTTGGGCACCCAAACCTGGTGACCACATTTTCAAAGAGAAATCTTGCTGTAGTCGTAGCTGAGAAATCTTTCATTGGTGCAGCTTCCTCCCATTGCGTCCAATATTCTATCGCATTCATTATGTGGCGCGACCGTGTTCTTTTTCCTGGTGGGTTGATGGGTCCCATGAAGTCAACTACCCATTTTTCGAAAGCCTACAGTTTCAATTAAGGTACTAACGACATTTCATCTCTTTGTGACGGCTTCCTTGTTCGTTGACATATGTCACATCTTTTGGTGTAGTCCGCAGCATCTCCATGCATCATCGGCCACCATAGTCATGCTCGAAGGATCTTCCTAGCAGTGGCACGTCCTTCATAGTGTCCTCCAGCGATCCCATCATGTGCTTCCGCTAAAATCATTTCCTGTTCATGCGAAAGGATGTATCGTCGAAGTATCTCATCTGGTCCCATCTTATACAATTTCCCTGCAATCAATTTAAAATCTGCAGCTCTGACACCTAGCTGCTTCTTCTGGTTGGTAGTGAATCCTGTTGACGCCTCCCCTATTGCTAAGAAATGGATGATTTGTTCATAATGGTGACTGACCGTTCTGACCCTGAACAACTGAGCATCCGACAATCATTCATCAATGTTCCTTGGCTCTTCCCCGGACTCTATTCACGACAAGTGGTCTGGTCCCACATTAAGTCGCCATGGCCTTACGATTATCTCGAAATCAAATTACTGGAAGAGTAACAGCCATCGATAGATATTCCCCCCCAATACAGGCTTGTTCATCAGGTATTTCAGTGTAGAATGATAGGTGAACATTTTAAAGTGGCTCCCTAAGAGATAGTGCCAAAATTTATGTAAGGCATAGACCATCACCAACCCCTCCCTTTCTGTAGTCATGTAATTCTTCTCCGCAGTAGAAAACTTTCTACCTGCGAATGCTATAGGGTGGTCTATTGCACCTTCTCCTGGTTGGGCCAAGATGACTCCTAATGCGACTGATGACGCATCGATGTGAATGTGGAACTCCTTCATCCATTAATCGGGGAATGCAAGTATGGGTGTTGCAACCATCTTTTCTTGTAAGATATCCATACTCTTCTGGAATTCTTCATTCCATTCAAACTTGACGTCTTTCTTTAACAACTTCTCCATCGACGCTGTGATCGCTACATACCCTCTGATAAAATTCCTGTAGTAACCTGTGTGTCCCAATGTTGCTCTCAATTGCTTTTACTGTTGTCGGCGGTGGTAGGTCGACAATAATTGTGATCTTTGCAGGATCGAACAACATTCCTTCCCTACAAACTATGTTCCCTAGTAGAATCCCAGACAGAGCACAGAAAATGCACTTTTTTAGGTTCAATGAAATCTAGTGCTGTCGACATCTTTGGAGCATCAACTGTAGATTTTCAACATGATCTTTGACCAACCCGTACACTGTCTAGTCATCCATATATACTGTGAGAAATTTATGGATGTAATCCTTAAACGCCGCAACTACCAATCTTGAAAAAATTGCTGCGGCATTTTTCAAACCAAATGGCATCACCGTGTATTGAAAGCATCCCTATTCAGTGACAAAATTTGTCTTGTGTTGATCCTCCTTTGCAATCTTAATCTAGTAATAGCCAAAGAATCCATCTGTGAAGGAGTATATTTCCTGATCACCCACTCCTTCTAATACTTCATGCATAAATGGTGTCGAGAATGGGTCATGTAGACATGCATCATTTAGCTTCCTTAAGTCGACACAAATCCTGACTTCATCGATTTTCTTATCCCGGACCACCATCGGGCTGATCTAATCCGATTCCTCAATTGGTTCTATAATGCTTGCTTCCAATATCCTCTCGATCTAAGCCTTCACCCACTCCTTGTAACTTGGATTCAACAGGTAGGGCCGCTGCTTGAATGGATTCGCATCGGGTTTCAGGGGGATTTTCATTTCGCCTAACTTCCCGGAAATTCCTTTCATCTCTGAAAATTTCGTTGGCAACAAGTCCTGAAACTCATGCAACAGATCAGTCATCTTTGCAATAATCGAATCATGCCAATCATATCCAATACTTGTGAACTTCGGATTCTCCTCCGACCCAATGTTCACTTTCTTGATTTTCAACGGTTGTTGAAACTTGTCGGAAGGTATTTCTAGTGCCTCGACACTGGGACTTCCTTCCGATTCTGGTACATACATAGCCCTCGAATTATCCTCATCATCCGGCTCTGTTGTGATATTGTAGCAATCCATTAACATTTCTGGTGTCGCAATCCATTGAAGCCCTAGTGGTTGCTCTGTCGGAACTACTTCAAATACCTTCTCCTGAATCACTTGTAATGCACTATGGATGAAGGGGTTTTCATCAAAGAAACTGAACGTTTGGCTAAATCCAATTGTAGTTGTTCCCAAGAGATTGTTCCACGTCACAGTTTTGCTGTGACATACCAACTCCGCGGTACTTCATCTAGTGTGTGAATAAACGCATGGACCCATTCCTGTCTCACTTGTAGTCCCCATTTTCTTTAATATTCATCCAAATGTGCCTTCGGATCGCTTCTACCATCGAACTTCCTTCCACTATATCCTTCCGCATCGCCGAACCTAACCGTCATTAGGTGGCGACATAGTGGCCAGGTAGCTATGGTGGACTTGTGCGCTGCCCACCATCGCACTGGTGTAGCCTTCAGGGCTTCTTCTAAGGCCAAGAGCCGCTGTGGTTCTGCCACATTCTCTTGAAATTCAATGAGAAATGTAGCCAAATTGGGAATTCCCTCATATGTTGGTAGCTCAAACTCTTCGGTGGCTACCCTTCACAACGACTGATTGATCCTTGCACACCTCCTAAATGACACTTCATGTAGCTGGTTCTATCAATTTTGAAGTGCTTCATCTGAATCTGATGATGCCGAACTACTACTGCGCCACCCTAATTCTCCATCCACGGTAGGGTTGATATAATCTTTGGAAATGTTGCAGATATTATCCCATCCCTCAATGAAATCATCCCTCAATAGCTCTACATAACTTTGTCCTTCCGCAAGATCAGGAGGTGCGACAACCCTTATCTCCCGGTTCTCGAATGACATAATTCTTTTCTTGAAGTTGATAATAGATTGATTATCCATTTCCCAGTCTATCCCTAGCAGCGATGGGTAGGGGCCAATATTGTCCACTATTTCGATCACATCAAAATCCGCATAAGTCTTGAGGCCCTCAATCTTAATAGGGACCTGGCATAACCGACCAATCGAGGTGACCTTACTTTGGTTGGCTAGGCGTAGTTGGACTGGAGACCAGGAAAACTGTGGTTTCCCCATCGTTTCCCACATCTGTTTATTCAGGATGTTCACGTCCAACCCCAAATCCAAGATAATGGAGTCAACATCGAACGCTCTAATTTGCGCAGACACCCACATTTCTCATCCTGTTTTTCTCTTATGTATGAGATTGACCGTTCACTCCATCCATGCACCCTCCCGTCGATGCAGCAGGTTGGATATCTCTGTCAATGCATCCTGATATTTTTCCAGCTCCAGGAAACTCTCTAGGAAGGCCCGTAAGGTGTTCGCCTTTCTTTGTGAATTCATTGTGTCGAATATCGGTGGCATGTCATATGTAACTTTTTCTTGCTGAAGAGATGGTTTCCTCAACTGCCTTAATGCTTCCTATGTTTTCATAAAAATGTCCCTTTTTTCTTTCGCATCAAATGTGACTTGTTTCCTTATGGTTGGTCGGACGCTAGCCTGCGACCTATCAACCCCTGTCGCAACTCCTCCTTGAGTCACTATTCCGACAATCGCACTTTGAATTCTAACTTCTGCTGAGATCTTCTATACTGCTGGAAGATTCTGATTCTAATTTTGATTTTGCGGAAGTGGGGGCAGGTTCTTAGTTTTCCACTTCATGATGATCCGAGGACAATCTTCGACCCCATGGTCCACAACGCTGCAATAAGTGCACTGTGGTACTGGATTCAGGAAATTCCTCTGATAGTGCCCCTATTTCCCACAATTGTAACATATCATGCATCGTCGACCTCATCTAGCAGCTCCTCCTCGGCCGACACCAGCACCTCGACCACTGCGGAACCCCCGTCTAGATCCTCCTCGCAGTGGCCAGTATGGAGGGTGCTACGGTTGAGCATACTGCGGCTGCAGATATTGTAGTTGACCATATTGCGGTTGAGGATATGTCGATTGGCCATACTGCGGCTGCTCATATTGCAGTTTCAGAATATATTGAGGCTTTGGTTGACTATACTTTTGTTGTTGCTATACCGGTGGTTGCTCTTCTCCCTTCATGAAGTATGTATCTGCAGTCCTCTCTTGGAGTAGGTCATAAGCTTAGCAGTCCTTCTCATCGTGACCAACCGATCGACGGAACTTGCAATACAAGTTCGTTGGTTTCAACACCATCTTCTGCATGTACACACATTCTTCTGGTCGATGTCCTCTCGAGTGACATATGCGACACCAAGGAAACCCTCCCTGACTGGGGGAATTTGGTGCACCTGATTGCAAATATTCTTGAAAATCTGGGCACTGATCCTTGTGGTGTCCTTCCGTCCTGCATCTAGTGCACCAAACATCTTCGCGGGCCTCTTTTCCTTTCTTCATGTCTTGCATTTGGATCATTAATTTTTCTAGTTGTGCTTGTATTCGATCCATGCCTAAACCCGTTTCACTGATTGATGAAGCCTCCAACTTCATTGTGATCTCTAGTGGTTCTGCCTGAGTCGCTACCTTATATTGCATCAGTGGCCCACGAATGTGCGGCACCAACCCAGCAATAAACCATTCTTTCTCCTTCAAGGTCCCGGTAACAGAACCATTTTTTGACACAGCGGCTATCGAAAGGGGTTCACTTCACACTGTCGTCAACAAACCCAATCAAACACCCTTAAGCAGCGACCCATAAAGGTCTTACCCTTTCCAGCAACGTCAGCGAAGCGAGTGAAGTCTCACCCGAGATGATTAAGGGGGATGCAGGAACCAAGTTTCCGCAGTGGGGGAAGGACATGCAAGCACTTCGACTCTATCGCACTAGAAAAAAGAGATTTAGATTCACATACATTTATACATTCATCATTCGCAGAAATAATACATAATGCACATTCGCATTAACATAGTTAAACTGTTCATTCGCATCAATAGCAATTACCAACCCACTGAGTCTTAAACATTTCACAAACACTGGCATTCATCATTCAACAGAAACATAAACAAAATATAGGACCATAATCGAACATCTTCATGCATTCATCAAAACCTGCGGTATAACCTTCGCAGAAACAGTCAAAACATCTTGTCACAGATACAATACAGTTCAAAACAGCTCATTCTCCAATTCAACTATGATGCCCTTAGGCTTACAATCATGCTCCTATTTATATGAAACTAAATGGTTACAAAACAGTCCACGTGACCTATTCTAACTAACTAAACCACTTCTGCACTTTCGTCGGCTCCTTGTTCTCCGCAAATGACCCTTCCTTCCATGGATGGTCCTCTTCGCAGTTGTCGGCTTCCGCACTTCATGTGGACTAATCCCGTGCCAACAATGTCTTTGTGGATCCCTCCTTTGAGTGCCTAAATGATGGAATCAACCTACAAAAATTGGTAGACATGTAGAGAACAAATAGTACTAGCGCAGAACTATTTTTCTGAAATAAATTTAGTAGTTTTTCTAAAATTCTCTAAGTGACCAAAACTCGAAAATAGTACGTCAAGTGTGGGTCTAGATTTTGAAGGTCTTAATGCAATAATCATGAAATTGTTTTTTATAGCATGTAGAGGTCAGTGTCTAGTAGTGCAACATACAATTTTTTCTTAATGCTTGAGAAATGAAACGTTATGGAAGAAACACTAACAATGTGTTTTTTGAGTTGAGTAATGACATAAGAAAAATAGAATATATATATATATATATTAAAAAAAAATTACATATTTGAAATCTACAGAAAAAGTGTTATCTATGTGTAAAATTTCATACAAAATGATTATGTGTAGCATATTGTAACAAGTGGTAAAACACAGGCATATTGAGAAAATGGATGAAATGCCCAATTAGCTATGGTTTACCATATTCCATAGCACATGTTTGGTTAACCCGGAGCTAACTCTGAAGAAGACACGTAGGAATAGGGATAACACACAAACACATGAGGAGGCTCATTTTAGGTTGTAAGGAATGTGAGCATGTTCCTTTTAATTCAAATTTGCTTTCCAGCCTAAAAAAAATGGTGTCATGAAAAATGTGTGCACAATTTTCCTTTAAAGAATATGTGCACAATTTTTATTTATAAAAAACACATGCAATTTGTCGCATTAAAATGCTAGCACGATATTAATAACATTGAATTTACCTTAGGAAAAAGAATTGATATGGAGTTGGGAGGATTAGGGGTTGGGGGAGAGAGAGATAGGGGTAGGTGGAGGAGTAGATGAGAGAGAGAGAGAGAGAGAGAGAGTTGGGGGGGGCGAGGGGGGGAGAGGGTATGGGTGATTAGGGGTAGGGGGGAGGAGGGGGGCTTGGGGATAGAAATAGATAGAGATCGGGATGGGGGGATAGGGGTTTAGGGAGGATTACATAAGTTAGAGCTAAGGGGGGTATAAGGTGGGGGAAAAGAGAGAGAGAGAGAGAGAGAGAGAGGGAGAGAGATAGGGGAGTGGTAAGTGGTAGGGAGAGGGAAATTAGAAGAGACAAAGAGGGAGAGAGGGTTACGGGAAGGGGGGAGTAGTAGAGAGAAAGGGGAAAAGGGGGTGGTTGCGAGTAGGGAGAGTAGGAGGGAGGTTTGGGGTAGTGAGAGTGTGATAGAGAGAGAGGGGTGTTAAGGGGTTGGGGGAGAGATAGAGGGGTGGGGGGTTAGGTTTAGGTGGAAGATTAGGGGAGAGAGAGAGGGTAATAGAGGGGGTTAGTAAGGGTTAGGGGGGGAAGAGAAAGAGAGAGAGAGAGGTGGGGTTAGAGGTAGGGGGAGGAGTAGGTGGGTGAGAGAGAGAGGAAGGGGAGGTGTTAATGGGTTGTGGGAGAGAGAGAGAGAGGGGTACTTAGTGGAGTACAGGAGAGAGAAAGTGATAGAGGAGGTTAGTAAGAGTTAGGAGGAGGAGAGGAGAGAGATAAAGAGGAGAGAGAGAGAGAGAGAGAGAGGTGTTATTAGGGGTAGGGGGTGGAGGGGGTTTAGGGAAGAGAAAGAGATAAATATTAAGGGGGTTATGGGTTTTGGGAGGAGTAGGCAAGTTAGAGAGAAGCGGGGTATAGGTGAGGAGTGGGGGGTTGGGGATGGGGTTAGAGAGAGAGAGAGAGAGATGGGGGGTGGTTATTCGTAGGGGGAGGGGGATAATGAGAGAAAAATATAGAGGGTGTGTTAGGGGTAGGGGGAATAAGAGAGAGAGGGGGGGTTAGGGGTAGAGAGTTAAGGGAGATTGTTAGGGGGTTGGGAAAGAGAAAGAGAGAGGGGAGTTGGGGGTAGGTAGAGTAGGTGAGAGAGAGAGTTAGAGAGGGATTAGTAAGGGTTAGAGAAAGAGAGTGAGAGAGGGGTTATTAAGGGTTAGAGAGAGAGAGGAGGGGGCTTAGTGGTAGGGGAAATAGTAGGGTGTGTGTGTGTGTGTGTGTGTGTGAGAGAGAGAGAGAGAGAGAGAGAGAAGGGGGGGGGTTGTTAGGGGGTTGGGGGAGAGAGAGAGAGAGGGGGTGGGGTTTTGGGGTAGAGAGAGATAAGAGAGAGAAAGAGAGCTAGTGGGATGGGGGTAGGTTGTGGGTGATTAAGGGTAGGGGTGAGGAGCGTGGTTGGGGGAGAGAAAGAGATAGAGGTCGGAGTGGGGGGTAGTAGTTTAGGGAGGATTAGGGAATTTAGAGAGAAGGGGGTTATAAGGTGGGGGCAGAGAGAGAGAGAGAGAGAGAGAGAGAGAGAGAGATGAGGGAGTGGTAAGTGGTTGGGGGAGGGGGATTAAGAGAGACAAAGATAGAGGGGTTATGGGGACGGTGGGTAGGACATAGAGAAATAGAGAGGCTAAGGTGGTGGTTATGGGTAGGGAGAGTAGGAGGGGGGATACAGAGAGATAAGGGGGGTTATGGGTAGTGAGAGTGAGAAAGAGATAGAAGGGGGGGGTGTTAGGTAAGAGAGAGGGGTGGGGGTTAGGTGGAGGTGGAATATTAGGGGAGAGAAAGAGTGAGAGAGGGGGTTAAAAAGGGTTAGGGGGGGAAGCAGGGAGAGAGAGAGAGAGAGAGAGAGAGAGAGAGAGAGAGAGAGAGAGAGAGAGAGAGAGAGGTAGTGTTAGGGGATTGGGGGAGAGAGAGAGCGGTTGGTGGAGGAGTATGTGAGAGAGAGCAAGAGAAAGGGTTAGTAATGGTTAGAGGGAGGGAAGATATATAGATAGGATGGAGGGGTTAGTGGTAGTGGTAGAGAGTGAGGGGGGGTGTTAGGAGGTTGGGGGAGAGAGAGAAAGGTATGGGTTGGGATTAGGTGGAGTAGGGGAGAGAGAGAGTGAGAGAGGGGGTTAGTAAGGGTTAGGGAGCGAAGGGGAAAGAGAGAGAGAGGATATGGGTTAGTGGTATGGGGAGGAGTAGGGGTGTGTGTGAGTGTGTGTGTGTGTGAGTGAGTCAGAGAGAGAGAGACAGAGAGGGGGTGTTAATGATTAAATATCACATACATGTAACATTTAGGCTAATGTTGTAGATAGGAGTCATCAACACATAGCATGCAACTCACCAAAGACATTCTCATCATATACAAAGGATAAATTGAGCTTCATGATGAAAAAATAAGTCATTTTGGATAACCGCGCTATGATTTGAATTGGACACCCACACTATATCATGTAGGCTATATAACTATCTCCCCATTCTACAAACTCACATGGGATATATAACTAGATACATGCATTACTCGCACGACTTTTCTTTACAAAAGTCGAACTAGTTGTGTGAATTTTCCTTCGAAATTTGTGCTACTGTCAAAACAGAAGGACCACTTCATTCCATGGCGCATTCAGAGCTCAAAATGGCTCTCTTGGATCCAAAATTCCAATAGGGACTCTTCACATGCTTGGGAGCATTCAATAGCCCTCATGTACTTGGAGAACCAGTTCAAAGGAAAGAGTGTTTACATTTGGATCTAGATGTTTCTTGGCCTCCATTTGACCTATAAAAGGAAACCATGGGCATGCATTCTATAGGAGAAAAATCAAAGAAAAGTTATTCTATTGGAATTACATTAAAATCTACTCTTTAATTCTACTTCATCCCTCATATTAGAATACACAAAGCTTTGTTTCTCTCTTCCCCTAAGAGGAAAATGTTTCTACATTGTTTCCTCCTTCCTCAAGGAGCAATATTTTAGCTTAGGTTATTTTTGTTGAAGTTGCTTTAGCTTGTGAGTTCTTTGTTCACCTAACCCAAAGCTAATAATATTTCCTTGGCTGCAATTTGCAAGGATAGTAGGGAATATTGTTCACCCTTGTGCCATTTTCCCTTAACAATGTTTTATGGTGACTCCACTCTTATTTTTGTTCATTGCATGATTAGATAGGTTGTCTCTTGCTAGATAACCTATTTTGGTTGTTGTGTAGGTGCATGAGATTAGTGTCCATCCTCTCAGCAACCAGAATTATGTGGTTGTCTTCCCAGGATAAAATATTTTTTAGTAGCATGGCTCTCGGCAAGCCATACATACTACATCACGTGGAAATCATTTTTTTCTTTTGTAAGCTAGATTAAATCCTTATATTTCATTCACAAAAATAAACAGTAATAGAGTAGTACCAATCCCTCTCTTAACCGATAAAACAAACCCCAAAACAGAGTTGAGAGAAGTCATCCTAATGAGGAAACCAGACTTTACAGAGAAATATTTTAACTGACCTACTAACAAGAAAAAGTGCTCTAAAGCAACATAATGAAAAATTCTAAACAAAAATAGAAAAGGAGACCAAAAGACAAAGATAATTACTGGTATAACCCATATGTCCAACCTGGGTAGGATGGGTAGTAGGCTATTTAGCGAGAATAATCCTGAAATGATGAGCTAGCTGTTGTTGATTGAAGAGAATTTGCGAGACAGTAAATCGACCATTTCATCCTGCTGGAGAAGAATTTCAGCTTGGGTTTCTCCTCTGTCTGCAAGTGCCTTGCCAAGCACAGTTTTCTAGGACCAATGGTAGTCGAGAGTTTTCTGATACAGGGTGTCCCTACCCCTGGTAGTCCTCGGGTCCAGAACCAGGGCTTCAAATTCACTTTGAATTTCCGCATCTATGAGACACCCATGGGAAACCATGGCATCATCCTCTGAATCTTGGATTTCTTCTTGCGGCTTTTGCGAGATCTATTTTTTGAATATGCGGGATTTCCCAACGACCCCGTGCATGAGGCAGATCGACGGACCGGAGGAGGGGCTAGCTTGCTACAATGAGCGATGAGTGTAAGCTCTTTTGGTGGGAGGCATGTCCGCTTCTACTGCAAACTGACCAAAGAGCCGAGGGAGTCAAGCACCAGAGATCCAAGAGAGCTAAGCCCCGGAGATCCGAGAGATCTGAGCACTAGAGAGTCAAGAGAGCCGAGCAACAGAGAGATGAGAGAGTTGAGTACCACGGAGCCGAGTTCCAAAGATCCGAACACCAGAGAGTCAAACACCGTAGAGCCAAGTGCCCATGGATCCTTTATCCTGAATTTTCAGGATCCGAGCATCTACAGAGAGATTGCGTCGCAATGCAATGTGATGGTGAACCAAAGCTTCATACCTAATGTTTCTTGCCATTGTTATGAGGGAGAAAGTACAAACTTATTCTTCCATTTTCATGGGAGTAATCATAGATAGAACACTGAGCCGGACGGGAGCAACCAGATGGGACAGAGCGCATTCAGGAGAGGTAGAGCAACTGGCGGGAGAATGATAGTTGGACGAGGTGCCTACCGAGGAAATTAAGAGGCAACATGGGACGCGTGGGTGGGTTGGGTCGGCATGTGCCAAACCTCTTGGTCATAGTAGGAAAGCATGTGGGAGAGCATGTGGCTGGACATGTTGGTGGGAATTTGGCTTGGCATTGGAGGGACATGATCATGACAGGCCATGTCTATGAGATGAGTTCGGAGAGGTTGCTCCCTAAAATTTATCTAGGAGGAATCAATCTTGTCATTGGAGGAATCAGTTCCATGATTAGCAAAATGGTTAGCAAGCTTGTTGGTCGTGCAGCGAACATGGCTCGTGCTGAAAACTTGAAAGTGATTGATATGTTCATGCAGTTGTTCTTTGAGCCACTCAACCCTCCAGTGTTTAGATAACTTGGTGAGGGCAGTTCCGCAGTGTGTTCTGTGAGCAGTGTTGATGATGATTTGAGAGTCACCTTCGATGGTTATCGTAGGCCAGCCTTGCCTACGAGCAATTTTTAGGCCTGTTATGTGGGCGAGCAGTTCGGCCACATTGTTGGTGTTGGTGCCAATGCTTTCTGAAAATATGTGAATGGGATTCCCTATCATATATCTGAAGACCCCTTCGATTCCTGCAAGACCAGGGTTTCCTTTAGAGGCTCTGTCGAAGTTGAGTTTGATGGGGGGATATAGTGGCAGGGACCAGGTGGCGAGAATATGGATGGAAGGGGAGGGGGAGGAGGTTGAGGGATGAGAAGAGTTGAGATTGAAATTCTGATCCACCAATATATAGCTTTCCTGGTGTTGACAAACACGGTTGGAGTCGTACCAAGCACTCAACCTCACAGTCTCCTGAATATTGGAGTGAATGCGAGAGAGGAGGCAACTCACAGGGAGAGATTTATTCTGGAAGACTCTTTTGTTACGATATTTCCATATGTTCCATGAGACGAATTTAGGGAAGAGAATCCAAGTGCAGTTTAGAATGGGATTAGCAAAAGGCTCAGAGTGCCAGTCCTGAATAGTGGCTCTAATGTCTTCCCTGCTTCAGTCGGAACAGCGGAAGATGGTAGCTCCCCAATCCCAGATGGTGGAGGCATAGATGCAGGTATTGAGTAGATGCTCCTAGGTTTTCTCTTGCTGGTTGCATAAGACGCACACCGAAGGTCCCACAAAACCCATTCTGAGAAGTTGGTCCCAGGTAAGGATTTTTTTCCTTGCCATAAGCCATAGAAAGGTTTTGATTTTCGGCCAAAGATGAGAGTCCCAAATCTTCGTCCAAATAGAATCTCTGGGTGGGGGAGCTGCGGGGTGGGTGAGGTTGTAAGCCTCTTTGACAATGAAATAGCCATTCTCCTAATGCCCCCATCTGATTTTATCAGGATTGTCAGATATAAGTATCCTTCTGGAGTTGAGAGTAGACTAGAAGGATTTTTCCTCTTCGTTGTTGAAGTGTCGCTTCCAGTTTTCTTTCGCTGTCCAGTATCTCCAGGTATCATTGTTGGTTTGAGGTTCCCAATAATGAGCGATAAGATTCTTTCCTTGTTGTTGGGATTGAGTCTGGATCTCTTCTATGCCGTTGAGCTGATGTAGGGGGGGAATCTGGTTCCAAGCATCCTCCCAGAAGAGAGCCATGTTACTGTTCCTGACCTCCCAAAAGCTGTGTTTGTGAATGAGCTCTCTTTGAGCATAGGCCGAGTTCCAAATGAGGGAACCATTCAGGAGTGTGCCATACCAAATGAGCTCATGATGTTGCATATTATCGGCATATTTGTGCATCCAAATGCACGTCCAGGGCGTGGAGGTTTCAGTGGAGCATCTCCAAAGCATTTTAGTGCAAAGAAATTCATTCAAAATACAAGGGTCTCTCAGACCAAGGCCTCCTTCAAGCTTTGGGGTGCATGGATTTTCCCAGGATACTAAAGCCCATTTTCTGTGTTGAGTGGTACCCCCCCAAAGGACATTTATCAGCATATTGCGAATAGCTTTGAGAATATACTTGGGGGAAGCCATTACCCCCCCAAAGGACATTTCTCAGCATATTGCGAATAGCTTTGAGAATATACTTGGGGGAATCCATGACTGAGGCATGGCTTGGAGGAAAAAATTAAGGAGGATGAGACGGTTAGGAATGTTGAGGGCCCTGAAGGTCCAAGAGGAAAGCTTAAGCTCGAGGGCGGTGAGCAGATATTTCCAAGAGTATTTTTTGATGGTAGTGGCGAAAAGGGGGGCTCCAAGGAATTTGGATGGAAGGAAACTCTTCGAAAAACCTAACAGTTTGGTGATGCAGTTTTGATTTTGCAAATGAGTATTGAAAAAGAATCTTTGGGATTTGAGATTATTAGTGGTCATACCTGAGGCTACGCTGAAGGAATTAAGAATGTCCCTGAAGGCTTTAGCTTCCATGACCGTGTATTTCCCCATCAACATAGTGTCATCCACGAACTATAGATGTGAATGGGTGCTTCCTTGCCTGTTTATTTTAATGCCCTGAAGCTGATTTTCCGAGACCGTTGCTTTGGTGCTTCTACCTAGGCTCTCCATGAGCAAGATGAATAGGTAGGGGGATAGACGGTCCCCCTGTCTGATTACCCTCGAAGGGTAAAAGGTGGGATAGGGAGCACCATTGACCAAGATGGAAAAGAAGGCTGAGGAGACGAGGGAGATGATCCAGCTGACCTAGGGGTGGGAGAATCCAAAGGATAGAAGGGTGTCCCTGAGGAAGTTCCAATTAGTCTTGTCAAAGGCCTTGGAAAGGTCCAGTTTGATAATAATCCCAGGTAGAGAGGTGGTTTTGAGGGTGTGAATTATCTCATGAGCGGTAATGATGTCATCCATTATTTGTCTACCCTCGACATAACCTGATTGCTCTGGAGAGATGAGGAGGGGTAGCAGAGGTTTAAGGCAATTGGCTATGACCTTGGTGATGATTTTGTAGATGAAATTACAAAGGGCGATAGGGCGGAAGTTAGCAGGGTCAGCGGGCTTGTTTTTTTTTTAGGATGAGAGTGAGGAAGGTGGCATTGAAGGAAGGGAGAATGGAGCCGAAGGTTATGGAGGCTTCTACTACCTTCCAGACATCCTCTTTGATGATTTCCCAGTAGTTTTGGAAAAATTCAATAGTGAAACCATCCAGTCTACGGGCTTTGCTAGAATTCATATCCATGACTGCTGCTTCCACTTCAACGTGAGATATGGGACTCGAAATGTTGTTATTTTTATCCTACGTGATAAGATGGGGAATGTGCTGTAGGATGCGTTGAGAGGCTTGTGATCTGTCAGAAGTGGTATCATTCAGGAGATTTTTGTAGAAGAGAACCAATTCATGTTCAATGTATTCCTTGTTGAGAACAGTTTCTTCGGTGCTGGTGTTCAGCCTGGTAATCCTGTTAGTTTTCCTACATTGAATCATTGCATTGTGGAATAATTTGGTTTTTTTCTCCCCTTCTTTAAGCAAATGAATTCTGGATTTTTGTCTCCAGAGTATTTCCTCTTGCCGATTTCTGACATCAAGTTGATTCTATAAATATTGTTCGTGCTGCTTGATATTGGATTCCTTCAAGTTCTCCTTTCAGTTGTCTTTTCTCCTCCAAAATGTTTCCAAACTCAGTTTTGTTCCAATGCCTAAGTTGCCTTTTTATGAATTTTATCTTTTTCTGGAAGCGAAACATAGTAATTCCTTCACTCCCATCGGAGGTGTGCCACCACTCCTTGATTTTGTCTTTCAAATTTGGATGGGTGAGCCAGAATTGTTCGAATCTGAATGGTCTGCGAGCGTCAGGTGCATCCCATTCAAGGCGGAGGCAAACATGCCAATGATCATAACCAAATATGGGAAGGATGGAGCTAGAGAGGTTGAGTTGATTATGTAGAAGGGAATTAGAGGTGAGAAAGCAGTCTAAACGAGAGGCCACCTGCTTGTCTCCCCCTATCCTATTGTTCCAGGTATAGATGCCATTACTTGTCTCCATATCTACCAAAGAGTGATCACGAATGAACGCTTGAAAATACAGGCTATCTTTGTCCAGTCTACGAATCCCTCTTTTTTTTCATTTAAGGGAAGTGATAATATTGAAATCCCCTCCAATAATCCAGTGATTGTTCAAAAGTTTCCTGTTGAGCCAGGAGAGGTGGTTGATAAAATGGATTTTCTTCTCCATTAAGTGGGGGCCATATACATTCGTGATCACTCACCTATGAGTGGTTCCCGATATGTGGAACCAACCAGAGAGAGTATGATGACTGGAAAAGAAACCTTCCATGCTTATGACATTGGGATCCCAAGCAATGGCGATGTCTCCTACATCATCTCTAGCATCCACAACTGCTAAATCTGCATTCTTCTAGCATTTTTTATGAATAAGTGGAGTTTGAGCTATGTAGATTTTATTTCTTGTAGCATTAGGAGTGTAGGTTTTCTTTGAGGATTTTGTTTTTCAGCATTCTTCTTTTGGAATCACTTCTGATTCCCCTTATGTTCCAGCTGATGAATTTCAACTCCATTAATTCACTGGTTGGAAGATAGTGGTGATCTTGGCACTTTGGCCAGAATCAATTAAGTGCTCGCCCAGTTCTCTAATTAGTTGCTTGTTGGGTTTTCTTCCTTTCATCGGGATAGCATTTTTCCCCTTGGAGATTTCCTTGTGCTTTAAAATGTTCAGCCCCAGTTGGTTGTGAGCAGAGGGAGTCGCAACTGCATCCTCCAGGGTTGGAAAGTGTTGTTGCAAGGCTAGGGAATGGTAAGCTTCCTTGAACAAATCCATCCGGTATCGAGGGATACTGTGCATGTCATTCTTCGACCAGGCTTCGTGTATGGATTCCAGATCCAGTTCTCCTATCTCCATGTCATTCGGTTCTGCAGGGACACCTTTAGGGGTAGTATGGATCTGTGAATGAAAAACATCCTTGAATATGGAGTCCTGGAAGGTGGAGGGGGGCAGGTTGGAAGTGGGAACATGAGGTTCTAGGAGATCAAGAATTTGTTGGGTGAGGATAGAAAAGCTATTATGATAGTCAAGGTTGTTAGAAGTGCTTGGAACAGAGGGTTTCTTCCCGGGTCTTCTGCGGTTGGTGGTTTTGGTAAAACCTTCCTCATCCGTTCTACTTTGGGATGGGGGAGGGGGAGGTTTGTCATTAAGAGGACATTCACGGAAAAGATGGCCATGCTCATGGCATTTTCTACATCTGAAAGGAATATGCTCATAGTTTATCAACTACATCCATTCAGAGTCCTCATAGGTGAGACAGGTCGCTTCAGGGAGGGATGCAGATATGTCCATATAGATGCAGATGCGAGTGTAGGTGTAGCGGGTTGCTAAGGTGGCATCAGAAGCTTGAAAAACGGTTCCCAGCGTATTGCTTATACCAGTGAGGGTTTCCAGTTTCCATTATTCTTGTGATAGAGAATATATCCTTAGCCAAACTGGCACCACCTTAAAATCTTATTTTTCTGTATTGAAGTGCTCTTTCCAGTTTCTCATGTATAAGCCCGCGGAGTGCACGAAGTAAGGTCCTCCTTGGAATATTATGTGCTTTTCTTCTAGGTTCTCGAAGATAAGTGTGAAGAAGCCTTTGGATCCCATTTTCAGTTCACACTGGCCTTTTGTCTTCCAGGTGTTGGTGAGCCACCATGTGAGATTATTTTCAGTTGGCCATAGGCCTATAAATTTGCAAATTATTGCATGGTCCTGCATGTATTGAATTTGTTGGATGACAATATTTGAAGTGACTTCATAACTGGAAATCTGTAGCGATTTGGGCTTGCATTTGTTGGTATTTTTTGTGTGCATCGTATTCGTAGCTGGCTCTTCTTGATTTGCGTTTGCAGGATTCGGAGCTGCAGTTGCAGGGGTTGCACTTCCCTCTCCTCCTTTCCTGAGTGCTAGATATTGGATTTGCATAAGTCTGAGTCGTCCCCGTCAGGAGGAGGGGTTTGAAAGTTTGAGTACTGTGGGTGATGATATGGCTGAAGGATGGGTTAGAGCGACCTCCACTGGAGGCCTCCATGGAAGTGATGGTGGAAGGGTTGCAGGCGGCAAGGACGAGGCACATAAACCCTAGCAGAGCGGTCCGCAGCAAAGTTGTTTCATAAATATAAGGGGTCCTAGGGCCTGAACCCTCTCCTTTTATGCAGATCCATGTGGAAATCATCTTTACAGACACACAAATTGCACATTTAAATTACTATGTAAATCGCGCAGTAAATCTACACAATTTTCTCTTCATTGTAACCACATTATTAGCACGGTTGTGGGTCCAATACCTGCGCGACTGTGGGTCCAATACCCACATAAATATGCATTTTATTTTATTTTTATCTTATTGTTCATAATCATCTACAGTTTCAATGGCTTCCTAATGAAGCATAAAGTATAACTCGCATGCATTTTAATTTTCTTTAGTAATTAGATAACTTAGCCCAATATAGGTATTAAATAAGTGACGTCTTGGAATATTTTAGGCTAAAATACTTTGAGTCTTTCAATGGGCCTCTTATTACTCACTAGTGACTAAATGATTATGATTACCATCTCATTGGAATTGATAGTATAGGAACTATAGATTTGACTATATCTAGTTATAAATCTTTTGCTTCTTGCTTATTTCTTTGTTTTATGCAAGATAGTTTAGTTCAATTTCCTCACACAAGCGAAGGACCTAAATAGTCCTTTAACCGATGTATTCTATTCACCTTGAACTCCTAGTGATCTTGGAAAATCAAAAAAGGGTGATAGCTTTGAAATACCTCCTTTGCACATATTTACTACATTAAAGCATTTTATGTAGTTGTTATTTTCTTAGAGTTGAAATAGAGTGGATGCCCATGTATATTTATTTTATGCTCTTTTATTTAGTTTCAAAATTCAATTCCATTTGCTTTCCAAACACTTGTGTGATTTCCACTAAAGCACACGATAAGAGACCTAAATACTCTTTCACGTCTATTATGCTCTCCATATTGCACTCTTAGTGATGTGGATGGATCAGAATGATATGAAATTTTGAAATACCTCTCTCCCACTCCTTAATCAAATTTGGCCCTTTTAAAATCAAGATTGCACTTGTAATTCTCAAAACCAACTAAAACCCTCAACAAGAGCTCACAAAATAATATTTTAGTTAGTTTAGGATTGATTGGGATAGGCGTCCAAATAATTCCCACCAATATTTTACATTCTTGAAACATATCATTGTTGACTTATAGGGTACTATAAATCTTGTTATCAAGAAGTGTCAGAAGACAAGTCGGATAAGAAGGAGCGGTGCCCAAGGACACAAAATCCAAGGTATAGTTGTATCTTCAGAACACAAAGAATCACTTAGAATTTTTTGGAGATGAAAATTTACCACCTAGGTAGAACCACTTATCCACACTTAATGCAATTTTCTTAGTGGCCAAAAGCTAGGATATCACCAAGGAGCAATTGTGAGTGCAATTGACTCCTGAGTTGGATCTAGTTAGTTGTTGGAAATGTTTCTATCCTTTTCAGAACATATCCCCGACATCATTACTTTATAACTAACTCTATCATACCTTTACTAGCCAGCGTCGATGGATTTCATTACCGTTGGTGGGTGAGCTATTGGAAGGCCTAGTGAATTTTGAGAGGAAAGGACGTTACATCTACTAGGGAATTCACATTTCATTTATTTACAAGATCACCTAACTTGTAATTAAAAAGAACCAACTTGTGGAATACTCGCACAAAGGCTCAAGCACCTATCACTCACTTTGCACCATATTGCATATGTTATGGTTGGAATATTTTTTCATTTGTTCATTTCTATTTATATCTCTTTATCATCACTCTCACTTGATCACATAGACCACCACTATAGCAGAAAACAAAAATCCGAGGCAGTCTCTTAGATTGCAAAGACTTTCTCCTCTACAAAGAGGTAAGTTTCCCTCTTTCTCCCCATGGTACACAAGGGAGAATTCTATAAGGGGACATTCCCAAGCCTCATTGTTAGGGTTAGCTCAATGAGGACACACGTTTCTTGAAACTCCCACTTCTCAACCTCCACTAGTACAAAATGGGTGATAAGTGACTAAAAATGAGTGATAAATGACTAAATTTGGTCCTGTGACCGTTGGTCATAAATTAGAAGTCACTTATCACCCAACCAAAATGGTCATTTATCACTTGGTCATAAATTGCTTGAAGTGCTTCATGCGTTGGTCATTTATTTGGTCATTATTTGTTGCTACTTAGTCATCAATTGTGGTCATTTATTTGGTCATTGATTATCACTATGTGATCATTTATTTAGTCATCAATTGTCACTACTTGGTCATTTATTTGGTCATTAATTATCAATATTTGGTAGTACATTTAGTCATTGATTGGCATTAACTGGCCATTTATTTAGTCATTGATTGTTGTTAAGTGGTCATTTATTTAGTCATTAATTGTTGTTAACTGGTCATTTAATTAATTAGTGATTTATGTAGATAGGGCACGGAGGAATCGAACCACCAACCTCTTGCATGTAATTCAGGTGCTCTTCCATTGAGCTAGATCCCTTAAATAGAATCAAAGTTCGCATTGAATCAAATTTCACACTAATATATCACAAACTCTCACAAATTCCCAACACCTTTATATTTTGATAGGAATAAAATATGTTCTAGTAAGAAGAAATGCAATAGAACACCACCCATTTCACTTGGACAAGAGGACATTTCTGAGATATTTCATAACATTTTAGGAATATTTTCCATTCTATCATGCATTCCATGTCTTTGAATTTTACAAATGCCATAAATCAATATAAAGCTCAAATCTCAAGCAACCTTACATTTGAAAACTCAAAGAAATGCTTCAACATCAGTGCTTGGATGTACACATACTGAACACAGGCCTTCAGCAGCTACAATCATGGATTCTTTAGTTTTTCTAGCAGAGCCTACAACAGAAGCAATTGTTGTTGGTGGATCAGAAAATCAGCAAAAAGAACCTGGGCCAAAACATCGTTGAACCACATTCACCACTACTAGAAACATATTTTAGATTGATTAGAGGAAGAATCATGGTATAAGGAGAAGTTGTATCACATACACACCGAGAAGAGGAACAAATGAATGAGGAGGAGATAACATTTGGTTTTCCAATCACTAGACCTCTTGTAATTGTGCAGATGAAAAACATTCCTCCCTTGACATTGCCTCATTTTCATGGTAGTTTAAGTGATGATCCCAATGCTTTCTTGTTTGAATTTGACATTTTATGTAGAATATATGATTATTCAAATGATGCACAGAAAAATAAATTGTTCGCTACTACAGTCAAAGATGCAACATTACACTGGTTCATGTGATTAGGAGGGGACATGATAAGGACATGGGATGAAATCGGAAGGGTATTTTTACATAAACATCAAGAATATTGGAAGGCGAGAGAACTAAGAGAGGAAAATTGTTTAATGCCACAAAAAGAATATGAAATCTTAGAGGATTATCTCGAGAGATTTCAATATAATATTCAATGCTCTAAACAACACATGTTAGATTCAGATAGTATCAAAATTATCTTTTTAAGAGGTATTTTAGATGAGTCAATGAATGTGCTTAATCTAATGGGAAATGGGGAGGTATCTCAATTGACTTTTGAGAGAATTTGTGAAATTTGCAAGAAGTACTAGAGGAGTCAAGCTCGATATAGTAAGGGACCTCTTTATGTTGATGTATTTGTAACTTCGGAAGATATTCACTTGTATATTGTATTTATACTTTATTGTATCCCCAACGGAGATGTATTATTCCTCCGATTGTAAGTGTCGTCAGTTGTACTTGCAAGTGTCGCAAGTATTATTGTAAGTGTCACAACTTATATTTGATGGGTTATTAGACCACCTTGTTGGGGTCGGCCCTGTATGAGTTGTGTGGTTCAAAGGGTTATTAGACCACCCTAGTGGGGGTCGGCCCAGTCAGCATTATGTTAAGTGGTTAAGTTGAGGCTGACCTAGTTGAGTAAAGGTCAAGTGAAAGTTAATGTATAAATAGAGAGTTTGTCTCTCTCATTTTACACATTCTATTGTTCACTCACTTCACATTAGTGAGAGAAGAGGAGGATGCGCACAAGCGGAGGAGGAGCATGTTGTTGTAGATATATATCTCTTGGGTTTGATAATGGTGATCCTTGTATTGATGCTTATTCTATCTCTAAGGAAGTTGCGGGGTTTTTCACCTTCTTGGTTTTCCCCGGTGAAATTTTTTGTGTCTCTTGTCTCTTGTCTCTTATGCTTGATATGCTATACATGTTGTTCTTTCAATTAAGATCCTAGATCAGAATGAATTAAATTCTGAAAAACTAACATGGTATCATAGCTAGCCTGAAGGAAGGCATGGTATGGCATTTATGAGACTTGTTGCACTTGCGACAAATTGGAGACTAGGGCTTGATATAGGAAAAACCAGTCATCGTAGAACTTTCGCTATAAATCCATTTTGGCAAAGGTTTAGGATCTAAAACCTTTACAGGTGGTAGATAACATCCCCATGTACCTTTTTTCAGAAGAAAAACATCTAATTCGATGTACTTTGTGATTTATGATTTGTACAATCTAGGGTTTCTACCTCTTCCAGATCTCAGTCATAAACATGTGACCTAGGAAAAAAGGTCACAACTTGGGCTAGGAAGCTCCAAATGAAATTTCATAAAAAGTGACAGGTAGGGAACGGACTGTAGTTTCTCAGGTAAATTTTTCAGAGGCCGAAGTTGAACTAGTGACACGTGGAACTTCGTACAAGTTTGCTCTCTTGTTTTATCCCATAAACAGGTCACGTTGCGACACTTGGAATAAATCTCTCTTAGAGAATCCATTTGAGTTAAAATATGTGGGGTTGGAAAGAAGACAGGTCAGGATACCATAGGTCGAAGTTTCAGACCCTCTGGATTCATAATTTCTAAGTACACCAGAAACAATCAGGTGCATATTTCTATCCAAACAGAATTGGATTCTGAGCACCTTCATTTTTGGATCATCACTGCTGTGGGAAATTAGGGTTTCGGAGAAAGTTGAAATTCTTGGATTCAGAGACCACAGCTAGAATCTCCTCTTCAAAATCAAAATTTAGAGACCAAGATAGAATTTTTTGGTTGGGAAGAAGGTCGAGCTTGATCAAACTCTAGTTCGGGATTTTGATCAGAAAGGTGGAAAATTAGGGCTTCTGCAAAAGTTGGAATTTTTGAAGTATGTGACCACGGCTGGAAGCTCCTCAGAAAAATAAAAGTTTAGAGCTTTAGATCAAACCTTTTGGTTGGGCAGAAGGGTGGGATTTATCAAACCCTAGTTTGGGGTCCTTTCTAGTGAATCCAAAAATTTCAAAGGCAATTTTGAGGGTTCAAATTTTGCAGTTTTCAAAATTGAAGTATACCAGCTTGATCAGTTCGGCAAGCCACATCTTGCCATCCATTTAGAAGTGTGAAATTCAAAGTTTTAATTTTTAGGGTTTCTCTGACAACCCTAATCCAGCTCCATATCCAGTTTCAGCAAATCAAAGTGGATTGGGTTAATCCTAGAAGAGAAAGAATTGGACACCTGCATAAGTGAAGAAGTTCTAGTTCCAGAGGGAGATGAGGCTGAGGCTTTACATGAGAAGGCTACAAGAAATCCTGACAGGTATGACTTGAAGAGATAGAGGTACATCTTGAAATCTCTTCGTGATTAAGTTTATGATATTTTTTTTTCATATTATTGAGGTTAGTACAATCTTGATTAATGTTAGACTTGTCTTATCAGCCTAGTAAAAGTATGAATGCATGTGAATGATAGAATACATTCATTTGATTAGGGTTATGACATTTATGATTGTACTAATGCACTATGATGTTGTTCGCTAACATGTAAGGTACATCAAGAAAGACAAATCAAGTTCTAGATCAAGAACATATGACCATGGTGACATGAAGAAAAGACTCATGAAGCTCTACTTACGAGGTATGTATAATTTGGTTCTACAATGCTTAACCTAAGAGATATGCAGGTTACTAGCACAGGTCATTGAAGAGAACAAGAAGACATTATGTGGGTATGTTAGACATAACTAGCTAACATGATAACCAGGTATGTTTTTCCTATATCAAGTTAGAATCCTACCTTGTGTTAGGATCTTATACTTTTGTATGAATGATAATGATTATTCTTGAAAGTTAGAAGTTTAAGTAATCAAGGGTTTATGCATATTATGTTTCTTACTTTGATTGGTGATATGACTAACCAGAAGAGTCCTATGGTCAATAATAATATGCATAAGTAATAGAAGTCCTCCCTGAAACCTTAAATACTAATGCTTATTACCTGTGTGTGAAATAATCATGACCATACATGTTAAGTTTATTTAGGATCATAATGTTTTGATAGTATTGAGATTATACGAATGGATGTATGATCATGTATGAGATCTTGAGAATGAAACTAGTGCACACTTAAGCATGCATAGTGTTCCAGAATGAATACAAGTTCAAGGACAGGTAATCTAGGAAGCAAAGATCAAGAGGGAGCACACTCCAGTAGTTCCTACAATGAAACAAAGATCGAGAGGGAGTCCACCCAACAACCAAACAAAGATAAGTATTTGAATTTTTATATATATGATTACTTAAATGATGTTGTTCAGCCATGTACATAATCTTGATTTAGGATGAATATTATGCATATTAGAAAATTTGCATTAATGAATAAGATACTACTAATATGCAAGTAACGGGTAAGTGGCCTATGGTATTGTACAACATTCCATTGCTGCTTATTTAGAATGAAACCTCTTTGCTGACATGTTGGGAGTTGTGAACACTCTTAACATGTTCTGGTAGAGATGGAAGGCATCTAGAAAGTTACGAAATATGGATAAATGTTGTATTGAAACATTGGCTAAGATAATTGCATGATTGAATGACATATGTCTTTATGAGTAAGAATTTGTTCTGAAATATATAAGATGTTTCTAATCATGCAATTGAACTTGTCTTGTAGGAAAGACTGTGTACCTACAAAAGAAGGGCTACAACATTTGTTCCAGCAACAAAGTTCAAAGAAAACTATCTATTGAAGATACTTCGAGGAAGAAGTGATGGGACACATTTGCAGGATCCATTCCAAGCATGATGAGAGGAGGATCCTTCCCTTGGCTGTGGATGTAAGCGCTGAGTGATGAGCATCAGGACAATGCTCCAATTAGTGCTTTGGATATGGATCAATTGGATGATTTTTATGATCAGTTGGATCATGTATATTGATATGCATCAGTTGGATGCTTTGTATGATCAGTTGGATCATGTATATTGATATGCATCAGTTGGATGCTTTGTATGATCAGTTGGATCATGTATATTGATATGCATCAATTGGATTCTTTGTATGATCAGTTGGATCATGTATATGTATATGCATCAGGGCGATGCAGTGACGATGATCAGGATGATCATGTGTGATGAGTATCAGGACGATGCTCTGGATGACATGCATCAAGATGATGATCAGGATGATCATGTGTGATGCGTATCAGGATGATGCTTTGGATGATATGCATCAAGATGATGCTATGATGAAGGACTTGGGTATGATGCATTAATTTCTAGGTATGGAGGTGTGGCAGAGTGCAGATGGAATCTTCCTTGGACAAGGGAAGTATGTAGTAGAGATCCTGAAGCGGTTCGGGATGATGGACTGCAAGGCGATGGCCACACCTATGGCATCGAACCTGAAGCTACTGTGTGATGCTTCATCTGAGTCGGCTGATGCCACGATGTATCGTCAGATGATTGGGTCCTTGTGTACCTGACAAACACAAGACCAGGTATTTGCTTTGTGGTGAACACAATGAGCTAGTTCCTGACAAATCCCAGAAGTGTTCACCTGGTTGCTGTAAAGCATATTCTGAGGTACCTAAAGGGTACGGTTGATTATGGGCTCAAGTATGATGCAAATCAAAAGTTTAACCTGGAGGGTTATGTTGATTCGGATTGGGTAGGAAGTGCCATTGAACGGAAGAACACTTTGGGGTGCTGCTTCAGTATGGGATCCGGTATGATCTCTTGGTTTAGCAGGAAGCAGTCCTATGTGGAACTAAGTACAGTCGAAGCAGAGTATGTCGCAGCTTGTTCGGCTAGTTGTGAGGTAGTATGGATGAGGAAGCTACTGTCTAAGTTATTTGATTTCCCGTTGGATGCTACTGGTATCTTTTGTGACAACCAGAGTTGTTTGAAGCTGTCTGAGAACCCCGTGTTCCATGACAGGTCGAAGCACATCGAGATCAAATATCACTATATCAGGGATATGGTGCAGAGAGGAGTAGTGAAGCTCCTGTATGTTACAAAGAATGAGTAGATAGCCGATGTGTTGACCAAGCCACTGGCCAGAGTGAAGTTTGAGTAATTTAGAGAGAGGCTTGGTGTACTTTAGATCGAGATTCCTTCCAAGGGGAATTGATGAGTCCGGAGACACAAATGCACATGAGCCATTCTCACATGGTGGTAGGTGTGTCCTCCCATGGTGCAGATATAAGGGCTGGGGCCATTCTGACATGGTTGAAGTGTGTCTTCCCATGGTCGTTGATGTAAGAGCTGTGCCATTCGAGCATGGTTGAAGTGTGTCTTCCCATGGCTGCGATATAAGTGTTGTGCCATTCGAGCATGGTTGAAGTGTGTCTTCCCATGGATGCGATATAAGTGTTGTGCCATTCGAGCATGGTTGAAGTGTGTCTTCCCATGGCTGCGATATAAGTGTTGTTCCATTCCTAGCATGGTTGAAGTGTGTCTTCCCATGACTATGCATATAAGTGCAATTCCATTCTCACATGGTTGAAGTGTGTCTTACCGTGGCGTATATATAAGTGCTAAGCCTTTCACGGATGGTTGAAGTGTGTCTTCCCATGCTAGTGAGTGTAAGTGCTATGTGATGTGCATCTGGGTTGTGCTCTGTGGACTATGAGGTGATCTAAATACTATGAGGTGACAGTATGGTACACAGGTTTTGTAGAGGCATATAATCAGTCCTGAGATGCTCTTGCAGGTTTTGCAGAGGTAGTGTAATCAATCCTGGGAGATCTTGCAGGTTTTGCAGAGGCAGTGTAATCAGTCCTAAGGTGTACCTACTTGATGGCTTGCTCGCAGAGATGATGAAGACCTACATGGAGGCTAGGCCTACATCCAGCATGAAAAAGGGATGGCTCTGTAGAACTTCCTATGATGAGTAGATTGGATATTGATTGAGATAGCAGTAGCAATGACGATGATGCTCCGTGATCCAGTGATGATGATCCAGCCCCAGAATTGAAGACTTGTGCATATATGTATTGATTACTTGTGTCAAGAGAATACCTTCCTAGTTAAGAGGGAGTGTTGATGTATTTGTAACTTCGGAAGATATTCACTTGTATATTGTATTTATACTTTATTGTATCCCCAACAGAGATGTATTATTCCTCTGATTGGAAGTATCGTCAGTTGTACTTGCAAGTGTCGCAAGTATTATTGTAAGTGTCGCAACTTATATTTGATGGGTTATTAGAGCACCTTGTTGGAGTCGGCCCTGTATGATTTGTGTGGGTCAAAGGGTTGTTAGACCACCCTAGTGGGGGTCAGCCCAGTCAACATTATGTTAAGTGGTTAAGTTGAGGCCGACCTAGTTGAGTAAAGGTCAAGTGAAAGTTAGTGTATAAATAGAGAGTATGTCTCTCTCATTTTACACATTCTATTGTTCACTCACTTCGCATTAGTGAGAGAAGAGGAGGATGAGCACAAGTGGAGGAGGAGCATGCTGCTGTAGACATCTAGCTCTTGGGTTTGATCATGGTGATCCTTGTATTGATGCTTATTCTATCTCTAAGGAAGTTGCGGGGTTTTTCACCTTCTTGGTTTTCCCCAGTGAAATGTTTTGTGTCTCTTGTCTCTTGTCTCTTATGATTGATATGCTGTACATGTTGTTCTTTCAGTTAAGACCCAAGATCAGAATGAATTAAATTCTGAAAAACTAACACTTTACCCCTTTTCTAAAACTACTAAAAGTACAACAGGTGGTTTAACTAGAATAGAACTGGGTAATATATCTTGGAAAATTTTAAGAATGACATTATTAGTACCGTACCCTCAGCTTATAATTAGACACTCTACAAGTAAAAAAGGGGCAGGAGGAAGAGAATGCAGTTTTATCTATTTTTTGCCCCAAATGTCGTAAGAAGAATCCACTAAAAGAATTCCCTCTTATCAAAATTTCTATATGTGTTATCTGTGTAGGTGAACATATGATGTATCACTACCCTTATTTTCCTAGATTGAAAGAAATGTATGAAGGATAAGAAAAGACAATGGAGAATCTATGTACACTAGCACCCAAGAAGCCATGGAATCCTTGGCCTCCAGGTATGTCTTGGGATCCTACATTTCAGAAATTTTCACATTATTCTGCTCAATAGTACTCAGCTTGGAAATCTTGTCAATAATGGCCACAACAACCAATCCAAAACCACCATTCATGACAAGGATGATGAGGACCAAATTACGGAAATATTCCTACCTACCCCATGCAAAAACCTTACTCTCAACAACCATCACTACCTTATTTTGTCCAATTTCCAGTGCAACCACATATTTCTCAACCTTAGAAATTGCATCTGCCCCTTGTACTTCCTTCTAGACCAAATCATAATTTCATGTACAACCTGCACCTAATCCAAATAATAAAGTAGCCTAGCTTGTTCTTCATCTTGAGTTGGAGCCCTTCCAAACTTATTTGGTTACTCTAGTAGGAGTACAGGACATCCACCTTCAATTGGGGAAGGTGCTTAAAAATAACACTCTAGTTGTCACTAAGGAGGAAACTCTTGATCTTACAACCAAATATGACCCCCTTCCATAATAAAGCAGACATCTCCACCAATAAGACATATTCCATCTTCTAGTACACCCCCTATCTAGAGAGATTAAATTTAGAGAGGCCCATACCCCACTCATAATTTGATCTTGTATCCAAATTGAGGAATGTTTGCATGAATATCCCCTTGTTGCAATCCATTAAAGATATCCCCATCTATGCCAAAACACTGAGAGAAATTTGTATTAAGAAACAAGGGAGGAGAAAGTGTGAACCACCTACCATCTAGTTCATAAGGAAGTCTGCAGATATAATGTGTGTCCAAATTTTTGTGGACAAGTATACAGATCCTGGTAACCTCATTGTTTCATTCCATATTAATGGGATCCTTGTCTGAACACCCTTATCAAACTTGGAGCAGCCATCAACATTATGACCTTGCAAACCATGGAGCAATTAATTTTTTTAAATCTTTGTCTAACACCTACGGTCTTAGAATTAACATATAAGTATAGAATCAAACCAAAAGGAATGTTGGATGATGTTATTGTCTCCTTGGACTCCTAGGAGTACCTAGTGGATTTCATGATTTTACAACCTAAATATTCCTCTAGGGGACATCTGGTAATCCTTGGTATAAAATGGCTTGCAATGGCTAATGCTTTTATAGGTTGTCGGTCTGGGAATATGTTCATATCTTGTGGGGACTCTATCGAGCAAGTGAATTTATATCCCTAGGAACATCATTATCCACAAAAACAACAATGGTGATTCATCCACCAGGGAGATCCATTGCAAGTAAGGGTCAAAATTCTATCAGGTAATTTGATGATGGACAACAATCTTGACAGTTATGCATTACAGTATATGCAGGGTGAGATTTCTCCCCAATGCAATGGTTGGAATTATTCTCAATGACTAAAGCACAGGAACTGTAGTAGGCTACAAACCTCTCTTTTTTTAAGTTGTAAATTTTTTATATATGTAGGGTGAGAACTCACTCCCCTCTCTTCTTATGTTTTTCGAACACTTGGTCTCCCCTATCTTCTAATGTTTTTCAAACTCTTGTTATGGGTGAGGAAATCCCCTTTAATGCAATTACCAAATGGAGCAATGCTCAGTAATAGTTGTAAATTTTACAAAATATTTGAATAAAGTTTAAGTTACCAACTTTTTTTCTCGAATATATATATATATATATACTAATTTTTTTTAAAACCATTAATAAAATTATTAGCTTAAAATTTACAGCTATATTAATTTATGTCATAAAAATTTTGTACTACACATTTAAATTTCAACATTGCTCAAGTAGATTTTTTTTAAATTTTATACATGAGGGAAATTATTTCATTGTTATGAAAGGATTATGGAAAGTCGCAATGCCTCATAGAGTTCAAATGCCACTTATGCTTTATTGCTACAACTCTGATCATGTATTATTCAAATAATTTTGGCAAGGTAATTGTGTACACTAATTACCCAAAGTAGAGTTGTTGAAGCAACACTTGAGAAAAAAAAATTGACCTACAATTCTTAAATATCATTTGTTAGGTCCATCTTTATTAAGAAGGATATGGATTTTGCATCAAAATATTTTAGAGTGTTAATTTTAAGGTGCACACACACATGATAGAACACTGGAGAAAATAAATTTTTTTTTATTACAAATACATCTCTCTCGCATCACGTATAACATTTCACATCTCTTATATATCCCTAGAATTTTATATATAACAATTCATTCTATCGCAAGTAGGAATGACCTTCCTTGCACAGATATCATGATTTACAGCGAGGAAGAAATTTTATTGTCCAAGAGCCTCACCTTAATCAAGAGTGTCATCTCTGCCATCCCGATATACAGGATGTCACTAGCATATATCCCAAAGGATGTGAGAAACAAAATTAGGAAACTATGCATTTCTCTAGTTCGGGGAAAAAAGAAGCATCCATTCCCCTTTGTCGATGGGATTTGTTGTGTAAGCCTAAAGGATGTGGAGGATGGGGCATAAAAAACTTACCCTTTTTTTCTCATGCTCTTTCAGCAAAGATTCTATAGCGATTAATCACTAGCAAGGGTCTTTGGTAGTAATGCATCCATCAAAAATACATTACTCCACACACATTTCTTTCTCGTCTTTGATCAAACCCTTCCCCCTAAAGCAGCGGGTCCAACATATGGAGAGAAATCATCAATATTTTTCATATAATAGGCCACGATCTTGCATGGGACCCTAGGGACGAGAGTCCGATCACTCTAGGGTAGGATCCTATCCTTGGGCTCTCCCCATAGGAGCTTATATCGAAGGAACTATCTGACTCTCTAAACTCTAGACAACTACACTCTTTAGAATATGTATATAATGTAAACTCAAACGATCCATCGGATTGAGGATGGTTCATTTCTACACAAATTAGATTATCATATTCATAAGATTTACAATGGTACATGTACGCACAGGTACTATGGTGAGAATATATATGTATGTTAGTCAATGAGGATACTCTAAAATTGATATAAAAAAAATCTATAGAAGTTACATATAAGGTTTGATTAGGATACAAGGAGTTGGTATCCTAGGAGACTAGGGAGACCCCACCGTGGTGGTGGTATCCTCTTTGGAAAATAAGAGCTCCCCTGAAATCAAAATGCTTATTCTAGCTGGTCTTAAATGGAAAATTTCTCACCTAGTATAACTTTCCAAAAACAGCCAATGCAGGCCTCACATATTCATGCTATATATGATTTGTGGAGAGTCCATTTCGCATCTACTGGTTGATTGTAAGTTTTCAAATTAAATAAGTATGGGGTATTGTATGATCGATGGGGAAGCTATCATTTCCATAATGGGAGGGCACATTAGTCAATGCATGGGACCACTGACACACATAGTTCATTCACCCCGAAATGTTATCCATTCCTCTCATCATAAGTTGTAGTATCTGAATGACCTACAACAATTGAATCTTCAACAACACCGTGGAATCCCCAACAACAACATTCTATAGATTCAAGTATTCTCTTGGAAACAGTTTACAGCTAAAGAAAAAAGAAACAAAATTAGGAAGCCTTTGATTTTCGAACGACCATCAACTCATGTTTTGTATGATGGGGCCTCATAGGCCCAATCCTAGCCAAAGTGGCACTGGTGGATTTTAAAAAAATTGGATCGGAAAATCACTTTTCAAGGAGTTGGGAACAACACAAACAATTATGTTGATATGTTCAGTATAGATACTGCAATCCATATAGCACTGGAGAGGAATTTCAAAATCCTTCATATCTCATCTGACTCAAAATTGGCCATAGACTGGATTACAAAAACAATACAGTGCAAAAATTTCAAGCTACAACATTTTATCAACAAGATCCTCCAACACACTCTCCTCTTCAGCAAATACACTTTTCAACACACCCATCGGGAATACAACACAAAGGCAGGCTCATTGGAAAAAAAAGCATGCAAACTTCAAGAAGGGCACATCATTATCCACACAAACAACAATGGTGATTCATACACTAGGGAGATCCACTACAAGTAAAGGTCAAAATTTTGTTAGGTAATTTGATGATGGACAATGATCTTGACAGTTATGCATTATAGTCTAAGCAGGGTGAGACTTCTCCCCAATGCAATGGTTGGAATTATTCTCAGTGATTGAAGCAGAGGAACTGCAGTAGGCTACATGCCGCTATTTTGAAAGTTGTAAATTTATATATATAAGTAGGGTGAGAACTCACTCCCCTCTCTTATTATGTTTTTTGAACTCTTGGTATGGGTGAACTAATCACCTTTAATGTAATTACCACATGGAGCAATGCTTAGTAATAGTTGTAACTTTTACAAAATAATTTGAATAAAGTTACCGACTTTTTTCTCGAAAATAAAATAAAATAAAATAATGTGTGTGTGTGTGTGTGTGTGTGATACACTAATTTTTTTAAAAAACATATATAATATAAAATAAAATTATTAGCTTAAAATTTACAGTTATATTAATTAATGTGATAAAAATTTTGTATTGCACATTTAAATTTTAACATTGCTTATGTAGATTTTTTTTTAACTTTATGCATGAAGGATTATGGAAAGTCACAATCCCTCATATAGTTGAAATGCCACTTATGTTTTATTGCTACAAATTCGATCATGGATTATTACAACCATTATACCAAGGTATAATTTTTTTTGCTTAGTTGGATCATATCCCTCCTTTATCAACCCCATTTTACTCCCTATATAGCTAGCGATAGTGTTCACTTCTCTCCATAGTGGAAATCACTACAGTAATACTATATGACAACACCTAGCTACTAAGGATCAAATTTGAAGCTTGCATTTCCCTTCAAGACCTCTATGAAGGGCATTCAACTATTTCCCCTAGAAAAGAAAATTAGAATAAAAAATTGTCTGTCAATGAAGCAAAAAGAAGAAAAAATCATTGCGGGCGAAGGGTTATCACTCTTACAACCTATAAATAGCTAATTCTTAATAATTAGTACTTGAAATATAGATGCAATGTCTATGAATTTTAAAGTGGTGTAATATATTACTCATATATGAAATTAGTATTCAGTAAGTGCTATTGGTTCCTTTTAACACTTCTTTACCTTAGTTTTCCATAGATATACATTGTTATGCTTCTGGATAGTGATTCAAATGTTGGGCATACATTGATACATCTCCAGCTATTTATCTCTGTGTTAAATCTCATATTCAAAGCAATGAACATTACATTAACTGTAAAACATGCTCAAGAAGCTTTCCCAAGTATGTAGCGCCCATCAAGGTTCATTATGCCTTGATGGCGCAACCCAATTTAATTACAATCATTAAAGTTATATATGTATACAGTTTAAACCATAATTTTATTCTTTTAAGCTACCTTGAATAGTTTAATGCATGACTGAACATAAATAAAGTATTATGAAATCCAACAATTTTAAGAACAATAAAACTTTTACACTTAAAATTACAATACAACTAAAAGAAAAGAAAATACCTATAATACTATATTTGAAATCTCCTTAACCAAAATGTTGATATGCATCTTCATTTTTCGATTACATGTTCTATTGGCCATGCCTAGAGTGGGATTATACCACCTTGCCATCTAGGAGCATATCTGAGATCCTGGATCCAAGAAACCCTTCGTTTCCTAGCGCTTTGTGCTCGCGACCCACAGAACAATGATCCACATGAATAGTGATTCTATAATACTTTTCCAGGAGTTCATCAAAACTCTTCCAACATTTCCAAAAAAAAAACCCAAATTCCCCAAGTATCCCCCCTCATTTTCCTCTGCTGCCTCATTTCGTCACCCTTCACCACATCCTTTCATCTTCTTTATGTCAAAATATATATTATAATCAATCTTGATGTGAGTTCCAATTTTTATTGTTTATTAAGTCAAAGTATATTAGAATAAGCAATTATGTGATTTTTAAGTTTTCCTATCTACCCCATTTATTACATCATCCTCCCCGACCTGAGTTAATGAATATATTTCATAAATAATATATTGTTGATGTATATGTAACTTCAGAATGTATTTCACATATATGTATATTGTATTCCTATAGAGATGTTAATATTCCTCTATACGGAAGTGGTTGTATTCCTATAGAGATGTTATTATTCCTCTATATGGAAGTGTCGTCATTTATATTGTAAGTATCGTAACTTATACTTGATGGGTTATTAGACCACCTTGTTGGGGTCAGCCCTGTATAAGTCATGTGGGTCAAAGGGTTATTAGAACACCCTATTGGGGGTCGGTCATGTGGGTCAAAGGGTTATTAGACCACCCTAGTGGGGGTCGGCCCAGTTAGCATTATGTTAAGTGGTTAAGTTGAGGCCGACCTAGTTGAGTAAAGGTCAAGTCAAGTTAGTGTATAAATAGAGAGTGTGTCTCTCTCATTTGAAACATTATTCTCTCACTCACACTTGGGAGTGTGGTGCACTTGTGGAGGAGGAGGCTCTGCTGCTAGGAGAAGACTATCTCTTGTATTCTGGTTGTATCATTGCTCTATCTATCTCCGAGGAAGTTATTGGGGTTTTTCACCTTTATGGTTTTCCCCAAGTAAACTCTGTGTCTCTTGTCTGCTTGCATTATTGTGTCCATGATTGATATGCTGTAGATTTTTTGTACATGTTGTTCTCTCAATTAATATCCTAGATCATATTGAAGTAAATTTTTAAAATTTAACATGGTATCAGAGCTAGCCTGAAAGAAGGCATGATATGGCATGTATGACACTTGTTGCACTTACGATGCTAGGGCTTGATATAGCAAAAACCAATCATCGTAGAACTTTCGCTATAAATCCATTTTGGTGAATTTTTCAGATTTGAAACTTTTAAAGGTCAAAATATAAGATCCCCATGTACCTTGTGTCCAAAGGAAAACCTCTAATTCGTTGTACTTTGTGATTTATGATCTGTACAATATAGGGTTTCTGCCTCTTCCAAATATGAGTCAAAATCAGGTGACCTTGGGAAAAAGGTCATAACTTGGGCTAGAAAGATCCAAATGAAATTTTGTAACAATTCATAGGTAGTACACAGAATGTACTATCTCAGGAAAAAATTTCAGAGGCCGAAGTTGAACCAATGACACGTGGCACACCGTACAAGTTCACTCTCCTGTATTATCCCATAAACAGGTCACGTTGTAACATTTGGCATAACTCTCTCTCAAAGAATCCAATTGAGGTCAGAACTTTTGGGATGGAAATACAATAGGTTGGGCTATCTCAGGAAAAAAATTTAGAGGCCGAAGTTGAACCAGTGACACGTGGCACACCGTACAAGTTCGCTCTCTTGTATAATCCCATAAACAGGTCATGTTGCAACACCTAGCATAACTCTCTCTCAGAGAATCCAATTGAGGTTAGACCTATCGAGATGGAAAGATAATAGGTCGGGCTATCTCAGGAAAAATTTTCAGACCCTTTGTATCGAAAAGTTCAGAGTTACACCAGAAACAATAAGGTACATATTTCTGTCAAAACAGAATTATTTTTGAGCACCTTCATTCATGGCTTCCGGAATTTAGGGCTTCGAAGAAAGTTGGAATTTTTGTAATCGGAGACTACGGCTGGATGCTACTCATCAAAATAAAAATTTAGAGACCAAGATCAGATTTTTTCGTTGGGCAGAAGGCTGAGCTTGATCAAACCCCAGTTTGGGACTTTGATCGGAAATATGGAAAATTAGCGCTTCTGCAAAAATTGGAATTTTGGAAATCTGTGACCACGGATGGAAGCTCCTCAGAAAAATCGAAGCTTAAAGATTTGAATCAAATCTTTTGGTTGGGTGAAGCTTCGATAAAATCAAACCCTAATTCAAGGTCCTCCCCAATGAATCCGGAAATCTAAAAGGCAATTTCGAAGGGTGAAACTTTGCAGTTTTCAAATTTTGAATATACCAACTTGATCAACTCATCAAGGTCCAGTTCTTGCAAATCAAGTGGATTGGGTTAATCGTAGAAGAAGATGGATTCGTCACCTGCATAAGTGAAGAAGTTCCTGTCTCAAAGGGAGATGAGGCTACGACCTTCCATAAGAAGATTACAAGAAATCTTGACAGGTATGGCTTACAGGTATGTTTCATGGTTAAGTTTATCATATGTTTGTCTTCATATCATTACAGTACAATCTTGATTAATTACTAGACTTGTCGTATCACCTTAATAGAAGATATTCATTGATTAAGGTTTTGACACTTATGAATGTACTAATGCATTTTGATGTTGTATGAGGTTTATGTTGTTCGCTAACGTAAAAGGTACACCAAGAAAGACAAATCATGTTCTACTTCAAGAACATATGATCATGGTGACATGAAGACAAAGATTCATCCATTGTCATGGATCACATAGAAGATCTACTTTCGAGGTATGTATAACTTGGTCCTACAATGGTTAACCTATGAGACATGAAGGTTACTAGCACAAGTCACTGAAGAGAACCAGAAGACATTATGCGGGTATGTTAGACATAACTAGCTAGCATGCTAATCCAAGTATGTTTTTCCTATATCAAGCTAGAATCCTACCTTGTGTTAGGATCTTATACTGTTGTGTTGTTGATAATGATTATTCATGAAGTCATAGGTTTGAATAGTCATGGCTGTATGCATATTATGTTTCTTACCATAATTGATGATATGACTAACCAGAAGAATCATGGAGGTATAGGTTTGAGTAATCACGGGTTTATGCATTGATGATTTAACTAATCAGAAGAGTCCTATGATCAAAAAAGAATATGCATGAGTAAAAGAAGACTTCCCTAAAACCTCGAATACTAATGTTTATTATCTGTGAATGATCATGACTATACATGTTTAAGATTATTGTGTTTTGATAGTATTAAGATTATACTAATAAATGTGTGATTATGTATGAGACCTCACGGATAACACAATGATGATACTAATAAGCATGCATAGTGATTAAGGATGGATGTAAGTTCAAGGACAGGTAATCCAGGAAGCAAAGATCAAGAGGGAGCACACTCCAGTTGTTCCTGCAAGAAAGCAAAGGAGCACACTTCAGTAGTTTCTGCAAGGATGCAGATATTCAGAGGGAGTTTACCACTTCTCACAATCCACATCAGAATGGAGTTGCAAAGATTCAGAGGGAGTCCACCCAGCAACCATACAAAGATAAGTATTTGGATTTTCATTTCTTACATAATGTTATTCAATGATGTATATGCTTATGTTCCTAGAATTAGGTTGTGTATTATGCATATTAGAATAGTTGCATTGATGAACAGTATACTACTAATATACATGGGTAAGTGGCCTATGGCACTGTACAACATTCCATTGCTACTTATCTAGAATGAAACCTCTTTGCCGACATGTTAGGAGTTGTGCACACTCTTAACAATGTTCTGGTAGAGACTGGAAGGCATCTAGAAAGTTGTGGAACATGGATAAATGTTGTATTGAAGCATTGGCTAAGATAATTGCATGACTGTATGACATATTTCTTTATGTGTAAGAATTTGTCTGAAAATTATGAGATGTTTCTAATCATGCATTTTAACTTGTTTTGTAGAAAAGACCGTATACCTTCACCTACAAAAGAAGGACTACAACATTTGTTCAAGAAACAAAATTATCTATTGAAGATATTCAAGTTCCCCGGATACGGGAAGAATGCCATGATCCGTCGATCATGAAGAATGATGTTTGTGATGCAGTCCCAAGAGCTGAAGGGAAGTCTATTGTGACTTCGAAATGGAACTATCAAATCAAGCATGCTGCAGATGGCAGCATAGAGAAATATAAAAGTGATGAAATAGAAGATACACCAGATGGATTTCAAGACAGCCTTCTTGATCGGTGTAGTCATATATGTGTGCAGAACTTGGTAGGATAGACAACTTTCTATCCAGTTTGGGCTTTACCAAGAGTAAAACGGATTCCAACCTTTACTACAAGGTTGAGGAAGGCAATCCAGTGATACTACTTTTGTATGCGGATAACCTGTTTGTAACAGGATATGACAGATTGATTTCCGACACACAGCGGAAGCTTGCTGCCAAGTTTGAGATGAAGAACTTGGGGATGATGCACTATTTGTTTTTGGCATGGAGGTGTGGCAGAGTGCAGATGGAATCTTCCTTGGACAAGGGAAGTATGCAGTAGAGATCTTGAAGAGGTTCAAGATGATGGATTGCAAGGCCATGGCCACACCTATGGCATTGAATCTGAATCTTCTTTGTGATGCTTCATCTGAGCCGGTTGATGTCTCTATGTATCGTCAAATGATTGGGTCCTTGATGTACCTGACGAACACGAGACCAGATATTTGCTTTGCTGTGAACACATTAAGTCAGTTCCTGATAGATCCAAGGAGTGTTCACCTGGTTGCTGTAAAGCATGTTCTGAGGTACCTAAAGGGTACAGTTGATTATGGGCTTAGGTACGAAGTGAACAAAAGTTTAACCTACAGGGTTATGTTGATTTAGATTGGGCTGGAAGTGCTGCAGATAGGAAGAGCACATCTGGATGCTGCTTCAGTATGGGATCAGGTGTGATCTCTTGGTTTAGCAGGAAGCAGTCCTGCGTAGCATTGAGTACAGTTGAGGCAGAGTATGTTGTAGCCTGTTTAGCTAGTTGTGAGGCAGTAGGGCTACAGAAGCTACTGTCTAAGTTATTTGATCTCCCATTGGATGCTACTGGTATCTTTTGTGATAACCAGAGTTGTGTGAAGCTGTCTGAGAACCCAATGTTTCATGACAGGTCGAAACACATAGAGATCAAATATCACTATATCAGGGATATGGTGCAGAGAGGAGTTGTGAAGCTCCTGTATGTTGCGATGGATGAGCAGATTGCAGATGTGCTGACGAAGCCACTAGCCAGGGTGAAGTTCGATTACTTCAGGGAGAGGCTTGGCGTTCTTCAGATTGATGACACTTCGAGGAAGAAGTGATGGACACATTTGCAGAAGCCATTCCAAGCATGTTGGAAGGAGGATCCTTCACATGGCTGTGGATATAAGCGCTGGATGATGAGCATCAGGACGATGCTCCAGTTACTGCTCTGTATATGCATCAGGAGGATGTTGGATATGATAAGTTGGATCATTTATATGTATGTATGCATCATGTTGGATACTGGATATGATCATTTGGATCATTTATATGTATGTACGCATCATGTTGGATGTTGGATATGATCAGTTGGATCATTTATATGTATATGTATGTACGCATCATGTTGGATGCTGATATGATCAATTGGATCATTTATATGTATTTGTATGTACGCATCATGTTGGATGATGGATATGATCGGTTGGATCATTTGTATGTATTTTGTATATGCATCATGTTGGATGCTTGGACCATGTATCTGTATATGTATCAGGTGGATACATTGTATGATCAGGTAGATCATGTATGTTGATATGTATCATGTATGATCAGGTGGATCATGTATTTGTATTTGTATCAGGTGGATACATTGTATGATCAGGTGGATCATGTATGATGATATGTATCAGGTAGATACTTGGTATGCATCAGGTAGATGCATTGTATGATCAGGATGATCATGGATGACGAGCTTCAAGATGTTGCTCCAGATGACATGCAGCAGGATGTTGCAGTGATGATGATCAGGATGATCATGTGTACATCAGGATGATGTATGGTGAGTATCAGGTGGATACTCTATGGCCGTGGATCAGGTTGTGCAGATGAGCATATAATTTGGCCCTGTGAGATTTGCATATAGTCTTTCGAGGTTTTGCCTATGGCATGTAATTTGGCCCTGGGATATCTGGAAAATACTCTTTCGAGGTTTTTCTCTGGGAGGACATATAATTTGGCCCTAGGCGATCTGTAGATAGTCTTTTGAGGTTTTTCCTATGGCATATAATTTGGCCCTGGGATATCTAGCAGATGCTCTTTCAAGGTTTTGTCCTATGGCATATAATATGTCCCTGGGAGATCCGATAGGTTGGGATGTGTGCCCGTAGTAAGTTCTGGGATGCTCTTGCGAGGTTTTGCCATGACCACATATAATCTGTCCCTAAGAGATCCTATAGGTAGAGTTGTGTGCTTGTAACAGCCTGGGATGATCTTGCGAGGTTTTGTGGTGACCACATATAATCTGTCCCTGGGAGATCCTATAGGTAGAGCTGTGTGCTCGTAACAGCCTGGGATGCTCTTGCGAGGTTTTGTGGTGAGGTCACATATAATATGGCCTTGGGAGATCCTATAGGTAGAGCCATGTGCTCGTAATAGCCTGGGATGCTCTTTCGAGATTTTGTGACGCACATAATAAGTCCTGAGGATTCCACAGTATGGCCAGTGATGATGAAGACTTGCAAGTGGTGGGCCTGCATCCAGTATGAAAAAGGACTGGCTCTGTAAAACTTCCTATGATGAGTAGATTCAGAGATTGATTAATCATTAGAGAAATTTTGAGGTCAAAAAATGGCCTCAAAACAAAGAAAATGTACTATAAAAAACAACCAATCACATTCTAGTAGATGACATCATCCCCCTTGGTGAGGTGGAATTGCATGAGTTTAGAATGCTTATTTGTCAAATTTTCTATGGTGGATGAAAACACATAGTTAACCAAGGTAGTGGTGTAAGTACTTTTAAGTCATAGAGTAAAGTACTCATAATGATAGTCTTTTCATAAAATAATATTATTGTCATTTTCAAGTAAAGTACTCATAATGAATGTCTTTTCACACTTTCTCATAAAATAATATTATTGTCATTTTCAAGTGAAGTACTCTTAATTCATAAAGAAAGTCCTTTCACATTTTTTTTATAAAATAATATATTATCATTTTTATGTTTTTAATTTTAAATTATATATTCACTCCATTCTATTTAATAACATAATGTCAAACTAATAAAGAATAATAATAATAATAATAATAATGCAATGTGGATTATAATAATATTATTAACATTTTACATGTAAATAAATTCTCAATTAAATTACATTATATTAAATTCATGAGAAAAGTACTAAATATAAAAAGTCAACATAAAATTTTAAAAAATAGCTCTTAAAAATATTTTTTATTATTTAATTTCATTTGCAAGTTCAAGACAAATAAATGCTAAAGGACAATAAATTTTTGGGAATTTACAATGAATCTTAGTCACATCAATGTAGACTTATTTTATTAATTTTATTTCTAGTTAATTTTGAAAAGCAACTCAACCATGGTTATTTATATTGTGCATAAAAAATAGTGTGGGAGGTGACTTGTCATATATACCTACACCATAAAACCCCCAATTCATAATATTTTAATATATCTCATATTTTTGTAGTACATCTCTTAGGAGGCCATTTTTTGACCTCAAAATCTCTCTAATGATAGCAGCAGCAGTGACGATGATGATGTCTCGATGACGATTATCCAGTGACGATGATCCAGAGATGAAGACTTGTGCTAGAAGACCTGTGTCGATAAATACCTTCCTAGTTAAGAGGGAGTGTTGATGTATATGTAACTTTGGAATGTATTTCACATATATGTATATTGTATTCTTATAGAGATATTATTATTCCTCTATACGGAAGTGGTTGTATTCCTATAGAGATGTTATTATTCCTCTATACGGAAGTGTCATCATTTATATTGTAAGTATCGTAACTTATACTTGATGGGTTATTAGACCACCTTGTTGGGGTCAGCCCTATATAATTCATGTGGGTCAAAGGGTTATTAGACCACCCTATTAGGGGTCGGCCATGTGGGTCAAAGGGTTATTAGACCACCCTAGTGGGGGTCGGCCCAGTCAGAATTATGTTAAGTGGTTAAGTTGAGGCCGACCTAGTTGAGTAAAGGTCAAGTCAAGTTAGTGTATAAATAGAGAGTGTGTCTCTCTCATTTGACACATTCTATTCTCTCACTCACACTTGGGAGAGTGGCGCACTTGTGGAGGAGGAGGCTCTGCTGCTAGGAGAAGACTATCTCTTATATTCTAGTTGTATCATTGCTCTATCTATCTCTGAGGAAGTTATTGGGGTTTTTCACCTTTATGGTTTTCCCCAAGTAAACTCTGTGTCTCTTGTGTGTTTGCATTATTGTGTCCATGATTGATATGTTGTAGATTCGTTGTACATGTTGTTCTCTCAATTAATATCCTAGATCAAATTGAAGTAAATTCTGAAAATTTAACATATATATTATGTTTTTTTTTGTAATAGTTGCAGATTGTATTAGATTAATAGAAGTACAAAATAGATTACATTCGACGATGGTTTGTCCCAGGGGTGCCATCCATGTCTGTCTAGAGAGTTGATGATAATCGAAAAGTTTCCATACAAAAAACCCCTGTCTACAGAGGGGAGAACTAGGTGGAAATTGAAAGATTTCATACCCTACTCGGCATTCTGCATACTAAAAACAACTAGATGAACAGAACAGACAAAACAACAAAAAAACCTGCAAATTAATAAGCCTACAGAGTCTCCTCCAAGATTGGGCAGCTGTAGGGTGCGTTCTCCTGCCACACCTTGTCAGAAATCTAAGTAGCATTCTCCTCCGTTGAAGCCAACGTACTAGGAACCGGTTGTTTGAAAGGTGGAGGAGTAGTTTTTCTGGGCATCAGAGGTGTTAACACCCAAAAAGTGCTCATTAGCTCATTTCCTTATTCACATGACCCATTTTTCCACTTTTCCACCATTTGAGCCTCTAAAGCAATCAAAAGGTCACCAAAAGACCATAATACACCCCTTTTTCCCCTCAAAATGAATATTTTTCCTCAAAAAACATTAAAAAAAAACCCTCAAAAAAGGTCCAGAATTCCCAAAAATATTAAGAAGGGAATAAAAATATTCAAAATATTCAAAAAATGAAAAATGAGGGAAAATGTACCTAAACCATGTTGGTCAATACCATTGGTTTCCTCAAAACCATAATGGTATTCCCCACCACCAAAAACTATAAAAAGGTGGTAGGGGCTCCTCACTTTCCATCCATCCATCATCCTATCCTCATGATGTCAAAATCTCTCTTGAGTTCTTTGACCATTGTAGAAATCTTGGAGAAGAGACCATTGGAGCCTGGAGCATCTCAACCTTGGAGCCGCTCAACACCAAACATCCTCACCATTTGAGGTATTATAATACAAAAGTAATTTTTTTATTTTGTTTCTTGTTCTTGTTCTTAAATCTTTTCAAGTTTATTGTTATATGCACATGTTAGATTCAGATTTATAATTGTTTTTGCTTCTATATTGAAACTGCTATCACATTGTTGATAGGTGCCCATTACACAAAGCTTGGTTGCAAAACCAAGCCAACAGTTTTTGGCGACTCCACTGGCTTCGAATTCTTAGATCTCAGTTTTTTGCTTTAGATCTCAGTTTTTTGCTTTAGATCTTAGTTTTTTTTAGTTTTAATCATTTTAATTCATAGATCTACCATCCTAGACAGCAGATCCATTGCTGTTCTAGATCTTGGCCCTTTCTATTGCCATTAACAGCTTGAAATTTCCATTTTTGGGTTCGTTTTTCAGCATCTGCTTTTCGGCTTTCGCCTCACGATTTTTTGCCCGACAGTCGCACGGCTCATCGCAACCTCGCAGTTTTTTTTTGCGCAGCACGCCGCGGCTTCGCGGCCATTTTACGCGCTGCACTTTGCGGCCATCTTCCGCGCTACACATCGCGACTGTGTGACCGAAACCGGCGCTGCACATCATGGCTTCACAGCCGAAACCCGCGCTGCACATCGCGATTGCGCGGCCAAAACCCGCACTGCACATCACGGCTGTTTTCCCCAAAACCCGCGATGCAATTTTTTGAATTCGGCCAATTTTTTGAAAATTATTTTTGCTGTATTTTCTGTCCATTTAGCATATTTTATAGCATTAATTTTTCTGCATTTTTACAGCCATATTAAATCTTTTACTATTTATAATGCTCCATTAAAAGTTTTTTTTAAAATTTTCAGTAATTGAAAGAGAGATTTTCTGCATTTTATTTAGCTCAAGGTTTTACTGTTTATTTGCTCGATACTTTGTCCAAGCAACTTTTAAGAAATCCATTTATTTCTTGAAATATTTATGTTATTTTCTTTCCTTCAAATTATTTCAAAGATCCATTATTTTTGAATAGTTTTTTCAAGCATTTACATTTCAAAAATGCATTTATTTTTTGCAAAACTGGAAGCGTCTTTTCTTTCATTTGTAATCAATCGCCCAAGTGAGGCAAATCAATTTCAGTTTAAATACCACACTTGCACCCACTCTGCCACATAATTTAAACTAAGCCGTAAAATTTACCTTAAACTCAACAAACTTTTAACCCCACTTGGGGAGCACTTAAAAGAATTTTGTAGTTAGGTAGAATTGAGGGGATAGGTGTTCCAATAACACCCCTCAATTATTACATTTGAGACATAGTGGTTGTCCTCTACAGTACCAAAATCCCTTATAATTTTGACACGGTTATCAACCAATTTATCAGGAAGGCCTCTCCCTTAGGAGGGTTGACGTAGCCAGACTGGTTCCGGAAGTCTGAGTGGAATATCGCAATCCATTCAATAACCGAAGGATACCTTTCGAAGTTCTCGGTGTACACCCAAGAGGGTGTACAGCGGCGATAGAACCAAACTCCAGATTCACCCAACCGAACGTGTCATGAACGGGGTATCCTAGTTGCCACTCTTTAGGATTGTCTACCCGGTATCCCTCCCGGTAGGGGGATATCTAGCTGTTGATTCAACACTCTATATTGTCTAACTTGGATTTCATCACCTTGCAGAGGATATCGTTTGTTGACTCGCAATACTTCTAGTTAGGTGTTTTCATGATACATTACCCACCTTTGGTCTAGTAAGTACTTTTTGAGGTTTGTTGTTGGCCTGAGAGCCTTTATTTTTTCACTCCCCTCTTGCACTCATTGTTGCATTAGGGTTTTGAGTTTTTTACATCACCACCTTACACTGAAAATTTTAAAAATATTTCTCACCATTGAGAATTTAAGACGATCTTGTCGTCTTCAGGGTGAACCCCCTCAGTTCGGTATACTTGGCTCTACACGTCACCGACGTAGAGCCTTATCCCTTGACTCGACACGTCATCGGCCAAACACACAGTCATCCGATTCTGACATGCCTCACTTCACATCTGATTCTGAGGCTGAATCTGAAAACCCTACTGAAATATCACCAACCAACCTCATGGCTGGATCACAATACAACCCACTTTTCACCAGTACGATTGGAGATACATCCACAAACCCTTCTACTACTGTGCCATCCATGGTAACAACAACCCCTTTAGGCATGTCTAATATAGGGGACACTCCACCTTTAGGTATGCCCAACACAGGACTACCTCCTATTATGGGTATGCCAAACATAGGAATCACACCACCTCTCATTACCACAACCCAGATCCCAGGAATTCCTGGCACTATTCCTAACTCCAGTGTAACCCATGTTGCACTTGGGAACGCTGGCCCATACCAAACCAAAACGGTTGGAGGACACATACCTTCAATACCTAGCATACCCTTAGGGGCTACTGGACCACTACATAATGCCACCATTAATAGTTATGTCCTAGTCACTACGCCACACCCATCTGCTAGTTTACCTTACATGGCTAGTCTGAACTTACCAGACCTAGCCAGGCTAACCAATGATCCTATCAAGCACAACCCTACATGGCCACCCATGCCTACAAAGCTCCCCTCGGACATCCCCAAGTTTGAAGGAAAACCTGGGGAGGATCCCCAAAACCACATAATGTCATTTCACCTATGGTGTTCATCTAACTCCATAGTGGATGACTCCATTCGACTGAGACTGTTGCAACGAACGTTCACTGGCTCTGCAGCCAAGTGGTACATCGAACAACCACATGGGACCCACCATACATTTACATCTCTCGCCTCCACTTTCCTTCAATTTTTTCAGCTACCTATACGCTATGATGCAAGAGTTGAAATATTGTTGTCTTGCAGACAAAACACAGCTACCCACATCACCGACCATATCCATGAGTGGTGCAAGCGTCGTAGCCTCTGTAAGATAAAACTGGATGACCGTATATTTTTGGAATGGTTTCTTAAATCACTCCTACCCCTCATAGCCAAAGACGTAGCTTCCAAATGACCCCAGTCAGAGGAAGAATCTATCTTAAAAGCTCAGCAATTCGACCTGATTTATGCCCAGTTAGGCTATCTCTACACCATCATACCATATGCCCCACGAGGCGATTCTTCACGCGGTGATGCTCCGGGGGCATCACATGCCGCTGATGGTATTATCGACCAAGTCATGGCACAAAATAAACCTTTTAGCATGGTGAGCACCATAAATGCCCCAGACCTCTCTAGGGCTACATATGATTCTGGAGCGACAACTTCGTACGCTCCAACGAATCAGACTCATCACACTCATGGACCCTCTTGTACACAACATTGCTATGGGAAAGCGCCATTGACATATGTACCACCCACATACTATAACCAACCGGCCACCCAAAACCCAATTCATTTACCGGCACAACCAATGTATTACCCACAGTAAGCTACACCAGCTAACCCAGCACATCCAATAGCTCAGGGTTACCAACAACCCCAGCAGGAAACTGGACCACCTCCATCCCCACCAGTTTATTATCCACCGCAACCTGCTCCCACACCTGCGGCACCCCAAAATCCTCCCACTACTCAAGGGCATGTTAGAAAAACAGGATTGCAGAGCAATAACAATAAACAGAAATGCAAATATAATCACACATACACATTACAAGAGAGACACAGATATATCGTGGTTCACCAAACTTGGGCTACCTCCACACTGAATTTGCCAGTCCTTATTATTATTACCGTCCAGCAAGGTGAAGGGATACAACCTGCAGCACAACCGCTGCACTTCCTCTTCTCTGTTTCACAGTCTCTCTCCTGATCATAGAGATCTTTACAATGCATAAAACCTAATACATCATCATCCCTAGCCGTATTACAATGTCTTTATTTTATAAGGGAAATACAATGGGAAAATACCACGGGGTACCCAAAACCATGGGCCCGCAAAACAGTTGGCGAAAACAGCCCCAAAATTTTTCTTCGGGGGCGCTGCCCCCGGACCCCCCATCCAGGGGGGATGGTCCCCGCTGGGGTGACTGTATAGTCTACCTACATATCATATAAAACTGGGGTACAAACACGACTGATACAATATCATCTATGAGACTAGAAGATATGGATCCACAACCAATAGGGCAAGTGTACACACAACACAATCAGCGCCAACATCAAAACAACCAATGCAACCAGGGTGGACAACAAAACCGTGGAAGAGGACGTAACTGCGGCAACAACCAACAACATAATCAAGGTCCACCACCTCCCAATCCTCCAAATAATAACAATGCTGCTCCTCCCAACCAGAATCCTGATCGTCATCCCAAGCAGCCAAAAAACAATAACCTGAGAACAAACCATCCATGTTCTATATGTGGAGTCTATGGACACTACACTCATAACTGCCCCCATTTAGAGAAAGCACGTAAACTTTGGGCTGACGATGCCCAACGCCAGGGCCACACTAGACAACCATGTCCACTTAATCAACCACAACCCATGATATTACAAAACCCATTGCCAAACTAGGGAGTAGTAAATACTCACCCTATGGACCCCCCACAAGGATCTACTGCACCCCAGCAGCAAATCACCTATGCCGCAACTGATTATCAGCATACGGATCCAGGCATACACCATTTATTAATGATGTCATCCAATGACATTAACCTCCAAACTCGCAGGAATCAGTATGGCCCACCCCCAGAAACTCCTCCCACTGACGCACCCACCTCCCTTCCACCAAATCAACCACTACGCATACCAAATATGCCGTTGGACGGAGGACCTAAAATCCCTCGCATCCCTTTGCGAAGGATTAACAACAATCCTAATGCTCGCGCAACATATAATTATAACGTTGTGGAAGACCTAGCACAATCCCCCGCTGCACAACGAAAACTACTACTATCCGCCATCGGAGGAGTAGACCCTGACGACACACACATGATGGATTTTGACTTAGACCAAGCCGAACCTCAATTTCCATCAAATTTGGCTTTCCAAGTATTAGTAAACATTCGAAACCTTGTTGTGCATCAATGCATCATCGATGAAGGAGCTTCAACCTGTGTTATGTCCACCCTTGTGTGGCAGAAACTTGGCTCCCCCGCTTTACAACCATCCACCACGGCATTACGAGCTTACGACGGACGCTTAGCTCAACCACAAGGCCTCTTAGCGAACGTACCCATAGAACTAGGCGACAAATTTGTTCTTATCGACATCGAAGTGATCAATGCCCAGCTCGACTACAACCTCCTTCTTGGACGTAGCTATATGTACAAAATGAAAGCAGTGGCTTCATCTATTTTTCGCCTCATGATGTTCCCACATCAAGGATGCGTTATCAAGATTGATCAACTCACATATTATGATCCTAACGCCCCCGCAGCCCCTCAAAATGTGCTACCAATTATTGAACAAACCATTCAAACCGCACCAACATCATTTGTGTCGTCAATTGGTCCTGGGATCTACACCGAGTCACCTATGACTTCCAAATTTCCATCGATCTCACCACCTTTTCCGACAACAAAAACATCGGATTTGTGCACCCTGTCGCACACCACACAGCAGCCTTCGTCACTACCACAAACACCCACAGTGCCTACTCATATTGGCACAAGGCCAATTCATACTATCCCGTTCTTGTTCCCATTTTCCAGAGTTGTCAGTTCGCCAGTAATGGCTACACTCAAACTTCCTGGCTTAACATTAGGGATGCCTGTATGGTACTTACCTGCTTCGAGCCCCCGCCGACTCCGACTATTATTTTACAACCGGTACAACCTATCCCTACTACCAACCACCCACCCCCTCCCGTCACTCATCTGCAAAACAGACCACCCCCAATAGTGACTATGGCATCAACATCCAGAAACGCCCCACCTCTGTTATGGAACACAGGGGGCAGAGGCCCACCAACTTATAACACTGGACTCATAACTTGCAACCCCCAAGGTAGCTAAAAACCCCCCAACTATTCGCATTCCCCCTAAGTGCTCGTTGTGTGGCGACGTAGGCCATGCCACTCATCAATGTCCACAATTACCTGCACTCCACGAACACATGAATATGTTGGATGACGACACCGGAATTCCAGTGGTAAGACTTGAGACACCCCCTCAACCTTGCGACAAAACGCTCCACACTAACCACCTTTGTGCGATATGCGGCATTTATGGCCATTATTCACACCAATGCCCTGATCTCCCAGATTATAGAGTAGCACTGTACGAGTTGAATAACGTCGACCTAGAGATATCCCCTCTTCTCATTGAGGAAATTCATCCCCCACCATCTTCCTCCTTGGAAGAAATTAACACCATTTACACAATTTCCACTCGATACCCCTCTGTCCGGTCGGCCCCTTCCATTGATCCCTTTCACACACATGTTCAACCCCTTCAAATCGACGAGGAAAACACATGTCCACAACATGGGGGCAGGCCCAAAACCTTGCCTACTCATCATCATCGTGATTCTCGTCGGATATATTGGGGGCATCCACCCCACAAGGGGAATCCCCCGTCATCATATCATCACTTCAGTATGCCACCATGGCCTACAGCCTCATGGTATACCCCCCCCGCCAACGGTTGCTCAATGCCCCTTTGATCCCTCTCTGAGACAACATCTACACAACATTGACACCTTTGAGTTAGGGGGAATAATAGATTACCTCAACCCTGGGATAGGGGGCATGATCAATCATTTTGAACCTTCCCCATCAGATCTATCTCAGTATTGCAATGATCCCATTGTTCAAACCAACACATATGTGATCCACAATCACAAACCCCATGCACATAGCATGGGAGCAGGTCATTAACCCTGCTGACTTTTTCACATGTGTGATCTCAACCATTTTTTGAGGTCACATATCACTTGTATATTCGATTTGATTTGATACACCTACTATTCTCCCCCCGCAGGTCATCATTTCTCCCCACCATTGCATCCTTGGATTGGTGGGCTCACCTTTATTTGTAGCCATTTTTTAACCTAGTTATTTGCTTTGACCATTCCGGAGTCCTTATGACCTCCATTTTTTGCACCATTTGCACCGCCGGATTCATATTTTCGTGCCCATGATGATGCTTGAGATCATTTTTCGCTCTCACCAAAAACTTTCGGGCATTCTTTCCATGCCCCACGCCACCTCGATTTGCATGCCACATCGGTTGTTGTCAGTTTATTGGCGATTTTTATACCATCGGATTTAGTTTTCCGAAATTGTGCTGATGCTTAAGATCATTTCTCGCTCTCACCCCCATATTTTTCAGGCATCTTTTACATGCCCCCTCGTCACCTCGTTTTGCGTGCCACATCGATCGTCATACGTTTTTGATGAGTCTTATATCGCCGGATTCAGTTTTCCGCGCTCGTGATGGCGCTTGAGACCATTTCTCGCTCTCACACCCAGATTTTTCAGGCATTTTTCCCATGCCCCCTCGTCGCCTCGGTTTGCGTGCCACATTGGTTGTCGTCCATTTTTGACAAGTTTGATATCGTCGGATTCATTTTTCCGCGCTCGTGATGATGCTTGAGATCATTTCTCGCTCTCACCCCATAATTTTTGGGCATTTTTTCAAAATGCCACTCATCACCTTGGTTTGCGTGCCACATTCCCTGTTGCCCCTTTTTGAAAATCTTTATGTCACCGGATTCAGTATTCCGCACTCATGACGATGCTTGAGACATTTTCTCGCTCTCATCAATCCCTTTTTGTTCGGTATAGTTTTACCCCTTTTTCGGGCCGAGCAATCCCTTTTACGAAAAAGGCACTTTGAGAGTTTCTGTTAAGCTCTTTTCTGACTCCTAAAACAATGAAAAGATCGTCGAGCAACCTTGCTTCCTTTCATGCTCGCTAAACATATCTGAAAGGGCGTCTACATGGTATAAGTTTACCCCTTTTCCGGACCTTGTAGGCTAATTACGAAAAAGGAATACTCTAGTCACATCAGCTAGAAGAGTTCTCCATTTGCATCATTTTATGCTTTTTCAGGCCTTGGAGACTAACTTACGAAAAAGAACACCAATCGAGTCCACTTACCACTTTCAGACTCTCTAAACATGAAAGCGACCATGAGCAATCACCATCCTGGGCTCGTAAAAACCCACAGGATGGTACTCATAACCACTGCAGAGTCTTCTTATTGTTTTCAAACTCCTTAAAAATGAAAGCACCCATGAGCATGAACAGTCCTGGGCTCACAAAATCCACAGGACAATACCATTTCAGAGCACACTTTTATCCCTTCTTGGAGCTCATTAAAACTACGAAGAAGGATCCAATGGTGCTTCTCGGCGCCACAACAGATCACGTCTACTCATATGGCAGCTTCCCCATTTTGGCCACCTTTGTTCAGAGTATTCTGCAGTATGTCACCCTGAGAATCCCTCGACAACACCCATCAGCTTGACCCCCAGAGTCAATACATACCCTTCAGTCCCTAAAATCTATGATCCCTAAATCTACAAATCAGTCCCCTACGCTGCCAGCTCAACCATGTCATCATGCTCGGAACAAAGGAAGTTTGAGTCTACCCACTCTATGACCCCCGTTACTTCCCATCCCCACATATATGTCAGTCCTACCATCCATCACTACCACACTTCAGTTCTACACCTCGTGCTCCTATCAAGGAAACATCATTTCCTTGTTAGTTGATGGTCTCCCTCTGTCGATGACACCCAAATTTATTCTAGAGGATAGACCTAGAGGTCCCTATGTCTTGGACTCATCACCATTTATGATGAGTGCCTACGAATTATTTCGAGAAGAGTCCTCAGTGCCTCTCCAAATGGTTGTTTCTCACATGCTCAACTTCAACACCTTGATCGCATCGTTGAGACTCACATAGGGTATTGGTCCTTTCAGTTATGTGTTGAAGACCCCGGATACCACCTAACTCTTCCACATTTGAGAGTCTACCTATGGAAACAACCAGTTACATTTTTTCTATAGATATCTAGGTTGCGCATGGTGACAGTATTCCGATGTACCCCAGTTTTATACTCCCTCAAGTATACAGTTACATGTACTTCTAAGAGATGACTCACAGTCATTAAGTCCCTACAGATGTTGGACACCTTCAGTTTCAACAGTTCATCAACCCTTCTGAGACCTTATTCAGAACGGTTGTCGCTTCATTCCAGTGTATCAGGTATTGAGATCAGTCATGTTATGATCATGATTACATCCCAAAATAATGTCCCCTTCGGACCATTATGATGTACCAGCAGATTTTTTATGTCTTATTTAGCTCCCCCTTCTTGGGACTAATTGTTATGTATATGTCTTGATACGAGCATGGGTATGCCCGCCTCGTCCATTATCAGAGATTATTCCTCATTCATATTGAGGCCATGTAATATTTTTTGTTTTTACAACTTCCAAGGGCCATTGATCCAGTCTCCATCCGGTTTTTTCTCTTCCCCAAACCCCAGGAAAATGACAAAAGAACTATGATGTCTATCGGCCATACGATGAGCTCCTACCCTCACACATCAGGGGGCAATATGTTAACACCCAAAAAGTGCTCACTAGCTCATTTCCTTATTCACATGACCCATTTGTCCACTTTTCCACCATTTGAGCCTCTAAAGCCATCAAAAGGTCACCAAAAGACCATAATACACCCCTTTTTCCCCTCAAAATGAATATTTTTCCTCAAAAAACATAAAAAACCCTCAAAAAGGGTCCAGAATTCCCAAAATATTAAAAAGGGAATAAAAATATTAAAAATATTCAAAAAAGGATAAAGGAGGGAAAAGGTACCTAAACCATATTGGTCAATACCATTGGTTTCCTCAAAACCATAATGGTATTCCCCACCACCAAAAACTATAAAAAGGTGGAAGGGGCTCATCACTTTCCATCCATCCATCATCCTATCCTCATGCTGTCAAAATCTCTCTTGAGTTCTTTGACCATTGTAGCAATCTTGGAGAAGAGACCAAACATCCTCACCATTTGAGGTATTATAATACAAAAGTCATTTTTTATTTTGTTTCTTGTTCTTGTTCTTAAATCTTTTCAAGTTTATTGTTATATGCACATGTTAGATTCAGATTTATAATTGTTTTTGCTTCTATATTGAAACTGTTATCACATTGTTGATAGGTGCCCATTGCATAAAGCTTGGTTGCAAAACCAAGCCAACAACAGGGATGAATGTAGACTGCTCATTGCAGGTGCGTTTAGCAAGGATAGGGCCCAAATTGCATGGAATGGGGAAGGAGGCCTGAGTCTTCTCCTTAACTTTCCTCTGAGCTTTGTTGTGAGTCAAACCTACAGGGCTGCCACCAGGGTTAAGATTGTTCAAGCCAAGTGTAGAGTTCAGGGAAGCGGTCGACGAGGTGGCACCAGGGGTTGTGCTCCCTAAGCAAAAATCACGAGCAAAGGAATGGGTAGGAGCATAAGACTCCCAGCTCTGCGTGCTTCTCAGGGTACCAAGAGTAGAAGTCCAATTGGGTAGGGTAGCCAGTAGAGATTAGGTTTCCTGGTGTGCTGTGATCCAGTTGGACTGCATGTTTTCCATCATCTTCCCCATCATACTCTTAACCAGCCAATACAGATCCCAATTCAGCTCTTGATTACCCAGTGTCATGGTTTCTATGAGGATCTTGGCCTCCCAATTGTCCAGCAGCAGACAAATTGGGACAGAGATAGTAGGTCCATAGCCCTTCCTCAGGGGAGCTTCTACTGCGGCATTCGCATCCTCCTTATTTTTAGTCTTAGCACCCTTGGTTCGGCCCATAGTTTCTGCTGGAGTGGTGATGCGGCATGGGAATTTACTTGAAGGTGGTGGAAAGCACAGAGTTATTCTAACACAGAGAGCGAAAGGCTTAGAGCATGGATATCCTGGAGAATAAACTGTCCGGAGAGCTTCATTGAACAAGTAGCTGAGTGATTGTAGCCTTGAGCCCTGTGCCTGTGGTTCACACACAGGAGGTCCATTGTCATAGTGGCCAAAGAGGTTGAGGCGACCTCGAGGACATGCATATTAACGAGCCTCTCTGCCTGAAGTCGTTTCAATGACCTCAGTGGTAGTGTGCATGGGGGTCAGGTGACTAGGTGTCACCATGTTGCCGCCATTTGGAAAGTGCGTGGTGCTAGCACCCACATCCGGGGGGATGAGATCCTTGTTGGCCATATTTTGACACTAAAGATGAATTGTCATGGTAGTTACAACAGAAGGGATGTCTTCCAGATAGGTTGTGTTGCATTTGACTCCTTCATTAGCTATGTAATCATCTAAAGTGTTGGCTTTCCTTTTGACATGATGGAGGGTAATAGAACTGGCAACGGTGATGGAATTAGAGTCTTTGCATCAATCTCCAGCTAGGCGATATTTTTTCAGCTCTAGCCCTCATGTTGTGGAGTTTACTAGCAAGGTTAAGGTTGATTTTGGAATCCCCTTCAATAATAAGCGAAAGACACCCATGCCTATGAGCATAATTGAGGCATTCCAAGATCCCATAGAGTTCAGCAGCGTTGTTGGTGTCATGGCCAATGTGGCCCATGAAGATGATTTTGATGGATCCAATGTCATCCCTGATAGCACCCCCAAATCCAGCATGGCCAGGGTTTCCTTTGGAAGCTCCATCGAAATTAAGTTTGAAAAATCCAGGGGGGGTGGGCTCCAATGAACAGGGCTAGGTGTGGAAGCGGCGGAGTGGTGGGCAGATCTAGGGGCGGAATGGAGAGTGAGTCTCCAGCCCGAGAGAATGGAGCATTCAGTGGGGAGTGTTGGTGAGTCAGAGGCACTCCAATGTTTGAGGGAGATGGTTTCCTACAAGTTGGTGGTGAAAGAGGCCCAGATGTTAGATGGTGGAATTTTTTTGGAATCAAAGATTCAGTGATTGCGCTCTTTCCAGATGTTCCAGACCAATAGGCCAGGAATAAGCTCCCAAATTCTATTGAGGAGAGCACTTTGGTAAGGAGTGGTTTCCCAAGTGGCTATAGTCTGGACAATGTTATCTCTGATTCTATTAGTTCTTCTGCAAAGGACAGCCACTTTTTCCCAGAGGCCATTGGCATAGTCATAGGAGATAAGAAGGTGATCGATAGTTTTAGGATGATCTTCATACAAGGGACACCAGGAGGGTCCATGGATGCCTCTTTTTTGGATGTTATCATAGGTAAGGATGCATCTGTGGGAAAGGAGCCAAAGGAAGGAGGAGGTTTTGGGCCAGAGGGGAGACTCCCAAATTTTCTTCCAAATGGCATTGGGTTGTTCCTCGGGAGTAGCCGTGAGAATGGAGTAGGCCTCTTTGGTGGATAAGGTACCTATTGTTAAGTGTCCCCATCGAAGAATATCAGGATCGTTGTTGTCCCGAATTTTCCTGCTTTGGAGGTTTTTCCAAAGGAGCTCAGCGTTGTCGGCCAGAATTGGTGGAGTCCAAAGAGAAAAATGTTTCCAAGCCCTGAAATTCTTGGCGTTTGGAGGGGTCCAGTATTCCTGTATAGTGCTTTGAGTGTCGTGTTCACAGTGAGCCTGGAGGTCTGGGGAGAGAGCCAAAGAATGCAGGGGTGGGAGTTGCTGCCAGGAATCCTTCCAGAAGAGTTCCTGTTGACCATTGCGGACCTCCCAGAAGCTGTGTTGCTGTATGATTTCTCTCTGACAGTTGGCATCCCGCCAGATATGAGATCCAAGGGAGTTCTAATCAAAGTGGATTCTGAGCTGGGTCGACCAATTGCTAGCATATTTGTTGTGCCTCAGCGTGCCCCAGGGTGAGACGGTGTCCGTTACCCATTTCCACCAAATTTTGGAAGAAAAGACATTATTGTTGATCTCCAGATCCCTGAGTCCAAGGCCTCCCTGTCTTTTAGGGGTGCAGAGTGTGTCCCACTTTACCAGGGCCCACTTGCGATTGTTGTGAGTTCCACCCCAAAGGAAGGATTTTTGAATTTTTTTCATTAGTTTCAGGACCCACTTGGGGGCAGCCAGGACCAAGAAGAGATAAAGGGGCATGGATTGAAGGACCAACTTAAGGAGAATCAGTCTGCTGGGAATATTGAGAGAGCGGAAAGTCCAGGATGAAACTTTGCTCTCAAGCTTGTCCAAGATCTCCCTCCAGAAGGAGTGTTTAATAGCGGATTCAAAGAGAGGGGTGCCCAGATATTTGGAGGGAAGAGAGGCAATGGAATAGCCAAGGATACGAGATATGTTCCTTTGGGTGATGGGATTAGTATGGAAGAAGAAAAGTTGGGATTTATCAAGGTTAACTGGGGTGCCTGAGGCATCTGAGTAGGTTTGAAGAACGCATTTCAAGGTGGAGGCTTCCTGTACAGAGGGGTGTGCAAAAAGGATATTTTCATCCACAAATTGCTGATAGACGGTGGGGGGGCTGTTGTGTAGGGTGATTCCATGGAGGGAACGCATGGATAACTGGGCTTTGAGCATGCGTCCCAAACCTTCATCCCTAAGGATGAAAAGGAAGGGGGAAAGGGGGTCTCCCTGACGGATGCCTCTGGTATGGGAAAACCTGGATGAGGGGTAACCATTGACGAGGATGGAGAAGAAAGCGGAGGAGGTGAGGGACATGATCCAGGTGATCCAATCTTGACAGAATCCAAAATCCAGGAGCATCTTTTCAATGAAAACCCAGCTGATTTTTTCAAAGGCCTTAGAGAGGTCAAGTTTGATGAGCATCCCAGGGGTTTTTTCCGTTTTTAAAAAGTGGATGACTTCATGGGATAAAATGATACCATCAAGAATTTGGTGGCCTTCCACATAACCAGTTTGTTCAAGGGAGATCAGGAGTGGGAGGAGGACCTTGAGGCGATTACAAACAATTTTCGTGATGATCTTATAGACCACATTGCAAAGAGAGATGGGTCTGAACTTACCAGGGGTGGTGGTGTTGGTTTCCTTGGGGGTGAGGGTGACATGAGTGGCGTTGAGCGTCGGGAGGACCCATCTTTTGAGTCTGGATTCTTCAACAACCTCAAATATTTCCTTTTTGAGCATGTCCCAGCAATGGTGAAAAAATTTGATGGTGAAGCCATCTAGACCTGGTACTTTTCCTTCTTCCATCTGATTGACTGTAGTCTCTAATTCAACCATGGTAATTTCTTTCATAAGATTGGCATTGTGTTCTGGGGTAAGAATGTGGGGAATGTGACTGGTAACTTGGTTAATGGCCTGATAACGGTTGGTGTTGTCCTCTATGAGTAAAGTTCTGAAATGATTGGTGAGTTCATTTTTTATTTCCCCTTGATCCTGTAAGGTTGTGCCATCCGCTGAAAGGAGAGAGTTGATTCTGTTATGCATTCTGTGTTGGATTGTGGTGCGATGAAAGAATGTTGTATTTATTTCCCCCTCTTTAAGCCAGTTTATTCTGGATTTCTGTCTCCAGAGAACTTCTTCCTGCTCACATCTAGTGTCCAGCTGCTTCAGGTGTTCTTTCTCCTTGAGTTTGAGTTCCTCAGTTTGGCCCTATTCCATGATGTCTTTTTGGATCTGTTCTAGCTCCTTTTCAATATTAATTTTAGCTGTGAAGATATTGCCAAAAGTCGTTTTATTCCAAATTTTTAGTTGTGATCTAAGCAGTTTAAGTTTCTTGTGGAGGATGGCCATTTTAGAGCATCCTTCTACCTCCATGTTGTGCCACCAATCCTGAATGGTATCCTGAAAGGAGGGGTGAGTAAGGAAAAAAAATTCAAAGCGAAAGGGGTGGAATTTTTTCAAACCTGAGTGTTCCCATCTAAGAGAGATCATCCAGTGATCTGATCCAGCCAAGGGAAGAACCACAGTAGTAAGAAGGCCTCCAGAGTTCAAGATATTTTCAGTAACTAGGAAACAATCAAGGTGAGAGGCAATCTGATGAGCGCCTCCTCTACGATTGTTCCAGGTGAAGAGCCCTTCTGAGAGTTGTAGTTCGATGAGATCATTGTCGTTGATGCAGTGCTTGAATAGGGTGTCCTCCGGGGTGAGGAAACGATGTCCTCCTTTATTTTCCTGAAGGGAGGCTATCATGTTGAAGTCTCCTCCCAAAATAAGATGAGAGTCAAGGTGAAGATGTGTGAGCCAGGAGATGGTGTTGAGGAACTTGATTTTGTCGGCGGGTTCTTGGGGTCCATAGACATTTATGAGGTGGCCCGAGATATTGGTACCGTGGATATGGAAGGAGGCTGAGAGGGTGTGGGTAGTTGCAGTGAAGTCGTTCAGGGTGAGAATGGAGGGATTCCTGGCTAAAGAAATACCTCCAGAAGCACCTTGGGTGTCATTTTCTATGACTTGACAACCTTTCCAGAGCTTGGTTAACAGTGAGTGGACTTTCTCGTGAGTACATTTGGTTTCTTGGAGAAAAAGGACAGAGGGTGTATCCTGCATGATTTTGTGCTTGAGCATGCGATGTTTGGTAGGTCCGTTGAGCCCTCTGACGTTCCAAGAGATTAGCTACATTGGGAACCTTGGTGAGCAGTGGGAAAAAATTCCCTTAGCTGGGCATATTGCCCTGATTCCACCAATTTGGTGCGTAATAGGCTGATCCTCTGAGGTCCGTTTTCCTGCCTCTCTTTTTAGCATTCCTTTGCATCTTTAGTTTTTCTTTTTGAGGGAGGTTTTGGACTCCAATTTTAAAGTGCTTGACTTTTCTTAGAGCTTCTTTTAGAAGTTGGATCTGTTTGGGGGAGATGGTATTGAAATCTTTTTTGGTGCATGCATCTTCCAAGCCCAGGAGATCTAAGTCTCTAATTTCTAGGTCAGTCATTTTGTCATCCATCTGAACATCAGGTCCTTGAGATGCGGTTGGCTGCCCTATGTTCATTCTAGTGGTTGTGTGTTTCTTAGTATTCACTTCTTATTCAATTAGGGGTTGATCTTGGTGACTTGCAAGGGACTGCGTATTGATGATTTGGGCTTGTTCCATGGTCACAGTATTGATGACAAGTTCATCTTGCAGAGGTTCAAACTGCTGAGGTGCTTCCTACTGTGATACTTTGGCGATGGGGTCCTCAGGTTGGCCTTCAAGGTTGGTGAAGTTGTTTCTTGTAGAGGGATCTTTAGTTTTTTTTCCATCAGTTGTGGCTTTGTGATTCTGTCTTCTTTTCCTTCCAAGTTTTTGGAATCCCTCTTCATCTTTGGAGTTTTCTTGTGTGCTGATATTATTAAGAAGACATTCACGATACAGATGACCGTGTTCATGACATTTTCTGCAACAGAAAGGGACATGCTCATAGTCTAAGGGTTGGATCCATTATGTATCTTCATGAATGAGACAGATAGAGTCTGGTAAATATTTGGCAATGTGCATGTACACACAAATACGGGCATAAGATGTGTACTTACTTTTTTTGGTTTGTTCTGCTACCCTGACATAGCTGCCTAAAGTGTTTCCAATGTCCATGAGCGTGTCTTCATCCCAGTATTCTTGAGGTAGAGAGTACATTCGTATCCAGAAAGGGTCCCATGTGAAATCTTCTTTGTCCGGGTTAAATTTTTATGTCCAATGCTTGAGGTATAGACCTACTAAGTTGAAGAAGTAGGGTCCTCCGTCCTCAACGTGAGATTTGTCCTCTAGCATGTGAAAGATGATGGTAAAGAATCCTTTGGATCCTAGCTGTAGATCAAAGTGTTCCTTCGGTTTCCAATTGGACATTATCCAGCCACGGAGGGCTTGTTCAGTTGGCCAAAAACCAATGAATTTTCCCACTAGGGCATGATCTTTGAGTTACTGGGCCCTAGCGTTGATGCGTTCACGTGGGAGAGAGAGTTGGGGTCTTTCTGCTTCCTTGGGTATGTAGGTGTTCGTAATGGAATGCTTGATGTTTTGTAGATTCTTCTGCTCAGTAGAGGCATCGAGGTACATGAGAGGTACCTCAGTCGTACCAATCTGCACTGAGGAAGCTGGGATGGAGGACGAGGGGGTTGAGCCGGAGGGTTCCTCGACCCCTCCTCAGGGATCAATCATAGGTCAAACCAGGGGATTGGGTTAGAGGTGGGGCTGTTGGGTGAAAAGGTGAGTTGATGCGTCAAGCTCGAAACCCTAGGGGCAGCATGCAGGTTCCAGAGCGATCAAAGCAATCTCGTTCAGTGTGACCGGAATCAATATATATTATGTTATGTATGTACTTTTTTACATATATATAGTATCTAAAAACATATCTTGAGTACACATATATACTTATGTGTATGCAATAATTAAACAATCCAGTTGATTTGATTAACTTTTAAACGTATCTGGTATGTCAAATCCATATAAAGCATGCAATTACATACATACGCATGCTTACATATATATGTTTAACAAATTATTTAATCTTCAACATATGTATAGTGCTTCAACAATTCATTTAATTTTCATCCAGATACTAACAACTATTGCACTAATGAATTATATTATTGTACGCACGGAAGGGCATATATATGACCAGCATATAAATCTTTTGTGTGGTTACTAATAATCAACATCCAATTTCCTTAATACATAAATTATTAATGTTCGCAATCAATACGTGGAAGAGAAACTGAATATCCATCTTTTCTATATGTTACAATCAAGCATGTATGATTGTAAGTCAATAATAAAACATCAACAATTCACTAACTAGTTCGCATTAATATACTACAAACTGTACAACATACGGATATTATCACACATGAGTAAAGAAATATTTTTAACACACAAGTGACCAAATTTTTATAATTAATTTCCACAACATTCTTAACTAACATACTTCCTTCATTCTAATTCACAACTACCTTCTAGATCTTATCCTTCCTCTATTCGAATATCATAGAGCATCAACTATATTGACCTAACCCTAGATAGAACCCATAAGTAGAACTGTTGATTACAATGACCAAGCTTCCCAGTGTTACTGGAAAAACTAGCAGGGCTAGTGCCCAATAAGCGCATGCAAGGAGTTGTGACCCAATGTCACCTCAATCACACCCCTTTAACGTATTGGCAAAGTCTTGACCTCCAAGGGGAGAGCCCTTCAATGGTTCCTATGAAACAACTTTAGTACAAACAAACCACTCCAATGCCTTTTAGATTAATTCCTTGGGTTGGAGTCAAAACACAGAGTAATAGAGAGAGTGAGGATGGTGCTTGTATAGTAGTTTTGGCAGTTTTGCAGGTGTGTTTATGTAATATCCTAGGAAATATATTGTAATGTCCCTTGTTAGGAATTTTATTAAAATTGCAATTTTCCACTTTTTTCCTTGGTTCGACCTTGGACTAGTTTCGATCTCTAGGTCCCAAATTTGCCCCAAATGATCCCAAATCTTCTGAGAAGGTATATGAATGATATTAGAACATAAATATGTGTTTCAGGGATGCCTTTGTACCTTTAAAACACTTCTGCAAATACTCTTTCAATTCTGGTCAATTTAGGTAACTTTACTAGTGATTTCCCTTTGACTAGTATTGGTCTCTAGGTCTCAAATTGACTCCAAATGCCTTCAAATCTTCAAGGAAGGTTTATGAATGATATTAGGAATTGAATATGATTTTCGTGGATAACATATGTCCACCAAAAGACCTCTGCAAACTCTCTTAAGATTCTGGACCAAGTATGCAATTTTACTAGTAATTTGGGGTTCAAATCCCCCTGAGGTAAGTACTGAAAATGGCTTCCCAAATGCCTCCAAACCCACTCAAATTTATGAACAGAGGTATGTAATGTGTTAAGTATGTTATTAAGGTCTCATATGCACCATTAATGGTTTATTACAACTGTTCTCACCCTCTCCCATTCAACTGCAAAAATCCCCAATTCGACCCTTGGGGAAATGGCACTATTTCACCTCCCAATACAACTAAACTGAGTAAAAATGCTTCAAATGCTCAAGTACAGTACATGAAACTTGTAGAAGACATCCATGGCAGTATATTTATCACAAATATATCATAGAATCATCCATTCATTCGAAATCATCATCAATACATTGGTTCACAACAAGGTAGTGGGGAAATGGCATTGTTCTTCCATTAAAAATGAGATTTATACATTTCTACTCGGAATTTCGACCTGAAACTTTCTGGATATGAAGAAAAGAGTATTTAATTCATATTACAAAAGAAATGGGGCATTATAAGCTCCCCCAAAGAGTACAATAGCTCACCAAAAACGCCCTCCCTCAAGGATCAAGAATATGCCATCAAAACTAGAAATGGTTGAAGGAGCGAGCTGCAATAGAAGAAACCATGAGCTGCCCTGTAGCTTACACCTGCAAATAAAGACTCCATTAAATCTCTAAATGAAAGGTTTGAATGGCCTTTCCAATTGCCAACTTGGATGGGAATCTTTCACCCTCGAAATTGGCTAAGGCAAGAAACTAGTCATCCACTAGCTCTCCCTCTTCACAAATGCAATTGCAAATTCTACAAATGATAAAAAGCCATTATCATACTTCATTTCTACATTTTATAACCAACATTAGCCTTCTAAGGGTCGAAATCCTCTCAATAGATTCAATAGATTTTCATTTAGGAAATATTCCACATTTGCCACTTGTCTCCTAGTTCTAACCTTCCATCTTCTCCCAAATTCGATTTGAGTCTCTTTGGCTTCTCCAACTCCCAAATTCACCTTCTTTGAGCCTATTTTTTTGGGGCTGACATGTCATAGTGATCAGATGTCAAAGGTCAGGTCTGCAATTTGTCATAGTTGTCATAGATTCTCCATCATTGGTGTCATAGGGGCTAGGGAATCTAGCCCAAGTGTCCACAAACTTCTACTTTGACTCTTTATCTTCCATGGAGGTTACCAATCCTTCCAAATTCGACCTAATATGCTCAATGACATGTGTTATGACTTACCAACTCACCCAAGAGTGTTCACATTCCCATTAATTCGAATTTGCAAAAGAGAGATACCATGTATTATGAAAAATCAAGCTAGTGTGGGTCCCACATCCTCCATATGTCTCCAAAACCATTTGTCACTTAGGATTTCTCTTGAATTTCTTTATTCACTCTATTTATTAAATACTTGAACCCTTCTAATTTCTAAACATCATTTATTATCCCCCTTATTCCAAATCCCAAAGCTTCCACCCCAAACCTAGGAAACTAGTAATTTTCCTCCTTGGCAATTATTTGACCCTTAACATCAACTTTACAAACTCTAATGAATATGGCTAATGTGATTAGGCCATTGTGACCCAATTCCAAATTTGGGACATGACAAATCCTCCCTTCCCATTATTGCTTGTCCTCAAGCAATTTCAAACATGGGTGTTGAAGAACCTGCTTTCTGTATAATTCTTTGAAGTTGCCATTGAATTACCAAACCTTGAGTCTTTGAGTTTCCATGAATATTTTAGAGAGGAACCACCATGATTGCTGCTGCACTACTCTTATTAAAATCACTTTATTAAGTGGGGAATCCATCTCCCATGCTGCTTGCTTCCCCAAAAAAAATGAAACCAATGAGACAAAAATTATTCCAGGGTCCCATTGCTTGTATTGCACCCCAACAATTAAGAGTGCTCTCCAACCTACACCATTAGATAAGAGGATTCCTGGATCCCATTTTCTTGTATGCATTCTTCCAAACATCATGAGTACCAAATATATATCATCAAAGTACATAACAACATAATGAAAATGTACATCAAGGATATGCTTCATCAAAGAGTCATGAAAGTGCTTATACCTCCAAGCAAGTAGACCACCATTTTCCAAGTGCATACAAGCTTCAAGTGACCCATCAAATATGCTCCAATGACATAGGTGAGGATCCCATGTCCTATAATGCTGCTCCAAAAGGATGTGATATGCATCAAAAGATTCAGCCATGTATTCTTTCATCCAAGAAGTGAATGAAGAATCTCCACTAGAATCTGAACCAAATAATGAGCAGAAAAAACAAGGAGACTTCAAATGACTCAAAGAAGTCTCACCCATACATCCATGAATGTGAGAATCATAAAGATGTAACAAAGTATGTGGCTTCCAACAAAAATGTTTTCCCATCATAAATCTATTCATCCAAGTGTTGGATGAAGTTCCTCTAACATCAAATGAACCCAGTGTTGAGCAAGAAAAACCATGAGTATTCAAGTGACTCAAATCCATATCATAGGTGCATCCATGTAGATGTGAATCATCATAAAGTGACAAATTATGCTGCTGCAAATGTGAATAAGAATGTGCTCCAACCATGTCATCATAAAAGTTAAATCTAGGAGTTCCATACTCTTCATGTGGCACCATAAAAAAGAACCCTTTCACCCATACTTCATTGAGACTAATACTGCAAAACATGGAATTGTAGGATGTAGGAGAATGTACTAACTCACCCAAATGATCAAAAAGTTCAGGAGTTTCATCATGGGAAGGATCCATGTGGGTAGTATCATGCAGCTCCTTCAAAAGTGTGAACTCTTTGTCATAGTTTGGTTCCAATGTAGAGGAATCATGCTCTTCTTTAAAAATTGCATAACCTTCATCAAGAGGCAATTCAAATTCCTCTTCCACCACATCAAGTGTTTGGATCTCTTCAAGTTCATCTTCAAACACATCAAGAACATTCAAATTTTCACATTTCTCATGATCCACCATGTCATGAGAATCCTCCAAACAATCTGCCATTTGACAATCTGAAACATAGGAGGAAAAACAAGTATCTTGCAACTTTTCAAGAAGTTGCTCATTTTGAATTGTGAGCTTATGAATATCCTTATTATTCTTCAAGTATGCATCATGTAACAATTCATTAAGCTCAAACAAATGGTTTCTATCAAAAAGCAAAGACATGAAATTACCTTTGATGTGGCACATTGCTCTTTGAATCTTCTCCATGTCTTCAAGGAAGGATGTTTCCTCCAATGAAGTAGCTCTCCAACAAGAATTTGACACCAATGCTTGAGTGTCATGGAGAATGCTGAGGGACTCTTGGATATTATTTTCATTCATCTTTAAGGACCCTTCAAGAAAATGAGGCTCTTGCAAATGAACCTCCTCATCTTCTTCAATTTTGCTTGGACCAACTTCATGAAGCTCAAGTGGTGATGGGGAAGTTGATCTTGGTTCTTCTTCAACCGCTACAAGGTCTTCATTATCATGCTTAATGAAACTTGTACTTGTAGAAACACTTTCAAAAGTGATCTCTATGTCACCAACATATAGGTGTGAGCACCCATCAGTAGGTACTCCTTCATAGTTTAAGCATCGATCAGTAGATGCTCTTTGGTTCATGTCTAAGCTAGAAGGTGTCTCGAAATGATCTTCCATATTTTCAATAGAATCTTCTTCATGCTCTTGTGATGTCTCTTCCTTTTGCTCATTAAAGCAAGCTGATGCATTTTGCCCCTTGTTTTCCTTAGGATCAATATATTTGGAATCTCTTCTTGAATAAATCTCAAAAGCTCTCCTCAAGGAGGACATCATTTCATGCACACATATATGATACTCTCTCCAAGGGTTTTTACAAGAAGGGCATAAACCTTTCTTCACTAACTCCACATATTCATTTTTGGGCCTATTTTCAAAAACATGTTCAGCATAGTACTCAAAAGACATGGCATTTTGTGTATTTTTGCTAAAAGCAAGATATTCTTGATATTTTTGATATTGTTGGGGCAAGGTTTTATATTTTGCTCTCCATCTTTGGAACTCACTCATAGAATTATCCTTGGTTGGTGTGACACACTCATATTCATCAGATTTAAAGTCATAAGAATAATCTTCATTTCTCTTGAAATTGTAAGAAGTGTTGCATGATGGCACTTCTTCCTCATACCATTCACATTCTGCTTCATATTGCTCATAAGCATATGCATATTCCTCATAAGAATTGTACTCATAAGATTCATCATAATAGTAAGACATGGCTGCCAATTATTCTTGAATGTATGTACCTAATACACAGGTGCAAGGACCATGCTCTGATACCACTGTAATGTCCCTTGTTAGGAATTTTATTAAAATTGCAATTTTTCACTTTTTTCCTTGGTTCGACCTTGGACTAGTTTCGATCTCTAGGTCCCAAATTTGCCCCAAATGATCCCAAATATTCTGAGAAGGTATATGAATGATATTAGAACATAAATATGTGTTTCAGGGATTCCTTTGTACCTTTAAAACACTTCTACAAATACTCTTTCAATTCTGGTCAATTTAGGTAACTTTACTAGTGATTTCCCTTTGACTAGTATTGGTCTCTAGGTCTCAAATTGACTCCAAATGCCTTCAAATATTCAAGGAAGGTTTATGAATGATATTAGGAATTGAATATGATTTTCATGGATAACATATGGCCACCAAAAGACCTCTGCAAACTCTCTTAAGATTCTGGACCAAGTATGCAATTTTACTAGTAATTTGGGGTTCAAATCCCCCTGAGGTAAGTACTGAAAATGGCTTCCCAAATGCCTCCAAACCCACTCAAATTTATGAACAGAGGTATGTAATGTGTTAAGTATGTTATTAAGGTCTCATATGCACCATTAATGGTTTATTACAACTGTTCTCACCCTCTCCCATTCAACTGCAAAAATCCCCAATTCGACCCTTGGGGAAATGGCACTATTTCACCTCCCAATACAACTAAACTGAGTAAAAATGCTTCAAATGCTCAAGTACAGTACATGAAACTTGTAGAAGACATCCATGGCAGTATATTTATCACAAATATATCAGAGAATCATCCATTCATTCGAAATCATCATCAATACATTGGTTCACAACAAGGTAGTGGGGAAATGGCATTGTTCTTCCATTAAAAATGAGATTTATACATTTCTACTCGGAATTTCGACCTGAAACTTTCTGGATATGAAGAAAAGAGTATTTAATTCATATTACAAAAGAAATTGGGCATTAGAAGCTCCCCCAAAGAGTACAATATCTCACCAAAAACGCCCTCCCTCAAGGATCAAGAATATGCCATCAAAACTAGAAATGGTTGAAGGAGCGAGCTGCAATAGAAGAAACCATGAGATGCCCTATAGCTTACACCTGAAAATAAAGACTCCATTAAAGCTCCAAATTAAAGGTCTGAATGGCCTTTCCAATTGCCAACTTGGATGGGAATCTTTCACCCTCGAAATTGGCTAAGGCAAGAAACTAGTCATCCACTAGCTCTCCCTCTTCACAAATGCAATTGCAAATTCTACAAATGATCAAAAGCCATTCTCATACTTCATTTCTACATTTTATAACCAACATTAGCCTTCTAAGGGTCGAAATCCTCTCAATAGATTCAATAGATTTTCATTTAGGAAATATTCCACATTTGCCACTTGTCTCCTAGTTCTAACCTTCCATCTTCTCCCAAATTCGATTTTGAGTCTCTTTGGCTTCTCCAACTCCCAAATTCACCTTCTTTGAGCCTATTTTTTGGGCTGACATGTCATAGTGGTCAGATGTCAAAGTTCAGGTCTGTAATTTGTCATAGTTGTCATAGATTCTCCATCATTGGTGTCATAGGGGCTAGGGAATCTAGCCCAAGTGTCCACAAACTTCTACTTTGACTCTTTATCTTCCATGGAGGTTACCAATCCTTCCAAATTCGACCTAATATGCTCAATGACATGTGTTATGACTTACCAACTCACCCAAGAGTGTTCACATTCCCATTAATTCGAATTTGCAAAAGAGAGATACCATGTATTATGAAAAATCAAGCTAGTGTGGGTCCCACATCCTCCATATGTCTCCAAAACCATTTGTCACTTAGGATTTCTCTTGAATTTATTTATTCACTCTATTTATTAAATACTTGAACCCTTCTAATGTCTAAACATCATTTATTATCCCCCTTATTCCAAATCCCAAAGCTTCCACCCCAAACCTAGGAAACTAGTAATTTTCCTCCTTGGCAATTATTTGACCCTTAACATCAACTTTACAAACTCTAATGAATATGGCTAATGTGATTAGGCCATTGTGACCCAATTCCAAATTTGGGACATGACATATATAAACAAGATATTAACTCAAGTTCAGAATTTTTTGATAAAATTTACTTGACAATTTTTATTCAATTCATCGAACAGAGCAGGAAGTTAATGACGGGTAAGGAGACTTGAAACTGAGTTTGGTAGGATGAAATTTCAGTTTTGGAATTTCTATTGGGCAATGTGAAGCAGCAACTTAGACAGTGGGAAATTGGATCCTTTGTACAAAGCACGGAGACCATTTATGTTTCGGACATCAGCTACTGCTGAAGCCTACCGCAATGCTTCCTGGGTACATTCGCATATACAAACTAGATTGGGAAGGATAACAGGGTTTATAATTTTCAATGGGTTTCTGGTTATGTTCAGAATAATAAACAATCAATCTTGGAAGAGTTTGCAAAGAATTGGATCTTTTGGCCTCTCCCGGGATTGCGGAGCTAGTCTTTTTCAGAACTTCCCAAACAATGTCTAAAGGATATCAAATTCTGGAAATGATGGCTGTTATGGATACTAGGGTGTGTTAAGAACCTTCTCCAACTGACGGATTAACAAAATAGTGCACAGAATGAATTTTATAGATAAATGGAAAAACTAGTCAAATTTAGGCATCAAACTAGCTAATATTGGATTTTGATAGGGTAAACTGCTTGAAATAAATGTAAACTCTATTCTGATGATTATATTAAGTCTGATATTAATTATTATGGCCAATAAACATTCAATATAGAGTTCAGAACAATTCTTTTATCTTCTAGTGCTTGCTTTGCAAATAACAATGCCTCACAGGCTATTTTCTTCTTACATGAGATAGTAGAACAAAGAAGAGAGGAGAGTATTACTGTGGATCTGTACAAGAATTATTTATCATCCCATATACTTGTTATATTTCTGAACTTTCTACAATCTGAATGTAAATACCTTCCATGGAAGTCATAATTTTCTAGTTCTCCTCTTCTAGGAAAATCACCTCCAATCTAGCAGTGGGAAGAGTAGAAGTGAGAGGAGGGGGAACTCGATATGCACTTGATATTCTAGAATGGACAGCCTCTTATGTCTGCAAATGACCACTGATTGGCCTCACAGAATATTCTATGAACACCTCTCCATACTACTCTTCATCTTTGGTGTTTTCTCCTCAATCTTAACTGCAAAACCCCTCCAATGGAAGCCTCCTCTCCAATCAGGCTATAGATCTTCATTGCTGCTCAATAATGGATGTCACTGGTTGTAATATTGTCTATTGTACCTGCATAAGACTCATAGAAAACTCACAAGGCCTTGGGGCACATCTCCCAAGAGGAATTGTTGAGGCACATCACTCAACAGTTGAGGAGCTCAGAGCTCTCAAACCAAAATTGCAAATGACAAATGTTCTGAGATAAAGTTGGAAACATGAATAAATAGCTGAAGTAGCTTGTTACTCAAGCCATCCACATGTGTGGATGAGGAAGGGCGCCCTCCTTGTGGAAAATAGAAACTTCTTACTTGAAAAAACTTTCCTTTCTTTGTCTTCCTTCATTGTTTTTAGCAAGAGCGCCTTTGTGAACTTGCTTGGAAGTTGCTAAACTTTTTCTGACCGCTTTTCTTGTTTTTCTCTACTTTAATTACTTTCCATCTTTTATGTTTTTCCTGATTTGGCTTGCTTTTGACAGTTTCATTTTATTTGACTTGCTTCTTTTTTCCTCCAATGTGTTCCTTGATTTTCTGAGTTTGCCACTTAGGCAATATTGGCCCTACTTGCACAAATTCGACCTCCAAGCCTTGTCATCACCACTTGCCAATATTTATTAGCCACAATTGTTAATAAAAATATTACAAACTCATAATCACTCCAAAATTCAGAGTTTAATTAATTAATTAATAATTAATCAACCCATATGATATAATTACCTCAAACTTACCCCATTAATTAAATTCTCATTTAATTAATCACTTAGACTTAGTCATGGGGTTAATAACCACATGGTGGGGGGCACCTTGTCCATTTAATTCCCAAATACAACCTTAGGCATCTTCCATAAGGTAGTTTCCATACTTTCTCATTAATTAAATAATTATTGCCTAGGTGACTTAGGCTAAAATTACCCCATGGACCATAGCAAAACTTGGGGACATGACAGTCCTCCCTTCCTAAGATTGTTTGTCCTCAAGCAATGTCAGGATTCCACCAAGCTTCTGCTGGACCACTCTGATTATAATTGTCCCCATCCATTGTACAGTCTGAAAATTAAACTTGGGCCTTCGAAAAAATGAAGAAAAACTATACTGCAATTTAACCAGCAATGAACAAAATTTTCAACCCAGCTAGGATAACTTGAGTAGAATTCCTGGATCCCATTGTTTCTCTTACAAGGACCAAAATTTTTCTGTCATCTTTGGAAATCTGTCACTCCCATGGATGCCAGGATCCCAAAGTATCAACTTCATTTTCCCAATCTCCAAGCATGTGGATTCCCTCCACATAGGAAAACTTCTACCAATAAAATGTTCCATTGATCTATCTTGCCAACTTGCTTACTTAGAGCTGCCTTCCCTTGACCATGAGCAGAAATATATTTACAAGGAGGTTTCATTTTTGACAGGTAATATTTCATCCAATCAATATGGGGATGAGTGATATCCCATGGCTGCAAAATATACCTTGGTTGTTGCTCACAATTCCATACAACGTCAGTTGTAAATAAAAAATTATTGCAGAAACAAGAAAACCTTTTACCTTCGAGATTTCTCATTTTAGTGTTGCCTCTATCCATCCATGCAATGGATGAATCAGACATCTTGCTTGCTGATGCACATGAGCTGAAATCATCCATATTTTCTGCAATAAGATCTATCTCCCATAGGAGCAGATCATGATCCACCTGTGGTACATGTGGCATCAACAAGAAAAACTTCTTCACCCACTGTTCATTCCCCATTGTTATTGTTGAATCCATGACATGAGGGGAAGGACTGTGAACCTTCTTTGTAGGTCTGCAACCTTCAGTAATCAGACTTATAGCTGCAACTTCATCATTATTGGGTGGCCCAAATTGGGTGCTCTCATCCCACTTTTCTATGGGAGAGTGACTGTTTCCAAGGAACAGCTCAGTTTCCATTAGGAAATGATCAGGTGCTTGGTTTTCATCAAACTGTTCTGCACAATCCTCAAGCACATGTAAAGATAAATGATCCTCATGATCCATCATCTCATGAGGTTCTTCCCTTGGAACATGGAATAATTCAGTTATTTTATTGTGACTTTGTGGAAGATGGGAGGTAAAAAGTGATTCTGGTAGCTTCTCATTAAGATGCTCGATCTGATTCTCAGATTCTTGACAAGCACCATGAGTACCAATCAGAGAATCCTGGGTGGTTTCCAACATATGTGTGAGCTTGTTGATCTCCTCATCATTCCTTATTGCAGCATTATAGTACACATTCACAAGCTCGAGCAAGTGATCTCTATCAGAAAGCAACTGAGAGAAATTTCCTATTAGGCTTCCTACTGCTTCCCGCATGTGCACAAAATTTTCAACAGAGGGTTGCTCCTCCATTGATGCGGTTCTCCAACAGCAGTGAGAGATCAAAGCATTAAGTTCATGGAGGTTTTTCGGTGCCTCCTTGATTTTTCCCTCACTCATTTTCAATGGCCCAATCAGGGCAAGAAGTTCTAGCTGGTGAACCTGCTCTTCTGCTTCTTGCAATTCAACCTTCTCCAAATTCTGAATTCTGACACTAGAAGGATCTTCTAATCCCTCATTATCACTAGAAGTGGCTACCATCTTGGGCTACAACAAAGGCATGCAAAAATCAGAATTGCATCCATACCTTTGTGCCAAAATTTCCTCCTCATGTGGTGCTTTTATGGCAACATGCTTCTTTCCCAAATGCCTTGGTTCACACCCCGTTGATTTGTGCTTGTCTTCCACCTCAACCTAAAGTTCCAATGATGATTTCAGATCTAATTGATGTTCTCCTTTTGGATCTAATCCAAAATATATCCCACCATCATCAATATTCCCCATATCTTCTGCACTTATCTTGAAATTACCCACGAAGAAATTGGGAGTGATTTCACCTTCCACATTGCCAACAATCGAATGCTTGACTCTTGGATCTTTATTTGTGCAGGGATCTTTTTCCTCTCTTTCTGATGAAGGATTTGGTGACTCATCATCCTCATGGATGCTGCAAATAGGCTGATATATAACCACAGTCTGCCCTCTTTTTTCAACACTTTGAGGGTCTCCTGATGTTCCCACAATCACTGGTTTCTGAGGAGGTAAGCATTGAGAATTAAATGCTTCATTATGGGGAACTAGTTTCTCGACAGTATGGCACACCTTATGGACAATGTATTCTATGTTATTTTGTTGATTGCCAAAAGGAATAGGGGTACAAAAATCTGATTGAGGTCCATATCTTTCCATCATACTACTCCCTTCAAACAATGGAGTTGTGGTGCCTTGTTCTGCCACCCAATCTACGGGTTCACATCCAACTAATGTGTGGTCATCTTCTGCTTCACTATGTAGCTCATGTGGTGACTTTGGATCTGAATTAGGTTATTCTTTTGGATCTGATCCACAGTATGTCTTACCATCCATAAGCTTACCAAGCTCCTATGAGATGATCTCGGAATCCTCTACATAGAATCTTGCAGTAGATTCTGCTCCCAATCTATCAACAACCTCATGATTAGTGTTTGGGTCTTGCCTCCCCAAACAAAATAATGAAGCTTCTACCTTGGTTGTTTTAGGGTCAGGATTCTTGGAGGCTCGTTTGGAAGAGGATCCAAACATTCTTGTGAGGTGTAAATAACATGCATCCACTGAAGCTCTTGCTTCTTTTAGGTACTCTTCAGAAGTAGGGTGATATTTGGCTATGGAACATGCAACCTTTTCCTGCATATAGCTATCGGAATAACCATAGCCTCTTCTGCCAATCATGATTTCATGGATCATACTTGTAGAGGGTACTTTTCGCAATTATTCTTCCTCATACTGTATACAATACTCTTCATACTGCTCAACATATTCATCATCATATTGCTCATAAAAATATTCCTCTTCTTCATACAACTCAAACTCTAAATCTTCCATGACTGTACTAATTCCGTAACTACAACTTGAAGATAGTGTTGAGATACTTTTCCATTGAGAGTTACTTTCCACAGGCTGAGCCAAGGAAAGTGCTCTGATACCACTGTAATATCCTAGGAAATATTTAAACAAGATATTAACTCAAGTTTATAATTTTTTGATAAAATTTACTTGACAATTTTTATTCAATTCATCGAACATAGCAAGAAGTTAGTGACGGGTAAGGAGACTTGAAACTGAGTTTGGTAGGATGAACTTTCAGTTCTGGAATTTCTATTGAGAAATGTGCAGCAGAAACTTAGACAGTGAGAAATTGGATCCTTTGTACAAAACACGGAGACCATTTATGTTTCGGACATCAGCTACTGCTGAAGCCTACCGTAATGCTTCCTGGGTACATCCGCATATACAAACTAGATCGATAAGGATAATATGGGTTATAATATTCAATGGGTTTCTGTTTATGTTCAGAATAATAAACAATCAGTCTTGGAAGAGTTTGCAGAGAATTGGGGCTTTTGGCCTTTCCCGGGATTGTGGAGCTAGTCTTTTTCATAACTTCCCAAAAAATGTCTAAAGGCTATAAAATTCTGGAACTGATGGTTTTTATGGATACTAGGGTGTGTTAAGAACCTTCTCCAACTAACGGATTAACAAAAGAGTGCACGGAATGAATTTTATAGATAAAATGGCAAAACTAGTCAAATTTAGGCATCAAACTAGCTAGTTTTGGATTTTGACAGGGTAAACTGCTTGAAAGAAATGTAAACTCTGTTCTGATGATTATATTAAGTCTGATATTAATTATTATGGCCAATAAAAATTCAATATAGAGTTCATAACAATTATTTTATCTTCTAGTGCTTGATTTGCAAATAACAATGCCTCACAGGCTATTTTCTTCTTACATGAGCTAGTAGAACAAAGAAGAGAGGAGAGTATTACTGTGGATCTGTACTGGAAGTATTTATCAGCCCATCTACTTGTTATATGTCTAAAATTGCTGCAATATGAATGTAAATACCTTCCATGAAAGTCTGAATCTTCTAGTTCTCCTCTTCTAGGAAAATCACCTCCAATCTGGCAATGGGAAGAGTAGAAGTGAGAGAAGAGAGGGGGAACTCGATCTGCACTTGATATGATGGAATGGACAGCCTCTTATGTCTGCAAATGACCACTGATTGGACTCACAGAATATTCTGAGAACACCTCTCCATATTACTCTTCATCTTTGATGTTTTCTCCTCAATCTTAACTGCAAAACCCCTCCAATGGAAGCCTCCTCTCCAATCAGGCTATAGATCTTCACTGCTGCTCAATAATGGATGTCACTGGCTGTAATACTGTCTGTTGTACCTGCATAACACTCATAGAAAACTCACAAGGCCTTGGGGCACATCTCCCAAGAGGAATTTTTTAGGCACATCACTCAACAGTTGAAAAGCTTAGAGCTCTCAAACCAAAATTGCAAATGACAAAAGTTATGAGATGAAGTTGGAAACATGAATAAATAGTTGAAGTAGCTTGTTACTCAAGCCATCCACACGTGTGGATGAGGAAGGGCACCCTCCTTGTGGAAAATAGAAACTTCTTACTTGAAAAAACTTTCATTTCTTTGTCCTCCTTCATTGTTTTTAGTAAGTGCGCCTTTGTGAGCTTGCTTGGAAGTTGCTAAACTTTTTTCTGACCGCTTTTCTTGTTTTTCTCTACTTTAATTACTTTCCATCTTTTCTGCTTTTCCTGATTTTGCTTGCTTTTGACAGTTTCCTTTTATTTGACTTGCTTCTTTTTTCCTCCAATGTGTTCCTTGATTTTCTGAGTTTGCCACTTAGGCAAGATTGGCCCTACTTGTGCAAATTCGACCTCCAAGCCTTATCATCACCACTTGCCAATATTTATTAGCCACAATTGTTAATAAAAATATTACAAACTCATAATCACTCCAAAATTCAGAGTTTAATTAATTAATTAATAATTAATCAACCCCTATGGTATAATTGCCTCAAACTTACCCCATTAATTAAATTCTCATTTAATTAATCACTTAGACCTAGTCATGGGGTTAATAGCCACATGGGGGGGCCACCTTGTCCATTTAATGCCCAAATAAAACCTTAGGCATCTTCCATAAGGTAGTTTCCATACTTGCTCATTAATTAAATAATTATTGCTTAGGTGACTTAGGCCAAAATTACTCCATGGACCATAGCAAAATTTGGGGACATGACAGTTTAGGGTTAAAAAGACAGGTCAAAGATTTCGGGCCCAAAATTTTAGGGCTGCCAAAATTTAGGGCCGAGGTTTTTGGGGTGATATTTTTGGGCCGAACTCTTAGGGCCGAGATTTTTGGGCCGAAATTTTAGGGCCAATATTTTAGGGAAGACATTTCAAGGCCGAACTTTTAGGATTGAAATTTTAGGGAGGCCCGGAAATTCAAAAAAATGAATATTTTCTATTTTTCTGATTTTGTTATGTTTTTTTAGGGTTTTTCTGGTATAAAATTACAGACCTAAGAATTAACCTAATCTACCATGAAAATGCAAATAATTACATATGAAAATGCATGAATTTTGAACAAAAGAGGTGACAAGAGAAGGGATATGATTATTGTCTCAATCCCAGGGCATAAGGGATCGATGGCCAACGTCCCTACAAGAAGAGTTCCTCTAGGCTTGCAAAATTAGGGCATCCACCAATAACCCTTAGGGTTCGTTGGGATATCCTAACAAATAGAAAAGTCGAGATCCAAGGCCCTTTACAAAGAAGAATTATTCAAGAGAACGTCTTCTAATCATACAAAATTGACAAAATCTTGATAATTAATCCCTTATCAACAAGTAGAATGCACTGGCATAGCACCATTCAACAAAGAGAGAGAGATATTCTTACCAAGATTCAACAAATATGAACAAATAAAGACCATAGATCACCTTTGTGCATGAGTTCCATCCAACCATTCTAGCATCAACATGTATGTGCAAAGAAAACCCTAGCATTCATCCACATTTCACTTCACAAGCCAAAGAAGAGACTCTCCAAGAGGTGTGCATCACATCATGAACCCATATAACAAGAGAAAAAGAAGAAGTATCATATTTGATCCAAAGTCTTGTGTTTCACAAATGAATTAAAATGGTCTATTTATACCCATATTATCACAAGACTTTTAATTTATCCAAGCCTACATGTCAATTTGAAATTAAAACAAAAGTAATATTAAAATATTCTAATTCATGGGTAACTTGGGGTATTTTCCCCATAATTTACCAAAAAATGATGAAATTGACTAAAACTGAGAAAATGGATCTACTCTGAAGGATGGAGTGAGAAGGGGGAGACGTCATGCCCCATCTAACCCCAAATATGCTGAAAAACCCTCAACGCCCCCCCTCAAATCATGTTTGAAGGCATGGTAGCTAGGATGATGTCATCATAGTTCTGGGCCCAATGAGAGAGGGCGATGTGCTAAAAGGAGGTTAGGAAGGGTGCATGAGGTGCCTGGAAGAGGAGGAAAATGCCTCTAAGTAGAACATTGTCACTTGTATGGAGATCAAACAGGGGGGTCATGTGACCCAGTGACCTGCCCCTAGGATTCCCAAACACAAACCTCAAGGCTACAAGCCCTAAAATGAGGTAGTCAACAATGCCACTAAGCCATATTACTCCTAAAGTAAGAATCAAGGGTCCCAGCCATAACCATCCCTTAAAAAGTGCAGATTACACCCCATCCTAGTCTTGGAAAAAAAAATGACCCCTTTCCCTGGGCAGATATCTGAAAGTGAGCTGGTACTAGTACAATGTAACACTGGCACCAACTGTGGGACAACTGCTCTTCTCGGGAGTGCTTGAGAACCTGTGAATCTTCGGGGTACCTGTATACCTACACACATATCAAATGTCACGTTCCCTCCCATCATTCCAAACCACTGAGGGAACATGAATGTAACATGGGGATGTCTGATTCTTTCCCATAGCCATAAGAATGAAATTCTCAATTAAAATAAAATGCACAATCGTATTATACAGCAGAATTAAACATTTTAACACACAGGTAGAATGGAATGCATCAGCATATTTAACCCAAGCAGATGATGAATCAATATGTAGAGAATTCAATCTCGTTCTCATACTATGCACAGACTTCATATTAATTTCATTAAGATAATCGTTTCAGTTCATTAACATGAACAATTAACATTCAAAACAGAACACATAATGATCATAATTTAAACCACAAAGACTACTTATCTTTGAGAAGAAGTTGTCCAACAACTGGCTATGTGAGAGCAACGTTCCACCCAACTATAGATCTATGTCTAGCCTGTATTCTTTCAGCTGAGAGATCACCCCCGAGTTGGGTTGTGTATCCACTAAGGATGTAACGTCCCCTTCTCTCATTCATATGCAGGGAAGGGAAACATTAACAACACACCGGGCTTTTGACAGACTTAGCCCCAATATTTTTAACCCATAAATTCCTAACAATTAAAAACTTCTCTATACAGATTCGAACTTCAATAAAACACAGCGGAATTACACATAACAACACACATAAGCACAAACAGAAGATGATTCCATATGCAGGGATTCAATCCCATTCTTATGCTATGCACAGACTTCATTTCAATTTCAACCTCACGAATAAATAGCATTCAAATTTAGCACATCGCAGAGCACATAATATATATATAAATTAAAATCACAGAGAGAGCACTTATCTTGCAACGCAAATGTCCAACGAATGGCTAAGTGAGAGCAACGTTCCACCCAACCATAGATCTCTGTCCAGCCTGTATTCTTTCAGCTGAGAGATCACTCCCGAGCTGGGCTGTGTATCCACTAAGGAGGAACTAGATGGCTCACTCACAGTCAGGGTTTCACTCAAACAGCCATGCTAAGCCAACACACAGTTGGGTTTTTCAAGCATGCAATAGGAGATGGAGGAGGATGCTATTCCAATGAGCTCAATCCCAGAGCCACATACACTTCAAGCTGGACTCAGCAATCCCATCCTATGTTCATACATCCACTCTTGGATTTCTCACAACTCTGTCACAAATAACCCAAATCCGTCACTGATTTTCTGGGCAGTTAAAACTGGGTTTTCCCATGGATTTTTGAGTAGCTATTGCTCCCAAATTCGCCCCAAGGATCCTACCCACGGATTCCCCATTGGATTTCCCTATCTCATACCCATTCTAGGCGTTTTTGGCTTCCCAAAACGTGGGTTCATTCCAAGTCGCGATTTCTGGTTTTCTCACTCATGGGAGCTCGTTTTTGGATGGAGAGTGATGATGGGTTCTCCCCCCATGGAATGGGGATGAGGAAGAAGCAAATTCCCAGAGGTAGAGTGACTTGTGGGATAAGTAAACAGATCCCATACCTACCCATACGAATTTCTGGGTTGCCCATCCCCCATTAAAGCCATGGGCTGACATCTCAAACCCTTCCTTACAACGGGCATAAATGTCATCTAGGGAAGTCAATGGGTTCTCATAATGACATGTGGAAGCCTAGGGTTTAGTCCCATAGCCCCCTCACCACTCCCTAGTGGATACACGTGGCCCCTTCTCATTCATTGCCTCCGTAGCCAGTTTTGGTATTTTATATTGTATGATGTTTAATTACACCCTTTTACAATGTTCCATGGCTTCAGAGCACATGGTATCAAAATATCAATGCTTTCCCTTTTAAATCAAATTCGGGCTTTCACTAGCGGGGCCTTGGCCTTGAGCTCCAAGCTAGGAAAACATACAACGTGTGTATACAATATTTACATTAGAAGCCAATATTTCCTAAGGGTCAAAATTGGGGGTATTACATTCCCCTCCCCCTTAGAACAACACCGTCCTCGGTGTTCCAAGACTTAGGCATACATATACAATTTACACATGTCCAAAACTTCAAAAACTTTGCAGATCTGCCCTACATTCTATTCTTTACTTTGAACTTTCAGGACCAAGTCCTTTGATTTTCACGAGTTGCTCCTGCTGATTCGGATCTTCCAGCTCATCCATAAGTCTGAAAACTTTATGGCTGCTAACCTCTTGAGGTTCTCTTGTTGGGCAGTTGCGGAGGCAATGATCCCCTCCACATTTCCAACACTTCACTGGTTGCTTCATCTTTACCTGCTCAATTTCCTTTGAGTCTTCCCACCTGGAGCGTTTCTTAACCGGATGATTGGATGAATGCTTCTTCATTGATCCACTTTTCTTTCCCTTGCTGATTTCTCTCATAATTCTTTTTACCTCTTTCTGCAGACGAATAGAGTCCTGCAAGACCTGGTGGTTCATTTCGTTCTGCTACTTTTGCATCTTGAGCATCTCTCCAAGATTTTCTTGGGTCTTGGCAATTATTTGAAGAAGACTTCCAACCCATCCTAATAGTCCTTGGTCTTCCGCCATGGTCAATGGAAACAGCTGACCACACTTTGTTCACTAGAAACACTTGCCTGCACCGGCTGCAACCAATTGAGTCAATTTTCACCTGTGAAATTCATCATTACAATTCTCGTTAGGCCAAGCATAACCCAAACATTAAAAATCAGTCAATGGTTTATCCCCAGTTGACATGGATAGTCCATGCTTTACTCATGAGACTTCCATACTTTTTATGCTTGCCCAACATACACATGAATTCCTTCATGTTCATCTATTCACAGGAAAATTCATTACTTAGCATTCACAATTCACTTTAATCAAATAAACACACTTTTACTTTCAGTCATGCATGCATTCAACAATTTTCTAATTCTATAAATGCATCAATAAAAAGGAAAGAGAGAGAGCAGTAAGAGTTTTCTCCTCTTAGTCTTGTTCCATTCTGGAAGCCACACCATCACTGTGGTTTTCATGCTCCTATCCTCTTTCACTTCACGTGAATGCTCGACCTGCCCTTCTTGGCTATGACAAGTAGTGTCTATGGTCTATTCCAGATCTCTCAACCATGGAGTTCCTCCACTTGGTTGGTCTAACTCTTGGCTTCTAGGACTCACACAGTTCCACTAGCCAAGAGTTAGACCAACCAAGTGGCCCCTTCTCATTAGTTGCTTCCATAGCCAGTTTTGGTATTTTATTGCAATATCAAATATTTACATCATTTATAATATTCCATGGCTTAATAGCACATGGGTAACAAAATATCAAATGCTTTTCCATTTTAAATAAAATCTGAACATACACTAGCAGGGCCTTGGCCTTTAGCTCCACGCTAGGGAAACATACATCACATGTATACAATATTTACATTAAAAGCCAATATTTCATAAGGGTCAAAATTGGGGTATTACATTCTCCTCCCCCTTAAAACAACACCGTCCTCAGTGTTCTCAAAACTGAACAAAAATGGGAATGCCTCTCTCATGGCATCCTCCAGCTCCCATGCAGCCTCATCGGGACTAAGGTGCTCCCATTGGACCTTTACCTACCCGATGGCTCTGTTCCGGAGCAAAGTGACCTTCTTGTCGAGGATGCGCATAGGCTCTACTTGGAACTCTCCCTCGGGTTCCACCTGTATCACATTCCAATCAATCATATGATTAGGATCATGTACATACTTCTTAAGCAAAGATACATGGAAAACATTATGAGCTCTTATGTTAGCAGGCAATGCAACTCTGTATGCAACTGGCCCTATCCTATCTAGGACTTCAAATGGCCCACAATATCTTGGTGACAACTTGGCACAACTCCCTAACTTGAGAGAACTTTTCCTTGGTTTCACTCTCAAATAAACATAATCCCCAATCTCAAATTCCTTATGCACTCTTTTCAAATCTGCATAACTCTTTTTCCTGTCCTGAGCTGCCTTTAAATTCTGCCTGATCTTAACAATTTCATGTTCCATTTCCCTTATCATTTATGGTCCAAGTACTACCCTGTTCACCGGGCTATCCCAATTCACTGGAGTCCTGCACCCTTTTCCATACAATGCCTCAAATGGACTCATTCCCAATGATGCATGATGTTCATTATTGTATACAAATTCTACCAAGTGTAGGTAATCTTCCCACTTGGATGGTTTATCCATCACATACATTCTCAACAGGTATTCCAGAACCTGATTCACCCTCTCAGTTTGGCCATATGTTTGAGGATGATACACTGTACTGAAATTCAATTTAGTTCTCAATTCTTGAAATAATCCCTTCCAGAAATTGGAAGTGAACTTTGTATCACAATCAGAAGTTATTGCCTTGGGAAATCCATGCAATCTGAATATCTCTCTCATGAAGATATTTTCAATGTCATTAGTCTTATGAGTGGACTTGACTAGAATAAAGTGAGCTACCTTTGATAGCTTGTCCACCACAACCATGATTGAATCATGGTTCTTCACTATCATGGGCAGACCTGTTATAAAATCCATAGAGATCACTTCCCACTTCCACTCCAGAATGGGTAAGGGCTGCAACAATCCTGCTGGATGTTGGTGCTGTGCCTTGACTTGTTGACACTTCTTATACCTAGCAATGTACTCAGCTATGTCTTTCTTCATACCATGCCAAAAGTATTGCTTTCTTGCTGCTGTTATAGTCTTTTGATATCCTGGGTGTCCAGAATATGACATTTGATCTATTTCATCCATCACTAGCTTCTTCAAATCTGCAATATTTGGAATGTATGGTCTATCTTTGTAGATGAGGATATTATCTTCACCAAGCTGATATCCCGCACACTTTTCATCCACATTACCCTGCTGCAACTTCTCTTTAATTTGAAGGCAAGTTTAATCATTGTTTTGGGCTTCAAGAACTCTTGTCTTCAAATCTGATTTACACACACTTATGCTGCAACATGAAATTTTTCTGCTAAGGGCATCTGCAACCTTATTCTCCTTCCCTTTGACATGCTTAATTTCAAAATCAAATTCACAAAGAAACTCCATCCATCTAGCTTTCCTAGCATTCAAGTTTGGCTGATCAAACAAATACTTCAAGCTCATGTGGTATGTTCTAAGTTCGAATCTCCTTCTCATCAAATAATGTCTCCACATCTTGAGAGCATGCACTATGGCTGCTAATTCTAAATCATGTGTGGCATAATTCTTTTCATGCTCTTTTAATTTTCTTGAATCATAGAAAATCACAAATCCTTCTTGCATGAGCACTCCACCTAGCCCTTCAATGCAAGCATCTGTACACACTACAAAATCCTTCTTTGGATCTGCTATCTTCAAAACAGGAGCACTGGTAAGTAGCTCCTTTAACTGCTGAAAACTTTTCTCACACTTTTCAGACCATATAAACTTGATATTCTTCCTTTGCAATAAAGTGATTGGATGAGCTATCTTAGAGAATCCTTCAATGAACCTTCTGTAGTAACCAGCAAGACCCATGAAAGATCTCACATCTGAAACATTCTTTGGAGTAGACCAATCCATGATGGCATTAATCTTATTTGGATCCACTACAATTCTTTCTTCAAAATAACATGACCCAAATACTGCACCTTCTTTTGGTAAAATTCACACTTGCTTAACTTCGCATACAGCTGGTGTTCTTTAAGTAATTGTAACACCATCCTTATATGCTCCTCATGTTCTTCTTCATTCCTTGAATAGACAAGAATGTCATCCAAGAACACAATCACAAACTTATCCAAATATTTGTTGAATACACTATTCATAAGACACATGAATGTAGCAGGTGCATTGGTAAGACCAAATGGCATCACAGTGAACTCATAATGACCATATCTAGTTCTGAAAGTCGTATTGTGAATGTCTTCTTCTTTAATCCTCACTTGATGGAAACCAGACCTCAAGTCAATCTTTGAAAACACCTTCGCTTCCTTCATTTGATCAAATAAGTCATCAATTATTGACAATGGATACTTTTTATTGACTGACACTTTATTAAGCTGCCTGTAATCAATACACAACCTTAAGGTCCCATCTTTCTTCTTTGCAAATAACACCGGTGCTCCCCAAGGAGACACACTAAGCCTAATATACCTCTTGTCCATTAATTCTTGTAGCTGCATCTTCAACTCTACCAATTCCGGTGTTCTCATTCATAAGGAGCTTTGGAATTCGGTGCTGCCCCTGGGACAAGATCGATGGTGAAATCAATATCTCTCTTTGGTGGTAGTCCTGACACTTCATCTGGAAACACATATTGGAATTCTTGCAACAATGGGAAGTCTTCTATCATCGGACCCTTTTCCTCTGACGAATCTGATATATGGACTGCATATAATTGACAACCTTTCTTATAAAACTTTTTCAACTGTAAGGCTGAGATTTGTCTTACTGAAACTTGCTTGGGGATTCCTCTTACTAATCTTGGTCTTCCCTTTTCATCAATACATTCAAGTGCTTTCTCATAACAGTCAAACTTGTCTCTATGCTTTTCCAACCAATCCATGCCAATTAAGGCATCATAAGATCCCAATGCTAATACATTTAAATTTGCATGTGTGTGGAGTCCATTCAATTCTATGGGGCACTCCACCACTACATCACTAACTTTTCTCTTAGTCCCTGTGGCTAATTGAACTAACCAAGTCTTATTGTGCTTCATTTTTCTAAGAGAACAACCTTCAACCACTTTTGGAGAAACATAACTATGAGTAGATCCTGGATCAATCAAAACAAAAATAGATTGCTTAGCAATCTTACCTTCAACTTCCACCACTGATGATTGATGATATGCCTGATGATCATCCAAGGCTACATAAATTCGAGGCGTTTCCCTTGCCATGTCCTCCACTATTGATGCTCCCTTTAAGTTGTGCAACCTTCGGGGATTTTCCTTCTGATGTGGACAATCCTTTAGCATGTGGTTTTCTCCACATCCCCAACATTGAAGTGGCCCTTTTGATGCTTTATTTGCTACTACTATTGGCTTGAATCCACTCCTTGCTTGCTGCCCCTGTGGAAAGGTTTTGGGTTGACTTTTGAATGGTGGTTTGAAGCCACTTTTCTTTTGATCAAACCTCCCTCCTGGATTTCCTTTTTATGCTGGGTTAACCTCTGATTTTACTTTATTCTGCTCATAGCAATGCATTGCCATTCTAATGGCTTCATTGAGACTTGGTGGATTAACAAACTCGATTCTATCTCTGAAACTTTGAGGTAGACTCCCAAGGAAGCATTGGATTTTTACTCTCTCATCTTTAATGTAATCCACATACCTCAATAATTCCAAAAATTTATGGACATGCTCTTCCATAGATTTTTGTCCCAACCTGAGTTCATTGAACTCTTTTCTCTTACTGTCATAATACCTAGCAGAAAGGTATTTTTCCTTGAATTACTTCTTAAATCTCTCCCAGCTGACCTTCCTTTCACTGATCATTTTCACTTACAAGAGGTTGTCCCACCAAATTGAAGCTCTTCCATTTAGATTGTAAATGGAAATTCTGGCTTTTTCATTTCCTGAGTAGTCCTGAATTCTAAAATATTTCTTCATTCCAAGAAGCCATGCCTTTGCCTCTTGACTAGTCTTGTCTTCTCCATCAAATGTGGGAGGCATTTCCTTCCTGAATTCTCCCTATGGGATTCCTTTGAACTTATTTCTTCCATCAATTCTCTTGGGTATATTCCTTGGACTTCTTTGATAACCTCTGGAGTCACGGGATTTGCTAGAAGAAGATCTAGAGGAAGGTGTTCTATGCTTCTTGCTCACAGAACTCTTCCTCGGGCTTGGAGTCCTCTTCCTTGAACGACCTCTAGAGCGACTCTCTGCATCTCTTCCTTCTTCAGCTACCTTGCTTGGGTTGGAACCAAGGTTTATCCTCTGCTGCATATCAGTGAGGATTTGCAAAATAGCAGCATTGAGTTGGTTTTGTTCTTCCTGAGCCTTCATCAATATTTCATTGAAGCTCACCATGGTTTCAACCAAATTCTAAATTATTTGTTCTCTTCTCCCATTAGATTTAGTCTCAACATTCCCTTATTGCACATTTTATCTTAGCACATATTCTTCATGCTCATAAGGATCCTGTGCATCATTTATGGTCACCATTTTTCTTTGGAGACTCTCTTCTGTGTATGCTACTTCTGCTACAATATTAAATCTTATGAGCTGCAAGCATTGTGCATTATGAAAATATTTGTTAGACATCTTAGGAATGCTTATAGAAACATAAACAATCAATATTTAACATAATCAAACTCATGGAATAATTCACATAGCTGCTATGCATTCATTTCTTTTGCTCATTTATGCAATTCTGGAAATTGCCCATATTGACAATACTTGTCAAAACAGCCACTGGCACTTTTTTGCTCTAATTATCTATGGGGTATGATAATCTCATTCAAAATATGGTCATGCACCATGATTCCCTGCTGGGTAAGCTTTCCAATGCCTATCCACATGCTCCATTCCGACATCGGGTGTGGAAATTGCATTACTCAAAAAATGACAATTTTCACCACAATTCTGCACATTATTACACAGTTGTAAAATATCATGAACTGTCAACTTCAGCCACCTGTAGAAGAAAATAGATGAAGAATAACAAAAAAATTTCTATCAGGCAAAGTTAGTCCATATAACAAGGAACACTCAAAAACTCGCGGATCTCTGTTCCGATGCACCATTCATTTTCTATTAAATTATGGGTTTGACTACTTTTCACTTTTGACATTTTTCCAAAATTTTAAATTTTGGGCCAAAAATGGCTATTTCCCAAACGGTGCATTTTTTAGAAATCTCTGTCTAACAGAAAATGTCTGTTTTACTAAGAATATGAAATGTTGAGTTCAGTAAATTTCTTGAATCATAATTACAGGGTCACTTTCATCCACAGCAAGCTTTTCAAAATCTCCAAAAAGTGGCCCAGAATAATGCTTTTTGACCTTCACACTCACCCCGACTCCACATCCATTGGTGTTTGGCTCCAAAATTCCAAACTTAATACCATGCCTGCTCCATGACTGCTCCATATCAGTTTCGGCTCAATCCAACCTTCTATCAAGCGTCGGGACATCGATTTGTAAAATCCATTAATCCCAAATTTATGCCAAATTGGAGCATAATGAGCCCGGGATCTTCACTGTTTCATTCATGGCCTTCTTCAATGGCCTCTAAATGCCACTGACCTCATCCAATTTTGAATCTGCATGCTCCTGCAATCCAAAAATCAATTTTTGGGCTCTATATTTTTATTTTTTTTCGAACCCGAAATCCGAAATTCCGGAATCGGAATTGTGGAAACCAAAACGCAATTTTTCAAAACTTTTGCGTTCCCGCAACCCGAAACCTGAAACCCAAAATGCGGGATCGGGATTGCGGAAACCAAAACGCAATTTTTCAAAAACTTTGTGTTCCCGCAACCCGCAACCCGAAATGTAGAATCGAGATTGCGGAAACCGAAACGCAATTTTTCAAAAACTTTAAATTCCCGCAACCTGCAACCTGAAACCCAAAATGCAGGATCAGGATTGCGGAAACCGAAATGCAAAATTTGAAAATCCTCGTTCCCGCAACCCAAAATCCTGAAATCCACAACTGAGGAACACCTCCAGCCCTACAACTTGCGGGATCCATAACTCCTTCATCCCTTGGCCAAATGAGGCAAGTTTGGAACCGTTGGAAAGATCTTGCAGATCTCTATGCAATTGTGTAAGCCCCTGCCCCACCTGAGAACTCTGATTCTACCATTTTTCCAATCAAAAATTCCACCCAAACTTCATCAATATTGTGTTACAACATTATGTTACTTGCCTATAACTCACAGTTTGGCCCAAGCAGCCCCAGTGCTGCAACATGAGCTTTGACACCACTCTGTCACGTCCCATCCCATCATTCCAAACCATTAAGGAAACATGACTGTAACATGGGGGTGTTTGATTCTTCCCCATATCCATAAGAATGAAATTCTCAATTAAAATAAAATGCACAATTGTATTATACAGCGGAATTAAACATTTTAACACACAGGTAGAATGGAATGCATCAGCATATTTAACCCAAGTAGATGATGAATCAATATGCAGAAAATTCAATCTCGTTCTCATGCTATGCACATACTTCATATTAATTTCATTAAGATAATTATTTCAGTTCATTAACATGAACAATTAACATTCAAAACAGAACACATAATGATCATAATTTAAACCACAGAGACTACTTATCTTTGAGAAGAAGTTGTCCAACAACTAGCTATGTGAGAGCAACGTTCCACCCAACCATAGATCTCTGTCCATCCTGTATTCTTTCAGCTGAGAGATCACCCCCGAGTTGGGTTGTGTATCCACTAAGGAAGAACTAGATGGGCTCACTCACAGCCATGGTTTCACTCAACAACTATGTTAATCCAACACACAGTTGGGTTTATCAAGCATACAAAAAGATAGAGGGCAATGCTAAGACAATGAGATCAACCACATAGCTACAGGAATCTCAACTAAAATCAACAGTCATGGCACCCACAATACCTACCACACCCAACACAAGGAAGGTCCCCTTCTCTGCTGCACAGTCCCTCAAGAATCCCTTCCCTCCAGTTCTCTTCAGGGTGGGCATAGAAAGGTCTAGCTGCTAATTTCTTGAGATTCTAGCCTTCACTGGTTTTATCAAGCAAACCAAACCTCTGCTCAGTCATTCACACTTGGAATTTCTCAATTCAGTGATCAAATAACTCAATCCCGTCACTGAACTTTTGGGCTATAGAAACTGGGTTTTTCTATGGATTTTGGGGTATCTAATACTCTCAAATTCGCCCCAAGGTTCATATCCATGGATCCCCCATTGGATTTTACTGTCCAATACCAATTATGGGCGTTTATGGCTCTTCAAAACGTGGGTTCTTGCAAAGTTGCGATTTCTGGTTTTGCTAATTGCTGGGAATTTGTAATGGATGAAAATTGATGTTGGGTTGTTCAACAAAGGAATGGAAATGAGGAAGAACCCCTTCCCATGAGGTAGAGTGACTTCTGGTACAAGAAAAATAGATCCCATACCTGCCATACGAATTTCTGGGTTGTCCATGCTCCATTGAAGCAATGGATTGAATTCTTCAACAACTTCCTTACAACAGAATTAAATGTCAGTAAGGAAATTCAAATAGGTTCACAAGATGACATATGGAAGCCTATGGTTCAATCCCACAACCCCCTCACCACTCCCTAGTGGATACACATGGCCCCTTCTCATTCGTTGCTTCCATAGCCAATTTTGGTATTTTATTGCAATATCAAATATTTACATCATTTACAATATTCCATGGCTTAATAGCACATGGGTAACAAATATCAAATGCTTGTCCATTTTAAATAAAATTAGAACATACACTAGCGGGGCCTTGGCCTTGAGCTCCATGCTAGGGAAACATACATCACATGTATACAATATTTACATTAAAAGCCAATATTTCATAAGGGTCAAAATTGGGGTATTACATCAAATATCCAAGGGCATGAACATCATGAGGAAGGAAATTATGTCATGCCTTGCTAAGTATAATGACATTAAATGAAACTAAAGAACAACAAATGCAATGCAAGGATAACAGTATATGCTAAACTAAAATGAAACTAACTTACCTACCCTAATTGTGATAACAAAAAAAGGATTAAGTGAAATCATACCACCAATGTAACCAGTTGAGTAGGTCATTCATACCTGATTTCCTTGCTTTGTCCTTTGAGATAATCCAAAATAGAATGACATCGATGACTAGTTGTGTACATACCAGGGTCTTCATTAGGATGGGGAAGGAAAGTTGGATGACTGTGGGAACCTGGAAGCCTTGATATTGCTGCCACAGAGAAGGATTGCTTTCACAAGCTTATTTTATCCATGCCTCCACTGGGCTTATGTAGGGGCTATTTCCATCATATATTCGCGTTGAGAAAAAAATTGCATGAAACTGGTCATCTTATTTTGATCTTGGGAGACCATTTACATAGGTGGACCTCGCAACTATTCATAAACTAGTTGCAACTTATCCCTACACCTGCTAAAACATGTATTTGGGTATAAAAACATATTGTTCATTTGTGTAATGATCATGTTATTATCCCTAATAATATTTCAAATTTTTAAATTATCAGCCACATAATTTATGCCTTCGGATTTCAAGCGAAAAGATAAACAATTGATATGCTGGAAACGTGAAATGAATACCATACTTGTTCACATACCTGTATTGGTATTGTTTAAATACATCATTGGAAACTTACCGGTACTGGATAGAAGGGTTTATCAACTTCTATAACACTTCTTGAGGAATGTTGTTGATTAAGGCACATCATGGACTAATTTATTTATGCAAAACTTTCCGCATTATATTGTTGGAAATACGGATCATGGGACATCATCAACTAGAACATAGTGGCAACTCTTTGCTTATGGAAATCGTCAACAGGAACCACATCTAGCACCACTCCATCATCAATCAAAGCATTAAAAGGGTTGATCCATTCTTCATTGGTGGTAGAGTACATTTTTTTACCAAAACATGTGCTTGAGAGAGGATCCACCATGATGATGCAAGGTCTTGAAGAATCATACATCAGTGGACCAATGAACTCCCAGTAATCGTCGTCTTTCGTAAACCTGTTATTTTCTTCCAAGAGAGAAAAAATATCATAAGAAACCGTAACTTAAGATATGGAGAACTCACCATTTCTGTATATTCTTCAATTTATTCAACTAAGGCTTCTTGCTCTTCATCTTCAAGAATCCCTTCATCTCCAGTTATGAGGGATATTACGTCATTTACCAAGTCCTAAACAATGGTTTCTTCAAGCAAACCTTCTGATATTTGATCTTCGTCATGAACTTCCTCGTCAAGGACTACTTCATGCTCCTAGGAAACCTATTCATCGATATCTGTATGATCATCCTTTATAATCTTTGGTATTTCTTTCTCGGTATTGGGACCCCATTGATCGTATAATTCCTCAACTAGTTGCATAAATGAATATATCCCCTTAGGAGGGATTCCATCATACCAAGCGTCCATATCCTGATCACCTCCTAGCTTGAAGCACATTACAAATAGATGTATAATGGTGTCCTCTTCTATGATATCCCATGGCACCAAAACTTCTTTGAACTTCATAATATGTGTTGTAATGGTATTCACCCTTGTGGAACATTGGGATAGATTTCAAACAATGATGTTTATCAAACTTATTCGGGTATCTTGGAATGTTTGAGAAGTCAAACGAAACGAGAATATTCATATCTTCTTCTTGAGATTGCTAGGATTTGAATTTCTTTATCTTTTCTTCAATGGAGTCGCCTACAAAGTTAGACTTTAACAAAAATTTATCAAAGAAAATCTCACCTCTTGGTCTTGTTCTTGTAGAGCACTTCTTTTTATTTTCTTCATTGGGAGTCACCAGGAGAGACCTGTCAAGTTAGACTAAACAAATCTAGCCAAATACAAAACAAGAACGCACCTCGAATAATGGATGAGGTGTCTTTAATCGAAGTCGCCAAGAAAACCTACAAGATTAGTCTTCAATAAAAATGTTATAATATCAAACAAATACTTACCTTGAGGCTCACCAAATGTCATTTTTTCCAAGGACCTGAGTTCGACACTTCAACCAACTTGAAATGTTCCTCGGCAACGACCCCAAAAAATTTACCAAACAAACTAGCAGGGCTAGTTCCCAATAATCACATGCAAGGAATTGTGACCCAATGTCACCTCATTCACACCCCTTTAACTTCCTCGAGGAGTCTTGACCTCCAATGGGAGAGCCCTTCAATGGTGCCTGCGAAACAACTTTAGTACAAACAAACCACTCCAATTCCTCCAATTCCTTTTATATTAGTGCCTTAGGTTGGATTCAAACACAGAGTAATAGAGAGAGTTAGGACAATGCTTGTATAGTATTTTTGGCAGTTTTGCAAGTCTATCTAGGGTTAAAAAGACAGGCTGAATATTTCGGCCCCGAAATTTTAGGGCCGTGAGAATTTAGGACTGCGAGAATTTAGGACCAAAAATTTCAGGCCGCGAGAATTTAGGGCCGAGATTTTTGGGTCGAACTCTTAGGGCCAAAATTTTATGGGTGATATTGTAGGGCCGAGATTTTCAAGGAGAAATTTCAAGGCCGGACTTTTATGGCTGAAATTTTATGGTCGATATTTTAGGGCCTAAATTTTAGGGGTGATATTTTAGGGCCTAAATTTTAGGGAATCCCAGAAATTCAAAAAATAATATTTTATATTTTTATGATTTTGTTATATATATTTTTAGGGTTTTTCTAGTATAAAATTGCAGACCTAATAATTCACCTAATCTACCATGAAAACGCAAATAATTACACATGAAAATGCATGAATTTTGAATAAAACATGTGACAAGAGAAGGGATATGATTCTTGTCCCAATATCAGGGCATAAGGGATCAATGATCAACGTCCCTACAAGAAGAGTTCCTCTTGTTAGAAAAACGGGATCGCAGAGCAATAACAATAAACACAAATGCAAATATAATCACACACACATTACAAGAGAGACACAAATATATCATGGTTCACCCCAACTTGGGCTACGCCCACACTGAAGTTTTCAGTCCTTATTATTATTCCGTCCAGCAAAGTGAAGGGATACAACCTGCAGCACAGCCGCTGCACTTCCTCTTCATTGTCTCACAATCTCTCTTCACAGATCTCAGAGATCTTTACAATGCATAAAACCTAATACATCAACCCTAGCCGTATTACAATGTCTTTCTTTTATAAGGGACATACAATGGGAAAATACCACGGGTTATCCAAAACCATGGCCCCGTAAAAAAAACCCCAAAAATTTCCTTCGGGGGCTTCGCCCCCGAACCCCCTTTCTTGGGGGCACTGCCCCCAGACCCCCCCACTAGGGTGAGTGTACAATCCACCTACATATCATATAAAACTGGGGTACAAACATGGCTGAATAATAATATCTCTGGATTTGGAGATCATGCTCCACAACCAACACCTGTAGGTTTGCAAAATTAGGGCATCCACCAATAACCCTTAGGGTTCATTGGGAGAGCCTAACAAATAGAAAAGTGGAGATCCAAGGCCCTTACAAAGAAGGCTTCTTCAAGAGAACGTCTTCTAATCATACAAAAATGAAAAAATCTTGATAATTAATCCTAATCAACAAGTAGAATGCACTAACATAGCACCATTCAATAGAGATAGAGATATTCTTACCAAGATTCAACAAAGATGAGCAAAGAAATACCATAGATCACCTTTGTGCATGAGTTCCATCCAACCATTCTAGAATCAACATGTACGTGCAAAGAAAACCCTAGCATTCATCCACATTTCACTTCACAAGCCAAATAAGAGACTCTCCAAGAGGTGTGCATCACATCATGAACCCATATAACAAGAGAAAAAGAATGGGTATCATATTTGATCCCAAGTCTTGTGATTTACAAATTAATTAAGATGGTCTATTTATACCCATATTATCACAAGACTTTTAATTTGTCCAATCCTACATGTCAATTTGAAATTAAAACAAAAGTAATATTAAAATATTCTAATACATGGGTAACTTGGGGTATTTTCCCCATAGTTTACCAAAAACTAATGAAAATGACTAAAACTGAGCAAATGGATCTACTCTAAAGGATGAGTAAGCAGGGGGGGCGTCATGCCCCATCTAACCACAAATATGTTGAAAAACCCTCAACATCCCCCCTCAAATCATGCTTGAAGGCCTCGTATCTAGGATGACATCATCATAGTTCTGGGCCCAATGAGAGAGGGTGTTGTGCTGAAAGGAGGCCAGAAGGGGTGCTTGGGGTGACCAGAAGAGGAGGAAAGTTCCTATGAGTAGAACGTTGTCACATGTGTGAAGATCAAGTAGGGGGGTCATGTGACCCAGTGACATGCCCCTAGGATCCCCGGACACTAACCTCAAGGATACAATCCCTAAAATGAGGAAGTCAGCAATGCCACTAAGCCATAGTACTCCTAAAGGAAGAATCAAGGGGTCCGTCCATAACCATCCCTCAGAAAGTGTAGATTACACCCCATATTGGTCCTAGAAAAAAACGACCCCTCTTCTTGGGCAGATATTTGAAAGTGAGCTGGTACTAGTACAACGTAACACCCAGCATGCAAATGGAAATCATCATCATATATTTTGGGGAGTGTGACTTAGCACAACCCTCCCACGAATCCAAGTTTCGAAGGATACACGGTGGGAAATGCCTCCACCCTCTAATATCACTAGGATCAACACCCTTTATCTAACATACTGTGAAATCATTGTTCGAAGAGTTCTGTCAATGAGCACCACTCTAGGAAAGTTGTAAGTCTTGTCTAAAGTCACACTCACCCACAAAGCATAGCAATATTTGGAAATCACAATGTAATTGATATCATATAATTATCCTCCTAATGTCTACAACATCCAGGGTACCTTGACATTTATAGAAATCCAATTATCGCGTAATTAGCCAATCCGTAGGTTGGTAAACCAAAAGCATACATATATCGAATTAACACATCTAACTTTTACAAGAGATAATCTATATTGTTAACAACATGTAAATAACCACAGTCATTCTTTGGCATGAAGTATCAGCATTAGTTCAACATCCATAGTATAATCCATGTCTTAAATGAAATCACATATTCGTCGTCGCTAATAAGATAACATGGTAAAATTCCTATATTATTCACACGCATGCATGCTCAATTGTTCAGCTAATAGTAGTCTTAATGAGTCCAAGCAAGCCCAACAGATAACAAGCAAAAGATAAATGATATTTGGGGTTTTAATTACTAGAGGTCAAAGTATGGGGTGTTACATACACCTATCCTTCAAGAAACTTCCTCCCGAAGTTAAGGTTATCCATAATTATAAGGAAAAAATCACTTCTACAACATGTGGTGCATTCTTACATTACATTACATTTATTCCTTACATAATATAGATTAGATTGTAATAGGGTGAATGTCACGTATACGGTCCTCTTTGTCGTAGCTAAGGAACAACATGCCCCTACCAACAAGAGTTTTTCAAAACATATATAGAAATTAAGAATCAATTTCCTGCAATATATATATATATATATATATAGAGAGAGAGAGAGAGAGAGAGAGAGAGACTCCACAAAAGTGTCACAACAATGATCTCATTTAAAATATTTAGAACACTTATGCCTCATGGTAATTTTCTCGCTAACATGTTTTTATTGACCTTTAATTTTTATTTTATTTTAATTGTTTATTTATTTATTTTATATATATATGCATTCCTCTCATTTTCATTCCAATAATTACAAGTGATATCGGAAAAATTACGACTCTATATCCCTAATTCTAATAAATATTCGATGAAGTTGCAAATTAGGGTTTGAGGGGCCCTCCATAATAATAGTAGTGCTTTAAATAATAAGGTTATTCTCATTTGATGTAAATAATCGCTACTGTGCTCATCATACTTTATATTTACCATTAAATAAATAAGGGACTGGTGATTGACCATAAGGGATTGGTTATTGTGATGCAAAGAGTCCTCATCACACTAGACAAAAGCGATGTAGTTTTGAAGAAACCAAATCCCAAATTGAAAGCAACCTTAATGGTTGAAATGGATTGAAGCTTTTCTTATGAAAATGTGAAAGGTTCGACAACTTGATAATCTAAGAAGATTATTGCATGTCACATGCAACACAAATCAAAGGGAGTCTAGTGACAAGTGTAATCTTAAATAAGAATTTGCACAAGATCAAACCCTCTAGGATCTAAAAGAACCCCTCAACAATGACCTATTTTCAACATCACGAAACCTTAAAAGTACAGATCGTTGAAATACGTTTTCATTACATTTTCATTTCTTCTCTTACTTCTTTGTTGTCTTAACCTTATATTTTGCCTCTTTAAACCCTTTAGGGTAGGGTGGGTGTCTTCTGCAGCAAGTTTTTTCATTTGAGGTCAATTCCTCATCAAGTGGCCATGGCATAGGAATTTTTGTATCTACAAGGTATGAGCTCATAATATATGGTTTGAAGCCATTCATCAAGTTGATAATACAAACAATGGATTTTGAAAGAGGTTTTTTCATTCTCATTGGAAGTACACTAGTTCAGAAAAAGAAGTATACCTCATAGCTTTGGTAAATTTCAAGGATTTAATGAAGAGATCCAACATGAACTCCTTTTATCTCCTATATATGTGAGAAAATGGCTATAAAAATCCTTTGGTACACAATTTAACTCTATTGATATCTTCACATTCAATTTGGCACTTATCCACCATCACAATGCAAACTTTGAAGACCATAAACCCAAAATCATGTAGGTACTTTTAACTAGAATAAGGGTATATAATTACCCAAAGTAGAGTTGTTGAAGCAACCTGATACAGGGGCATCCATCCCTAAGACTGACCGACATTGATAGGAAATGAGAATTTGACTAGAAGGGGGACGACGACCTTCCAGGTGAAGGAAAGGGGCGAGTGTGTGAAGCCCAAAATGGTTGGATCAGAGAAGAATAGTCGACGGAGATGCTCGACGAGGATTGGTCGAGTTAGAGGCCTAGAAGAGTGACAACGTGAGTTGTTGGATCAGGTTGAAGTCCTTCTGTGAGAAGGAAGGGGTAGTGGGCCCAGATGGTGAGTGGGCGACAAAGAGAAGAATTCGATCAAAGGACCAAGTCGCATCGGAGTTGAGACTAGTTGGAGGACTAGGCCCGAATCAGTGGCGAAGCCGACACAAATGATGACGACTACATTGAGCTAGTTGAAGGAGAGGATGATGAAGACCAAAAGGGTAGAAGGAATCGACAGTTGAGTTGCATATTTGGTTGGACGCAAGAAGAAGACCGACCAGAGGAATGGTCGAGCGAGTAGAAAGAATCTGGAGGACAAGTTGATAGCCTTCAGGCGGGAACAAATGGGGCGAGTTGAACCGAAGGGACAATCTGGAATAGGATAAATAAGCAAACCAAGTCGTGGTCAAGGTAAGAACCAAATGAGTATTGGTTAGGGAGAAGTGGAATAGTCGACAAGGTAAAAGGTCGACGTGTCATGAAAGCGACTAAGTTGCAGTCAAGGTAGATATTAGCTGTGATTGGTCTGGAAGGAAGAAGAGACCAGTAACTAGATGAACACGACTAAAAGAAAGGCGACGAGAGAATAAGTCACAGTAGAAGAGTCGACAAGAGGATGATCAATGTAGTTGGTTGGTTATAAGCCAACGGGTCAGAGTGTATTCCAGTAGAAGGGAATGTCGACAGATGAGTCAGAGTGTTCGACGACAGGTCGAGCCGACAGGTGAAAGGACAGTCGAAGTAGGCCAAATGGAAGCTGAATAAAGGTCAGGTTTGAAGCTAACTCGGATGACAACAAATTCGGTAGATTGGACCGACAGAAGAAATACGATAGTAGGAGCATCACAACAGGTGACTAGTAAAAGAGATGACTAATTCTGGTCATGAGTCGATCGACAAGAAATCCAAGGATTAGAGGCATGTCACAAATTAGTTGCGAAATTTATTGTAGAGTAATGGTGGTAGGTGAGAACACCAAACGGTACTGCGTGCCGACGAGAATTATAGAGGAAGTTGGAAGCATCTAGAAGTTTCCTGAGCAGGAGAAGTAAGGCAACGAAGAAATTGTATAAATAGAGATCGAGGCAAAAAGTGAAGGGGCTCGAACCCTTAGAATTTTATTTGTTTTCTTCGCTGAAGTGGAGATGATCTATTATACAGCCTTTAGGCTAAGTTTCATGGTAATAGAATAGGCTAAATGAGCCATAAGGGACTCCACCCTTGTTGTAAACCACCAGTGTAATGTTCTGTCATTCATTAATAAAATCCATAACTCTTGGCATCTCCATGTTTGTGTGTTCATTGTGTGCACCAGTTGGTATCATAGTTGCATGAATCTAAAAATTCGGTCGATCCCCGACCCACCTGCATCAATTGGTATCAGAGTTGTGTGACTTCGAAAAGCAGGTCAGTCTCTGACCATCTTGCATCACAACCCTTGAGAAAAAAACAGTATGACCTACAATTCTTAAATATCGTTGGTTAAGTCCATCTTTATTAAGAAGGATCTGGATTCTTCCAACGAAATCTTTGAGAGTGTTAATTTTAAGGTGTACGCACATATGATAGAAAATTGGAGAAAATAAAAGATTTTTTTTTACAAATACATCTCTCTCACATCACGTATAACATTTCACATCTCATAAATATCCCTGGAAATTTATATATAACAACTCATTCTACCACAAGTGGGAATGATCTTCCTTGCACAGAAATCATGATTTACAATGAGGAAGAAAGTTTGAGTTAAAACATAGAACTCCAAATTATATCCATGGTAGATTCTACAACTTTATTCTATTTTTACCAGTGATTGAAACTCCTTTATCTACCCATTATTTCTCAATTCTAATAAATATATATACATATCCATGGAATTATCGAAAGGACACTAACACCTTTCTAATCACACTTTTAGTTGTTTCGTCTTTCACTGCTCCCCAAACAAACTACTTTCAACTCAACCTCTACATATGATTACTTGATCCACAAAAAGATGTGCGCTAATTCCCAACTATAATTCTAATGGTCCCCTACAAGGCCCTTCCCTAGCAATGGCATCAAAAGGATGGGCTCACAACATCCCCTCATAAAGAATTGAACCAAACACAAATACTTTTGACGTGCAACATTAATCTCTCACCAAATTAGTAGGATGGAGATATGGTATATAAACCTAGTTAACTTTCTCCAAATCAAAATTTATAGATTTGTCCCAAACATTCCATGTTTGAAATAGCCAACATGAATAGTATAGTATGGGGAAATAAGCGCAGTATGTCAATTACTGGCATTAGACATTGGAACTATTATGATCATGTGGCAATTTCATTCTTGTGTGTAAATTGCATTAATATGGAACTGTTTTGATCATGTGGAAAAGTTCATTACGTTTTCTACCTCTGTAAGCCCATGTATTCAGGACGGTTGATCAACTTCATCTTGTGCATTCTTAAAATGGTAGAAAACCATAAATACAAAATATAGGAAGAATTAATGAGTGTATGATCTTTGCGTACGCTTAAACTAGCAAGCTGACAATTCTCTTAACAATCTGCTTGAACTCGACCTTGATTGTTTACAATTCATTTGATTCCAAGAGTTTTGTTTTCAAATTCTTCTCTAAATCCTTATGGCAGTACTTGATCGACATGGATGAGAATTGCTTCGTTGGTTCCTTCGGGTAGTTGTAGCAAACCATTCATTGACTACGTACAAGTTGTAATTTGACTCATTTCCCACAATATTAGCTCTGAAATTTGTATTATCTTGGGAATTTGCAGTATCACTGAATTTGCTTTAAGGGACTCAAGATGATCAATTTTCAAAAACTATTGTATAATATAAATCATGTTTTCCTTAGGTTTCTTGTAGTACTTATTTACAATAATACTTCTCATTTACAATAGTAATTGTCTCACACACGTTTTACTTCGAGTTCTGGCTTTTTGACCCATCGTGTTTACCTATTTTACTATGAACTAATACCTGAACTACTTTATTTTTCCAAAGTCTAAATATTTACTCTTCGCCACCCAGGAGGACACTCCATATAGCTCTTTGTCGAAATTTGGTTGAGCTTTGATCTTTAATTCTTTTAGATGCGGAGACTTGAAGCAATGAGACAATTCAATCCATGAAATTCATACACTCATAACACAAGGTATACCCTGGGGAAAATCCTCAAAATTATGAGAACAAAACCCCAACAATTATTCTCAATATAATATAATGGATAGTAGAGAATGTTTTCTTTTACAACATAGCAGATTGCTTTCGGAAGATAAGAGATCACCAAACACTCTTGATGAAGATACAGAAGCAATAGAGAAGAGAGATCAATTGGATGTGTTCCCAGCACAACAATAACAAGCACGAACAATACCCTGCACAAAGAGAAACGCCTTTCCTTCAATGGAGAAGAGAATTCACTTCACATTGTATTCAACAATCCCGTATAGCATATTTATACATTCTTCTCTTCTCTTTTTAACTTCTATCTTCATGATGAACTCGCCCTCAAACTGGATGTATTAATCTTGCATGTATAGGTGCGCCCGACTTATCATGCAGTGCTTTATCTCACTGAGTTATCACTTAGGATGAACTCCCCTCTTAACTGAAAGCTTGCCCCCTTAATTAGGTGGCTAACTTAAGTGTCGACATGCAAGTGTCACAACTCACGTGTCATCTTTTAGTTTAACATAAGTGTCGTCATGCAATAACACTTAGTTAACTAGATCTTCTTTGTTGTCACTTAGTTAACTCTCTTTAACTGAAGTACCATGTTTTAGTTTAACTAAAGTGAAAACACTTTAGTTAACTAATCATTTTTATTTAACACTTAGTTAACTATAATCATGTTGATTGGTTTACTTGAAGTAACCACTGTGAGTTCTTTAGTTAAATGAGGAATATATTTAACTAATGCTTTGACTGAAGCATTGATACTTACTATTAGAGGAAATTTGGGGTCTAAAATGGGCATTGTAAGAAAACGAGCCAACCATAATTTCTTGATGAGTTGGAATTCAAGAACCAATAGAATTTCAATCAAATTAGTCAACCATAATAGTTGACTTGAGATATTTGTCATAAAAAAACTACTTTTTTGTTCGTATTTTCAACATATATCAATATGTTTTTACTCAAATTTAGAGCGGGAGCACTAGTTGGATGTGGAATTAAATTTCGCATCCAACGAGTTCTCCTGCTCGAAATTTGAGTAAAAAACAGGGAGATATGTTGAAAATACGAACAAAAAAAGTAGTTTTTTCTTTCTTCCTCCAAAATTAATAAATATTATTTTATTATATTCCTTAGGAGGCCCATTTTAGACCTCAAATTTCCTCTAATGTTGAAGCTTTATACATGAAGCTTTAACAATTCGAGTTCTCTTTAATTGGTTGAAGTGTTTGCATGGGAAATTTCGAATTCTCTTGATCTCTATGATTTATCTTGTATTTCTTTATCTCTTACTGCATGGTCAATATGTGCTGAATTTAATTATCCGATCACATTACATTATACTAAGAATAATTATCGAAATTTTTTATCATATTATATTATTCCGAACCAAATGATCATATGCTAAAGTAATTCACTTTAGAGGTGATCAATCTCTAAAGGAGACTTAATAGCAATCTGGTGATCATGGTTAATAATATATCACACAACATTAAATGATTTTAACAAGTAAAGCATGACCTTTATACAAAAGGTCCACCTCTATACAGGAGGTCCATCTCATGGATAGCTTTATAAGGAAGGTTCACATGATAATCATAACTTGACACACACAAGTCTGGAGCCTTGTCCAACAAGACTTTACAACATCATTACTTTGATCAATTACCTCTATACGGGAGGAATAACCTTTACATGGAAGGAAATCAAAGTGCTCATATCTATACAGGAGGATCAATCTTGACAACACAAGATTGGTTTGGAGAATGTATCATGATGTTGTATATTTAACACTCCCTCTCATCGAGGGAGGCATTCTATTTCACACCAAGCTTGTCTCGAAAGTACCTGAACTTCGTCACTGACAGAGGCTTTGTTAACACATCTGCAATTTTCTCATCCGTATCAATGTACATTTATGGACCATGTCTTGGATGAAGTGATACTTCATTTCAATGTGCTTTGACTTGTCATGAAACACCTAGTTTTCAGAGAGCTTGATGCAAATCTGCTTGTCACACCTAATAACTGTAGGCTCAATATTTTCACAGAACAACCCTGCAAGTAGCTTTCTGAGCCACACTGCTTCTCAGCAGGAAACACTAGCATCTATGTATTCTGCTTCGATAGTGCTCTGGGATACGGAGCCCTGCTTTGTGTTGGACCAAGATATCATAGTTGATCCTAGTCTATAACTGTAGATGGATGTGCTCTTATGGTCCACAATGTTTCCTCCCCAGTTCGATTCTGTATAAATAGGTAATATGACTCCTCCACTGGAGGCATATCTAAGTACATATGAAATTGTACCTCGAAGGTACCTAATCACATGCTTAGAATTTGTCCAGTGTTTGTGTATCATATCAGGCATAAATTGACTCAGAATGCTCACAGCATAACATATATCAGGCCTCGAATGTATCAAGTACATTAGCGAGCCTATAAGTTATCTATACAAAGTGGGAGCTATTGGATATGATCCAGAGCCTGACTCATGAATTTTCCTCAAATTGGAAACCATCGATGTAGTCATAGATTTACAATCTATCATGCAAAACATGTGCAATATATCCACACTGTACTTCCCTTGAGATAGAAAAATTTCATCTTTTTTTTTCCATATCTCAAGGCCAAGAAAGTAGTGCATTTGACTTAAGTATTTCATCTCGAACTTTGAGGTGAGCTCCCTCTTGCACCAATAAATCAAATGTTCCTCTCTAGTGAGAAACAAATCATCAACATACAAAACCAATATCAATGGTTGGTTCTTCACTTCTTTGAAGTACAAATTTGGATCAGCTTCACTCTTACAGAAACCCAGTTTCTGAAGGTAGCTATCAATTCTCGAGTAGCAAGCCCTGGGGGATTGCTTAAGCCCATATAGAGATTTCTTTAGCTTGCAAACATGGAACTCCTTCCCATGCACCACAAATATTTCAGGCTTCTGAATATAAACCTCTTTCTCAACCTCACCATTGAGAAAGGTTGTCTTCACATCCATCTGGTGAAGTTTCCATCCTAGAACAAATGCAAGTGCAATCATTGCTCGGATTGTGGTGTACCTTGCCACAAGGTCAAAGGTATCATCATAATCGATGCCTTATTTCTGAGAGAAACATCAGGAAATGAATCCGGCTTTATACTTCTCAATGTTGCCATCCACGACATGTTTTATCTTGTAAATCCATCTGGAAGTAAAAATGGACTTCCCATCAAGTTTGGGAACAACCTCCCAAACATCATTCTTCATTATAGATTTGTACTCTTCTGTCATTTCATCTTTCCAAACTTGTTGCTTTGCATCTTCTTCATATGAGGATGGTTCTGAATCACTGATGTGACTCATCAGTGCAACATACCCTGAATATCTATGAGGTTGCTTGCGCTCTCTAGATGATCCTACTGGTGCTCCATGTTTCTCTGCATTTTGTAAAATGTCTCGGCACCAAGTAGATCTTCTTTTAGAGGGAGGTTCATCAGATGACCTCTCAACCAGTTCTACTGGTTCTTCAAGAGCTAGCGAATATGAGGCATCTTCTAGTTTCTCCCTCTCTAAGTCTGAAGGGGGGGAATTAGACTCTGATCCTCCATCTTTGAATCACATTGAATCTGTTTCGATCTTTTGAAAGCATCTTCCTCATGGAAGGTAACATCTCGGTTGAATTCAATGTGTCTTTCACAAGGTACATATATTCAGTATGCTTTGGATGACTTGTTATAACCCACAAAGGTGCCTTTCTTGACAGAAGGCTCCATCTTTGTTCTATTTTCTTTCAGTACATGAATGTATATTGGGCTCCCGAAGATCCTAAAGTGTGAGATGTCTAGATTCTCACCCATAAACACTTCTTCCGGTGTCTTCTCATATAGAATGGAATGCAGGATTCTATTCATGATGTACACAGTTGTATGGGTGGCTTTTGCCCATAATGAGGTAGACATATCTTGATCATGCATCATGGATTTTGCAACCTCACATATGGTTCTATTATTTATTTCAGCAACCCCATTTTGTTGAGGGTTGTTTGGTACTGTTAACTGTCTACATATTCCTACATCACTACATATCTCATTAAATGCATGTGAATCAAATTCACCTCCATTATCATACCTTAATGCACAGATGTTCTTTTCTTTCTGATTTTCATCTAGGGCTTTAAACTCTTTAAATTTGTTAAGAGTTTCACTTTTAGCCTTCATGAAATTAATCCATGACTTCCTAGAAAAATCATCTATATACAGTACATAATATAAGAAGTCACTCAGGGAGGGGGATGACATGGGACCACATACATCATAATGTATTAAATCTAAAATCCCTTTAGATCTAGTAGAACTGCTATAAAAAAAAATTATTAACGTTCTTCTCAAGAGCACAACCCTGACATAGACTATCATTCTCAAAATCAAATACGGGCATACCTTTTACAATCTTTTGAAGACATGGTAGTCCTTTGTAGTGTAGATGTCCAATTTTTCAATTCCATATCTCGCACATACTGATAGTGTGGTGAATCATATCTTGATTGTACTTCTCAGGTACCTTGTAGAGTCCTCCCTCTCAAACTCCAATCACAGCAGCAGATTCTAGGATTTTGTTCTTCGGCCATAAAAGTGCTTTGTTATCCATGAAGATAACTCAGAAGCCTTTGTTTTCAAAAACCGAAAATGAGAAGAGGTTATTCTTCAATCCTGGAACATATAGAATGTCCTCCACATGTAGAATATCACTGGTACTCAGCTGGAATGAGGTGGATCTAGATCCTTGGATCGAATAAGTTGAGTTGTCCCCCAACTCTACCATGCATGTGAATTCTTTCTCTTTTAGATCAGTGATGGTACTCGTGTAACTAATCATATGTTTGGATGAACCACTGTCAATAAACCATGTGTCTTCATTTGTGATGACGGATCCCGAAAGGGATGAGACAAGATAATACTCCCTTCTTGTTTGCTTTTCTTCAGATGCATTAAAAGCATGAAAATTTCCTTTCTACTTGGCTCTTCAATCTATTGAGAAATCGCCTTCCTTGTTACAATTGAAGAATCCAGATTTTGACTTGTCAAAGCCTTTTTTGAACTCCTTCTTCTTTGAATGAGAGAACATCTTTTGGAAGAAGGGTTTCTTTCATTTCTTCAATCTTGACGTGAGGGAAATATTTTCTTCTTTGATGCACACTGAATTGCTTTGGATTCGCCCCTCCTCTTGGAGGCAGTCATGCCACAACCTTTCAAAGTTAGGTTGTACCTCTTGGCCATTTACCGCAGCCAAGAATGTCTCCCATGAGAATGGGATACTATCAATAGCGGTTTGGATAAGATCATCTTCATCCACCACTACTCCCATACTAGCAAGTTGATCTCTTACCTAAGAGATCTTAGAGAAGGAGGCCATTGTCTCATCCATCTCCATATTTAAGTTTCAAAGCTTATTCTTCAATTCCCTCTTTTGAATTGGGGACTTATTCTCATATAGATTATTCAATGTATCATAACATTCTTTCGCGGTCTTCAGCGGTGTGATCACGTGCATCAAGTTATCTTTTACCAAATCACAGATGATTTGTTTAGCCTTAGCTTGATTCTTCTTGAATTTAATGCACCCTGCATTATAAGTAGGCTCTTCCACCACAGTGGATATGTAGCCATCCAAGTCATGTTCCTCTAGGATGTTGAGAATCCTAGCCTTCCAAGTGTTGAATTTTGAGGTGCCCTCAAGACGGTCTTCCTGTCGTACAGAGACTGATGCCATAGTCTTCGAATCTTGTGCTCAAATTATCAGGATCGACATAGGCTCTATCTGGCATGCAAAAATGAGCTCCTTCACGCCCTGAGCTCTGATACCATGTTGAAATTTGGTTGAGCTTTGATCTTTAATTCTTTTAGATGCAAAGACTTGAAGCAATGATACAATTCAATCCATGAAATTCATACACCCATAACACAAGATATACCCTGGGAAAAATCCTCAAAATTATGAGAACAAAACCCCAACAATTATTCTCGGTATAACATAATGGATGGTAGAGAATTCTTTCTTTTACAACATAGCAGATTGATTTCGAAAGGTAAGATATCACCAAACACTCTTGATGAAGATACCGAAGAAATAGAGAAGAGAGATCAATCAGATGTATTCCCAGCACAACAATAACAAGCACGAACAATACCTTGCACAAAGAGAAGTGCCTTGCCTTCAATGGAGAAGAGAATTCCCTTCACACTATTGAGATATTGTAACTTCAAAGAATATTATATTTGTACTTTATTATTCCAGAGATGATTCATTCCTCCGTGAAGATCTTATTGTATATCCGGAGATGTTTATTCCTCCGTCGGAATGTGGTAACTTGGGTTATTAGACTTCCCTAGTGGGGGTCGGCCATGTATGTGTTATGTGGGTCAAAGGGTTATTAGACCACTCTAGAGGGGTCGGCCCAGTCAGTTGTAGTGGGGTATTTAACCCATTGGTAATACAAGCCTACATGATTTGTGTAAAAGACAAGTCGGAGTAGTGTATAAATAGAGGAGGTGTATTCCTCATTTAATACACACTCACTCACTTGAGAGTAGCGTACTTGTGGAGGAGAGGTCTGCTATGGTGGAGGAGGAGATCATGTCTTTGGTTTGCATATTTGTATATTGCTGGTCATCTATATTGAGGAATCTTTGCTGGGTTTCCTACCCCATGAGGGTTTCCCAGGATAAATCTGTGTCTCTTGTGTTTATGTTGTGCTTGTTGTTTCTTCAGTGATCCTGTATATGCTATTATTGTGAAATGGAATGCAATGCTGCTATTTTCTGTCTTAGCATATTAAATTCTAACATGGTATCAGAGCTAACCTGAAGGAAAGCAATGTATGGCACTTACGACACTTGCTTCACTTGCGAAAATTTGAAGGTTTGGGTTTTACATAGCAAAAACCAGTCATCGTGGAACTTTCGCTATAAATCCATTTATGCAAAGGTTCAGGATCTGAAAATTTTACAAGTCGTAGATAACATCCCTAGGTACCTTGTATCCAAAGGGCACCCTCATATTCGTTGTACTTTGTGATTTATGATCAGTACAAGTAAGGGTTTCTGCCTCTTCTAGATCTCAGTCAAAATCAGGTGACCTAGGAAAAAAGGTCATAACGTGGGATAGGAAGCTTCAAATGAAATTTCGTAAAAAGAGACAGGTAGTACACAGACTGTACTATCTCAGGAAACGTTTTCAGAGGCCGAAGACGAACTTGTGACACGTGGCACTCCGTACAAGTTCGCTCTCCTGTTTTATCCCATAAACAGGTCACGTTGTGACACTTGGCATAACTCTCTCTCAGAAAATCCAATTGAGGTCAGACATATCGGGATGAAAAGATGATAGGTCAAGATACCACAGAAAAACATTTCAGACCCTGTGGAGCGAAAAGTTTGAAGTTACAGCAGAAACAATCAGGTACATATTTCTGTCAAAACGGAATTATTTTTGGAGCACCTTCATTCATGGCTTCCGGAATTTAGGGTTTCGGAGAAAGTTAGAATTTTTGGAATCGGAATCCACGGCTGAATGATACTCAAAAAAATCAAAATTTAGAGACCAAGATCGAATTTTTTGGTTGGGTAGAAGGCCGGGCTTGATCAAACCCCAGTTCCGGATTTTGATCGGAAAGATGGAAAATTAGGGCTTCAGCAAAAGTTGGAATTTTTTAAGTCTGTAACCACGGCTGGAAGATCCTCAGAAAAATAAGAGTTTAGAGCCTTGGATCGAACCTTTTGATTGGACAGAAGGGTGGGCTTCATAAAACCCTAGTTCGGGTTCCTGTCCAGAAGATCCAAAAGTTTCGAAGGCAATTTTTGAGGGGTCAAATTTTGGAGATTTCAAAATTGAAGTATGCTAGTTTGATCAACTCAGCAAGACACATCCTTCCATCCATTCAGAAGTGTGAAAGTCAAAGATTGAATTTTTAGGGTTTCTATAGCAAACCCTAATCAATCTCCATATCAAGTTTCAGGGGGAGTTGAGGCTAAGACCTTACATAAGAAGACTACAAGAAGTCTCGACAGGTATGACTTAAGGAGGTTTAGGTATGTCTTGAAATCTGATTCTTAATTAAGTTCATAATGTGTTTGTCTTCATATTACATATTAGTACAATCTTGATTAATGTTAGAATTGTCTTATCACCCTAGTAACAGTATGAATGCATGTGAATGATCGAAGACATTCATTGATTAGGGCTATATGATTGTACTAATGCATTATGGTGTTGTGCGAGGTTGATGTTGTCTGCTAACAAGATGCAGGTACATCACAAAAGACAAATCAAGTTCCATGACCATGACAACATGAAGACAAAGACTCATCCATAATATTTGATCACATAGAAGTTCTACTTACAAGGTATGTATGACTTTGTTCTATTATGCTTAACCTATGAGATATGCAGGTTCCAGCATAGGATCTCTAAATCATTGAAGAGAACAAAGAAGATATTGATTAGGTATGTTAGACATACCTAAGCAAGTATACTAATCCAAGTATGTTTTCCTATGTCATGTTAGAATCTTACCTTGTGTTAGGATCCCTTATATAAGTATACTTTGTATGATTGGTTATGCTTATTCATAAAGTTAGTAATCAAGGGTTTATGCATATTATGTCTCTTATCTTGGTTGATGATTTAACTAACCAGATCAAACAAGAATATGCATGAGTAAAAGAAGAATATTATCTATAATCATGACTATACATTTTCAAGATTATTTAGAACTATAATGTTTTGATAACATTGAGAATATACTAATGAATGTATGTTTGTGTATGAGATCATGAGGATGACACTTGAGCATGCACAGTGGTACAGAATGAATAGAAGTTCAAAAGACATATAGAAGATCAAGCGGGAGGCAACCACACAAACATAAAAGATAAGTATTTGAGTTGTTATTTGAAATAGCAAATGATATTGCTTGTATGCATATTTGTATTCCTAGAATATATCATGCTGAGTGTACACATTCATAGAGCATTGAACAGTATACTACTAATATGCATATGATTGGTAAGTTGGACAAACATTCCATTGTTGCTTGTCTAAAATGAAACCTCTTTGCTGACATGCTGAGAGTTGTGCACACTCTCGATAGTATGTTCTGGTAGAGATGGAAGGCATCTAGATAGCCACTGTATGCATACAGGATATGGGAAAGTGTTGAGCCAAATTATTGGTCAAAATAGTTGCATAACTATGTAAATGATATCTGTATGCATAATAGGTTATCATGTCAATATGATTTGATGATTATGAAGTATTACTAATCATGTACTTAATTTTGATTTGTAGGAAAGATCATGATGAATGATGAACACTGAACAAGCGATGGATGTTCAACAAAAAGATTTACAAATCAAACACACTATAGAAGGCTTGTGGCTAGAAGATTCTCTTAGAAAGAGGAAGAGAATCATGATGAGATGTTTGCTCCAAGTGGCTAGATAAGACCATTCTCTTAATGGTGTGATTAAAGAAGAAGTGTGAATCAGGTTCTGTATGGGTTCCCAGGATCGATAATCAATTGATGAGCTTAATGATCACCATGGGTGATGTGGATCTCAACCTTTGCTACAAAGTTGAATATGGCTTCTATACACATATGACATGGATGCAAGAAGGAACTCACCATAGATTTCGAATGATTTTGAGGCTCATATCAGTAGACCCATCTGACGAGAGATGGCACAGATAGATATGCAGAAGATCACTCAATGCAGAGTGTGAATGATGGACAATTGACAGCTTCTTGACAAAGCTTGGGCTTTACCAGAAGTAAAGTTGATCCTAAACTTTACCTTAAGGTTGTGGATGATGAACCTATCATACCATTATTGTATGACGATGATCTCTTTCTGACAAGGAATGAGAAACAGATCATGAAAAGAAAGAAGAAGATGGCTGCAGAAATGAAAATGAAAGATCTCATATTGATGCATTACTTCCTAGGTCTGGAAGTATGGCAAGGCTCAGAAGGAATCTTTCTCAATCAGGGAAAGTATGCTGAGAAATATTAAAAGGACTTGATGTGTTGGAATGGCCACTCTCATGGATTCCAACTTGAAGTTGTTAACAGATGACTCATCAGAGTTAGTGGATATAACTCTGTACAGACAAATTATTGAGTCATTGATGTGTCTAACGAATACTAGGTTAGATATATGCTTTGTTGTGAACACCTTGAGTCAGTATCTAGTGGAAACTAGATGTGTTCACCCGTTAGTTGCAAAGCATGTGATGAGGTACCTAAAGGATATGATAGACTTTGATCTATGTTATCTTAGAGATCATGACTTCAGATGGCTACACAGATGTTGATTGGGCAGAAATTGTATCAGACAGGAAGAGCACATCGAGAGGATGTTATTGTCTGGGATCAACCATGATCTGGTGGTTTAGCAGGAAGCAATCTAGTGTGGCTCTCAGCACAAGTGGAATATATGGCTGCTTGCTCTGCTAGTTGTGAAGCGGTATGGCTTCAAAATTGTTTGACATAAAAATGGACCCAACTATGATCCTATGTGACAAACAGAGTTGTACCAAAATGGCAGAGAATCCAGTATTCCATGATAAGTCAAAGCACATAGAGATCTGACATTTCTATATACAAGATATGGTGCAGAAAATAATTAAAGTTCGAATTTGTAACAAGTTGACAATGTACTAACCAAACCTCTACCTCAAGTAAAGTTTTTCGAGACAAACTTAAAATAGTTCAGAAGGACCCTCCTCGAAAGGGGGAGCGATGTGATCACTTATGATGAGTTTGCCCGCATCGACAGTGAGGTCAATGATGTGGATACCTATATTGGTGATGCTGATAGAGAGGTTGGTGGATGTTCCTTAGACAGGGTCTAAGGTGACAAGGGGATTGCATCATCCTTGAACACATGTTCTAAAAGGAACCTTAGACAGGTGTCTCCGAGAAAGAAGGGGGATTGGATCATCCCTGGACTTCATTCCTAAAGAGAGTCGTAGACGTATGTCTTCGAGAATGAAGTCCTTTGTGGACATGTGAGGATTGAATCATCCTTGGATTTCAGTCCTAAAGTGAGCCGTAGACAGATGTCTCTGAGAAAGAAGAGGGATTGTATCATCCTTGAACACATGTTCTAAAAGAGAGCCGTAGACTGGGTCTTCGATAATGAAGTCCTGAATGAACAGGTAGGGGATTGTATGTTCCCCGAACTTAGGTCCCAGAATTGAGCCGTAGACTGGGTCTCCGATAATGAAGTCCTGAATGAACAGGTAGGGGATTGTATCTTCCCCGGACTTAGGTCCCAGAATTGAGCCGTAGACTAGGTCTCCGATAATGAAGTCCTGAATGAACAGGTAGGGGATTGTATCTTCCCCGGACTTAGGTCCCAGAATTGATCCGTAGACCGATGTCTCCGAGAATTGAAGATAGGACTACATCGTCCCTGGACCTCGGTTCAAAATGTACGTGATGGGATTGCATCATCCCTAGACATGAGACTTGTCTTAAAGGTACGTGTGAGGACTGCATCGTCCATGAACTGGGTTCAAAATGTACGTGATGGGATTGCATCATCCCTAGACATGAGACTTGTCTTAAAGGTACGTGTGAGGACTGCATCGTCCATGAACTGGGTTCAAAATGTACGTGATGGGATTGCATCATCCCTAGACATGAGACTTGTCTTAAAGGTACATGTGAGGAATGCATCGTCCGTGAACTAGGTTCAAAATGTACGTGAGAGGACTGCATCGTCCGTGAACTGGGTTCAAAATGTACGTGATGGGATTGCATCGTCCCTAGACATGAGACTTGTCTTAAAGTGATAAGGATTGATCATCCTGGAACTTGATCTGGATTGTATCATCCATGGACCTATGTCCTAAAGAAAGCGGGATTGATCATCCTGTAATATGATCGTGTGTGTTTCAGGGTATGCTGCTATGCATATTTGATTGATGAGGATACTTGTATTGATATTGATGAGGATACTTGTATTGATGATGTGTATACTTGTATTGATGAGGATACTTGTATTGATGATGTGTATACTTGTATTGATGAGGATACTTGTATTGATGATGTGTATACTTGTATTGGTGTGGATACTAATACTGATGATCCAGATGCTGTAGATCGAGATGATCCAGATGCTGTAGATCGTGATGATCCAGATGCTGTAGATCGAGATGATCCAGATGCTGTAGATCGTGATGATCCAGATGCTATAGATTGAGATGATCCAGATGTTGTAGATCATGATGATCCAGATGCTGTAGATCGAGATGATCCAGATGCTGCAGATCGAGATGATCTAGATGCTGCAGATCGAGATGATCCAGATGCTGTAGATCGTGATGATCCAGATGCTGTAGATCGAGATGATCCAAATGTTGTAGATTGAGATGATCCAGATGCTGTAGATCGTGATGATCCAGATGCTGTAAAATGAGATGATCCAGATGCTGTAGATCGAGATGATCCAGATGTTGTAGATCGAGATGATCCAGATGCTATAGATCGTGATGATCCAGATGTTGTAGATCGAGATGTTCCAGATGCTGTAGATTGTGATGATCCAGATGTTATAGATCGAGATGATCCCAATGTTGATGATCGTATGATGATGATGCTGATGATCGTGAGGATCCAGATGTTGATGTTGCTGTAGCTATTCGAGTGCTGCAGAAGATAAAGACTCAGTACTGAAGGTGTTGATGTTCCAGTATTGAAGATGTTCCAGTAACTGCTTAAGTTACTGATGATGTTGAGAAAGATTCCAACGATTTATAGATGTATCATGTATGGCGTTGATGACTCCTTGCTCGTGCAGATGCTGTTATAATATCCTTCTCGTTAAGGGGGAGTGTTGAGATATTGTAACTTCAAAGAATATTATATTTGTACTTTATTATTCCGGAGATGATTCATTCCTCCGTGAAGATCTTATTGTATATCCGGAGATGTTTATTCCTCCATCAGAATGTGGTAACTTGGGTTATTAGACTTCCCTAGTGGGGGTCGGCCCTGTATGTGTTATGTGGGTCAAAGGGTTATTAGACCACTCTAGAGGGGTCGGCCCAGTCAGTTGTAGTGGGGTATTTAACCCATTGGTTAAATACGAGCCTACATGATTTGTGTAAAAGACAAGTTGGAGTAGTGTATAAATAGAGGAGGTGTATTCCTCATTTAATACACACTCACTCACTTGAGAGTAGCGCACTTGTGGAGGAGAGGTCTGCTATGGTGGAGGAGGAGATCATGTCTTTGGTTTGCATATTTGTATATTGCTGGTCATCTATATTGAGGAAGCTTTGCTGGGTTTTCTACCCCATGAGGGTTTCCCCGGATAAATCTGTGTCTCTTGTGTTTAAGCTATGCTTGTTGTTTCTTCAGTGATCCTGTATATGCTATTATTGTGAAATGGAATGCAATGCTGCTATTTTCTGTCTTAGCATATTAAATATTAACACACACTGGATTCAACAATCCCGTATAACATATTTATACATTCTTCTCTTCTATGTTTAACTTCTAACTTGAGTATGAACTCGCCCTCAAACTGGATGTATTAATCTTGCATGTAGAGGTGCGCCCCACTTCTCATGTAGTGTTTTATCTCACTAAGATTTCCCTTAGGATGAACTCGCCTCTTAACTGAAAGCTTGCCCACTTAGTTAGGTGGCTAACTTAAGTGTCGACATGCAAGTGTCACAACTCACATGTCATCTTTTAGTTTAACATAAGTGTCGTCATGCAATAACACTTAGTTAACTAGATATTATTTCTTGTCACTTAGTTAACTCTCTTTAACTGAAGTGTCGTCTTTTAGCTTAACTAAAGTGAAAACACTTTAGTTAACTAGTCATTTTTATTTAACATTTAGTTAACTCAAATCATGTTGATTGGTATTCTTGAAGTGACCACTGTGATTTCTTTAGCTAACTGATGAATATCTTTAACTGATGTTTTAACTGAAGCATTGATACTTAACTGAAGCTTTAACAATTTGATTTCTCTTTAATCAGTTGAAGTGTCTGCATACGCAATTTCAAATTCTCTTGATATCTGTGCTTTATCTTTTATTTCTTTATCTTTTATTGCATGGTCAATATGTGCTAACTTTAATTATCCGATCACATTACATTTTACTAAGAATAATTATTGGATGTTGTGATCATATTATATTATTACGGACCAAATGATCATATGCTAAATTAATTCACTTTAGAGGTTATCAATCTCTAAAGGAGACTTAATAGCAATATGGTGATCATGGTTAATAATATATCACACAGCATTAAATGCTTTTAACAAGTAAAGCATGACCTTTATACGGAAGGTCCACCTCTATACGGGAGGTCCATCTCATGGATATCTTTATACATAAGGTTCACATGATAATCATGACTTGACACACACAAGTCCAGAACCTTGTCCAACAAGACTTTACAACATCATTACTTTGATCAATTACCTATATACGAGAGGAATAACCTTTACACAGAAGGAAATCAAAGTGCTCACCTCTATACGGGAGGATCAATCTTGACTACACAAGATTGGTTTGGAGAATGTCTCCCGATGCTATATATTTAACATTATTACCATTAAGGGCGGATCTCAATGGCCTCTCTACCACTTATGTGTATCACATGCTTACCGCATATGCTTACCACCCCTTTATTACTACCTCTTCTTACTACTAGACTATTGTTGCTTACCACCTTACCACCTATGATTACCCTCTTCTTACCACCTCTCGATTCTCTGATTACCACCTCATCTACTTTTGTTTACTCTCAATAGACATTGTCCTAGTAGTTTGCATTCATATTTATTGATTTATTCTATTTGGGTATCGTAGCATGTAATTGTTTTTTTCACCCTGATACTTGACATATTCATGTTCATAATCTTATAGGATACGTTAGCATGGCTAAAATTTGACATGAGGATGCAATCCTTTTTATTTTTTATGGGGCAGTGATTCATTGTTTATTGTTGCAAGAGGTGTATCTACACTCCAAGTAGATGTGTCATGATTGTAACATCAATAAGCTAAACTGAAAAGAAAAACCATATTAATTATAAAAATCTATCATAAATCAAATATGTAAGTGTTGCTTGTCGGATGTATGGTTGGAATCATGTCCTTGGCTTGGTAAAGAATTTGGATTATGAAATTATGGTCTTTTCTAACATTTCTCAATTCCAAACAATTACTTGCTCAACCTTTTGTAGGTAAAATAATTCGTGGCACAAGTTCTGACATAGGTTTTAGGTTTATGACATGGTTCTTGACACCGTTTTTTACACATGTTTTTGAAGGAAATGGAGGTTTTAATCCATATTACCTTTATGTTATGTTTTATTCAAATTCAAGTTATGAAAGTCCTCAATCAATTAGATAGCATGCCCATTAATGTAATCCCTTAAGGTTCCACTTTTAGAACCATGGCTCTAATACTATATGTAGTTCTCGTCAAGGTCCATTATGACTTGAAGGAACAACCCAATTTAATCACAATAATTAAATTTATATATGGATACAATTTAACTCATTGAACAACTTAATGCCTAATTGGACATAAATAAAATAGTATGAATTCCAACAATTTTAAGAAAAAATAAAACTTTTACACTTCAAATTACAATACAATTAAAATAAAATAAAATAATTGTAATACCGTATTTGAAATCTCTTAAACCAAAATCTTGAGATGCATCTTCATTTGTCCATTACATGCTCCATTGTCCATGCGCGGAGTAGGATTATACCACCTTAACAACGAGGATCCTAATCGACATCCTAGCTCCAAGAAACCCTTTGGTTTCTTGGCTCTTCGTGTCCGCAACTCAAAGAACAGTGATCCACATGAATACATGAATAGTGTTTATGGAATACTTGTCCAAGATTTCTTCAAAACTCTTCCAACATTTCCAACAAAAAAAAAAATTATGCAAGTATTATCCCCCCTCATTTTCCTCCTCTGCCTCATTTTATCGCCCTCCACCATCTCATTTCATCTTCTCTATGTCACAAATATATATTAAAATAAACCTTGACATGAGTTCCAAGTTTTATTGTTTATTAAGTCAAAGTATATTAGAATAAGCAATTATGTGTGTTCCTACCCCATTTATGACATCATCCTCCCCTAACTAAGTTAATGAAGATATTTCATAAATAATATATAGTATATTATGTATGTATCGTTACATATATACACAATATCTAAATACAGATCTTGAGTACATATATATACTTATGTATATGCAATACATAAGTAAACATACAAACAATGCAATCACACATACAAACAATTACATATATATGTTTAACAAATCATTTAATCTTCAACATGCGTATAGTACTTCAACAATTCATTTAATTTTCACCCAATCACTAACAACTACTACAATAATGAACTACATTATTGTACCCATGCAATGGCATATATGTGGGAAGCATATACATCGTTTGCATGGTTACTAATAATCAACATCAATTTCCCTTAATACATAAATTATAAATTCTCACAATCAATACGCGAAAGAGCAAATCAATATGTATTATTCATATATGTTCATAATCAAGGGTGCAAGACAATAAGCCAACAATCAAATATCAACAACTCACTAACTAGTGCACATTAATATACTACGAACTATACAACATACGGAGATTATCACACATGAGTAAAGCAAGAGTTTTAACACACACAAATAACCACTTTGTTATAATTAACTTCCACGGCATTCTTAACTAACCTGCTTCCTCCTTACTAATTCACAGATTCCTTCCACATCATATCCTTCCTCTATTGGAATATCGTCGAGCATCAACTATATTGACCTAACCCTAGATAGAACCCATAAGTGGAAATGTCAATTACATAAACCAAGCTTCCCTAGTAGGAATCTGGAAATCATCATCACATGTTTTGGGGAGCATGACTTAGCACAATCCTTACATGACTCCAGGTTCCGAAGGATACATGGTGGGAAATTCCTCCACCCCCCTGATATCACTAGGGTCAACACCCTTTATCAAACATACTATGCAATCACGTTTCTAAGAGTCTCGTCATCGAAAAACCACTATGGGAAAGTTGTAAGTCCTATCAAAAGTCACACTCACCCACAAATCATAGAAGTACTTGGAAATAACAATGTAATCGATATGATAGAATTATCCTCTTGGTGTCTACAACATTTAGGGTACCTTGACATTTACAAAAATCCAATTATCTCATAATTGACCAATCCGTGGGTTGGTTAACCAATATCATATAGTTATCCAATAACACATATAATTGTTACAAGAGATAATATATGTCTTTAACAACATGTAAAAACTGACATTCATTATTTGGCATTAAGTATTACATTAGTTCAACTTCGATAGTATAATCCATGTTCTACATGACACATTTAATTTGCATGCTCAAATGAAATCATATACTCATCCTCATAAATAACATAACATGGTAAAAGTCCTATACTACTCACACATAGGCATGCTCAATTGTTCACCTAATAGTAGCCATAATGAATCCAACCAAGTCCAACAAATAATAAGCAAATGAATCTTTAAGATAAATGATAGTTGGGGTTTTAACTACTGAAGGTCAAAGTATGGTGCATTACAAAGTAGTTGATCTTGAGAAACTATAAATTGTTGAAGAAGTGTTTTTTCAATCGAAAGTTTTCTTCAAAGATTGGTTTTGCAAGGGTTTCTCTTAGTGACTTGTAAGTAGTTATTGAAATAATATTTTAGGGAGATTTTGTTTGGTTAAGTAGGAACTTGATTTTGCATTTGTGCCATTGGAATCCATTTCCCATGAAAATTATGAATATGATTTATATTGTGGAAATTAGTTATACGTATAATAAGAAAACAACATCTTTTTCACAAAATAGTTTCATATTTTTCAACTATAATTCTTTTAGGAATACCTTGAGCACCAATATCAAAATTGGATATCAAAACCTCATTAATCTTCCCGTTGACCATTATGACAATTCCTAATGGGAAGAAATTCAAGTATCTTCAATGCATCCCAAAAAAGGAGATGAATATCGAGCTAAGGTTCCAATTGTGAAATATTTTAGGGCTCATTTATGGAACCATTAATGGTTGTTGTTACTAGATGTTTAGGTCTCAAAGTCTTCCTAAAATTTTCATGTAAACCTCTTGAAGTTCTAGGGTGAAAAGTGCTCTACAGTATTTACTAATGTTTGTACTTCCTGGTTAGGTGAGATAGAAGATTTTTTCATTCAAGCATAAATTATATATTTTAAGCATTATCTGTTTGGAACATTCAAGAAGCCAATATCCAGGGTGCTTTGAGATTTATGTGGTAGTGTTTGGATTGAATAATTCCATTCTTTTGAATTGATCCCACATTGTTTTCAAAAAATCATGCTTTTTTTCAAACCAGTATACATATGTAGTGTCCCTTTTTAATAAATTTGGTAAATTTGGAAAAATTGCAATTGTTGGCCAATTCGACCCTTAGACTAGTATTGACCCAAATGGCTCCAAATGCTTCCAAACTGGTTATGAATGTGTTTGGAAGGTATTAATACATAAAATTGGGACTTATGGATGCTTGGAAACTCTCAAAATACTTCTGCAACATTCAATTACAATCAAGCAAAGATAGGGAAATTTACTAGTCAAATCGAGGTTCAAATCCCCCAAGGGTAGTGGTCAAAGATGGATCTCCAAATGTTGTATGAACTTCCCAAATATCAGAACAGATACATGGTATTGTTAAAGGACTTCAATGAGCTCCCAAATACATCATCAATCAATTTCTAAATGCTTTTTCAACTCCCATAAATCAAAGGTTTGTGGACATGTCTTCACATAGGGGGAAATGCTAGTAAACTTCACCACTTGCTATGAAATTCGATATTTATGTTCCAAAGGATTATGAAATGTATATGAAACTTCTTCCTGACATTAATGACCATCCATACATCATAAAAATCATAGATATGAACTGATACAAGTCGAAATAGAGCAACTTCGAGCTTTCATAACAAGATGTAGGGAAAATGGCAACATTTATGCATTGTTTGGTATTTTTACATAGTTCCACTTGGTATTTAGATCTGAGAGTCTTTTGAGCATTAAATATAGAGTATATATATCAGAATACAAATAAATGGGGCCACAATATCTCCTTCAAAAATAACAACATCTCACCAAGTGCGCCCTTCCTCTAAGAGCCAAAATATGAAGAGAAAAGTGAGAAAGGTGTGAAAGCAAGTTGAGGATGAGAATTTCACAAGCTGACCTGTAACTTAAACCTGCAATAAATGACTCCATTGTAGCTCCAAATGAAAGGTTTGAATGGCCTCTCCAATTTCCAATTAGGATGGGAATCTTTCACCCTCGAAATTGGTACTAAGGCAAGTAAAGTAAACACTCCACAAGCATGGACAAGCTATGCGCTCCAATATGCAAAATGATAAATTATCAAAATCTATTCTTTTTCTTTGTTCTTTACTTTTATAAACTTCCAAAGACCTCCTTGGGTCAAATTCCTTCCAAAATACACATTCCAACTCAAGTTGGGAAGAGCTTCCAATGTGCGCCACTTATCCAACAATTCCTAGTCTCCATGTTCCCTCATTTCGAATGGGTGTCTCTTTGGATTCCCTAAATCCCTTGTGAGCCTTATTGGAGGATATTTTTAGCCCTGACATGTTATATATGTCAGATGTCAGCATTTAGGTCTGATTTGTTTCATAGGTGTCATAGCATCTTTATCATTGTTGTCATAGAGCTAGGGAATCTAGTCCAAGTGTCTCACTAGCTCCAAAATGCCTCTTCCTCTTCCATGGGAGTTACTCTTCCACTCCAATTCGACCTTAATTGAGTAATGCCAAGTATATTGACCTTCCAACTCCCCAAGATCATTATACTCCACCTTGGATTCGAATGGGTGAGAATAGAATCCCATGTGGCATGAGGAATCTAGGTTTGTGTGGGTCTCACACCACCAATGTGTCTCCATGACCAAGTGCCACCTTATTTTCCTATCATAAATATTTATTTAACCTCTTTAAATAATTTATGTCAATCTAATGTCCATTTGGGGTTTATTATCTCCCTTATTCAAAATCCCAATGTTTCCACCCCAACCTAGGAAACTAGTAGATTGGTGGAATTTCCTCTTGAAATTTATTTGAATGGGAACATTACACTCCTCCCCACCCAAGATTGTTTGTCCTCAAGCAATTCAAACATGGATATTGAAGAACTTGCTTTCTTTCCAAAACAAAAAATTTGAAACCAATGAGACTAAAATTATTCCAGGGTCCCATTGCTTGTATTGCACTCCAACAATTAGGAGTGCTCTCCAACCCATACCAGTAGGAAAGAGAATTCCTAGATCACATTTTCGTGTATGCCTTCTTCCAAACATTATACGTCTAAAAGATAGATCATCAAAGTACATGACAACATAATAAAAATGTATATCAAGGAGGTGCATCATCAAAGAATCATGAAAGTGCTTGTACCTCCAAGTAAGTAGACCACCATTTGCCAGGTGCATACAAGCATCAAGTGACCAATCAAATATGCTCCAATGACACAGGTGAGTATCCCATGTCCTATAATGCTGCTCCAAAAATATGTAAGATGCATCAAAACAATCAGCCATGTATTCTTTCATACAAGAAGTGAATGAAGAATCTCCACTAAAATATGAACCAAGTAGGGAGCAAAGAAAACAATGAACCTTCAAGGGCCTCATAGAAGTACCACTTGTGTATCCATGGATATGTGTGTCATCAAGAAATAACAAGGGATGTTGCTTCCAATAAACATTTTCTCCAATCATATATCTCTTCACCCAAGTAGTTAATGAAGTTCCTCCAACATCAATTGAACTAAGCAAGGAGCAAGGAAAATCATGAGTCTTCAAGTGACTCAATTGAACATCATAAGTACATCCATGAAGATATGTATCATCATAAGGTAAAAAAGGATGTTGCTACAAATGTAAATAATGAGGTGCCCTATTCATGTTATCATCAAAAGGAGAGGTAGGAGTTTCATACCCCTCATGTGGCACCATTAGAAAAAAACCTTTCACCCAATGTTCATCCCCAATTGATGTGGCTGAAAAAGAAGTAGGGGGTGAGGAATTATGAACCAACCTTAAATATTTACAACTCTTACCCATCGAAATATTTAATTCATCTTCTCCATAATTGGCTGGTCCAATTATTGTGAGATCATGTGCCTCCTCCAAGGCTTTGCAACTCTCTCCATGAGGAAACTCATAATCCCTCTGAACAAAGACAAGTGCTTGTCCTTGTTCTTGTTTGAGTGTAGCATATTCAAGCACTTGCATATCAACATGTACCTCATGTTCCACCATTACATGAGGTTCCTCCTTTGTGACATAAATTATTTCATCCATTGCCTTCTTTTCCTCGAAAGGAGAACCACTGCTCCCTCCTATTGTCAATTTGCTTCCAAATTGACTAGCCAACCATTCAAACCCTTGCATTAGTTTTTTTTTCATGTCTTCAAAGAATGGTTTCAGGAATTTTCTAAACTCCTCATTCTCCTCTAAGGTTCCCTTCTCATCCTTACTCATGGTTACCAAAGAATGCACTTCTTCTCCTACTTCTTCCCTTTCACCAAAGTACTTTCAGTTTCAATTTCTAAGGGTGGGGGATAATTTCTTTGAATTATTGTCCTCATGAATGGTCATCCACATCAGGTGCAAGGACCATGCTCTGATACCACTTGTAGTGTCCCTTTTTAATAAATTTGGTAAAATTGGAAAAATTGCAATTGTTGGCCAATTCGACCCTTAGACTAGTATTGACTCAAATGCCTCCAAATGGCTCCAAATTGGTTCTGAATGTGTTTGGAAGGTATTAAGACATAAAATTGGGACTGATGGATGCTTGGACACTCTCAAAATACTTCTGCAACATTCAATTACAATCAGGGAAAGATAGGGAAATTTACTAGTCAAATCGAGGTTCAAATCCCCCAAGGGTAGTGGTCAGAGATGGATCTCCAAATGTTGTACGACTTTCCCAAATATCATAACAGAGACATGGTACTGTTAAATTACTTCAATGGTCTCCCAAATACATCATCAATCAGTTTCTAAAGGCTTCTGCAACTCCCATAAATCATAGGTTTGTGGACATGTCTTCACATAGGGGGAATTGCTAGTAAACTTCACCATTTGCTATGAAATTCGAGATTTATGTCCAAAGTCTTATGCAATGTATATGAAACTTCTTCCAGACATTAATTACCATCCATACATCATAAAAATCACAGAGATGAACTGATACAAGTTGAAATAGAGAAACTTCAAGCTTTCATAATAAGATGTAGGGAAAATGGCACCATTTATGCATTGTTTGGTATTTTTACATAGTTCCACTTGGTATTTAGACGTGAGAGTCTTATGAGCATTAAATACAGAGTATATATATCATAATACAAATAAATGGGGCCACAAGAGCTCCCCCAAAGAGAATAGCATCTCACCAAGTGCGCCCTTCCTCCAAGAGCCAAAATATGAAGAGAAAAGTGAGAAAGGTGTGGAAGCAAGTTGAGGATGAGAATGTCACGAGCTTCCCTGTAACTTCAACCTACAACAAATGAATCCATTGTAGCTCCAAATGAAAGGTCTGAATAGCCTCTCGAATTTTTAATTAGAATGGGAATCATTCACCCTCAAAATTGGTACTAAGCCAAGTAGAGTAAACACTCCACAAACATGGACAAGTTATGCTCTCCAATATGCAAAATGATAAATGATCAAAAGCTACTCTCCTTCTTTGTTCTTTACTTTTATAAACATCCAAAGAAATCCTTGGGTCGAATTCCTTCCAAAATATTCATTCCAACTCAAGTTGGGAAGAGATTCCAATGTGTGCCACTTGTCCAGCAATTCCTAGTCTCCATCGTCCCTCATTTCGAATGGGTGTCTCTTTGGTTTCCCTAACTCCCTTGTGTGCCTTCTTGGAGGCTATTTTTATCCCCGACATGTCATATATGTCAGATGATAGCATTCAGGTCTGATTTGTGTCATAGGTGTCATAGCATCTTCATCATTGTTGTCATAGAGCTAGGGAATCTAGTCCAAGTGTCCCACTAGCTCCAAAATGCCTCTTCCTCTTCCATGGGAGTTACTCTTCCACTCCAATTCGACCTTCATTGAGTCATGCCAAGTATATTGACCTTCCAACTCCCCAAGATTATTAGATTCCACCTTGGATTCGAATGGGTGAGAATAGAATGCCATGTGGCATGAGGAATCTAGCTTTGTGTGGGTCCCACACCACCAATGTGTCTCCATGACCAAGTGTCACCTTATTTTCATATCATAAATATTTATTTAACCCCTTTTAATATATTTATGTCAATCTAATATCCATTTGGGATTTATTAGCTCCCGTATTCAAAATCCCAATGTTTCCACCCAACCTAGGAAACTAGTAGATTGGTGGAATTTCCTCTTTTGAAATTTATTTGAATGGGGACATTACAACATATGTTCAACTTGTTTTACAATTATATTCCAAAACTAAGCAATGCACATATATTTCAATATACTATGTTTCAACCTTTAATGATTAATTATCAAATTTTACATATATGTGGGTAAAGTTCTACAAAAATATAGCATAGTTTAACATTGTTCTCAATTAAAAGATAACTATTAATATTAAGACATGCATTATTTTTGTTTTGGTAAAATAGATCTCCTCTCTTTTCTTGTCAAATAAAAACATTAATTATTTTAATTTGTCAAATAAAAAACATTTCTTATTTTAATTTTTCAATATAGAAAGGTTAAACAAATATTATGTCAATAGATAAGAATTAAACGAATAATAGCCCTTCCAATTGAAATATGACCATGCCCTTCAAACTTGATCCCTACTAACTACAATGTCCACAACCAAGATGTCCTCTTAAAATATTGGAAAATATGTGGTTTCCACCATGGCTTCTTTGTCGACCTTTATAGAATCTTGGGTGGTCAAATCTTACACCCACATTTATAGACTGCATGTAACCCTTGAATGTTTTGGCAGTTGCAACAACATACAAATTGGAAAATAATGGTGGCAGATAATGGCGTGAAGATGTGTCCCAACGATTGTGTGAATGGTGTTTCAGCGGCCTCCCTCTGCACTCTGATAGCCACACTAATAGGAATTTCCTAGCGGTCAAGCAAACTCGTAGACAACGACATATGACTTGGTCAATGCCGACAACTTGTTGGGTAAACAACAAAAGTTTCTCAAAAGGTGTCAATGTTTTCTTAATAGAAAAAGAGTTTCTCAATAGGTACGTCAAAGTTTTCTTAGTAGAACAAAAGTTTCTCAATAGGCATTTCAATGTTTTTTTAATAAAACAAAAGTTTCTCAATAAGTGTGTCAATGTTTTCTTAAAGTATGTGAATCACTGATATTCGATCAAATGGGATGTAGTCATTGACTTATTTTCACTGCATGTTAGCACATCTAGCAGCTCATATATTAATTTTAGTAGTTTTTTTAAGAACAAATTCTATTAATCTTTGTCCCTAGGATTTTGTCCTTGTTTTTCCTCGGAAACATGCGACGATGTACCAAGTGGAAATGAGTGTAATCACTGACTTGTTAAAGCAAGTTGAATGATCCTCACAAAATTTGGATATATGGCAGCTACATCTTCAATTTGCGACCAAATTCCTTTAAATGGCCAAATGCCAATTTATGGTCAAAACAAACTCAAAATTATGTGGCCAAAATCAGCAAGCTCCTTCGATGGAACTATAATATCAATGTAATAAACAATAAATAACAATAGATAATAATTTATTTGAGAGAAAATATCCAAGAAAAAAAATAATATAAACTAATTGTTGATGTTTCTCCAGTTTGCAGCATCGAGCAAACATTATGCCATATTGGTCATGCTGATTTGACCTAGGGAGGATAATACAATCATCCTTGGAGCTTGCGTCATATGGCTAGAGGTGAATAGCCTAGGCAAGGGAAGATAACCTCCCATTATCCTTAGTCACATGGTGTAGGGATACTGGCCCTAGGGTGCTCTCGCATTGCATGCTCTGTGATGGAGTGATCTATTTTATATTAAAGATTTGACTTGTTTATTTGATAGCGTATTTTGTCCCCTTGTGGAATATACAAGTCTAGTCTAATGTTGAATTGACATAAACTCTAAGAAGTGTCTGGTACTTCTTAGTGTGGGTTTATTCAACATTAGAGATCTATGTGTGAATAGACGTGCATGTGAGGAGATGATCACCAACATGGACAACTTTTCTAGCAAGAATAAATAACCAAGAAGACAAGTCAACCATTGAAGAAGTCCCAGATAGCATTGAAGAAGCCCTAAGAAAGATTAAAGACAAGAAGACAAGTCGAGCCTAGAAGAAAGAACAAGTTGGCCCCATCAAATGTACAAGTCGGCCCCATAGTGGAATTAAAGGTCACTTAAAGTGTATAAATAAAGTGCTCACACTTTTCATTTTCATCAGCATCACATGCATCTCTTCTCCACTTGTGCACACTTTCCAAGGACACTTAGCGAAGGTCAAAAGGAGCATTTTGAAGGTCCTCATCATTGCTAATGAGGTCCGTTGTCTTGGGTTCTTGTGAATAAGAGCACACTTCTTATGTGCTAGTGTTTCTCTTCATGTGATGCACTAGAATTATTAGACTGATTTCTTCTAAGAAAATTTGGTTAGGTTTTCTCCCAAGATTGGGTTTCCCGGGGTAAAATATGTGTCTATTGTGCATGGTTGTCCTTCTATGATCTTTTGTTTCCGCTGCAATTTAAAGTTTAAATTTTCAGTGTATAATTATTCAATGAAAACAGTGGGATGAAATGAATGTCTAAATCATTAGGAAATGATTATCATGATCTGAAAATTATATTTATACTGCTATATGAGAAAAATTCAACATGCTACCATATCAATTTTGAAAGACAACCATTGATCATATTTCTTCCCTAAGTATGGAAATTAGGGCTTCCAAGTTTGGACCTTTCCAGCCTAACATTGGACTTGAATTTAGTGTCCTAGAGGTCGCTTTGGAAGGGCACATCTATTTGTGGAGCCAGTTTTCAATTTTGTGAAATTTCAAATTTGACCTATTTTGTTCGTACTAGGGTTTCTGGTTCAGATTTTGGTACTAGGGTTTTTGGTTCAAATTTTATACCTCTTGTCAAGATGGTGATAGGTCTTAGTGTGGAAGATAGATTGGAGGGTGTTATAAATTTAAGATTTGGAAGACCAGGATACTCTTCTACTTGGATGAGAATGATACTCAGAATTATGTTAAGGAAGATGTCTAAGAACCAAAAGGTGTTGAGCCTAGAAAGCCAAGCACAAGAAGAATGAAGCAAACGCTAAAAGGATCTTGATAGATTCCATAAAAGATCATTTATTCCACACATTTTTGAGTTGAAGACTACCAAAGCAATGTTTGATGCCTTGATGGGATTGTTCGAGAGTAAGAATACTAGCAAAAAACTAACCTTGAGGAATCGGCTCTGTTATATCAGCATGACCAGATCAAATTCAGTTGCCACTTATTTTATGAAATTCTCAGCTAAGAGATCGACTTAAATCCATTGGAGACGCCATTGATGATGCAGAACGTTTTCCAATAACTCTTAATGGACTTCCTTCTTCATGGGAGCCATTTGTTCAGAGCATTTGTGGAAGAGAAGAGTTACCCAAGTTTGATCGACTATGGGTTGATTATATCCAAGGGAAGGCCAGAGTATTGTCCAGGTCTAGTTTTTAGAGACCTCAAAATGAAGAAAATCAAGCTCTTGCAACTCATGCAAGAATAGGGAAAGGAAGAAGAAATTTTGGGACAAAAAAACTAGTGTAGGATTAGCTCTAGCTCAAGAACAAAAGAAAAAGGATCTTTCAAAAGTCAAGTGCTTCAGTTGTCATAAACTTGGACGCTGTGAGCATCCATCGCAGAAGAAGAAAAGCTTGATGAGATTGTAGACGAGCTTTGAAAAGAGTATTTGTGTGTCTCTGCTCTTACAAGCACTATTACAGATAATAGTGATACCTAGTCGGTATACAGTGGTTCTTCTAGGCACATGACAGATTACAAATATTCTCTCAGAGATTTTACATAGAAGGACTCAACATTATAGGTGGAACTTGGAGACAATGCCAAGTATGCAGTGAAAGGAGTTGGGACATCATCATTTCAACTAATGGAGATTCTCTACATATGAGAGATGTATTGTCTGTATCAGGATTGAAGAAGAACCGGTTCTCCATTTCAGCATTGGACGATAGACGCTACAGAGTTGCATTTGTGAATGGTGAGGTTCTTGTATGGCCTAAGGGCTTGAGCATAGACTCAACATGAGCGATTGTTCAAGAGGGAGGACTATACAGATTGTCAAGACATCCAGCCTAGGCATCGATACATGATAGTATCAATTTATGTGATTTATGGCATCAGAGATGTGCTCACATCAATTGCATGGCTTTTCCAACATTAAGGAAGATGTTTACAAGTGTTCCAAAGCTCTAGGGAGAGCATGAGGGTGTTTGCAGGGGTTGTGCACTTGGCAAGAATGCCAATGGTTCTTTTCCAAGCAATGATAGTAGATCCAAGGGGATCTTGGATCTTGTCCAATGATATGTATGCAGACCGATGACAGTGTCATCTTTGGGTGGATTCTTGTACTATGTGACATTCATTGATGATTTCTCCCGAAAGACATGGATCTACTTCATGAAGACCAAGGATGAGGTCTTCAACAAGTTTCAAGAGTTTAGGGATCAGATGGAGAACTTGACAGAGACGAAGATCAAAGTTTTGAGGTCAGATAATGGAGGAGAGTTTACCTCCAAGTACTTCTGTGATTTCTAGAAGGAGGCAGGGATCAAGAGGGAGTTGACGGTTCCTTACAACCCACAACAAAATGAGGTTGTAGAAATGAAGAACAGGGCCATTGTATAGGTTGTGAAGGCGATGATACATGATCAGAATTTACCCATGTTCTTAGGGACAGAGGCATCCAACACTACAGTATCTGTTCAGAACAAAAGTCCTCACCGAATATTGGGGGACAAGACTCTTGAGAAGGCATTCATAGGAGTGAAGCCAGAGGTCAGTGATTTGAGGATCTTTGGTTGTCCAATATACATCCACGTGCCCAAGGAGAAGATGGCAAAGTTAGAACCTTCTAGGAAGATGGGTACTTTTGTGGGATATAACGAGACTTCGAAGGCCTATGGGATCTACATTCGAGGACAACGTCAAACTGCGGTTAGTTAGAATTTTACTTTTGATGAGGAGATAGCCTTCAAGAGGTCCATAGATTCTCACATGGAGATTGATGGTGAGGAGTAGAAGGCTCCCAAAGACGAGGGTACAAAACCCTCTGGTCTAGTTATCCATCCTTCATACTGTCAAGAGGAGTCAATCGAGCCAACAAGGCCATTGGATATACCTAGAGATGTTGTTGTGACCAAGAAGAGGCCAGGATGGCTTCATGATACCTTGCAGGATGTTGAGAGGCATGCAACTCCCAGTGGTACTTTCAGGGAGAGAAAAAGACCTAACGGGTTCTCGAGTTGTATGGCATTGATGAGTAACATCATTGATTTTGAACCTTCCAATTATGAGGAGGTAGCAAGTCGACAAGTTTGGAAGAATGCCATGATTGAAGAGTATCAGTCCATCATGAAGAATGGTGTGTGGGAGATTGTTCTGAGACCTAAGGGGAAGTCAATAGTGACTTCCAAGTGGATCTATAAGATCAAGAATGTAGTAGAAGGTAGCATCGAGAAGCACAAAGCGAGGTTTTTGGCAAGAGGATTCTCCCAAAGTGAGGGAGCGAACTATGAGGAGACTTTTTCTCCTGTTGCTAGGTACACTTCCATCAGGACTATTATTTCTCTTACTTCAGTGATGGGATGGAGATTACATCAAATGGATGTAAAGACAACATTCCTCAATAGTGTAATTGAGGAAGAGGTGTACATAGAGCAACCTCGGGGATTTGTGATACATAGGAAGGAATCCCATGTTTATAGATTAAAGAAGGCCTTGTATAGACTCAAGCAGGCACCCAAGGCTTGGTATGAATGGATTGACAGATACTTGATGAGCTTGGGCTTCACAAAGAGTGATGCAGATCCCAACCATTACTACAAAGTTGTTGATGGTGGTCATTTGATCTTGGTGTTGTATGTTGATGATATGTTCCTTACAAGGGCAGAGAGGCTCATACACAAGTGCAAGAGGGAGTTGCCCTCTGAGTTCGAGATGAAGGATCTTGGCCTAATGCATTACTTCTTCCTCGGTTAGGGGAAGTACATGGTCGAGATCCTGAAGAGATTTGGTAAGATGGACTGCAAGTCCATGGCTACACCTATGGAGGCAAATTTGAAGAAGCTGAATGATTCCACTTCAAATTTAGATTTGGTGGATCCCATGATGTACAGGCCGTTGATAGGATAGTTGAGGTACCTAGTTAACACCAGGCCAAATATTTGCTTTGCACTGAACACCCTAAGTCAGTTTATGTTTGAGCTAAGGCATGTGCATTAGGTTGCAACAAAGCATGTGTTGAAGTACCTGCTTGGTACAATTGGATATGGTGTGAGATATGTCTCAGGTGGTGAAGTGAGGATGCAAGGCTCTGCAAATTCTGATTGGGCCGACAGTGCAGTGGACAAAAAGAGCACCTCAGGATGTTGCTTCAACTTGGGATCAACCATGATATCTTGGTTTAGTAAGAAGCAGACTTATGTCGCACTCAATATAGTAGAGGTTATGTATTATGCAGCTTGTGTCACAAGTCGTGAAGCAATGTGGCTTCGGAAGCTTCTTGTACGACTATTTGATCAGGAGCTAGAGACGAACTTGATACATTGTGATAATAAAAGTTGTGTCGAGCTTTCAGAAAATCCAGTATTCCATGATAGGTCGAAGCATATTGAGATCAAATATCACTTCATTCAAGACATGGTGTAGAAGGGAGCAGTGAAGCTCCAGTACACATACACAGATGAGCAAATTGCGGACATTCTCACCAAGCCTCTGTCTAAGGCAAAGTTTGTATACTTCATAGACAAGGTTGGCGTGATGGAGAATGTCTCCCTCAATGAGAGGGAGTGTTGATGGTTCTACAATTGAGCAACATCAGGCCGACATTCACCCTCGGAGACTAAGTCATGTGGCTCGTGGTGAATGGCCCAAGCGTAGTCTTTATCCAAATAGCCATGTTGATTTGGCTAGGAGTAAAAGACTCGAGATGCGGATTGCAAACATTCTCAGCAAGGAAGCTTGGCATAATGCAGAATGTCTGCCTCACTGAGAGGAAGTGTTGATGTTTCTCTAGTATGCAGCATCAGGCATAGATTCTCCCAGATTGGTCATGTTGATTTGACCAATTGGGAGGATGATACATTCATCATCGGAGCCTAAGTCATATGGCTAGAGGTGAATTTCCTAGGCAAGGGCAAACAATCTCCCATTATCCTAAGTCATATGGTGTGGGAAGATTGGCCCTAGGGTGCTCTCTCATTGCTTGCTCCATGATGGAGTGATCTATTCTATATTAGAGATTTGACTTGTTTATTTGATAGGGGCTTTCATCCCCTTATGGAATATACAAGTCTAGTCTAATGTTGAATTCACATAAACTCTAAGAAGTGCCTGAGGCTTCTTACTGTGAATCTATTCAACATTATAGCTTTATGTGTGAATAGACGTGCATGTGAGGAGATGATCATCAACATGGACAACTTTTCTAGCAAGAAAAAATAACCAAGAGAAGTCTCAAATAGCTTTGAAGAAACCCCAAGGAAGATTGAAGACAAGTCGACCCTAGCACAAAGAACAAGTCAACCCCATCAAATGTAAAAGTCGGCCCCATAGTGGAATTAAAGGTCACTTAAAGTGTATAAATAAAGTGCTGACAATTTTCATTTTCATCGTCACCACACACATCTTATCTTCTCCTCTCGTGTGCACTTTCCAAGGAGACCTAGTGAAGGTCAAAAGGAGCATTTTGAAGGTCATCATTGATAAGGAGGTTCGTTATCTTGTCTTGGGTTCTTGTGAATAACATCACACTTCTTATGTGCTAGGGTTTCTCTTCATGTGATGTACTTGAATTATTGGATTGATTTCTTTTAAGAAAAGTTGGTTGGGTTTTCTCCCAAGATTCGATTTCCCAAGGTAAAATCTTTGTGTCTATTGTGCATGGTTATCCTTCTATGATCATTTCTTTCCGTTGCAATTTAAAGTTGAAATTTTCAGTGTAGAATTATTTAATGAAAACAATAGGATGAAAGGAGTGTTTGAAATCATTAGGAAATAATTATCATGATCTGAAAATTGTATTTCTAATGCTATATGAGAAAAATTCAACATGGTACCAAAGCAGTTTTAAAAGACAACCATTGATCAAATTTCAGCCCTAAGTCTGGAAATGAGGGCTTGCAATTTTGGACCTTTTCGGCCTAACATTGGACTTGAATTTAGTGTCCTAGAGGTCACCTTGGCAAGGCACTTCTATTGGTGGAGCCAATTTTCAATTTTGTCAAAGTTCAATTTTAACCTATTTTGATGGTAATAGGGTTTTTGGTTCTGATTTCAAGCCTCTTGTCAAGATGGTGACGAGTCTCAAGGTGGAAAATAGATTGGATGGTGCTACAAATTTTTGATCCCGAAAGACCAAGATACTCTTCATCTTGGATGAGAATGATATTCATAATTATTTGAAGGAAGATGTCTAAGAACCAGAAGGTGTTGAGGAGAAAGCCAAGAACAAGAAGAATGAAGCAAAAGCTAAAAGGATCTTAATGGATTCCATAAAAGATCACTTGATTCCACACATTGCTGAGTTGAAGACTGCAAAAGCAATGTTTGATGCTTTGGTGTATTTTTCGAGAGTAAGAATACTAGCAGAAAATTACCCTTGAGGAATCAACTATGTTATATCAACATGACCAGATCATATTCAATTGCCACTTATTTTATGAAAGTCTCATAGTTGAGAGATCAACTTAAAGCCATTAGAGACACCATTTATGATGCAAAACGTGTTACAATAACTCTTAATGGACTTCCTTCTTCATGGGAGTCATTTGTTCAGAGCATTTGTGGAAGATAAGAGTGACCTAGGTTTGATTGACCATGAAGGGAAGGCCAGAGTATTGTCCAAGAATAGTTTTCAGAGACCTCAAAATGAAGAAAATCAAGCTCTTGCTGCTCATGCAAGAAAAGAAAAAGGAAGAAGAAATTTTGGGAAGAAAAAAACAAATGCAGGATAAACTCTAGCTCTAGAACAAAAGAAACGAGATCCTTCAAAAGTCAAATGCTTCAGTTGTCATAAACTTGGTCACTATGCTTTTTCAATGTCATCAGAAGGAAAGAAAGGAAAAGCAACATGCATCAACAGCTAATGTTGATGAGCATCCATCGCAGAAGAAGACAAAGCTTGATGAAATTGTAAATGAGCTTCGGAAAGAGTATTTTTATCTCCACTCTTACAGGCACTATTACAGATGATAGTGATACATGGTTGGTAGACAGTGGTGCTTCTAGGCACATGACAGGTTACAAAGATTCTCTCAAAGATTTGACAGAGGACTCAACATTATAGGTGGAACTTGGAGACAATGCCAAGTATGCACTGAAAGGAGTTGGGACATCATCATTTCAGCTAGAGTCTAGAGATCCTCTACATATGAGAGATGCATTGTCTGTATCGAGATTGAAGAACATGCACTCCATTTCAGCATTGGAGGATAGAGGCTATAAAGTTGCATTCATGAATGGTGAAGTTTGTGTATGGCCTAAGGGCTCGAGCATAGACTCAGTAGGAGTGATTGGTGTTCGAGAGGGAGGACTATACAAATTGCCAGGGCATCTAGCCTAGGCATCGATGCATGACAATATCCATTTATGTGAGCTATGGCATCAAAGATTTGCTCACCTACATTACAGGGCTTTGCCAACATTTCTTCTATGAAAAGTTGGTTGGGTTTTCTCCCAAGGTAAAACCTTTGTGTCTATTGTGCATGGTTGCCCTTCTACGATCTTTTGTTTCCGCTGCAATTTAAATTTGAAATTTTTAGTACATAATTATTCAATGAAAACAGTGGGATGAAATGAATGTTTGAAAACATTAGGAAATAATTATCATGATCTGAAACGTTCGACAGCAATACGTGCATATAAGTGAGTTGATGTCCAATAGTATGTGACATGTAATGGTCACATCCATACATAAATAAACATTGAATGGTCACATCCATGAATAAATGTATGTGTTAAAACATATATTCTGCACATATTATTATTATCATTATATTTACTTTATGAATTTAGAGAAAGCCAATTTGTTAAAACGTGTACTTTTTAAATATTATTATCATCATTATATGTAATTTATGTATATTAAATTTTTCATGAATTTAGAGAAAGTTTATGTGTATCATATATAATTTATGTTTACTAAATCTTTTCATTAATTTAGAGAAAGCCAATTTATGTGTCCCTTATTGTTGTTCTCCATTTTACATATTTTATATGTATATATATGTAATGCACCCGCTTGTGCCTTAACACACTCAAAGCTGGCATCCCTGCACCCTGCCAAATCCAGATTTCAAAAGTGACGTTCCCACACCCACAATTGTTACCACCACATGTGCTTGCACCTGCACCCACACCCACAAAACTGGCAACCTTGGAAATTCCCTACAAATTAAATAAAACCACATTTATCATGTCCAGAAAGATAACTAAAGAAACTCTTATATTCCTTTCAATGTCTCGTTAAGCAAACCCATGAGAAATAATCAAAACATTTTGCAAATTGAGAACTATTATTTGTCCCACTCAGATGTTACCTCCACCAAAATCATTTCAAGTGATCGGGAAAGGTCCTAGTTATCCAAGTAAAGTACAAGTCTTGGGCAACTTGACAAACAATCTCTCTTAACGTTACTCCCAAATCATCGCATCAATTGAGACTTGATACTTAAATTCAAAGATCTCTTAAAATATTATTGACCACTGTAATTTAAATAGCTCTAATAATCAGATAAAATCACGGCTAGAACATACTGAGAGGATACTGGATAGAAAACTGCATTAGAAGTCAATGAAAACAACTACTTTTTAAGATCAATTCACACTTGGAATCGCAAGAAGTAGAAGGGTTAATTTAGCCTTCTTAAGGGTTAATTTACAAGATCTGGCAAAATTGGTCTCTTATCATGACCTAAGTTGACCTACTGAGTATTCCATGATGTAGAAAACAGAAAATGGACTACTGCAAGCGGGTGACACGCCAATCACCCAATTCAAATCAAACCAGTACATCACAGTCAAGTTTAGGTTGACAAAACCCTACATAACGTGAGTTAGAAAAAAGATATTTAATAGCACAGGGCAAGATTGATTTAGCCATAATGAAAAGGGTCCTAGACCAGTGAATAGGATTATGCATTCTAAGTTCTAACATCATCACTTTGCTATGCAAAAGGATGAGCAAAGTGTTGAAGGGAGAATGCAGACAAGGTGTGGTCCTGCTGGATTGCATCTAATATTAATCTGATCGACATTAGCCAAACCAAGAGAAGGGGGGCGGACATATCCAACAGTGAGAGGTACACATGCAATAGATATTATTATCCTTGCTCCCACAGAAGTAGGCAATAACACATGACCCCTTTTTCTCCCTGCCATCATCCAATTCTCTGGATTCACCTCAACCTCATAATGAACTTCAGCTTCCCCCTGTTCAAAATAAAAACATATGCAATTAATACGGAAAATATTTGCATCAGTTGACAAGCTGACATAAATAAACCATAAATTGCAGTGACACATTTGCTAAAGCACCTTCTTAGCTGATGCATTGTCTTCACAACACTTCAACCTTTCTATCCGCCATCTCATGTTAACCAGTTGCCCCACTTTTAAGCAATCTGATGGTAATGGGAGTGCACCCACTGCTAGCAATGGCTCAAGGACAGGCATTTGTAGAACAAGAGCACTTCTGTAAAACAAGTTACCATCTTTCTGAAACCCACCATTTGACATTTCAGAGATGACCTGCATGGGAGTATGTGCTCCAACAGCCCGATCACCAGATATTCCATATCGAATGTTCAAAATACTTTGCATTTTGGAGAAATCGCATCCATGGTTTTCGTTACTTGAGACATGGGATTTACCTAGAAAATTTGAACACCAGTAGCAATGAAATAACCAAATTCTAACAACTTCAGGTAAACCTCACAAGATACTGAAAATGACTGACTATTTATGGATTCACTAAAGTTAAACTTCCATTACCTTCTTCAATTGCACTAGCTAAGCACACAGTGAAAAGTAGAGCCCCTCTCGAAGATGGAGAAACTGCAAGAGGCAGTACAGTCGATGGATTTGGACGCCCATTGCTCCTTCCAACATGAACAAACCCAAATTGAAGGTCCAACCACGCATCATAAATTGTCATGGCTGCCTTGACTAGAGAAAATAACGTTACCTGTATATAGGACAATCAAATAAACTTCAGCCTCATGAAAATCAAAATAATTGGTCTAAAATTTGAAGGAAACCAAAATAGTTTTTGTTAGCAATAGAGCTTCAAGGATATGAGTTACGTCACTAACAGAACGGATGGTGTATAGGACTTAGCACCCAAGCACATGTATACACAGAAAAACACCAGGGGCCAGTGTTTGCTGAAGGGCTAGGGAGGTAGAGCATATAATTGTCCCATTCCTAGTCTGCCTATCGCATATGGGATATGTAACTAACAGAACCAAGCGAGTATAGGAGGTAGAACCCAAACAATCGTCCTATGAAAATTAGAACATCTATAAATGGTCTTGTTTCATATTAAAATAATCATATATCACTGTCAATTACTTCATAGATTAAACTAATTACGTATACATAGACTAAAGCAACTGATTCAGATCCGGTTTTTAAGACTGAAAAATTATTTCAATTTATTATAGTGGAATTTTTTTTCAGAGATGCATCATATGTTACTTCATGGATCAAAGAGCTACATCCTGGAAGGAAGAGAGTTACAGAAAACTATGCCCCAATAGGAAGAAACTGCTAAAATTAAAGCCAGTTTCTTTATCTACTGGATAATATATTGAAGGAAGAGAGGAGTAATATATATATGTTCTGCAGGCATAACTCGCATAAGTGTAAATTCAATACTCTTTAAGAGGCTAAAGCAAGAGAGGAGAGTGAATGTTTAGCCTGCCTTGATCCATCTTCCTTGGCTGTCAGGGCACCAATTTCAATTTCTTTTACCCCAATCCCTTGCCAACAGTCCACATATTGGCTTTGGAAGGCAATGATGCATAGTACAGAAAATTTCAAATGCAAGAGCAATTTTTAAAAACTATGAACAGTGTAAAACCTAATGGTAAAACTGTCATGCTCATTTCTATGAAGCATAAACCATTCATATCCCAATTCCATTTTTTAACCAGAATTCAACCATTGGCTCATTCCATTAACAGATCTCATGCAACAATAGAATTCAAGGAATTAATGATGGAACATGAAACATATTTAAATAACCAGATTCATTTTAATTACTCATTCACATGCCAACCAATTGCCCCAAATACATTCCAATTTCTGATTCACATGCCCAGCAATTGCCCCAAATGAATATGCACTATTTCATCTCTGCGATTAACTTGATTATAACAGATTTTATGCCCAATCTTACATACATTCATCCCAATACAAATTGCATTCAGATTACTACTATTAAATTGCATAACAGAGACTAATGTGTAACAAGGATAAACACTTGTCTTTTCTTGGAAATTGACCACCAAACAGATTGCAAATGAGCAATTCAGCACCCAACCATGGCCATGTGCTATAGATGCCACCCAAAAGCCTGGCAATGAGACAACAAGGATGAAGAAATGTTCGATGGTTCTAATTCAAAGACAACCCAACCAACAGTACTCAAATGCAGTCGAACCAGCGATCTACCTCAGTTTCCCTCTGTGAAAACTCTCAATTAGCTACAAAACTCTCCCACTCCACGAAACACAAGGTAAGGAATTCCCCTTCTCTGCAATGCAATACCTCAAGAACCCTTCCCCTCCAGTGCTCCAATGCAGACAGGAATTTGTTCAGTTGATTGTTTTATGGTGTTCCTCTCCGGAGTGAGAGAGTTAATACCACACCATCACACCCCTGATTGTGCTCTGAAGTCGAATAAGGGGGCCTCCAGCAGTAACTCATCTGGCATCTCAACTCAAAGTTGGCAGACTTGACCTCCTAAAGAAAAACAACATCTAGTTTTGATTTCTGCAGTAGATCCCTAACCTGCATCTTCCGACTTGCGATAGTCATCCCTTGGGCATTCCAAGACATGAGTGAGAGCTTCAGTCAGGGATTAACGACATACACAAGCTACTGCACACAAAACTGCCCAAGATAAAGGCCCATCTTTCAGGCAATCGCATAATTACATCCTAGTAGGATTTAGATCATGTCTTAGGCCTTGGATCCCTAAGCTGATGCTATGTCCATGAAGGGCGGGCACGTAGGCTTTATCTTTCACCTTATCTTACCAAAAAATATGCCTATGGAAAGATATTTTGCATTTAACTACTGCACAGTAATTAGGAGAGGCTTGGTGAAATGCACATTTAGCAGTAAAGAATGTAATGGAGAGATCAACAAGTTCCAATACCATATTGGCCATGTACCCAAAGGTAAAGTAACATTATGACCATGTGTCTCAACATTTAAAACATCAGGCAGGTTTGGCCTTAGAAGCCTAAATACTAGCCTGATACATGTATTATGCATTATGTCATAAGATTTCCGATTTGACATTGGACAGTTTATTGATGTTCATTTTGGTTCATAACTTCATGAATCATGACATGGTACATGGCATATTTTATGTACGCTGTATTTAGTTACAAAATGTTGGAATTCCAAATGTGTTATTTGTGCAGTAGAATGGATGTAACCTTTCATATCTGATTTCAATGCAAAATATTTATGTTTTTCTGGAAATTCTATATGTTTTGTATTTTTCTATTTCCAAGTCAAAAGTTAATTTTTTACCCCTTCGGTCAAAACGAGTCTTGTGCCAAGTCAAGCATGGTGACTTTGAAGGAAAGCGTAGATTTTAAAAATTAAACAAAAGATGCATAATCTTCAAGTCAGGGCCAAGTGGATATACTAGCCCTCCTTGATTATGTAGGCATGAGGCTTTCTCCTGATCTCTTTGGCCCCTGGATGTAACAATCTTCATGTGGATGTATCTTGATTTATAGTGTAATATATGCAGCATCTTCCAAAAAAAGAGCATTTAATATAAAAGAAATATTCTATATTTTATATAAGTCACTGATCTGGCATACAAATACCTGCAAAATCAAAGTGCCATCACTGCTCTTTGTCACCATACGTGTATTGACACGGAGAGGATCTGTAAAATGCACTGCAACAGTTCTGACAATACAAGCCCCCAGTTGTTAGAAGGTTGTCCAAATAATTACATCCAAAAATATCACAAATTGAAAAAAAATTAAAGAATGTTGAAAAGAAAAACCTTTCGAACATTCGACTATGAGATGCTCCATATTCCAGCTTCAAAGCAAGAGTCCGCATTCCATCCACAATAGTACGCTTTTGGGAAACTTCTGGTTGTCCTTGTGAGGAAAGACTCCCATCATGTGCCACAACAGATGTAACACTTAAGGGAGATGGTGAAAGAGAAGCCTGCCTGCCTGCAGAAATCATTCTATCTGATATATCATCAATTGCACGAACTGGTAACCATAAGACTGTGGTGATGTTGCTTGCCCAGTCTGGAAAAGCCAACTTTCCATCTCGTATTTGCAATTGTTCAATATCTTGAGAAACAGTTGCCTCCATATCAATCCCATTACTTTTCCCAGAGAAACGGATATCATGTGAAGCAACAGAGTCTGAAGTTGGTGGGAAACGTTTTTCAGACAAACTCTGATATGCTTTAGCACAAGTCTCCAGTTCAATATTATGAGAAGTCTCAATCTGTAAACCAGGACCTGTATCGATGTGTAAAATAGCACCTTTAAGAGAGTAGTCAATGGGCCTGATAACCAACCCCAACCATTGGAGTTCCCCCATCAGCAATCCAGATGAAACAGCTGCAGTTATATCAACCAATGCCCTTGGTTTGGAGACCTAGGCAAACATAAAGTAAATAAAAGTCATCTAGCTGAAATTATAGACAAATGTTTAATAGGAAATTCTTCTAAGAGCCTCTTGTTCTTAATGTCACGTAATCAAGAGAGAAATAGACAAATATTAAGAAGCTATAGTTGCAAATCCAAATCCACAGGAATAAGGAAAAGCAAGAGGCCAGCAAAATCTTAATTTGAAACAATTTTCTGAAGTTACATGTGAAGTATCTGATATTAGAGGCTAGGACCAGCCTAGATCCATCTGAACTCTGGATCTATTGGGCACCGAATGGGATCAAAACCCTTGAGGTCCAAATCTTTCATCAGGTTTTGCACTCTTAAAAGGTTTGCACTTTGCACCTCAAAGGATTTGATCCCTCTCACCACTTGATAGATCTGGAGTTAAATGGATCTATCTCGGCCTTATTCGCTTGGACTCGGCAGTCAACATAATCACGGGATTCAACGAATTTAATTCTTGAGATTCGAATTCAGGTGAATTTCGAAGCACAAGTTAAGATTTGCTGAACTTCATAGAAATTCGGCATAGGTTCAACGATTATTCGAGGTGTCAACACAGTAGGCCATCGTCGATTGCTAATGGAGGGCAGCAATAAGGATTTCGGAAATATGATGCAAGGGCATGAACCAGAGCACGTTGATCACACGAGTTCAAAAATCGAATGGAACTGGACTGACATTAAATTTGTGGGACACAGTAGCATTTTAGCTCCATTAGAAGGACCTCCCCATCGAGAAGAACAAATGAAGCATGCTGGAAGGGGGTCGACGCGAATTAGAATGATTGCAGGGTTAAGTTACACAAGGTCAAAGTGAATTACAAAGTGCAGGGTTAGACATTATAGTTTACTAGTTTTTCAGTATTTACGGGTTACACATTTTTCAGTTTTCACCGATTATATAATTTAAATTTATATCTAACCGAACTTTTATATGAATGTATTAAATATAAAGTTCGGTATATTATAAATTTATACATAAATTTGGTCAATGTATATATGTGTGTGTACGCATTAAAGGATAAGCTTATATATATTTCATTATATGATATATGATATATGATATATAACATAATTTATATACAATATATATTATAAATCAATAAATAGTTTTTAAATCACTATGGTTTATGGTTTATGATCCCTATTTAAATTTTTGCATATAAAAATCGATTGTGTTATGCTGTATTATCATAGTTTATGAGATAATATTCTGAATTATTGCATAGATTGTAGTAATATAACTTATATGGATCGGAAATGCCATTAACCTCTTTTTTTGCCCAAAATTTACCATATTTTAATTTTTTTTCTTATTTGCCGAGTCTTGCTGAGTCTGTCCCGAGTCTTTTCCGAGTCGATGAGTCATATGCCAGCCGAGTCTTTGCCAAGTCCGAGTCGTGCAACATTGGTGACACCCACTAAATACTTCATCCACTCTGGATGGATTGTAAAGCAAGGCACTTCAACTGAATAAAAGAATCCTAGACTAGTACTGTGCTCTAGTTTTTAACTAATTCCTGTCTATCTCTCACCATTGTTGTCAGATTCGTCTTTTCCTCCACCAGTTAAGCCATTAGTGTACAGTAGAGATTGGTAATTTGTATTTTTACATCTCTAAAGTTAGCTCCGTATGGTTAGTACTTATACTTTGTAAAACAGCAATAGTGTTATAATTGCAATGGCATTGGGAGTGGTGAAGTCTCTGAATGGGCTTCTCCTGCTTTTGAATTGTGCATATATGTGATTGTGGGTGCTGTTGCCGAATGGGCTTTCAACAACGCCCTTGACAGTTATAGCAGACATTATATTTTTTGTTTAAGACTAACTTCTTTTAAGCCAACATGTGCCACGTCTTCATTACAGACGTGACACATCTACCCATCTTGTATTTTGAAGTAGGTATTTCTCAGGATACCAACAAATCGCACATGCAAACAGACAACTAAAATTTTCCTACATAAAAAAGATGACATATATGGATCGTTTATACTGTTCAATATATCTTGCTTTTAACCAATTCCCGTCTATCTCTCACCATTGTTGTCTGCTTTGTCTTTTCCTCCACCAGTTAAGCCATTAGTGTACAGTAGAGATTGGTAATTTGTATGTTTACATCTCCAAATTTAGCTCCGTATGGTTAGTACTTATACTTTGTAAAACAGCGATAGTGCTATAATTGTAATGGCATTGGGAGTGGTGAAGTCTCTGAATGGGCTTCTCCTGCTTTTGAATTGTGCATATATGTGATTGTGGGTGCTGTTGCCGAATGGGCTTTCAACAACGCCCTTGACAGTTATATCAGACATTATATTTTTTGTTTAATACTAACTTCTTTTAAGCCAACATGTGCCACGTCATCATTATAGACGCAACACATCTACCCATCTTGTATTTTGAAGTAAGTATTTCTAAGGATACCAGCAAATCGCATATGCAAGCAGACAACTAAAATTTGCCTACATATAAAAGATGACATATATGGATCCTTTATAATGTTCAATATATCTTGCTTTTACACCTTTGCAGATTTCCTTAAATCAGCCATAACAAGCACCAGTTTCATGATAAAATTCATGTATTCACGACCTACCTTCAAAACAGGCTTCAGTGTTCTCTCAAAACTCATAAAATCATCACTGTCTGGAGGACCACCCTTTGAGAAAGCATGTGACCTGAATCTCAACTGACCTATCTGACCAGTTAGAACCCCTAACACATAAGATCCTGCCCGCTGAGGAGGTAATGACATCATAATATCATTTGTTCCTGGCTTTAGCAAAGGACCTCTCGGGCATTTTACAACCTGCATACATGGCAGAATATATTATATACAAAATAAAAATCAGGACATAAAACAAAATATTAAGGCCTAGACTGCTTTAAAGTTTAGATAGTGGACTGTGAAATTCAAAAGAACCATAGTTTAACAAACACTTCCAAGGAGCCAGAAAATGCAATTTCACAAACCTTAACTCCTTCGTCCGCACTGAATGTTGCTATTAGAGTGAGGCTTAATGATTCTAGGCAAATTTCATCATGAAAGCCACTCCAGACTGTTACAGGTAAATTGCCTGGATCACCCTCACATAAATCAAGTGGTGGTCCCGACTTTCCAGAGAAGGTGATTAATGACGACACATCAAGTGATACAGGATTCTTCATTTCACTATGAGCAAGTCTGACAACCTCTGATTGCAAGGCTTGTCGTTCTTTCTTTAGCAGTAAGCCCTTTTCTAATGATAGCAATCTCACACAAGATGTAAGATATCCAGCTTGGTCTTCAAGTTGTTTTTGGCAGTCAGCTAAATTAGGAAGCACCTCTGCTAGTAATGACTGCCACTCCTCACCTGCATACAGAGCACAGACCTTTTCATATAGTTTTGCAGCCGAGTCAAAACTCCCTTGCCTGTAAAACATAGCTGCAACTTCACCATCAAGCACAACTCCATGCCTTTTCCACCAAGACCGATGATAATTCTCAGCAGCACCCTTTGTCAACTCCAAATACAGTTTCTGTAGCAGAATAGACAAAAACCATCAGAAACTTTCATTGGTAGAAATCTGGGTCATAGGTTCCATAAATCATTTCTATATATCAAGTAACATTTGGCAGATGGTTGCAAGTTGCAAGAGGGATTAAGGAAAACAATTTAAATGTCTGTTTGTATTAAAGTAAAAAAGGGAAACAAACTACAAATGAGACTGAATGCAACTACCGATATCCACCTAATGTAAAGTAAAGAAAGCCAAGAGACCAACCAACTTTAACAATATCAACAATGAAGGTTAAAAAATTCAAAGTGAAAAGTAAATACAAGTAGTGAACATGATATTCAACTGGTTTTGAAAGGGTTTTTATTGAAAATGCTGTAAGCTTCATTTTCAGCCACAGACAACCTTATATTGTAATCATTACTGTAGTTCTAGGTCTGGCTAAGGCCAACGTTGTACACATAGGCTCATTAGCCCACTTGGGAAAAGTTTCCTACTCTTAACTTGCACAGAAATACACAACTCTCATTTGTAATTGATCATCATGTGATTCTTTTTCTTTTTTACCATGGGAACAGCAACCTCCCAAGGGTATATCCAACAACCTGCAAGCCAGATATACCAGAAACTTGTGACTCAGCAGGGCCAATGAGCAACCCTACCCCCCACTGGTTTTGAACCTGTGACCTCCTCGGATTCTTTTTCATTCTTAAAGTGATTTACCTAAGGGCACATATCAAGTGTTGCTCTATATTGTGCACTTGTTTGTGGGTTCACTCTCTCTCTAGGGTTGCATTCCCTTCAAGTGTTGTGCTTGCCTAGTGCTGGTTAGTTATTCTCTTTATTGCAGAATTTCTTGTGAATATCAACATGGTATCAGAGAACTGCGAATCTCATTTAATTCAGCAGCTGATTTATAAGATTTTTGGCTAGTGGCGTCACTTAAGGTCTTGTTGTGACTGTGCAACTAGGGCTTTTTGGATCATCTCTTTTTCCAGGGTGTCCTACAGTTTTTCCTAGTGTTTAAACTCAATCATCTCATTTTTTAGGGTTTCTTAGGGTTTAAACCCTCCTTCAATGCCAGAGCATCTTTTCTGGGGTTTGAACCCTCCTGCAAGGCCAACACCCTCTTCCTTACTTGTTACGCAGAAAAAAGTGTCATGCTGCACATTTATTTCTCTTCGGTCTATTAATGTGAACATCTGAAGACTTTATGGAGGCTTCTTCTTTGTGGAGATTAGAGCAGGTTGATTAGGCAAGTCTGAAACTACAATCAGACATACATTCTCTTTCAAACAGGGTCTCAAAGGTGGAATCTGAGAATCTCACTCTGAAGCAATTGATAGCTGAAAACAAAACACAGGAAACCCTCCACCAACCAAGTGATTCCTTGCACATAAAAATTCTCAACCTTAAAAATAAGAAAGAGGAGATTCGTTGTCAACAAGAACTATACAAAAAAAGAAACCGAGACTAATCCCAATTCTTGGACACATGTTATTCAGGGAAGGGACAGGGCTCCTCCCTTGCTGTGATAGAGGAGGTAGTGCAAGGCAAGCTCATAGAGGAGCACACTAGGCATGCTCGTGAGATGAACTTAATGTGGAGGGGACTCCCATCACCCCTAACTTCCTTGAATCCCATGCAAGCAACAGCCTCTTTTCGCTAGGACACCTTAACGTCCTTAAGATTAGCCAAGAGAGGGCCTGGTTTGAATCAGACTCCACTTTATTCCTCTGATTCAGGTCTTCAAGGGATGAAGTGCTAGCCCTTTGGGATAAGCATAAGCTCTTCTTCCTTCGCAATAGGATTTACTTGGACAAAGATTTCACAAGATCCCAAGTTGTGGAGCTCAAGCTCTCCAAGGAACAAGTTGTAGCATCATGACAGCTCAACATATGGGTTTTCATGAGGGACCTCGGAGTGTTTATTTGAGATTCCTACCCCGAGGATGGACCCATCCTAGTAACAAATGATGACTCGTCCAGGAGGGAGTGGTATCATGGGGGTTTTACTTGGATGTTGGAATTGTAAAGGAGCTTTTTGGGCTTCCCAAGGCTCACTTTACAATGCACTCAAGCCATTAGACATTCTCTTCTTGGCTTAGACTCACGTGAGGACCATTAGGACAATACTAGACTATCTAGGGCTTGCTTACCAATATGTAGGTAGGAGATTCCAAGCTCCAACAATGTTCAAGATCCAGGGACTGTTGCTTATTTGTTTCAAGATTCTCTCCAAGGTCGGGTTATGTTGATTGGTTCAAACAAATTTGCTAGATTCATGAGGATCCAAATTAGTAGCATACCCCCCTAAGACATCTTCATTGCAATTTGTTACTTTCTCCTTATTTCCTCAAGCTCTAATCTCCACAAGGAATCAAACAAGGACCCAAAGCAAGACTTCTAGGGTGATATCTTAAATACTCAAAGTTGGGGGATGCCATCCTAATGGGGGATTTCAATGCTCGTGCAAACCTCATCAAATTCCACTCCATGGAAGATGTGAGGATGCTCCTTGTCTCCACGAGATTAATCCAGCTTTAATTGATCTTCACAAAGTATCGAATAATGCAATTGGATCTCTCATAGCCTACGAAAAACATCCTTGGCACTTGGGCAAGCCACATGAGTTACTACTCTTGAATGGTCTTCTTCGCTTATCATATTCCAACAAGTTCACATGTTTCCCTCATAGTGGAGGGGCTAGTTTGGTTGAATATGACATGGCCAACCAAGGTATTCTCCCTTACATTCGCCAATTTTAAATTACACCAATCTCTCTAACTAACCATGCCCTCCTCTCCTTTTCCCTCGAAGCTAATCCTTCTGCCCTCCCTACCCCAAGGCCCTCTCAAACCACAATATTGTTCATTGATGACGACCAGATACCTACTCTTCTCACCCTTCACCAAATGCTCCCTCCTGTTTCATGATTCTTGTCCCTTGAGTCGGCCTCCTCCAAATACACTCATCTCCCTTCATCTATAAACCAACCCTTAGTTCTTATCCCCATACCACCAGTTTATCCTCCCAGTCCCCGAAGTCTAAATCCAACCCTATCAACTAGTGGTATGATGAGAAGATCAAATCAAATCACAAACAACTTCATCACACCTTCCATGGTCCCAACTCTTGTCCACAATTCCGAAAATCTTATCAATACTTCCTTCTTCACAAGAAAGGCCTCTTCATCTCACAGAGAATATGTTAGTAATGTATATCCCACCTCCATTCCCCCTGTTACCAATTGAGTTGCACACAGTTGGACTTCCAGAGAGCCATCAAAGTTTGCACAAGTACTTGTGCATGTCAGTGTTCAGAAGTTCAAATCAGGCCTTTTCAGAGGCCCCCTTTTAAAATTTTACCGCATGTTCATGCCCCACGGGGTTTGTAATAAAGTGTACTAGCATGGTGGTTTTGTAAAGAACTTGGCTTCCTAAGACTTGGCAACCAATACGGGTTTTCCAAGGAGTTTTTCCTTTGTTAATTATGCTTTGCGTCCTAGCCAAGTATAATTTTCAAGTTTTTCTCCTACACCTCTGTTATCACACACATAGTAGTCAGGTTACCATGTGAGCAAACCAGATATCTGCACTTTCCAGAGCTTTGCCTTTACGCTTATTCAGTGAGATCAGCTATGATGAGCAGCATTATTTATGATCACTCACACATCAGAGCATCTTTGTATCAGACATTTAGTAGACCTTATACCAAGGCTGAGCCTTGAGACCTCAAATTTGATGACCAATATGACCTTTTATTCCATACAGTTGCAATGCAGTTTTCAGTATTTCAGATACAGTGTTCTCAGTGGTTATAGTTGGTTCATATTTACAGATGTTGATTGATGACCCAGTATATATATGATGTGCATTGATGTTATTATTATCTTGTTGTTTAGGTCATTTTGATAGTGTTGACTTGGTATAAACTAATTATGATCTGGCAGTGTATTAAAATTGAAATTAAATTGGTTGTTATGGATTATATGTATTGATTGTATTACTAACATTTGGAAACTCTTGTTTTATACTTGTTGATCTTTACCTTCATATGAATGTGAACATGATCAGTTAGTGTCTGCCTGACCTGCTAGCTTAGGCACCTTTGGGCTCTGGAAAACTTGGAATAAAATACTATTTTTGCAGATCTACTCTTTGGCTTTGATTGGGATGCTCTTGTACATGATTATACATCTTTGCTTGTAACAGGTGATTTTGACAGCTACAAAGGGAGGCCGAATTGACTTGAGCAAGGAAGGCAAATTGCTTGAAGGGAAGATTGTGGGCTTCTCACATCCCCCTTGGGCATGACGTTTCATCTTGAAGGGAGTTTTTCAATTGTGCTTTGTCCATTGATTTGCTTCTTTTGATATTGCATGCTTAGATCTCCTTTGTCTGTGGATCAAATCTAACTTATGTTCGTTTGTTTTACAGGTGGAGTGAGATGTTTTCCTCCTAGGGCTTGGACGTTTTTGCTTGGAATCACTTGGATTTAGCTTGGAATTGTAACTAAATGCAAGAATCATCTATGTGCAAGGTAGCCGCAAGATTTTGAGATAAGATCTACAAGGTACGTATCCATTTTGCTTGTTTTCTATCCTATTGGTCATAAAACCCTTAAAATAAAAACCCTAGTATTAAAATCGAAACCCTAGTATTTTTTATTTTTCAGATCTATGGAGATCTAGCAATCACTTGAGCTTAATAATTAAAACCCACCTTAATAATCCTCTTAACTATCATGATCTAAAGTTTGGTGGACATCCAAATCCATTTGCCCCCCGATCTAAGGCACTAGTCCTCCTTGAGGCAAGTCGCACTCCTTGGGTAAGTGGTCTTTTGCTAGATCCCACTCGTGGGTATTGCTCATTCCTTCTCAAATCCATAGATCCATGCTATAGCATACCCCCTAGTGCCATCTCACTTTAATTTTGACCTTGTGGGCCCCATTTGGACCATTTTCCACTTTTTAAGGGTGGGCCCCACTTGGGTACTTTTCTTTGGCATTAGATCTATCTAGATCTACTATTCATAATCCATAGGTGACCCTATCTTACACTTAGTTGAACTTTTGTCACTTCCCTAAGCCTCTTCAACCAAGCCCTAACCACTTTGGGTCCACTTACCATCCTAGATCTAGATCTTATTTCATCTTGGTCTCCTACTCTTTCATCATCACATTTCCCTAAGAGGTCTAGATTGAATTCACTATCCTTCATTGGCTAAGCTAGGGTCTCCCCCTTGGACTTGCTTAGGCTTGATCTAAAGTGAAGAGTGTCTCGGTTAACGTGACACCCATCTTGCATTGGGAACCGTGGCATCTCTTGGGTCACCTCTTTAGTTGTCTACACCTCTACCGTCCTGGATAGGATACCTTTAGAGACAACTACAAGTTGTGTGATAACAATCTCCAAAGCTGGAATGCTCATCTTGGAGGTCAAACCTTAGGAGGTTATTAAATTCCATGTGTCAATGTATATGAACATGCTAGACACTATAATAAAGTCATATGGACATGTGCTACGTCCCTAGTTGTTTTTTTTATAGTTTTGAGAAAATAAAATTTTCCTGCAAAATCAAGCCATTTTTTAATGGTTTAATTCGGAATATAAAAATGTAATAAAAAAGTGGTTTGTGGGAAAAAATTGGAAATGGGATGCTCGTTTTCTAAGCCAGAGCACCCATTTAACACATAAACCCACTTTTCATAAGTTTTGAGTAAGTATTTATCTCAAAAAATGATATTTACTCGAAAAGGCCAAAAAGGACATAATAAAGGGAAAGGACAAATTCCTAAATCAGCGGGAATTGTCCTTAGTTGATCAAAAGTTGAAATAAAGTGATTGGAAATCAAATCCTAATCATTGCAGACTCCAAAAAGATGATTTCAATCTATTATCAAGAAGATCCAGTTAACTACCCAAGGAAAAATGTGCCCTCCTTGAGCTTGGGCGACTTCTTGAGGTGGCAGCTCTTGGTTTGTTGAGATATCTACGAGGTTGGGGCTGCCTACCTCTTTGAGAGGTGGCGCAACCCCATTTATTAGGCTCCCAATCAATCCATCCATCAAGGATTCGAACTTATGGTTAAATCCCTCATCAAGGAATGCACCCCTCTCTTGGGATATGCGCCCTACCTTGCTTGTTTTTTCTATTTAAAGAGAGCATTGTTCCTTCATTCTTCATCTGAAGGTGGAACCTCTTCTCCTCTACTTTGTAATATTTTTTGAGTTCTCGAGTTAATAAAGAGAAGGCTTTGGAGGCTACATTGTGGGTTCATGTCATGTGTGGATGCTTGATGCTTCAAAACCCATGGAAGTAACCTGTATTTTTGCATAAGTATTTTGTTTATTGTTAGGTTACACTGACCTTAGAAGGAAATCTACATTTCAGTAAGGTAAGAAATAGGATCTAATGCTTGTTTCTTATTTGATGATAGTGTAAAATGCTTTGAATATTATGCATCTCTTGTTTGAATGCTTCTATTCGCAAGTCTTTTGTATTGTTTATATCGGTGCCATTTAATCCTCTTCTGCAAGTGCTTGAGTGAAGTTTTTGCAGGTTACCAGAGCTCAAGGAGGAGGCATGCATGTTAGCTTTGCCACTTGCCAAGCTACTTCAACGGAAGCATAGTCCCTCTTGTTCCCACTTTCATGCAGGCTCCATTCGCTCAACTCTTTCTAGCCTACAACTCGGGTTTTCTCACCTTTAGTTCAAACTCTTTCATTCTTTCTTGGTTACTAATTCCATAGCTCTCTAGATCTCAAATTTTGAAAATTCTTAAGGAAGTAGATCTAGATTTATTATTCTAATGTTAGTATACTACAAAATTTAAATCTCATTACTTGCATTAGTAATCAAAACTCTTACTTTCTAGTATATTAAAGTTGAAATTTTAACTAGATTAGAGAAGAGAAGTGTTGATTAAAGCATTTAAAAGATAGATCTAGCATATTAGTGCTTGTAATTTTCGGTTTGCCATCTCTTAACAGGGAAGCCAAAAGATCCTAGCGAGAAAAGCTTTCTAGTTTGTCTTACTAGTGTTTCCCAACACTAGAAATTTCTTGAACATTTTTTAGGCTTATTTCCTAACACTCGTAAAGTGTTTGGGACTGTTTTTTATGCTCATTTGATCGCTGTTTTACAGACTTTAGTGAGCTGATAGAAGGGCATGCTGGCCAATTTTCAAGACTTGGAACCATTCGTGACCATCCATACAACCTTACTCTCAATTTTTTTAGCATTTTGTAAGTTGTTTGGTGCCTAAATCATAAAGGATTAGCAGCATTTCTTCTTTGGGTTTATTGCAACTAAAAAATAAAAAGAGCAAGCAGGCTATTCGGCCCCTGCCCCCATCCCCCCAAGGGGGATCTGAGTCTTTTGGTGGTGTGTTGTATTTTGCTTACTTTTTGTTTTAGATTAGTTTCTTTATTCAAGTTATAAATAAAAACAATCACATGCACACAATCTGTCCCTAGAGGGCTGTATAGATTAGTTTCATTGTTTGTTATTTACAATTTCGCAATTTTCAATAAACTCTAAAATTTGTGCCCTTGTTTTCCCGAAGTACTGCACCAATCTTTGGTGCGTGGAAAAGAGACTCTTGGGCTTTAGTTTAGTTAGACAACTCACCCTTCACAATTAATAAAATTTACCAAGGCTTGAAAGATCCGAGTATGCTCTTGACTGCTGCAGCTTAGTCTGAACAGTTTGGTCAATCAGAAAGGAACTTAGAGTGACTAGTGTAATAGGGAAATCCTACAAAGATTCAATCTCTAGAACCTGAGAGATCGAGTGAAGCTTACTTTAGAGTCAGTAGGCTACTTTAAGAAGGTTATGCCTCACCTGGTTCGACCCTCGGTATAGCTGTCACTACGCTCAATTCGAAGGAGCGATTCAGATTTGGGCCAAACAAACAATCAACCCACTCCCTTAATCACTCATTTCTAATAATTTAAAATTGACAAACAAGACATCAACAACATCCCCCACACAAGCAGCAATCTACAAATTTCGACATTGGTCTATCATATGAGCTTTATTGTTTAAATCAATTTATTGTCATGTCGTCAATGTAATCTTTTATACAATGTTGCTCATTTAAACTTATATGTGGATGATCTTTTTGTTCAGTGATTTCATATCCATCATTTAGTATTTTTTTATTCATCATTTAAAAACTCCTAGAAATTGTGCTTTTTTCATTTCGTAGTGTAAAAGCCATAGATTTATTTTATAGGGACCACCCCCTTTGGCTTTGCTAGTACTAGCCTAGACAGAGGAGTCGAGTAATCAAGTGACAGTACTTGACTCTGACTTGCCCCCAAGGACACACCGAGTGGCTTGAAGGTTTCCTGCCACGTTTCCCCCCGGGTGTGCATTAGGCGGCAACATTTTGGCACCGTTACCGGGGATAAACCTTTCTATTCTCGGGTCACAACCTTGATTTCCTTTTGTTGTTTTTACTTTGTTTGATGCATCTTGTGAATTTTTAAAACTTACTCGTTCCATCTGGAGACTCCAATTTAAATAATTTAACGAGGTAATCAACAAGAAGAAACTCTAAAGGATTATTCACTCTCATCCCTAAGCCTGAAAAGGTTTATAGGAGAAGATTGAATAAACTAAACTCTCAGAGAATCCTCGAAAATCTCAGACTTCAGTTTGTTTTACATATCCACCTTTTATTTCAAGAGTCTGAATTAGAAGATAAAATGGGTGATTTTTTTAGTCCTTTAGATTTTACTACAATAGCTAGTTACCCTCATGCTGTAACTGAGAAAGCAATTGAAAAATTGCCTTCTTTCCAAGGTAACAATACAATAAGTGCTAAGGCACATTTGAAAATATTTTCACAATGTTTAACAAATGGTGTTTGAATGCTAAATATGAAGATGTGTAGATGAAGTGGTTTTCCCTTGAGAGGATGCCTTTGACTGGTTTTCCGAGTTAGATGATAACAGCTACAAGAACTTCAAAGAGTTTGAGAAGGGTTTCCTGGCTAGATGGGGAGATAAGAAAGAAGATAGACACCTTTTGGCTTCCCTTAATAACATGGAAAAGAATGAGAACGAGACAGTGGAAGAATTTAATAAAAGATTCAACAATCTCATTTCAAGCCTCCATGGCGAAATTAAACCTCCCGATGGCTCAATCTTGATCTATTACATGGAGTCTTTCAACGGAGAAATGAAATATTAGTTAAGAGATAAGGAACCTGGTGATTTAGAGAAAGTCCAAACTTTAGCTGAGAAGATTGACAAGAACATGCAATCTTCAGGAAAGTCAAACATTTAGGGTTTCACAAGCGGTAGTTCTTCATCAAGACAGTTAGATAGCAAAGATAAATCAGTAGCAGCAGACAGTACAGATCTAGCCAAGGACCCTTTAAGAGAGTTAACAGATGTCATCAAAGACATGGAAGCAAATCATGCAACCCAGATTAATGCCATGCAGAATAGACTCATTGCCATGGAAAGAGGCAAGTCGCATGTTCCTTCTCATAGATTTCTACCTAGACCAAATCCCGAGTGGAAAGGAAAGTTTCCATCCAATAACCAAAGAATTACAAATCAACTCGAGTTGGCAAACATGGTCATGAAAGAGGTTCCTCCTTTTTGTAGAGCTTGTAATGAATTTCACGAGGAAGCTTCTTGTCCAAACTTCAACTACATCCTCTTCCTCCTTTTTGCAGAGCTTGTAATGAATTTCACGAGGAAGCTTCTTGTCCAAACTTCAACTACATTGATGTAGTTGAAGTTTGGACAAGAAGCTTCCTCGTGAAATTCATTACAGAGCATGTAGTTGAAGTTTGGACAAGAAGCTTCCTCGTGAAATTCATTACAAGCTCTGTAAAAAGGAGGAACCTCTTCCATGACCATTCAATGTAGTTGAAGTTTGGACAAGAAGCTTCCTCGTGAAATTCATTACAAGCTTTGCAAAAAGGAGGAACCTCTTCCATGACCATGTTTGCCGACTCAAGTTGATTTGGAATTCTTTGGTTATTGGATGGAAACTTTCCTTTCCACTCAAGATTTGGTCTAGGTGGAAATCTATGAGAAGGAACATGAGACTTGTCTCTTTCCATGGCAATGAGTCTATTCTACATCTGTTAACTCTCTTAAAGGGTCTTTGGCTAGATCCTTGCTGTCTGCTACTACTAATTTATCTTTGTTGTCTGACTGTCTTGATGAAGAACTACCCCTTGTGAAACCCGGAATGTTTGACTTTCCTGAAGATTGCATGTTCTTGTCAATCTTCTCAGCTAAAGTTTGGGATTTCTTTAAATCACCAGGTTCCTTATCTCTTAGCTGATATCTCATTTCTCTATTGAAAGACTCCATGTAATAGATCAGGATTGAGCCATTAGGAGGTTTAATTTCAACATGGAGACTTGAAATGAGATTGTTGAATCTTTTATTAAATTCTTACATGGTCTCGTTCTCATTCTCATTCTTTTTCATGTTATTAAGGCGATCCAAAAGGTATCTATCTTCTTTCTTATCTCCCCATCTAGCCAAGAAACCCTTCTCAAACTCTTTGAAGTTCTTGTAGTTGTTATCATCTAACTCAAAAAACCAGTCAAAGGCAATGCCTCTTCTAGGGAAAAGGAAAACAGCTTCATCTGCACATCTTCACATTTATCATTCAAACACCATTTGTTAAAACATTGTGAAAATATTTTCAAATGTGCCTTAGCACTTATTGCATTGTTACCCTGGAAAGAAGGCAATTTTTCGATTGCTTTCTCAGTTACAGCATGAGGGTAACCAGCTATTGTAGTAAAATCTAAAGGACTAAAAAAATCACCCATTTTATCTTCTAATTCAGACTCTTGAAATACAAGGTGGGTATCTAGAACAGACTCAAGTCCGATATTTTCGAGAATCCTCTGAGAATTTAGTTTATTCAATCTTCTCCTATAAACCTTTTCAGGCTCAAGGATGAGAGGGAATAATCCTTCAGAGTTTCTTCTTACCATTTCTAAAGGAGTTTAGTCCCTTCTATTCGCCAATTTTAAATTACACCAATCTCACTAGCTAACCATGCCCTCCTCTCCTTTTCCCTTGAAGCTAATCCTATGCCGTCCCTACCCCAAGGCCCTCTCAAACCACAATATTGTTCATTGATGGCAACCAGATACCTACTCTTCTCACCCTTCACCAATTGCTCCCTCCCCTTTCATGGTTCTTGTCTCTTGAGTCGGCCTTCTCCAAATACACTCATCTCCCTTCATCTATAAACCAACCCTTAGTTCTTATCCCCATACCACCAGTTTATCCTCCCATTCCCCGAAGTCTAGATCCAACCCTATCAACTAGTGGTATGATGAGGAGATCAAATCAAATCACAAACAACTTCATCACACCTTCCATGGTCCCAACTCTTGTCCACACTTCCGAAAATCTTATCAATACTTCCTTCTTCACAAGAAAAGCCTCTTCATCTCATAGAGAATATGTTAGTAATGTCTATCCCACCACCATTCCCCCAAAACCTTCTAGTGCACCCTCTTCCCTACCATTCCAATCTCCTTAGCTATAATGTACTTAGGGAGGATAATATGGGGTATCTAGGGAGATACCCAAGGGGGGTATTAAATGTAACGTAACTATAATCATGAGACATGCCCACTTGGTAGTTAGAATAAATAATATAATAAAAAGGGGTACTTAGCATAGACCCCTAGGAATACTCATGAGAAAGTATGAATACACAAGAATCGATGTATTGAGTATGTTGAGGGTTGAATGTTATTGTATTGTAGTAAGCATGGTTTGTGGAGTGATTCCTTTCATAAGGAGTATTTGATGGTATTACCCTACCTTAAGGGTGGTTCTCTATATATTCTTGTGTTCATTCTTAAGTGGATGTATTTCCTCGAACATTTTTCTCAAACTACCTTATCACGACCATTGTATGTCCTTATAACTTCAAGAGCACCATTGAGTGCAGGGGTGCCCTCTTTCACCTACATTATTCAAGACATACAAATGAGTTGGAGTTTTTCCTACATGAGCATATCCAGCATGATGATGAATGTCTCTTCCACCATGTCTTGATCTTCATCCTTCTCTTTGCAACCGATGTGTCCTTTTAACCTCCACCCGCAAGGGTTTACATAGGCAGTGAGATGCATTATCTAGCTTTTATGATCTTCAACAGCTGATAATCAAATTGGGTAGAACCAAAGTTATGATCTTCGATGGGTCAAAGAATGTCCTCTCAAACTACCACTTCTACTTCTACAGGTCGAGATCGAGATCACCATAGCTTAAACACATTTGAGGGTTCAATTCTCAAGGCCTAGATTTGGTTTGAGAAAGGCACTCCAACCCCAAATCAACAAGGGCTATGGCTCCCTTACTCTTCTTGAGTGACAGTGCTCCTAGAACCATTTCAAGGACATATCTTAAACTCTAGATCTTACATCTTATAAGTTAGATAAACTTTTATCTTGCTTTTATAGGAGTAGCATTTGCACTCCTGTTTTGTAACAATGCCAATGCACTTAGTAGTTCTATTGACCTATTTGTGGACATTTGTTGGACATTAATAAAATTATCTTCATATCATCTTCCAATCTTCTTTCTATTTACCGCATCACTCACATTTACAGAATGGTGGAATTTTGGTGAGTGGTGAGTTATAATGGTGAACGAACGAAGAGGTTATATTTGATGAAGTTCCTACTCGTCGTGCACCATGATTTTTTGGCTACTTCTTACAAACGATTAGGCATATATGATTCTCATCATGTTTTAATGGGTATCTCTCCTACACATTAAGATCCAATAAATGTTTCCTCAAACACTCCTACATTTATTAGGAAGATAGATGTTGATAACGATGACCTTATCGATGACAATTCAGATGCCAACCTGCAAAAGTGTCTTCTTCTATACCTTTGCTAGAGGCCACCCTCACAAGCTTGTAGAATGGCATTCAAGGGGGGAATATGAATGTCTTCACTATGTGGCCCATGTTCAACAATAAGGGCTATCTAAATCTTCTGAAGTAATGTCCTCTCTATGTGGCCCCATCTTTGAATCAAGGGAGGATGTGAAAGAATGTGAGGGAGCATCATTTTCAGTGGCCATGGCCGACCTTATATTCAGTTGGGTTGATTTGTTTGGATAGCTCGCCCCAGTGGATCCCTCATCTTGGACATATGTCCAACTAGGGGTCATTGTCTATTATATTAGCATACCTTTTGGAGTGGATCTTTCACATGCTGCTATGTGAGATTGGTGTCAACAAAATTTACAAATAAAGCTTCACTTCTAGCATTATAAAGATGTTTTGTTTGTTCAGACACTAACAATAGTTGGGAGGATTCTCCAAGCCTCTCACATCTACTATGTCTCTTGTGTATCATGCACATATTTTGAGGTACCTACATTTTTCTCAAAATATGTGCATGTACTGTACCTCAAAATATGTGCATGAGGTACTGTAGCAGTTGCTTATCAGTTCAGAAATTAAAGGGGTCTGGGCACACATACCGAGGGAGAAAATGCTGCTTGTGATGTTCATACAGTGAAGCAATGTATGGTAGAATTCCTGTAGCTGACTGGGTATAATCTGGCACGCATTTCAAGGTTGAGGAAGGGCATGGAATTTGAGGTTATCTTCTGATATTTTTATTTAATGCTGGCATACTCTGTAATATTTTTCTCTTAAGCTCAATAAAAGAATTCTTCTCTTGGACTGGTTTTCCCCAAGGTGTGGGGTTTTTCCAGGGTCTTTTTGACCAAATTACTGTGTCATTTAATTCTTTACAGTCTGTTGTTTATGAGTTTTTTCCGCTACAAATTTGCTTCTAGTACTCTATATCAGCTACATAATTCATTTATTAAAGCTTGTGAGAAGTACATGCATTTTTTGTTTACTGTTATTGCCTGATATCAATGGTACTTGAAGTGTTTGATGAAAATCCTAAGTGACGGTGTGCATGACAGAGGTCTGATTTTCGCCATTTTTCTACCTACACTACTTCTTTTATTCACATATGTGAATAAAATTATCCACCCTAGGAGGGCGCATTAACCTTTTAGATCACATGACACATGGATGACTTGCTCTTCAGAGGCCCACTTGCCTAGGAGGGCGCATTGGTTCTTGAGGAGCGCACTTGCTAGTTTGATTTGTTGGCTTTTGTACATGATTTTGGAGATGGCTCATGGTATTGCCATATCCCATGGTTTTAGATGTGCACATGGTTTTGTATCACCCATTTTATTCTTGCCCATGGTTTTGGCATAGCTAGAGTGCCCTCCTTGGTTATAAAAGGAGAGGTCGCCTTCATTGTAAAGGGAGCTTGGTTGTGAAGAGAAATACTAAAATAATACTAAGAGTTGGGTTTCTATTTCTGAAATTATGTGTCATTGTGCTTGAATCTTTAGAGTAGTATATGGATTTCTAAGTTTGCTTTCCATAGTTGATGAACTTCTTTTTAACAAAACTGAGGTAATAGCTTTTTTATTTGTTTTTGTTGAAGTAAAAAGTGGTAGGGATTGCTAAGAAACCTCCTTACTTGATTAGCATTTTAAGTAGATTATGGCATTGTTGTGAAACCTCCTTTAATTACTCGTGTTAATCTTGATTCTTACTTTAATGATTAATCTAACTCCCTTGTGTGACTTGTTGCAGAGTTGGATTGCTAGGCAAGCCTCCCGTTTTATTGTAGTTTTTTCAAAGGAAAATGGAGCAAACTGGGAGCTGGGATTTCAATAGGAAAGAAGAAAGGATTGCTAGGCAAGCCTCCTTTCTTTTGAATAGTTCCAAAGCTGCTACAGTGAAAAGTGTTGTAGACTCCATTTACCCACTCAAATCTTCCTAGAAAGGCACTGATTTCGCCCCTCCTTATTGGTGATCTCTTCTTCATCCCTTCTATTCACTCAATCATCTTGTATTTAACTCTCTTCACCATTGTAACCATTTATCAAGCTAGATCTACCTTTTTAGGAATTGTTGTGCATGCATTCCTCATTATAATCTAACCAAAAGATAATAAGAGTAAAGGAACAAAATGCACACACACCTAAGAAGACAAAACTATTTTAATTGATGTGTCTTGAATGATGGCTAGATGATGAATGTTCTTTTTCAACTTGTTGTTCACTTCATCTCTGCATATCTTATTTATAGCAAGTAATTTCTTATTTTTGAGGTATTCTTAAATTGGTTTCAGCATTGTGTGATATAAGCTACAGGATTCCAGATGTATTTTAAGACATTTTACTTATATTACATGCTTACTATTGCTGGAAAATACATTAAAACTCAGCAATTTATTTTATGTGTTGAACACTCTTTTCTCTACAAGCATTGTGGGATGTTATAAGTAGTTAAACTCGGATTTTCATTTCTAATATCAGTTGTACATTCCATGCTTACTATTGCTTGTCATTTAAGAATTAACACATAATATCTCAGATCTAAGAGGACCTTGGTGTTGACCTTGAGCAGAAAGTTCTTTTGCTCAAGGCCAACACTCGCCTCTTGGTAAGAAATCTTTTGAAGAAACTCTTAGGAGATTCTTCTTGAAACCTAATTCAACATCAACTTAAATTTATTTGCTGGACTCACACTTAAACTTTCAGCTGTGCAATTGCTCTCTCAATGCTTTTAAGGGAATTACACTACTAGTTTACATGCTTGATTAATTTCATTTGGTCAACAAGTAGTTTTATATTTTAGCTTATTTTATTTCTTGTCCAAGCATAAGTTTCAATTGTTGATGTTATTTTCAGTGCTTAGCATATGATCTGATTTGTTTATACTTTATCCTAGTCCATTGATCACATTATTTACATCCATGAACCATCTTAACTAAGGAATTGGTGCACCATTCACACACATACTTTAAATCCTTGATTATCTCATAAATCAATTAAGCTAGTACAAGAGAAAGCTAGTCCTTAGTGCCTTGTTCTTTGAGCACCTCACTTGGCAAGCCCCTAGTTAGCATTTAAGAAGGTCTAGTTGGGGACACCTCACAGGGTTAGTCTAGGATTTTTAGGATACCCAAAGAGAGAGAGGTCTGCCCCTGTGACACTTAGGGGTAGGTCTCTGAGTTTTGCTGGTTTAAGAAGCCGATTATCCTTGCAATCACAAGGCTGCTAGATTTTGCAACAACAGGGACCAACACAAACAGTAATAATACTATAATAGCAATATATATATAGGAGATAAACACATAAAAAATAGAAGTTGTAGCAAGGGCAACATTCATACCGGTATTGCAGTGGTCATGGGATTGACTTGGCACTAGTAGTGTGCTGGCAAGGCCTAATAAGGAGGGTGGAGAGTTGACTAAAAAGAATTAGAAAGTGGGGCAATGTGATCCCTAAATTTATGTTCTCTTTTTTCATTTTTTTCCAGAAAGAAAAATGGAGCAGACTTACTTGAGAATGCCATTTAGAGCATTTGGTGCCAACATGGATGCAGAAGCAAGACTCGTAGAAGATGAGGATGAGAGACAAAATAAGGCTCTAATACAAACTGATACATGCACACAACAAAGAAACCAATTTGGAAAGGTAACTGTCTCAAATTCACTGTTTTTGTAGTTCAATGGTTACATATTTATGCTACAAAACTCTACCAAATTTGGAGACTTAAAATGAAAATAGATCCTTGCTTTTTTATAAATTTAGTCTAAAATAATCTAACTTGTCAAAAATCATTTTTTTGCAAGTGAAATTACAAATCACTTGGTGCTAAAGATCTGCTAAATATAGATACAAAGCATTTACTATTTATAGTGCCACATGCAAGACATCTCATTACATGGGGATGGTAATACGACCATGCATCATTAACTTGTGCAGAATAGTATCAGAAGAATGATTGAGCTGGCCATATAGCTTTCCTTAACAGTGTCTAAAGCATCCACTGCACAGAAATTGCATAACTTGAGAATAGTTCCTTTAGTTGATTGAGGAGGAGATTATTTCATGCTGAACTCTATAATTATTGTTTCTCATTATATTTGTCTTTTTGTTGTGCAGATCTGAGTTGTAACACAAGCAAATTCCCTAGGCTCTTGCCCTTGGTACATCAAACTTACGTATCTAGATTCAACTCTCATGTGCTTTTGTTGTGATATATTTTTAATCATTATTTTGTTTCTGTATCTTAAAATTGAAAAGCAAAGCTGCTTTCCATGCTGGCCAAATTCAAACACTACTTGCATCATATTACAGTCTCCAACATGCATGGAAAAAACAAGCAATAGTCACATAACCATAAATAAACTCTACTCCAAGAAATGAGGAATTTGCTCTTTAAGAACAAAAAGATACAGTTTTGAGAAGACAGCTATGAAGTAAATCTCGGATTCACAAAACAAAATACAAGACACCAGTGCACTTATCTATTATCCAATCTCCTTTGGTCCCAGGGTAATAAGAAAGAAAACAAGATATCAGTTTCTAGTATGAAAAGAATACCTCAAATCCCTCAATGGATGACAGAGCTTTTCGTAAGGTTTCATCAGTAATAGTATTACGTAAGGCATGCTCTGCTGCAACTTGAATTTCAGAAAGCTTTAGTGGTCGATCGAATAAAGCACGTGATGGACTTGAGCTATTCGTGATTGCAGATACTGAATTAGTACGAAGCATTGAGCTTGTAGCTATTGCATGGGGAGGTGACATCAAGACAGCACCATCTGTAGCTTGGCTGCCCACATATTCATATTATAAGAAATCTAAAATGCCAGGAGAGTTTTCAAGCAAACACATGGAAACGGAGAAATCAACTAGTTTACTCTCTGAAAGAAATTTAAAAACCAAAATAAATGTAAAACAAGAGATTAATATTACAATTCAATAGAAAATGGAACAAAAAACTTTTATTTTGATTGGTGAGTAAGGTATAGCATAGAAGATCTAACATTTAGACATTGTTCCCTGAATCCATTCTAGAGTCATGTTACCTCTCCTTAAATACATGACGGCTATCAAAAAGTTCTGATACATTCCCAGCAGACAGTGAGGCTCTCCTTCGGTTTGCCTCACGATGTAGCATAGTAGGTCCTAATGGTAAAAGCTTCCTCAAAATCCCAAAAGGCCTAGGCTTCTGCTCAACAACCTGTAAAGATCATTAAAAGTTTCTCAATATAAAGAAATATTGGTAGATAAATCATAAAACAAAACTTGGTATTAATGTCATTAGAAAATATTAAGAAAACTATGAGACGGGAATTGCAAAGACTGCATGATTGTCCAGGAAAGAAATGGTAACAAACAGTTAAGCCTCCGAACACCTAAAACTTACCTTCTCTTTTACAAGCACCATTGCTTCAGAATTGGGGGGTATTGATGGCCAAACTGCTGGTTTGGGCCAGGGTAGCATGCTCAAAGCTGCACTGCTCAACAGTATCGAACAAGTTATTAGACGATATCTCAAGTAGAATCAAGTTGACATCTCTAGTAATAAAATGAACTATGGAACACACCTTAAACGTACAAAATTCTTCAATTACCTTTTATCTCTATTGTGTATAATAATTCAGCAACACAGGTTATGGCCAAACTAGAATAAACTGTATTTATAAGATAATCATGGAGGCAAACTTTAGAAATGAGGTATTCGGTTCTTTAATTATAAATAATTGAAGATCTGGTGTGTTCACGGTTTAACTGAAAGCTTATAAACAGAATATCTTTCTTAAAACACTAGTTCAAGATCTATCTAACAAATAATCAACATCTTTACTAAATATATGTATAATTTCACAAGATTTTCAAGGCCAGAAAATTATTTTCATCAATGAATTTAAACAAATAATGCATAAGCAGCTGATATTGTCTTTCACAGGATTAATCTAAGCTTTGATCAAAATGAAAGAGTCTTCATTAAGCTCAGGTGTCCCCCTTTTAAACACTATATTGGGACAGCTAAGCCCCCCATATACGGGATTTTGGTGGCACGTCTCCACATTAGCTGTTACATATAAATAAAAGCCAGGAAAGAAAGAAATTAATAAATATCAACAAAGCTAATTAACCGGACATGGCCTTTAGGCCCGAAGTGTCCCGTGCCTACATGTTGGACACTGACAAGTCCAAGACACGTGTTTTGGACATGTCCTAAAATAGGAGAGGTCCAAAAAACATGTCAGACACGGGTCCTAAAAGCAGGACACGTCCCAGGAAAACGCGACCCACAGCCCACAAAAACACGATTTTTCCTTCATTCTTTCACAGTTTTCAGTAAGGCTTGAGCTCTGAGAGGGATTATTTTTGCAGGTGAAGAGCACTAACAGGTTTTTCAAGGTATTGCAAGTGATTAGAGGGTGGTGGATTTCAGTGGCAGTGTTGCAAGCTTTCCAGCAGGCAGCAAGAAGAATCTCAGTCAGCAACGGCAGCTGGTAAAGGGCAAAGGAGAGGGAGGAATATCCCAACCAGTGTCTCCCCTTCTCCTCCAAATCCAAGTTTAAGTTTATCTAATGTTGCCAGTGCTCCATCTGCTGCTAGTGAAGCTGTTGGTGCTGCTGGCAGTGCTGCAAATATGTAATGTCCCCTTCTGCTTAGGCACCAGGAACCACCCCTCTAACCTATTTAATTCCCACAGGTTTGAGTGGGCACTGATCAACAGGAAATTAATTGATGACTGATGCCACACGGGATAAAAGAAGACTTGAGCAGTGATATTAAGTCATCAGTAGATGAAAGAGGACCACCTGAGTGAGAATCAGGTCACATGCATGACATGCAAGCCATAAATCAAATTGTATGTGGCATGCGTCATTTAAGTTGTGACATTCAAAAGTGAGATGCATGCAATCAGAAAAAGATCAAAGGAAGGAAAATCAACATTCAGGGCATGCAATTGTTATTATTCATCATTGAGATTCGTGTTGAGAGCTTTGAGAGCAAAGTTGGAGATGAGGGTGCATTCCTTAGCCAACAAGTGCATTTCGGCAGTGAAATCTATCTGCCCTAATCACTTCCGGTGATAGATCATTCTCATCTATCATAGTGCTTCACAAATTACACAGTATTCATCATATTTACAGGGATTCAAGCTTTCTGAGGGCGCATTCTTGGATCCATTGATGGCGCATCATTGATATTCTGGAGGGTGCATTATCCTGAGCATTGGAAGCAGTATTACTCTCTCCTTTCAGTGGGCGGACTATTCTTCATCATATTGTATATCGCCGAGCCATTGTTTCTCTACAGGAGTCATTATTCGAGATCATTCATCAGAGGAAGGGCACCAATCTAGCAAGGGCGAATTGAACACAAGAGAAGCTTTACATATCTTGACCTAGATGCAGTGCATGGGCCGCAAGTCTTCTCTATCTTACTGAGCCAGCTATTCTAAGCCTATTGGCTCCTTATCAGATCAAGCATATCTCTTCTGGAACCATTATTCCGGATCTACGATCAAAGGAAGACGCCTTTCTTGCATGGGAGAATTGTTCATAGAGATCCAAGCTCACATGTTGACCTAATGTTGATGCATGGACTGCATGCTTCTTCCATCTTGTTGAAAAGGATACTATAAGCCTTATTGTTGATTCTTGGAGCCTACATCATCTTTCTGGAGCACTTCTTATTGATCTAAAGACTGAAGAGGGCGCAGCCTTTGCATGGATGAATTATATCAAGGACCAGCTTTCCGAAACTTGATCTAGACTCTAGGCATGTCTTGCATGCCGGCTCTATACTATTCTATACCACAAGCACAATCTATTGGTATGTACATGCATCACTTTTGAACATGTTTTTAGCATAGATCTGATTAATGGGGTTTTTTGGTTCATGCAATCCCATGCAATGTTCACGCCATCTCATGTGATCATAATTTTGTTCATGCAATCATATTACCCTTGAGTTTTGGGTATCAAGTCATTAAGCAACAACAAACAACTCCACAAACCCTACACAAAAGCAGAAAATATCAGTTTGGGATATTACAGTGGTATCAAAGCATGTTCCTCACCAGCTTTGGGAGCATGCAATTATAAATAGTTCAATGCATCCAGAAAACTTGCATAATATAACTTATAGAAGGCAGAGATTTAGAAACAGGGGAAGAAGCGAAGAAGAGGATGTAGAGTTAGAGGATACAGATTTAGAGGAGATAGGTCTAGAAGACAGGGATATAAACAGAACAGAAACAGAGACATAGTTTGGGAAGGACGAAGGTAAAGGGTCCATGGTAGACGATGACAAAATAGCTTTCCATAGCCTCCTTAATGCTTTGAAGGATTTGACTACAGGACAAAAGGAAATGTTGAATGCAATCAACAGGTTAGCAGATAAATCAGGGGGCCCAATCCAAACATCCCACAGGTTCCCAACAGTGACAAAGTATCCACTAGCGGCAGTGGAAGCCACTTACATACCACCATGCAGAGCCATTCTCACATATACAACAGGTCCTCCAGGCCCACTGTTACCGGGCACCTTAGCAGGGCTAATTCCCAGTAAGCACCAATAAGAATAGTGACCCAATGTCACCTCGGTCACCGTTCTAAATTCTTCGGAAGTCGAAACCTCCAAGGAGAAGTATCCTTATGGAATACTGTAAAAACACTAAAACAACCAACCAACTATATTCTATGCAATCTTATAGTTAGATCAGTGCCTAATGGAGTCAAGTATATTCAATTTCATCCAGCGAGTGCAAAATTGCCAATAATATCACCAAAGATCAGTAGCCTAGTTAGATCATTCAATGAAATGTTTGAGCAGGTATGCATGCACTTAAAGTAAACAATATTGGATCAAAAGACTATATTGCTAAAACATAATCCAAAACGAGATAAGTTTGTAAGTTTATGCCAAAAGTATCCTAGGCAAAGATAATTAAGTTAGGATTTGCCAAATACATTAACCAACATGAATTATTCAATGAAAAGGTAGGGTTAGTGATAAAAGGAAAATCAATATTATAAAGTTCAGATTTGATAAGAAATAATTATTTAATTCAAATTTAGTAACCTCATATCACAAGCAAGTATGCCTTAAGTGTAGTTTCAATATCCTTCATTCATTAAATATAGCCTTGTGCATGACAATTCAATAACCAATAGTACTTGATGACATGTAAAAGATCAATTATCATGAAAACAAATTTCAATCAAGTGTATTTAAATGATTTCTTACATCAATGTTTTAATAATTAGTAATTAGCATCAATTTTTTTATATTGAATTCTGTTTCTGTTTGATTTTACAGTTTGCAGGTGAGGGAGGCAAATTAGGGCACACGAGGGCTGTCAATTTGACAGCTCTGTGTAAAGGATAAGGCAGGAAAGGTTGCGGTTTAAAAGGAGAGCAGCGTGCGTAGAGGAGTCGGATGAGGAGGGACGCGAGCAGAAGGGGCAGCAAGGTTGGAGGAGCTGCGAGCAAGGGGGATGGAGAGAGAGACCACAGGTTTGGAGTAACCGGTAAAGGAAGAGGCTGCAGGTGTGATGCAAAGGGGTGGCAGCCGATAGGATGAGAGCGTGGCCGCGTGGAAAAGGAAGGCTCGGTGGGATGAGATAGGGCCACGAAATGAAAGGGGTAGGCCGCGAAGGTTGGCGAGGAGGACCAGTCAGCAAGCGGAGAAGTCGCAGATTACGGAAGGAAAAAGGGCAGCATCAAGTTTTTATGAGAGAAGCCGAGCTAAGGAGAAGGGCACGGATGAGCGGAAGAGAAGCAAGATGGCCACAAGGAAATGGAGTCACAGGTTAATGGCCGCGAAGAGGGGCTGCGATAGGAGACAGCTGAAGGTAAGGGGGGGCACAGGTTAGGTCTTCGAGCAGAGAAGGGTGCAAAGTTGCAGGTTCCAGCAAGAGGAGAGGCTGCGGGGTTTGTTGGAGCACAACAAGTAGACAAAAAGGAGGGTCCGAGGAGGAAAACAAGCTCGGGAAGGCCGCGACGGGTAGAAAAACCTTGGGTGCTACAAGGAGCAGTAGGCTCGCAGATAGGGCAGCGAAGGTGGACAGCAAGGGTGTTCCTAGGGAAACCGAGGGTGCAAGGCAAAGCAGGAAGGGAAGGTCGAGTCCTATGGTGGAAAGAACGAAGGATAGGGAGGCCTCTAGGCCTAGGTCGCAGGGGTTAGGGCAAGTTTCAACAAACAGAAATTAGTTTTTAGGTTCTTTTTAACATTAAGAAAATTAACCACCAACTCCACAATAAAGACTAACTAGCAATAAATCTAGGTTAAGAATAATATCTACAACCTAAAACTCAGAAATCAAATAAATAATTAAGCCTAAAACATAGAAATTAACATAACCCAGCTAGCAATAATAATTACACAATAAAACTCAAAAATTAGGGTTTTATGAAGTACTTGAACAACTAGGGCATCAATAGAAAACTATTCACCAAACCTAGGGCATCAATAAGAGGAAAAACTCTCCTTGAGATGGTACTTGGCAAACTTGGCTAACTAGGGCTCACCTCCACAATCTCTAGGATTCGTAGAGGAAGCCTAGTTTGAGCAAGACTTGAAGACCTAAAGCTCAAGCTTGAATGCTATGATGACCAATGACGAAAATGAAATGCAAATCAAGACAAAATGAAGCAACAATGGCTTCCATTAAACCCTAACAAGCATCACTTTCATACTAATTGACAAAGAGACATTAAACCAAAAGTATAGATACCTCCAAGTGCATGTGTCAAGCAAACAACTCTACTTCACCTTAGCAATGGCATGAACAATAGTAAACTTCTAGGAAATGCTTCAAACTTGCAAAATAACCTTCATCAAGGAGTGCCTTCCTTCAAAGAACACTAGTTAGAGAAAATAGCAAACATAATGATCTTATCCCAAAAGTTGATATTTTAAAATGAAGTGAGGAGATTGAATTTATATCATCTCACACTCACTTTACACAAAATAAGCTCTATTTAATATTTTAAAATATCAACTTAAAAAATATAACAAAAATAATATATAATAATCTAAAGATGGCCTATTGTAGGCTACCTGGGGTATTTTACCCCCTAGGTGCTAAAATATGCTAAACAAGGCCAAATTTAACGAAACGAAAGGCCAGACTCTACAGGGGGGGGGGGGGGGGGGGGGGTCGTCATGCTCCAACTAACCCCAACAGTGATGAAAACCCTCAACGCCCCCCCTCTTTTTAGCAAGCAAACAGTTTGCCAAGAGGATGACGTCATCCTCTGAAGGAAGGCCCAGAGGGAGGGCGTTGCTGAACTAGAGGACCAGGAGGGTGCTGGATGTGCTCCGAAAAATAAGAGTGTGTCTCAGTGTTGGAACAACTACTGCTGGAGTGTTGAAACAATGTGGGGGGCATGTGACCCAGTGACCCACCCCTGGAAGACCCGGAAACCAACCTCAAGGTTTCAAACCCGTTCATGAGGCAGTCAGTGATGCGATTAAGCCATAGTACTTCCAGAAGAGAAGCCAAAGGGTCTGGCCATGCCCCTACCTCAGAATGAGCTGGCTAAACACCCCTCCTGGTCAGAAAAAAGACATCCTCTCCTTGGGGCACCTCTGCAAGTACGTTGGTGCTAGTACCATCATAACACCCACCATGCCGCAGTTTTTGGATAGCCAAACCACAAGACCAATAGTACAAGTAGAGCCAGACGAGCCATTGGGAGCATACTTACAGGAGTACAGAGCACTAGGAGATGATTTCCACTCAGCCATGTCCTTTACAAACGTTTGCCATTTGAAGAGCAAGAACAGGACGAGAGGATACAACAGGGATTTCAACCACAACTTTGAATTACAGCGCATAGTGGGGAAGCTAACCATTCCTAATTTTGACGGGACACGTAATTGCCCGGCAAGGATTTGGGTGCAAAAGTTGGATACCTACTTCCAACTTAACCCCATGATTGAGGCGCATGCAACCAAGTTGGCTACTTTGCATTTGGACGGGGAAGCCCATGAGTGGTGGTGACACTAGGTCACAACACTATCACCTCATATAATGATTTCACGTAAGGTCTCATTGCGCCGTTTGACAAGAGGGACCCTAAGATACATTTCAGAAAGCTAGCCCAGCTCAAAGAGATAGGTAGCCTAGAGGCCATCATATCAGAATTCCGGAGAGTTGTCGTCATGGTGACTGATATCTCAAAGAGTAAGCTTGTTATGTTGTTTACCGAGGCCCCGACAGAGCCATTGTTAGAAATGTAACTCAGGAGGTCCCACCATGATTTTGTAATGTTTACATGGTGGGAACCATTTTTTACTTTCCTAAGATGTTTTATAATATAAAAGTGACTTTATATTATAAAAGTGACTTTTTATTTTTTAAATGACTTAAAAGTTAAGTTGTGGGTCCCAAAGAGTTTTGTGAGCATTTAATAATAAAGTGTATTATTAAATGAGCATTTAATGTGAACCTTTAAGATATGATTGATGTCAGCCATTGATGAGTTAGTTGAGATTAGTTAGTTAGGGTTTTGGGAAGAGGAAAGATATAAAAAGACATCTAAGGAAGAGAGAAAACATTCATTGAAGTCACATCAAGAGAGAAGAAGAGAGTGAGAGAAAGAGAAGTCATTTCTGATTTCTGAGAGCACAATTCTTAAGGAATACCATTGGCACAGTTCCCAACGTAGTTTCTGCAAATAGTCCGTACATCCCTTATTGGCACAGAAATCAAAGTAGTCCGTACAGTTTGTACTCAGTTGGCACAGTTTTCAAGGTAATCTACTAGCAAAGAAACTAAGGCAGTTGTACAATCCGTACACCTCTGTTGGCACAGATTTTGAGGCAGTTGTTTACACAGAAATCGAGGTTGTCTGTACAACAGTCAGAGATTGTACAATACGTACAGTAAACTGTTGGCACAGCTTTCGAGGCAGTTCGTACCCTGTCCATACTACATTTATGATTTTTCTTGCTAAAGGAAAGATGAATTTCTAAGCTATGAGAAATTCCAGTTGTGTTCTCATTTAATAAAAAGACATCTCTCTGGGTTTTCCTCTTGTGAGGTTTTGCCCTGGGCTTGGCCCTAAATTTCTGTGTTACATTCATCTTCAATTCAAGAGTTTGGTTGTATGGTATTTATGCTTAAACTATCAGAACTTTCATTACAGTGTGATATATGAATTCATAGTTCATAAAATTTATAAATCAGATTTGCAATCAAAGTGTTTGATAAAATTCTAATAAGAAGTTTTGTGTTTTTTTATCAAAAATATTCATGGTATCAGAGCTTGGTTGGTGAAGAAAGTGTGTTAAGTTGTGTTGATATAGAACAGAAGAGGAAGTTAGGGTCAGACAAGTTGCATAGTACTGGGATGACTTCAATTGATAGTAGAGCATCTAGGTACATGACAGGAACATGGGATATGTTCCTCCATGTTGCAAAATCTGGTGGATGGTTATCAATTTCTGAGGATGAGAGGGAGACTGCAGTGGCGCCAAGTATTCAATCTCTGGTTTAGGGAGAGGAGAGTGAATCTCTCCAAAGCACTGGTAGAAGACTCAGCCAGCATAGAGAGGATGAGCAAGATCCAGAGTTTCAAGTTGTCTTCCGACATCAGCTTCCAGAGCCAGTGGGAGTTCTTGACAGTGGTCAAGATGATAATGTTGGGACCTCCCTCTAAGAGGTCCCAACATGATTTTGTAACTCAAGAGGTCCCACCATGATTTTGTAATGTTTACATGGTGGGAACCATTTTTTACTTTCCTAAGATGTTTTATAATATAAAAGTGACTTTATATTTTTTAAATGACTTAAAAGTTAAGTTGTGGGTCCTAAAAAGTTTTGTGAGCATTTAATAATAAAGTGTATTATTAAATGAGCATTTAATGTGAACCTTTAAGATATGATTGATCTCATCCATTGATGAGTTAGTTGAGATTAGTTAGTTAGAGTTTTGGGAAGAGGAAAGATATAAAAAGACATTTCGGGAAGAGAAAACATTCATTGAAGTCGCATCAAGAAAGAAGAAGAGAGTGAGAGAAAGAGAAGTCATTTCTAATTTCTGAGAGCACAGTTCCCAAGGCAGTTTCTACAAATTGTCCGTACATCCCTTGGTAGCACAGAAATCGAGGTAGTCCGTACAGTTCGTGCTCCTCAGCTGGTACAATTTTCAAGGCAATCTACTAGCATAGAAACCGAGGCAGTTGTACATTCTGTACACCTCTGCTGGCATGGATTTCGAGGCCGTTGTTTACACAAAAATTGAGGTTGTTCGTACAACAATCAGAGATTGTACAATCCTTACAGTAAACTGTTGGCACAGTTTTCGAGGCAATCCATACCCTGTCCGTACAGCAATCTGATATTTGCAGAGATAGTTGTGAGAAATTCCAGTTTTGTTATAAATTAATAAAAAGACATCTCTCTGGGTTTTCCTCTTGTGAGGTTTTGCCCTGGGCCTGGCCCTAAATTTATGTGTTGCATTCATCTTCAATTCAAGAGTTTGGTTGTACTATCAGAAATTTGATTACAGAGTGATATATGAATTCATAGTTTAGAAAAGTTATAAATCAGATTTGCAATCAAAGTGTTTGATAAAAGTCCAATAAGAAGTTTTGTGATCTTTTACCAAAAATCTTCAGCCATTGCGTGGGTGGGCGAAATCCTACAATCCCACCACTTTACGAGATGCTATTAGTAGAACCAGGGATTGTTAAAAAATATAACTTCGGAAGATATTCTTATTTGTATTATTTGTATCATTTATATTGTACACCCTACAGGGATAATTATTGATGTAATTGATCATGTAAAAGTCATTGAAAGAGTCAATGTAAACCCTAGTTGTTAGGTCGGCTTGGAAAGATCTAGAAAAGAATATTTTATTGTGAATTAGACAAGTCAGCCCAGTTAGGAGAGTCAAGTTGGCCTTGTTTGGTAAAAAGATCAAGTCAGTTAATTAGTATAAATGAGAAGTTCGACCTCCTCATTTGGTCACCACTCTCACTCATCAAGTTCGCATGAGTAGGAGAGATAGAGTCATGTGAATAGCTGCTTTTGGAGTCTTCTTTGAGTCTTCTTGTTTTGGGTCATTGCACAAGGAATACTATTGTACATTCTGACAAATCTATATAGAAGAAGTTTGTTGGGTTTTTTGGCCCCGAGAGGGTTTTCCCAGGATAAATTATTGTGTACTATGGTTTATGTTGTGCTTGTTTATCTTTCAGTGAATCTTAATGTTATTGCACTTAAAAATTTAACAGAGACTTGCAAGACTCAATTCTGAAAAAACAAGATTCTCCCAAAGCCATCTTTTCAAATTAAAGACAATGGGGAAGCCCCATTACATTGAGGTCTATTCTGATAATGGGGAGGATGAGGATGAATAGGAGCAAAGACAGACAAATGAGCTTCGGGCAACAAAGTAGGAATCATTTCCAGGAGACAACACGAGTAGATTTATTGTTACCTTATTGGGAGTTACCAAATTTGATAATCTCCGGGTGAGGGGAGTAGTACAGGGCCACAGAGTAGGAGTTTTGATTGATGGTGAGGCGACCCACAATTTTATATCTGCTGCGTGGGTAGCTAGACGAGGCATTCCTACTGAGGAGTTCAAGGGATTTGCAGTGGCAGTAGCAGGTAACAACAGCATGGAGTGCACCCATTGTATTCCGAAGTTGAATGTAACCATGGGGAATTACAATATGACGAACTCTTTTTATGTAGTAAAGGTAGCAGATACAAATGTGGTGCTAGGGGTTCACTGGCTTTATTCTATAGGAAAGTACACCATAGATTATCGGACCATGGAGATGGCGTTCCAGGGACAGGATGGTAAGAGAGTAATGTTGAGGGGCATGAATACCTAATCCCCCAAGCTAGTGTCATCGCAGAGGATGGAGATGGTACTCGGATAGGGAGACACCAAGTAGGCAATTGAGTGTCGGGTCACATTTAGTAAACCTCCAGATAGCACGACACAAAATCCAGCACATATACAGGCACTCCTACAGAAGCACGAAAAGGTATTCAGAGATCTTCCACCAGGAAGGCCTCTTGATCGTGGATTCAAGCACATTATTGAGTTGGAGGAAGGGACCCAGGCAGTCATCACTAAACCCTACCGGCACCCCAAGAGGTATACAGATCAAATAGAAAAGACAATTAAAGAATTAATCGAGTTGGGTTACATACAACCCAGTTCCAGTCCCTTAGCATCCTCAGTGGTATTGGTTAAAAAGAAGGATGGGACTCTCTATGTATGTGCATCGATTACAGGGCCCTTAACAAGAAAACCATTAAGAACAAGTATCCCATCACAATAATAGATGAATTGATGGGTGAGTTGCAAGGCGCAAAATATTCCTCAAAAATTGACCTCCGACCAAGATACCATCAAATACAGGTGAGGGAACAGCATGTTCCCAAGACCGCCTTCCATTGCCACTATGCACACTTTGAATCCCTGGTAATGCCTTTTGGGCTTACAAACGCACCAGCCACTTTCCAGTCCTGCATGAATCATATCTTCAAGGCTCAGTTGCGTAAGTTTCTTCTTGTACTTTTTTATCACATTCTAATATATAGTAAAACGTGGGAAGAACATCTAAGGCGTTTAGATGAAGTATTGGGAATTCTGGAAGAACAATCCTTATATGTGAAAATGTCCAAGTGCAAGTTCGGTATGTAGGATATGTTATACTTAGGGCATGTGATAGGAGCAAATGGAGTACAGGTTCAACTAGACAAGATTAGAGCCATACTGGAGTGGCCTACACTGAAGAATGTGACAGAATTGAAAGGATTCTTGGGCCTTTGCACTTACTACCGGAGATATGTCAAGGGATTTTCACAGATGACCACACCCCTTACGGATCTCACGAAGAAGGGGGCATTCAATTGGTCAAAGAAGGCATGGAAAAACTTTGAGAAAATCAAGAAGGTAATGAGCTCATGCCCTATACTAGCCTTACAAGATTTTACTCAGCCATTCGTATTAGAATGTGATGCATCAAGGGAGGGCATAGGAGTAGTGTTAATGCAAAACCTCCATCCTATTGCATTTGAGAGCAGAAAACTCAAAGACTATCAGCACCATTATTCAATATACGATAAAGAAATGCTTGCAATTCTACATGTCTTAACCAAATTCAGGCAATACTTGGTGGGTGGCATATTTAAAATCAAGACAGATCACAACAGCCTAAGGTACTTCTTGGAACAGAAAGAGTTGAATGAAAGACAACAAAAGTGGGTCAACAAGGTCCAAGACTATGATTTCGAGATCGAATATGTGAAAGGGAAGAACAATGTGGTAATTGATGCCCCTTCTAGACAACCGACCACCTTATCTCTTATGAGCATTTCCACAGATTGGAAACCTCATCTTTTGGTCGAATATTCCGAACACCAGTCTGCTTGCGAGTTACTGGACAGATAAGTAAAAGACGACAGATACAGGGTGTCGATAGATATAGGGTGGTAGATGACATTATCTATTACAAGAATAGAATTTATTTGGTTCATGAGTCCACACTTAAGAGAAAGATCTTGCAAGCTTCCCATGATTCACAATTGGTAGGGCATTAGGGGTTCCTGAAGACATACAGACATATTACATAGAGGGTCTCATGGAAGGGCCTCAAGGACGATGTAATACAGCATGTAAGGGAATGAAGTGCTTGCCAACAGAATAAGGTAGAGCACACGCATCTAGCAGGGTTGCTTTGGTCATTACCCATTCCCAAGCAAAAATGGGAAAGTATCTCAATGGATTTTATTACAGGATTTCCCAAGGTACAGGGCCAAGACTGCTTATATATGGTTGCGTACAGGCTAACTAGATTCGCCCATTTCTTTGTCATTCCTTTCGACTATTCCACAGCACAGGTGGCAGAGTTGTTCTTCAGGGAAGTATTCAGATTGCACAGGTTGCCTAAAACCATTGTCAGTGATAGGGATACCAAGTTTACAAGTTCCTTTTGGCAGGAGCTCTTCAGGTTGGTAAGGACAGAATTAGCTACAAGTACTAATTACCATCCTCGAGTGACAGACAGACGGAGATAGTCAATAAGTGGATTAAGGGGTATTTGAGGAACTATGTAGCAAGGTAGCAAAGGACGTGGATTAAATGGCTACATCTCAAAGAATATTGCTACAACACCACATACCATATGTCTATTGGGATGACTCCTTTCAGAGCATTGTATGGTTACAATGCCTTAACATTTGTAGATTTGGTATTCGGGGACATCAAGGCACCTAAAGCAAAGGATTGGATTCAGGATAGCCAGGACATTCTCAAGGTACTCAAAGAAAACCTACAGACCGCACAGAACTAGCAAAAGTTGTATGCAAACAGGCACAGGATCGAACGTAGTTTCGAGGTGGCAGATTTGGTATACTTACAACTCCAGCCTTATAGACAATCATCCCTTAAGAAAAAAGGAGCAGATAAATTGAAGCCTCGCATCTATGGTCCTTATAAGATAATCCGAAAAGTAGGAGAGGTAGCATACGAGCTTGAATTTCCAGAAGAAAGTAAAATTCATAATATGATTCATGTCTTTATCCTAAAGAAGGAAGTGGATCACCATATTACTACTTCATCTAAGCTACCTCCACTTGATGACGAGGGGCAACTAGTTTTGGTTCCCGAGAAGATTACACAGGTTCGAGAAAGAAAATTAAGAAATAGGATCATCTGGGAGTACCTAGTCTGCTGGAAAGAATTGTCGATCGAAGATGCCACATGGGAAGGAGAACAAGTCTTAGAACATCTGAGCTTACAATTGCATGAGGAAAAGCAATTTCGAGCGGGGAGGACTGTAATACCCCTTCTGCTTAGGCACAAGGAACCACCCTGCTAACCTATTTGATTCCCATAGGTTCGAGTGGGCACTGATCAATAGGGAATTAATTGATCACTGATGCCACATGGGATAAAAGAAGACTTGAGCAGTGATATTAAGTCAATAGTAAATGAAAGAGGCCCACCTGAGTGAGAATCAGGTCACATGCATGACATGCAAGCCATAAATCAAATTGCATATGGCATGCATCATTTAATTGTGGCATGCAAAACTAAGTTGCATGCGGTCAGAAAAAAAAAATTAAAAAAAAAATAAAAAGAGATAAAAGGAAGGAAAATCGACCTCCAAGGCATGCAATTGTTATTATTCATCGTTGAGATTCATGTTGAGAGCTCTGAGAGCAAATTTGGGGCTGAGGGCGCATTCCTTAGCCAACAAGTGCATTTTGGCAACGAAATCTATCTTCCCTAATCATTTCCAAGGATAGATCATCCTCATCTATCATAATGCTTCACAGATTACACAGTGTTCATCAGATTTACAAGGATTCAAGCTTTTTGAGGGCACATTCTTGGATCCATTGAGGGCACATCATTGATATCCTGGAGGGCGCATTATCTTGAGCATTGGAAGAAGTATTACTCTCTCATTTCAGTGGGCAGACTATTCTTCATCATATTGTATATCTCGAAGCCATTATTTCTCTACAGGAGTCATTATTCGAGATCATTCATCAGAGGAAGGGTGCCAATCTAGCAAGGGTGAATTGAACATGAGAAGCTTTACATGTACTTACCTACATGCAATGCATGGGTTGCATGTGTTCTCTATCTTACTGAGCCAGCTATTCTAAGTCTATTGGATCCTTATCAAATCAAGCATATCTCTTCTAGAACCATTATTTTGGATCTATCATCAAAGGAAGACGCCTTTCTTGTATGGGCGAATTGTTCATAGAGATCCAAGCTCACATCTTGACCTAATGCTGATGCATGGACTGCATGTTTCTTCCATCTTGTTGAGAAAGATATTATAAGCCTTATTGTTGATTCCTGGAGCCTACATCATCTTTCTGGAGCACTTCTTTTTGATATAAAGACTAAAGAGGGCGTAGCCTTTGCATGGGCGAATTATCTCGAGGACCAGCTTTTCGAAACTTGATCTAGACTCAAGGCATGTCTTGCATGTCGGCTCTATACTATTCTATACCGCAAGCAAAATCTATTGGTATGTACATGCATCACTTTTGAACTTGCTTTTAGCATAGATCTGATTACTGGGGTTTTTGGTTCATGCAATCCCATGCAATATCATGCGATCATAATTGTGTTCATGCAATCATATTACCCTTGAGTTTGGGGTATCAAGTCATTAAGCAACAACAAACAACTCCACAAACCCTACACAAGAGAAGAAAATATCAATTTGGGATATTACAAAATAACCCTGTATTTGCAAGACAACAGGCCCAAGAGAAGAAATACCCCTTATGGAAGCATGTAACAAGGAAACCCTGTATTTGCAAGACAACAGGCCCAAGAGAAGAAATACCCCTTATGGAAGCATGTAACAAGGAAACTAGGGCCTGGGGAAAACCTGGTGGGGGGAGGGAATGTGGTGTGGACTTGTAATTTCTGCAAGAATGAGTTCAAGAGCACCTATTACTGGGTTAAGGGCCATTTGTTAGGCCTTCCTTGTGGGCTTGATGCATGTAAAGCAGTGACCATTACCCAACGAAGGGAGATGGAAATAGAGGAGGAAGGTGGCTTGGGGAAGGTGGCAGCAGCAAGTAAGAAACAAAAAAATGAGGATCATCTTCTATTCTTGAGGAAAACCTCTAGCACTAGCAGATATGGGAGTGGGGTTGATATTGTTAATTTATCCAGAGATCACTACTCCCTCTGGATGCCCTAAGAACTCAAGCGGTTTGAATCTCTATAAATCAATAATGCAATAATGACTTAAGATACAAACACAGCAGTTCTCTTAACACTTCGACAATAACGCACAACAATCACACAATTCGAGATGTACCCTGGAAACCCCAAACGGGGAAAACCAGCTATTTGTGGGGCTTTCTTCTATATTGAGCCCAGAGCAAAGTAAGTAGAATACAAGTACATACAAGATACGTCAGAAGGATCAACCGAACTTGACAAGGTCAAAACCCTAGATCTACATGCAACAAGTTGATGCATGCACAGAGGATATGTGCCCTAACTGTCAACTTGATCTGGATCTGTCTACAGGTAACTATTTGTTGGTATTGTCTCTCTCACAACATTGCTCTAATCTGCTCAGCAAAAGAAGAAAGCCAATTGCTAGATCTGATGATTGCGCCCCTCTCTCTGCATGGAAAAGTGTGCCCTCCATCCAAGTGTCAGATGCTCATATAGAATCAGATCTCAACAAATATGAACTTTGATTGTCACAGTCCTTCCTCAAACACTGAGGCAAGGATACTTCGAAAGTCTCAGTTGCTCAATCGATCAACTGGATGCAACACGAGCTCCTCTCTCTTCTGGAAGTGCGCCCCTCTCTCCTCTGAAAGTCGCCCTCCTCGATCTCTGAAGAATCCATACTGATGAACTCTCTATGTCCTCAGTAACTGGGAACCAAGTGCCTCTAATCAAGTGAGGTCTGATCCAGCTCAAATCACCTCACTCTCCCTACTGCAAAAGCTCCTCTCTCTCTCAAAAAGTCGCCCTCTGCATGCACAATGCGCCCTCCTCACCCTGACTGATCTCTCTCTAATAAGCCAACTGAGTAACCTCTTTCGGGGAACTCCTGCCTCCTTATATCATCTCACTGATCAATTAGGTTTACCAAGAACCTAATATCACTGCATGTAAAAAATCCATTTTGCATGCATCTTTTAATTAACAGTTGTACATGCAAAGCTCATGCATGCATGAGGCAAAACACCCCGGAAGGTCCACATGCATCCGCCAATGGATTCATGCCACTGAGTACAATGCATCTCACCCTCTACTCCATCTGATGCCTATACTACTGATGTACTTGGAAGGTCTCTCCTGACGACTCCAACTAAAGAAAAATTACTCTACAAAAACAAGGAAACCGGATGACATGGCTTCTTCTTGCAAAGAAGATGTTGTTAGCATTTGATAGCTCGGTGGCACTCCTGCATCAGGTGCCTAGGTGTAGGGGTCAATAACTTGAAGTCTCAGTTATATTCCTAAAGTGACTTTAGTAATGTGTTTTTTATTAAAGTACCTTTTTGATGTGACTTTATGTTTTTAAAGTGACTTTAAGTCATAAAGTGTACTTTTTAAATATTTAGGGTTAAGTGACTTTTCAAAAAGAAAAATGTTTTGTAAAGTTCACTTAGGAGATCTAAGTGAACGAGAGATTAGATCCCAGCCATAGATCTCTTGGCCAAGATCTAATCTCGTCCATTGAAGTGAAAAGTCATGAGAAAAACCCTAATAGGGTAAATAAAAGTGCATGAGACTTCATTTTTTGGCACACATTCCCAAGAGAGAGTCTTTGGAGAGTGGCTAGAATTCCAAGGAGGAGCTTGGTGAGGAGTGTGAGAAACACATCTGTAAGAGAGAGTGAGAGATAGAGCTTGAAGGAGAAGAGGAGAAAGAGACAGCTTGAAGGGGCGCACTTCCCAAGGAGAGGGTGGCACGCTAATCAAGAAGCATCTTCAGCAGTGTTAGCTAGGCCATAGAGTAGAGTTTTTCTGGGAAGCATAGCAGGAGTTAGTACACGCATATCAAGGCAGATTGGGTGCATTAAATGCTGGAATAATTTCTGTACTAGTCCGTACTATACTTACAGCATTTCCAGCACGCAAATCGAGGCAGTACAGAGCTGTGGTTACTGCTGGACTTGGTCGTACAGCTGCTGAGATAGTGGCAACCTGTTGGCACAAATTTCGAGGTGTCTGGAAGGACTGTGGGAGATAAGTACAGTGATATTTTACTGCTGAAAATGACTGCTGTAAATTCTAAGAATTTTTCTTTCATGAGCTAATAAAAATCTCTCTTGTGGACTGGTTTTCCCCAAGGGTTGGGGGGGGTTTTCCAGGGTCAAATTTGACCAAAATACTGAGTTTTATTGTGTATGACAGTTTGCTGTTAATTATGATTTTCCGCTGCTAAAGTTGCTTGATGAACAGTATATTAGCTTACAGATGCATAGAAAAGTGAATGCCAGTTAAATGTGCTAGTTTGCATGCCTGTAGAAGTTTAATATCAGAGGTACATTAAGTGTTTGACAAATCTGTCCATGAACTGTGTGTGAGCAATTTTTGGGTTTTGTCATTTTTCAACAGATGTTCCATTTGAATTCAAGGATCCTGATTATCCTACAGATGCAGAAAATGAGATAGCTTTTGCTTCTCTCGATTTGTCAAGATTTCCTGGGCATTTTGATGAGCTTCCAGAGATTTTTTGGTTCCCATTCGATTGCAGTCGTGGTAAAGTTGGGGACCATGTTCAATGGTTCATGACGATGGCTGAAGAAAATCACGTAAAAAGGGAAGAAAGCCTTTACATGAGAACATTTATTCATCACTTGGGAGGAAAGCCTCTTGCTTGGTTCGTGGTCTTAGAAAAAGCGACAATATCATCGTTTGCAGAATTAATAGAAGCCTTCTGTAGCCACTGGGATCCTGAGCACCGTGACAAATGGATGCCTTATGTTGAAGATGCAAAGAACTTGTTTGATGAAGAAATTCATGAAGATCAATTCTCAGAAGTTCTACTTGAAGAAACTATTGCTCAAGACCAAGAAAGTAAAGTAGTTACAGAAGATGAAGAACAAGAGGCCTCAGTTAAAGAAACTGAAGAATGTACAGAAATGGTGAGTGCTCCATATCCTCAAGTTACAATTTCTTATGATATGTTGGCTCTCTTGGAAGAAAGTTACAGGTATGCGGAAAATGATGATTACTGGAAGTCCATTGGTCCACCGATGTATGATTCTTCAAGGCCTTGCAACATCATAATAGACTGTCTCCTGAGTATATATATGGATGAAGAAGCTTGCTCTTCCTACGATGAAGAATGGATCAATCCCTTTTCCTTGCTAAAGGGAGCAGTGGTGCAAGATGTGATCCATGTTGACAATGCTCTTGTGCAAAGCCTCTCAAGCATCTCTCAACTACATTCTACAGGAGGTATTCAGCCCTTTTTGTCTAGCATCGGTAAGTGTTCAACGATGTTTTCCAATCACGACAATACAGGTATATGGACAGGTATGATCTTATTTTCGCATTGTCATGATTTATATTGTTTATCTTTTCGATTGAAATGTGAAGGTTGTATTTATGTAGTTGACAATTTTGAAATGACAAAGATCGTTAGGGATACTAACACAATAATTATAAAGAATTACAATATGCATGTATTTCCAAGGGATTGTCCAAACAGGTTACAGCTGATACGTGAAGATTCGCAAGGCCCACCTTCACAAGTGCTTTCTCTAATGGACAACCAAGCAATCTTGAAGCAAAATTTTTCTTCAATGCATCAGCCAGATGGTCCATACAATAGTCCAGTGGAAGCTTGGATAAATGGGGCTTGTGAAAGAGATTCTTCGCCATGGCAGCAGTATTTCAGCTCACAGATTCCCGTAGCCAACCAATCCTCATTTTTCATCATGATGGAGATCTTGGTATAGGTTTGCTTCGTGATTGATCAGGTTTTATAATGGATTCTATCCAAAGACAAAGGTAAGGCAACATGTATGAATGGCTTACTCACATGGTTACATTGGTGGTATGATTTTACCTAGTCCTTTATACTTCCTCATGTTAGCGTAGGTAGGTAGATTAGGCATATATAGTTATCTATGCATTGCATTTGGCATTCTTCATGTTGTCATAGGTTAGTCGTTTGTTTTTGCATTGATTTAGTCTTATTCGACGAACAAGGCAAGATGGAAGTGTCTGCCTCTGGGTATTTTGATGTCCTCGATCATTTGATGTGTGTGTAGGTCTACAGCGATCAAGATGATTCTTGGATTCTCGAGCACCCTCAAGAGGAGTACTCGTCCCGCAGTTGGAGCCAGTGTTACGATGGTATTAGCACCAGCGTACCTGCAGAGATGCCCCAGGAAGAGGGTGTCTTTTTTTTACCAGGAGGAGTGTTTAGCCAGCTCATTCTGAGGTAGGGGCATGGCCAGACCCTCTAACTTATCTTCTGGAAGTACTATGGCTTAATGGCATCGCTGACTGCCTCATGAAAGGGTTTGAAACCTTGAGGTTGGTGTCCGGGTCTTCTAGGGGTGGGTCACTAGGTCACAGCCCCCCACCTTGTTTCGACACTCCAGCGGCGATTGTTCCAGCACTGAGACTCAGTCTTATATTCTGGAGCACATCCAGCACCCTCCTAGTCCTTTCAGTTCAGCAGCACCCTCCCTCTGGGCCCTCCTTTAGAGGATGAATTCGCCCACCTGGCAAACTATTTACTTGCTAAAAGGGGGGGGACGTTGACGGTTTTTCATCACTGTTGGGGTTAGTTGGGGCATGACGACCCCCCTGTACAGTTTGGCCTTTCATTTCATCAAATTTGGCCTTGTTTAGCCATTTTTGCTCAAGTAGGGGTCAAATATGGGAAAACACCCAATTTACCGACTACTTTGATTATTTTTATATTATTTTAATTCTAATTTTAAGTTGACATTTTTAATGTTAAATTTACCTTACTTTATATAAAAGTGAGTGTGAGATCAAATAAATTAGATCTCCTCACTTCATTTTCAGACATCAACTTTTCGGATAAGATCATTATGTCTGCTATTTGCCCTAATTAGGGCTCTTTGAAGGAAGGCACTCCTTGATGAAGGTTCTTTTGCAAGTTTGAAGCATTTGTTGGAAGTCTTTCTTTTTTTCATGCCATTGCTAAAGTGAAGCTAGAGTTATTTGCTTAACACATGCACTTGGAGGTATCTATACTTTTTATGTTTGATGTCTCTATGTCAATTGTATGAAAGTGATGCTTGTTAGGGTTTGATGGAAGCCATTGTTGCTTCATCTTTTTCTTGATTTGCATACCATTTTCGGCATTGGTCACCATTGCAATCAAGCTTGAGCTTTAGGTCTTCAAGTCTTGCTTAAGCTAGGCTTCCTCTACAGATCCTAGAGATTATGGAGGTGAAGCTCTAGTTAGCCAAGCTTGCCAAGTACCATTTCAAGGAGAGTCTCTCCTCTCATTCATGCCCTAGGTTGTGGTGACTAGCTCTCTTTTGATGCCCTAGTTGTTCAACTACTTCATTAAACCTACTTTTCTGAAGTTTCTTTTGTAATTATTAGTTTAATTAGTTTATATTTCTAATTTTCTGAGTTATATGATATGCTATCAAGCTTATTTCATAACTATTAGGTTATTGGCATTTTTTATCTGAATTTAATTAGTTTATTGTTGAGTTAGTTGTGTTTGTTAGTGCTAAAATCTAAATAAAATCCTAAACGCAACCCTAAAGTCCTAGTTGCACCCACTAAATTTTCAATGACCTAGCCTATCCCTTCCTTTCCATCGAGGCTCTTCTTCACACTCGAACCAGCCTCCTTATCCAATCCGCAGCCACCTCCTCCTGCCCCATGGAATCCCCTTACTAGCCCCTTTTTCCAGCATTACCTGTATCTGCCCTCGGCCGCCCATCAACCTGCTCGGCCTTCCGTTTTTTCCACCTGTTACCTTCCTCGAGCCAGTCTCCTCCAGCCGCACCTTCTACATACTCTCTGTGGCCTCTACCCGAGCCCCTCCTTTGCTGCCAGCCATAACCCGAGCCCTTCTTCCACTCACGCAGCCCTCAGCTCTTCCGACCTGTGCATTCCCCGCAGCTCCCTCTCCCTTTGGCTCGACCTCCCATCCGTCTCCTTTTCTTCTCCACGTCCGTAGCCCTCACCCTTCGTAGCCCTGCTAACTCCACCAACCCGCGGCCTTATTCCAACCGAGCTTTCACTGCTCCCATCGCGGCCTTCACCCTGCTGCAGCACCCTTTCTTCCCCAGGGCTTCTGCTGCTCCTCCCATCGCGGCCTCTCCTGTCCCGTGATCCCTTCCTCTCTGCGTCCATCACCACCACTCGTCCACGACCATACTCACAGGCCTTCCCTTTAGCCGCAGCCATCCTAACCTCGCAACTCCTCCCTCTATAGCTCCCCTCCTTCTCGGCTGTGACCATTTTGCTGCTACACGATCCGTGTCCCACCGCAACTTGCTAACCCCGCGACCTCCTCCATCCACTGCCCTAACCCGCAGTCACCCCCTCGCTAGCCCGCAGTTGCTCCTCCCTGCGTTCGTTCCATTAGTCGCTGCCTTCTTTTCCCTATCACCCTCACGGCTTTCCTTCCACTCCAGGGCCTTTCCTCAACCTAGCACCGGTCTGCACCATTGCAGACCTTGTGCGCCCATCCATTTTCCTTCTTCTGCACACAACAAAAACGTCAATTAGAAGTTAGTATTTTATTTTTTTATTTTTAGTCAAATTAATTATCTTATTTGCTAGTATTGTGAACTATTTTTGGTGTATTATAACCTTCAAAAATTATATACAACATAACGTGGAACATTACTTCACATTTAGATTTAGAATCAAAGTCGGACCGACTTTTATTAAATTGGAATGGTTGTGACGTTATAAGAATTACTTTTTTAAAAGGGTAATATTTTCATAATTTTAATCAGTGATTTAATTATTTGGGTGAGTTAATAACCTTTTTAATTAGTTGGTGATTTGTCATTTACAATAGTAATATTACGATGAATAATCCTTCATAAGAAAACTCCCATACTCTATTGAATGACGTTTATGATTATATTTGAATGCATTTGGTCATTGATCAATACTTGCTCCTCTTAGTTTATATGTATACTTACATTTTGGTTATTGAAGTTATCATGCACAAATCCACTGAATGAAAGGTATCGAAACTACACTTGAGGCATACTTGGTTGTTGGTTAATGATTATTGGCAATATAGTCTTTTGATCCAATATTGATTATTTGATATATATTTCATTGGTTCATGGACTAAAGTGGAATGCATTGACTCCATTTAGGCATTGGTCTAATCATAAGGATTGCACAGAAATATAGTTTGTGGTTGTTTCAGTGTTCCTACAGGATTGCATAAGGGTACTTCTCCTTGGAAGCTTTCGGCTTCCGAAGAAGTTAGAACAGTGATCGAGGTGACATTCAGTCACTCTTCTTATTTATGCTTACTGGCAATTAGCCCTGCTAATTTGCCCGGTAACAGTTGGTTTTCCCTGTTTGGGGTTTCCAGGGTACATCTTGAGTTGTGTGATTGTTGTGCTTTATTGTTGAAGTGTGAAGAGAACTGCTGTGTTTGTACCTTAAGTCATTATTGCATTATTGATTTATAGAGACTCAAACCGCTTGAATTCTCAGGGCATCAAGAGGGAATAGTGATCTATGGATAAAATTAATAGTTCTTTGGAACAAGTATCGTCATGTTTCTCTTGTAGGTCATAGCACACGATCTTTCCTACAAGTCAAATTTAGTCATATGATGAGTAACTTTCCATGTAATGACAACTTCTTATGCATGATGTACACAATCATGTAACCAATGCATCTTAGCCAATGCTTCAACAAAACACTCATCCATATCCTGTATACACACGGTAACCATCTAGATGCCTTCCATCTCTACCAGAACATACTATTAAGAGTGTGCACTGCTCTCAACATGTTAGCAAAGAGGTTTCATCCTAGACTAGCTCCTTCAAGGACTTATGGGATGTTGTGCAGCACTATAGGCCACTTATAACATGCACTACATGAGCTTACTGCTAGTCAATCTTAGTCATATATAAGTGCATAAAAGAAAATTGTATCACAGATCTACATGTAACTGTTATGAGCAATATCCTTCAAAAATACTCAGGAATTAAAATGACAGTAAATACTTATCTCGTTGATTGAGTTGTCATTGATGCCAACATGGACATGCAGTGGCCCTTTTAGTTGTCATTGATGCCACCAAGATCCCCTCCAATGGACAAGTTTGATGGACAGGTATGGACTTAATAATGGATACCATATATGGACTTAATAATGGATACCTGCACATATTCATGGTATCTCTTGTGGGGTACTTTGCACAAGTTGGAGTCCTCTTCCCACACACAGTGGCCAACTGGATGATAGCATTCACAGGTGTCAACATGATGGTTGCATGGTACCAGTACCCTCACATGTGGTACCTTGGCCCTTGGAACCCACATACATGATGGCATGTTGCACATGATAGCTTGATGTATATAGTTGATTGCTCTTAAAGTCCGTGCTATGATGAGTGCATGGTGGAGCCCTCTTCTTAGTTGACATATCCTTGAGATATGGTTCCTTGGTTATGATGCACCCATACATGGTCATATACTTGGTTGAGATGCCCTTATGCCCCTTTCATAAAATGAGGTTTGGCATCTTACTCTTGGTGGTCATGATTTGATGCAAATGATCATGGTTCTTTTGCTTTGGAGGTTTGGGCCTTGAAGCCCCACACACATGGCCCTCTAACATATGTTGAAGTCCACTTGATGAACCATGGTTACATATGGATCTTGTGGCTTAGGATCCACACAATTGATGGCATGATCATATCCTAGCATATATAGTATGACGCCCTAGTTGATGATGAGATTCACGATGGAGTTTGTGATTATAATGCCCCCATGCATGTTGAATGATGATATCATCCTTGGCTCTTGCCTGATGATGTGGAAAACCTTTTGGAGAAATGCATGTGGGTCTTGGAACCCACATATGTGGTTCAATAGTCTTTGGAGCCACTACATATTTGATGATGCCCATGGAGCCCCCTGCTTAATTGATTAAACCCTTAAAGTCTTTGATTGTGATGGATGGCTATGATCTTGCATGGAGGTATGATGAAGAAGCTTTTGAAGAGGCCCTTGAACCCACAAGATGGTCTTTAAGCCCACATGCTTAATGGTGGTTGGTAATAGCACTTTGTACCCTTATCCTTGAGGTCTTTGATAACCATGGCTATCAAAGACATAGTGATGGCACACATCCTTGAAGAGACCCATGTGTGTGTGGAGCCCCTTGCTCATAGGAAATGCTTACTACTTGATGCATTTGATTGCACATGAAGGCTTGGGTTTTGGAACCCACTTAAATGGAGGTTTGATGAATCTTGGAACCACTTACATATGGCAAGAAGTCCTTGCATGATGATGCAATTATCACACTTGGGATATGGAGCATTCTTGTGGAGTCCTTGGTTGATATGGCAAAGATCTAGTAGTCAAAACTTGAAGCCTTTGTGATCTTACACGTCCAAGCATTAAAGAAATTTTAATTTTAAAATTAATTTTATGTTAAAATTGGTGTCGGCCTAGTCAAAGTAAAAATAAAAAAAGGGGGAATAAAATATAATTTACAAGGTCGGCCAGCTATTTGATGTCCACATAACAGTGTATATATACACCCCTCACTTATTTCGTTTGGGCAAGCAAGTTATAAGTTATATAAGCTCTGAATTCGTGGAATGAATCAGCCCTGAGGCAGCCGCCGTATGAAATTATGCTCTGATCTCTATGAAAGAAAAGTCGTAGCAAGGAGTAGATGAAGTTTTAATAGCACTTGTCTTGGTTATGAAAATGTACAGCCACAGAAGTGAAGGACTCTATCAGAACTCGGGTATACAGCTGTAGAAAAGGATGATTGAAACATGAATTAAGGATAGCAGCAGTGTTTTAATGTTAAGTATGTTCTCTTTGTAGCAGCAGGATGTGTGACAGATTTTATGTTGAAAAGTTGGCATTATGAAGATGTTATGAAAACCCTAGTATGTAATTTTGTATGACTATTCATATACTATAGTTCTGAATATTACATTGTCACTGTGCAACAAAGTTTGAAAAATCGAAATCGGACTCGGAATCGGTCGAGGGTCAACTCCGAATCGGAATCGGAATCAGTCATAAATCGGCCGATTTGAATTTAATGAATCGGTTTACTCAAAAATACACAAAATATTTAAATTTTAAAGAAAAACAACATTTTCAAGATTTTAGGACTGTTGTTATGACCTAGACTTGTTGTTTGAAGGCCAAAGAGCACCTTTACTTGTTGTTTAGGGCTGCTTTCATCCACAGTACTGCTCACAATTTATTTTTAGCCTTTAAGGTGATTTTCATGACTTTTTACTGCTACAAAGGTCATAACAGGCACATGTTTGCTTCAAAAATTTTGTACGAGGGTTTGAACAACTTCAACCTAAGTTGCATGAAACGGGGAAACGAGGACGAAACGGAGAAACCTCAAAACAGGGGAAACTTGACCCCCAAAATTGTGGAAATGTGGAAATGCAATATATATATATATATATATATATATATATATATATATATATTAAATTAATAAATTAGCAAAGACATTTACAAAAATGAATGTGAAATATAAATCATCAATCATACATGTCAACGAATCATTGCCTATATTGGGATCCTATTCATCAATAGCACCCTATGCGTCCCTCCTCTAGGCTCTAGCCCTTGCCTCTAACTCGAATTTCAAAGTTGATCCTCCAAGGACATTAGTCAACGACTCAACACACTACAATTTTGATGAAACTTCCTAATCCAATCGCTAAAATAAAGTAGAAAAAGCTTTCGATGCTTGATAAGTGATTTTGCATGAGTGAAGAGTACATTTTTATTAAGGTCATGATAGAGGAATTCAACAATCAACACCACCAACATCAAGGTACATATAGGGGTTGATGTGCTTGATTAAATGCCAATTCCATACCCTCATACATGATAGAATCTGGTGGAAACCTTGCAATCCTAAAATCCTGAAAAACTATTAAGTCTGATGAATTTTGAATGGGATCTAAAAATCTACTTTTTGCATATGAAGTCCGATGAAGTTGGAACCACTCTCAAACATCCTGAAACAATTAATGGTAATGTTAAAAATTTAAGTAAAAGTGACATTCTCCTTAACATTCTCCTTATCTTTTATTTTCCATCCTTTTACTTTAAGAATTTAACATTACCATTAGTATCACCAAGTACTACAGCACCATGGGGATATAGGTTAAAAATTCAAAAACAATTTAAAAAAACCATTTTTTAATAGCCCACAAGCCCACACCAAAAAATCGGCCGATTTTTGTCAAAAATCGGTGGACCAGATCGGTTCGGTACCAAACCGGTCCTCCGATCCGATTTGGAGACCGGTTTGAACCGGTCTTGCCTTAAATCGGTGAATCAGTCGATTCCGATTCCGATTTCACCGATTTTTAAAACACAGTTGTGCAATAAAAGGGTTGTATTTACTTGGGTAACATATGTATAGAAACTATCTCAAATCTCAAAGATCTGAGAAGTATATTGACAGAGTGATGAGCCTAGGAAGGCTGATGACTGTAACAAGTAGATAAATTTTGGGCTGCTAAATACTGTGAAATTCGGGTTGATACTCAATGAGAATTTCTTAAGACTAGATCTCATGGAAACATCTGCAGCATTGTTTGTAAGGCAGCCTTACCCTAGGTTGCAGGGAAGCATAGTCGCCCCCCTCGCCCCCACTTCGGAAGCTAGCTTCCGGCCGAAGCTACCCGAAAGCTAAGCAGAGTCGCGCTTTCGTTTTGCTTCCGACCAGAATCGAATTTCAGAAGCTCGCTCCCGCTCAATTTGCAGCGCTCCCTGCCACTGTCTAAAAGCGTTTAGGAAGCAATCGGAAGCTTTGCTTCCTGATCGCTTCCTCATTGATTCCGAGGTCGCTCCCTGCCGCGTTAAAAAACGCTTCGCTTAGCTCCCTTCATCGCTTCCCGACACTTCCTTGGACGCTTCGCGTCAACCGGTGGATTTGAACATGATTTCGAGCTAATGGGGTCCACGTTTCGGGTTTTGGAGGGGAGGAATAGGACTTTGAGGGATAAATCCCTCCTCCACACTCCATTTCTCACTTTGCTTTGCTTGAGAAGAGAAGAGAGGAGAGGAGAGGAGAGGAGAAGAGAAGAGGAGAAGAGGAGAGGAGAAGGTGCCATCAAGCTTGGTTTTTTCTTGGAGATTGAAGAAGGTTGGTTGCTTGGCAAGTTGGCACACTCACTACCATTGGACATCCAAATAGGTAGGCTCTAAACCCTTTCTTGTTGATTTGCTTTGTGTTTGAACTTGAAGTTTTGATGCTTGAGAATTGAACTTTTGAAGTTTGAAATTTGACTAGAATCTAGAATGTCATTGTAAATGTTCCTCTCCTACTCTTTCCCATGCTTTCTCCATCATTCTATTGCAAGGCAACAGGTTAAATCTCTAGCTCCACTTCCAACTTCCAAGTCCAACAAACATCATGATGGGTTTATGGTTTCTTTTGTTGGTTTCATTTGTTATTTTGATGATGTTCATTGAAAACCGGAGGAGGAATGAGGGAGAGGGATAGGATGAAGAAGTGGGTAGTGGCACATACCGTGGAGAGGAGGAGGGAGGGGAAGAGGAGGAGGAGGGAAACCGAATGAAAACCAAGGAGGACTCAACACCCTTGTGGAAATATGTCACCAAGCAGGGAGGAAGCAAGGGGGGTGGAACTGCCAAATTTGGTTGCCCCCATTGTAAAAGGACTTACACGGGTTCATATACCCGTCTGAGAAGACATCTATGTGGGAACATGCCATGTGATGAAAACAAAACTGTAGGAGTTTGTGTTTGCCCAAATGTGCCATCAACATAAAGAGACATGTATAAGAAGAAAGAATTTGAAGCACAAAACAAATCAAAAGCATCAAGGGTTGACTAGGACCCCTCAAACTAACCAAGAACTCGAGGGCCATCCACCCAAGGTAGTGGATTCTCACACCCTGGGTCACGCAGGACAATATCAGATTTCCTTGACCAAGGTGGTAGGGATGACGTGGATGCAAAAGTGTTTCGGTTTCTCTATGCATGTGGCATACCATTCAATGTCCTTCGCTCACCCCTATCGGCATGAAATGGTAGAGGTCATTCGCACTGCTCCAGTGGGATACAAGAGCCCAAGGTATGACAAAGCTAGAACTATGGGGCTTGACATGCAAAGAGGCAAGACCAAAATGCTTTGGGGCAATTCACAAATGCTTGGAATGATTATGGGGTATCAATTGTATCAGATGGATGGACAAATGTAAAAGGAAAGCCATTGATAAATGTTCTTGGTGTGTCTGCAACTGGTGCAGTCTTCCTTCCAGCCCATGACTAGTCAGATAAATTCAAGACCGGCATGAACATTGCAAAACTCCTACTCAAAACCATTGAAGCTATTGGTCCATACAATGTCATCCAAGTCATAACCGATAATGTTGCTAATTGAAAGTCAGCAGGAGCAATCATTGAAGATAAACACCCCAAAATATTTTGGTCTGGGTGTTTGGTTCACACAATGAACCTTTTGATGCACAACATCATTAAGTTGAAGGAAAATCAATACAAATGGATTGGTGAATTGTACAAAAAGGGCAAGAAGATGATAAGATTTATAACCAACCATAGCAATGCCCATGGCATTTTCCGCAATCACTCAAAGTTGGAGCTATTGAAGATAGCAAAGACTAGATTTGCTAGCTACTACCTCACTTTCAGACGCTTTTTTAAGGTAAGAGAGGCATTGGCTAGCATGGTATCAAGTGAGTCATGGCAGGTCTTGAAAGATAGGGCTACATCCGCATCTGACAGGCTTGATTTTCAGGAGGTGGAGGACACAGTTCTTGATGGTCAATTTTGGGTAAGTGTCATGTATGTTTTGCAGTTCACAAAGCCCATTTATTACATGATTTGGTTTGCAGATACAGATAAACCGGTGATTGGGGAGGTGTATGAGTAGATGGATAGCATGCTGGGCCAAATTAAAGATATTGTTGAACAGAAAGATCCCATCTTGTATGACCATATTCACACACATGTGGTCAAAAGGTGGGAACATCTCAACGTTCCACTGCATGCCTTAGCGTATGTGTTAACACCAAAATATTATTCTCCATCTTGGTTGGCCAAACCAGCACCTGGGGGTGGGGTTAGGAGAAAGCCCCACACAGATCCAAAGGTACAAGTTGGGTACACGGCTGCTATAGACAAGTTGGTCCCTGATGCAGAGGAATGTGACATATTGCGCAGTGAATTAAGCAAATACCTCTGTGAAATTGGTCCATTTGGTACTTTGCATGCAATCAGAGATTGAGATAGGGCGCCTCCTATCGAATGGTGGAACATGTATGGCTCAACATGCCAACGCTTGAATAAATTGGTTGTCAGAGTGCTTTCACAAGTAGTTAACAGTTCCTCTGCAGAAAGGTGTTGGAGCACCTATAGCGTCATCCACTCAGTGAAAAGAAACCGATTAAATGAAAACCGAGTAGAAAGCTTGGTTTATGTACATTACAACTTGAGGTTGTTGACTCATTATTGTGAGCGTGCCAAAACTGATAGATCATATGTCACTTGGGACAACAATCCGGAGGAGCATAAATTGGAGGATGGAGCCTTAGCTTTAGAGCAAGCTTTAGAGCACTTGGAGGAAGGGCTTTTGGGCGATGAGGATGACAATGCAATACCAATGCCGCCGCCATCTTCTACCTTGTTTCCAGATGCACCATCTTTTCCTAGAGGTTCAACTTCACGACCTCCATCTGCATCAGTGAGGGGGGGTCGTGCAGGATCGAGTCTTGGATGTGGCTCAGCATTGGTGGCTACCAGGGATGATAATCCCACTCCCATTGTTCATAGAGCACGAGAAAAGAAAATGGAAATTTCTCGTGGCAAGAGGAAACATCCATAAAATCTACTTTTCTTGTATTTTCTTGTTTACAGTACTTTCAAGTTTTTGCACTAATGCAGCAACCGTATCCGGTTGGACTCTTAATAGTCGTATCCGACTTTCATATTGAATGATAAATAAGAATAATATATTAGATGATGCTGATAAAATTACAATAAGATCGCCTTTATAGGGCTTGAGCAAGCATAGTGAAGGGTTACGCCCTTTCACTAGTAACCTAATAATCTATTAATTTATAAATAATAATATTAATTAAATATTCACAGCATTGCCTTCCCCTTAGGAAAGCTTTGTCCTCAAAGCTTGAGTATTTTCCTAATGTCGTCCTTCATTCAGATTCGGCGTCGGTATTAGAATCGGACGAGATTTCTTGTGCAGAGACTTGTACTTCCTCTCTATTGGTGATTCTGCACTGTATTGTCTGGTTGTTCCTACATTTATGGCCTAGGGTCCAGTCATCACCGCATCGACGACATATGTTTTTCTTCTTTTTTCTATTACCAGAGTAACTATTAGATGACTTTGATCTATTTTCCATTTCATAGGCATATGATTGAGGTTTGTGGCATTGATGGTCGAGTGACCAAGTATCTGCACAATACCTACATTGTGTCTCTTTTTCTTGTCGATAATGGTTACCACCTGTTGTTTTTATTCCTTCCAATTTGCGTTCTACGGATTTTGCTTTAGGTCTTGTTGCTTCTACGTTAGGTATGTCATGTAACTTTAACTCTTTTTGGAGGTATGGTTTAAGACCTCCTAAATAGGTTTCGATTCTTTGTTTGTCAGACAACCCAAATACTCGTGTCGATAAGGATTCCCACTGATGTGTGAATTCCTCAACGCTTCCAACCTATTGTAATCTGGTAAGTTTACTGAAAAAATCATCTTCTTTGATTCCTTGAAACCTATTAAAAATATCATTTTTGAACAAGTTCCAGGTGTAGGTAAAATTGTCTCTCTTCCACCATAAGTAACAATTATAGGCGTACCCTTCCATATGCATTGATGCATATTTCACCTTCTCCTCGTCAGATTGAATATTGTAAATGTCGAAGTATTTTTCCACTTTGTTTAGCCAAGCAACGCATTGGTCTTCACTTCCATTGTAGTTCGACAACTCTATTTTTGCCTTAGGTGGGTACACTATGTAAGGGTGATATTGATTGCCTTTTGCTTTATGGTTTGATGGTGGATCGGAACTACTAGATGATGTAAGTGACATATTTGAACTGCTTCGTTGTTGGTGGTGACTTTTAGCTTTTTTATTCTCTACTATCTTACTGATAGCTTCTATTTTGTTGTTTAATCGTGCCTCCATATCTGGCAGTAGTTTTGTTTCTATCTCTTGCTTAAGCGTCGCATTGTTAATCTTTATTTCTTTTTGCAATTCTTCTTGATTCTTGGCAAGTGTTTCCTGTGTGAAAATATGAAATAAGGCATCTAGCATGTCTAGACTGCTGACTTGGTCTGTCTTATGCATTAGTCTTTGTAACACCTCCATTAATGTATTATGGTTCTGCGTCATGGTGCTCAAGTTCTGGGTTATGGTGTTTATGTTTTGAGTCATAGTACTCATTTTGTCATCCAAGTCTTTTTGTTTTTCATTCAGGATGTCAAATTTTTCATCCAGCCTTCTTTCTAGTAACAAAACAACTTCGTCTTTGATTTATTTTTTAAGCACTGTATTGTTATTTTTCATCTCTTCCTTCAAGTTTTTTTGGTTAGCGACGAGGGATTTGATGTCCTTCTCCAGTTTTTCGATTTGCTCTTTTAGTTCCGCCATGGTCTTGGACCTTGTAGGTGGAGGTGTGTACTTTGACGCTATTTTGGCTTGTGAGGGGTGGAAAAATCTTTTTTACTGAGGATGGTGAGATTTCAAGGATAATAATTAATTATTATATAATAAAATCTTTATTTTATTATTTTGTTTTAATAAAACAAATTAAAATATTATAAATATATTATAATATTTTTTATTTTTTTTGCAGGTCGTGGAGGTGAGAACGACGGCGCACTGAGGAAATGGAACTGAGGGCTGGCTGGTGAACAGGCGAACGTGATGAGGGCGGCGCGTGGAAATGTGCAGGAGGCTACATGGAAGTGAGCACGTGTGGTTACGAGAGGAGCAGAGAGAGTCGGGCGGTGGGGAGGATGGGAATGGTGGAGCAGGCAAGAGCAGGTGGAGTGCGAGATGGGAGGAGCGTGAGACTGGTGGCTCGCGGGAAGGGAAGCAACGCAGAAGAGGGTGAGGTGCAGGGCAGGTGTGGGAGTGAGAGCAGAGGCATCGAGTGTGGATGGGGTGCGCAGATGGATGTTGGGCAAGAGACTGGTGGATGAAGGATGGGAGAGGGTGGGTGGGGGAGTGCGGATGGGCAGGGAGAAAATGAGCAACGATCAGGCGGCGCATTTGGAGGAGGGAGGCGTGTGAGCAGGAGGAGGGAAGTGGCAACGAAGAGGAATAAGGACGACAGAAACAGCAGTGTGGAGATGAGAGAGGGAGGATGAGCCGAATCTGAGCTTAGGCCAAAGGAGTGAATCCGCTCTGATACCAAATGCAGCAACCGTATCCGGTTGGACTCTTAATAGTCGTATCCGACTTTCATATTGAATGATAAATAAGAATAATATATTAGATGATGCTGATTAAATTACAATAAGATCGCCTTTATAGGGCTTGAGCAAGCATAGTGAAGGGTTACGCCCTTTCACTAAGAAACCTAATAATCTATTAATTTATAAATAATAATATTAATTAAATATTCACAGCAACTAAAGACTCTTTTATATTTATTATCGTATATTTTGTAAACATTACATGGCATTTCAAGTTTGAAGTTGAACCTACCTTTGAATTTGAAGTTCACTATTTGCAACTTTGCATGATTGAGTCATTGACTGCATAAAAGCATATTATAACTCTTTGGTAATGAATATGATGCTTCATGAATTGTTTCAACTTTCAAGTTTCATTTAATGGTTGATGTTCTCTGTTATAGACTATGTCACTATAGTTTGGTAATTGGTTACCTGGTAACTTTGGTTACAACTTACAAGTACTAGTGATGACAAAATGTTTATATATTGAAAATCGAAGCTTTAAGGTTGAATCTTGATGTTATAACTTATGGAATCATGGATACTAGAGTCTGGACCTATGGTTGATGAATTCACTAGTAAATGATTAATGAAATGATGTTATATGGTATTAACTATTATTGTTTATTTCATGTTTTTATCCTTTCCATAACTAATTCAACATTCTACACGCATTTGTTGACATATATGCATCAAAATATATAAAAATATATATATTATATAAAAAAGGCTTCCGGAATGCTTCCTAGCCGGAAGCTTTTGAAAATTTCGCTTCTCGCTCCCGCTCCCGCTCCCAAGTAACCTTGGCATTACCCTATGTGAAAATCTGACTTTTGAAGTGCACTAAGGAAGCCACAGTAGGCAAGCTAAGTTGCACTAAAGCAGATACGGAAATGGATACAAATACGGGGGGGGAACAAATACGATACGGCGGGGAAACGGCATATATATATATATCACTTGGGGGGGGGGGAACGGATACGACAAATTTTCAAAAAATCAAAATACGATACGGCGAGGAAATGGCATATATATATATATATATATATATATATATATATATATATATATATATCACTGTCATCATAATCATCATATTATTATCATTGTACATCATCGGGGAAATGGATACGACAAATTTTCAAAAAATCCAAATACGATACGGCGGGGGAAACGGCATATATATATATATATATATATATATATATATATATATATATCACAGTCATCATAATCATCGTATTATTATCATTGTACATCATCATCATCACCTGACACTACTATCGAATATCATTAATCATACATGTAACATGATACTATGAAAACTTTTAACTAATATCATTTGAATCCTTATGCTCAGAGTTAGAGTCATCATCTATGTCCTCAACAAAAGTAGATCGAAAATAAGAATCCCAAGCCTGGCTTGATTCCCTTGGGCTTGAAGGCACCTGTCCAACACCAATGTTCACATCCTCTGGCTATGGAAGTGGGTCCAAGTCCATCCAAGACAGAGGAGTTCAACAATCAGCACCACCAACAACAAGGTACATAGAGGGGTTGATGTGCTTGATTGAATGCCAATCCCATACCCTCATATATGATAGAATCCAGTGGCAACGTTGAAATCCTGAAATCCTGAAATCCTGAAAAATCATTTTAAGTCTGTTGAATTTTGAATGGGATTAAAAATGTTAAGTCTGTTGAATTTTGAATGGGATTAAAAATTCTACTTTTTGCATATGAAGTCTGATGAGGTTGGAACCACTCAAACATCCTGAAACAATTAATGGTAATGTTAAAAATTTAAGTAAAAGGATAGAAAATGAAATACAAGGAGAATGTCACTTTTACTTTAAGAATTTATATTATCATTTCCCTGAAACATATCCGTACCAATCTGATACGTATCAGTGACGTTTCAAGGCCGTATCCCCCCCCGTTTCAGGATCCGAAACGGGGAACTGCGTTTCACCAAGGTTGCTTAGGTGTTTCCGGTAACTTAGGCTGAAACAGGACCATACTCACTTGATTTTATTGCCTAGATATGCAAAAACTGCCCGGAGGTGCTAACAATTAGCTCAGATTTCTCAGACTTGATATTTAATGTTGCTTACTGCTGCAAAAGATCAGGAACAGGTCTCAGCATGCCCAGGTTTTGGAGATGATGCCGCTGTGTAAGTCAAATGTTGGCCAAACCCTGTAAGGTCTAGCTGTAGCAGGCTTTAAAGCTGATAAAAACAACCCAGATCTGACCCACAATAACCAAGAAACTGCTACAAGTTTTCATATGTTCTTTCTTCCAGTCATTCTGTGAAGAAATCATCTTATACTACTGCTCAGAACCCAAGTCATGGCTGCATGCCCCTACAGGAAACATCAGACCTGTCCAGAATCTGCTTCTCATTTCACAGAATTTAACCCACGTTTGGTTTTTTGCTCACTCTCCGCTGCTAGCCATGCCCAAAATTTGCTTGATCGTGCACAAGTTTGCTGCTTTCTTTACTGCTGCAATATGCCCAGGAGACTCTAAAAAATATGTGGACACCCTATACAAATAGGGGGGTAACAGTGCCCTTTGTCAACTATCTATATTTTCTTAGTCAATGTGATTGTAAGGGGTTCGTAATTGCAAATTATGCTCATCAAGTGCTCATTGCTATATTATGGGGTGTCGATTCATATGGGTGCTACCATACTCCTATAGTAGTATAGTATTCTACAAATCTAGGTATTTTGATTTTCTATAGTAGTGGTCTAGGATCTCATGGCATTGGCCTAAGCAGAAGGGTCTCTATAGGGAGGTTTAAAAGTTGGCCATATAGCTTTCCCTAATAGAGTCAAACCATCCATTGCATGGTCCATATCAAGGATTGACACACAACACTCTTCTAAGCATAGCATACTAGTGACTATAACCAACTCGTTTCCCTTTTATGCACATGTTTCAGGTGTGGGAAGACTGTAGTACCAATACTAGAGTGATTGCTAATAAAATCCGATGATAAAAAAACAGAACAAAATCTCAAAAGAGCATCAAAACAAGAAGAATTCAGATCTACTGCATGGACTCCTTTCAAAATTTCACCCCATATTGGTAATTGCTAATACAAATATATAATGATGGAAAAAAATTCTCAAAAGAGAATGAAGTCCATATCAATTCATACCTATTACATGGACTTCTTTCCACGTTGACCCCATATCCTATCAAGTCAGACAGCCTCATCAACTGCAAAAAATATATTTACTCAGCTAAATAAATTTGCAGAGTTCATCTCCCTATAGATAGAGAAATATTAACAATGTGCAATAAAACCAAAATATATACACCTAAGGCAAAGTTAAGAGTCAAAGACTCAAAACAGACAAGTAGATTTCCAGCAAAATATTTTGTATTGAACCAGAAGCTTTCACATGTATATGGCAATAAGTAGTGGTGTCAAAACAGAAAAACAGCTTGCAGCAAGACAAAAAGTTTTATATTTTTGCACTAATATGAGAGGGCCCAATTCAAGTTTCCTTGAGAAACAGCTCACCTAACTATATTTTATTACAACATTGACACCTTTAATACTTCATCAACATCAACTACTATATCGTAACACATTAACACCTAATAACTGATATGGCCTGTTAACAACTACCTAGCACCCAGTTAGTAATTATTACAGATTAATCATTACATTATTTACCTAACAGAAAATACTAATAGTAAGAAGAAAATGCTGATGTCGCAAGCCCTCCCATACATAAAACTAACAGCTCAAGTTTGTTAGAACAAAGCTAAAATAAAATAGCTAGAATAATACTAGAGCTAAAATAATGCTTTGGACTACATGTTTTCATAGGACTTATATAATAAAGTTTGACAAAATCAATACAATTATGAAAAGATATAATCTTTTTATTTACAAAATAACAAAATATAGAAAATGACCTGAAATTACCTTAATACGGCTAAGAGAATACAGATCACCCAGCAAACGACAGAATTCCTTCTCCATATCAGATGTCACCAATTGCGAATCAAAGTAATTCACGGTGGCCTTGATCAAAGACAAACAAGCAGTGATTGCCCATATTTCCCTCAAACAAAAAGGTAAATTGCGCTGCCAAAAATAGTTCCACTATCAGCAAAACATTCATATATCATAAAAATTAAACATGAATATGCAAACATTATATCAAATTACATTGCAGCACAATTATTTTCATCTTCCCCTAAAATTAAGAATTGAATCTGCTAATACGTTTTTGTTATACACATTAGTAGAAGGCTGCAGAGAGAAGCTTGTACCTCATGCTGTGACAGTGTCTTTGAGAATGAGATAATGAACACGTAACCCCGAGAAGCAACCTCTACTGGACGATTCAATTTGAATAAAAGCTGTCATATAGAATATTAAATTAGACACGTAAATGCCACAATTGATAAGATATATGTAATTATATATCAGTTAATCACTGAGATGTATAGCTAAATTTCTGGAACCCATGATGCATGAGCATAGTCATTTCATCACCACAAATCAAGATGATCTATGTTCCCCTGCAGATAGCAAGTTCAACACAAATGCAAAAATAATTTTGGTCATGTATATCACTTAACTAGGATAATATAATTATCCTGCCAATAACAGATAGCAGTTAATCTGTACCTCTATCAAAATGACAACAGATAGTTGGGACACCAACAAAATTGCATAAAAGCACACAAGCCTAAGTTTCTTCCTAGACGTCTGGCAGAATTCCAAATTAAAGCATAAATATTGTATATTACTTCAACATAACCTATGAAACAAGAATGACATCCAAAAAAGTCAAGAAAGCTGCATATGCTTCCCACCTGCAGATAGCAAGTTCAACACAAATGCAAAAGTAATTTTGGTCGTGTATATCACTTAACTAGGATAATATAATATTCCTGCCGATAACACATAGCAGTTAATCTGTACCTCTATCAAAATGACAACAGATAGTTGGGACACCAACAAAATTGCATAAAAGTACACAAGCCTATGTTTCTCCCTAGATGTCTGACAGAATTCCAAATTAAAGCATAAATATTGTATATTACTTCAATATAACCTATGAAAGAAGAATGTCATCCAAAAAAGTCAAGAAAACTGCATATGCTTCCCATAAGCACAGGAAACACTGAAAAGCATATGCTGCAGTGTCCCTCCATCCAAAATGGAATTAGCAATGTAACTAAAGGAGTAACTGAAACACTGAAACTAACAGCAAAAGAAATAATAGCAGTAAAGCTCAAATAACAGAAAATAGTAGTCGCCCACAGGGGTGTAGCTCAACCAGTGATTCGCTTGATATGAAGGACATGTTGTATGTGGAGGTCACGAGTTCAAATCGACCCAACTTGCCCATGCCCCATGCTTGTGGGCTGTGTGGGTGCACCTAGGGGTATAGTGGTAGCGGACGGGATTGGAACCCTGGATTCCGTGTCACGTGAGAACCAGCCCCATCCCAGTTGCCAATTCCCCTAGTACAAAAAAAAATTATAGCAGTCAAAATGCAAAAGGATGGAGACATCTGCACACCTAAGGGTGGACTGCATCTGCAAATCCAAAAAGGATTAATGGAGGAGGATTTCTCCAAGTGACTCACTAACGAGATAAAAATAGTATTTCGTCTAAAAATAAGATTGATACAAAAAGGGGGTAAACTCCTTATTTATACAAAAAGAAGTAAACCCCTAGCTTGTGGCCCAAGCAATGGGGTAAGCAAGCCCTTGTTTAGCTTCATTGATATCAAACACGCTAATTACATGTTCTTAGTCCTTGTTTAACACAAGTGGCCTTTTACAAAGATTGAAATGACACAAAGACCTATGACAAACATTACACTAAATCATAAGCTTACATAAAAAATCATCCATGTACATACTACAAAGAGATAAAATAATTTGATCAATGTCCAACAAATGACCAGAAAAGTAGATCAATGGGACTAAACGAGTATGTACATCCAATGTGAATACAATGTAGAAGCACGAAAGCAACTCCTATATCGATACTGTAAAAGAAAAGACAAAGAACTAAGTGTTGAGCTAAAAGTAGATAACTAACAAAGAAGATATAAAAGAGGGTGCAGGTACATGGAAGTCTCAGTGCAACACAGAGGGGATGATGTCAAGGCCTAGTGGAGCTAAGGGACTAAGGGGCATGGATATATGATCCCCGATGAGCACAATAGCGAGGAATCCCAGCTTTTCTAACATCCAAGGTCATGGGGAAGAAACTCCTTATGGAAGCATGGCTACTCAAGCGAACTACAGCAGTGGAGAGCTAGACTGGGTGAGGCAACTCTGGAATCATCTAAAGATGATTTGTTGTTAGGCTAGTGGTGTACATCCTATATCCTAGAGAAACAACTCCTCGTGGATCTCTAGGAGGTCAATCAACCCGACAATTAGGGGGGAGGGGGAGGGCATGGGAGTGGATTTGAGATGTAACACAAAATCAATGCAATCTAGAATATCATATTTCATAAATCTCTACATGTTGCTTGTTGCACTAATCAGACAAGACAACAACGAAGTATGAGGTGATCCTCTTGAAGGCCTCTGACTGGGACGAGACCTGTGAAGACTAAGATCTATGTATAAATACTTCCCTCATGAAAAGGGCAAGATATTGATGATCACGGTAGCTAAAAAAGGTGGAAAGGAGCTCCTCGAATACCAAAACAAGTAGCAGTATAACCCTCTAATCTGGAGTAGGATAAAAGGCAACTAAAACGCCCCACTTTTCCGGCAAATTTTTGATAAAAACCGGTCAAATTTGTTCCTGGAAATTGCTATTTCCGCAATTTTGCAATTTCAGCAATCGTAATTGCCTGTAATAGACTAAATGCCCTATTTTAAAACTACCCAGATCGCCCAAATTGCAATTTGAGCACTCCAAATTGCGATTTCAGCTATTCTTGTTCTGTCGGATTCCGGCGAGTTGGGGGCATTTTGGTTAGCGCTTATACTGTGCCCTCTGATCTCATAGTAGATGGAGTGCCAAAAAAATGCTACTTCATCTCTAGCTCCTATAAAGTTGGCAAATTGTTATATATCTATGTTGCACAGGGACCTGTCCCCCTCCAAAAAAAACATTGTTCCCACCGTCCCTGCGTTTCTAGGACTTGGGGACCCCTAGGAATTGTCACCAATCTGCCAAGGACTTTATTGGGGACTTGGGGACTTGCTGACCATAACCAAAACATCCCCCGGCAAGATTTAGGAGACATTCCAAGTAGATTTCAGAGATGTCCCTGGCAGATTTTGGCAATGTTTTGGGCATGTACCTTCAATTTTGACAATGGAAATTGATCATTGGACAATATGTTCATTTATCCCATCCATATTTTTCGTATTATTCTAAATCTAAATCTGAATCTATACAAGTTGCAGCTCAAAATACGGGCTTTGTATGATGGATTTTGATTTGGGTTTCTAGTGATTTAACTATTGTCTTTTCAGAAACATCATTACAAGCAGCAAAGCCTCCATGTCAACAAACCAAGAAATGCAACAACTCAAAGGTCTGATACTTCTGGCTATTGCTCTTGTTTTCTCATTTTTAGGGTCATCTTGGCTTTTACAAATTGTACATAGGTGTCCAAGAGTTATTCAAGTCCAACTCTTCCCCCATCCCAACTTCAAGCACTGTGAAAACAATTGGATAGTAAAGACGTAGATTCGGCACAAAACATTTGAGTAAATTCCTATTCATTGTTCTTAATCTAAAGAATCTAACTTCTTTATGGAATGCAAGCATGTATACCCCAAAGTGTTTTGTACTGGTTTTCAACACAGCTGTAAAAATCTACAGAACCTGTTGAGAAGGGAATGCCTTTTAACCTGATCATCATAAACAAGAAATATAAGGAAGAAAAGTTGCTATATACAAACAAACATTCTTCTTATAAACCCGTCATGGACCTAATGGCAGATTGAAAATAGTTACACTTAAGTTTCCTAAATCTAAACTGCATTTTGCTCATGTTCAAGTGTCAATAATGGAATATCACTCAACCCTTTTCTTATTTGCCTGAGCTTTTTCAGAAGTAGCAAGTGTAAGGGATGTGCATAATACTATATAGTATAGACTATTGTGCTTACAAGCAACTACAAATGTTTATGGTGAATTCTAACTTTTTAAAGTTTATATATATATATATATATATATGTTGTCCCCAACCTATTGTTCCCTGAAAAATTGGGGGTGTGTTCTAGCTGTCACAGGGACTCGTACCCCGGTCCTTGTCGAACCCCCGTCCCCAAAACCAATGCAATATATATATATATATATAATGGAGATAGATAAGATAAGATAATAAGATAATTTTATTAATGTCCAACAGGCAACAAGTGACCACAAGGTAGGTCAATGTGACTACCAAGTACAATGTTGTTGCAACAAAGCAGGAGCACCAAAAGGGCTCCTATAAAGAGAAAGCAAGATACAAATAGTAAAGGGTGAAGCATGAAATTGATTTAAGGCCTGTAAAGCCCTAGAATCTAAGCACAAATGAGCTCGTGGGATGGACTCAAGGACTCAAGGACTCAAGAGCAAAGAGCAAAATAGAGATGATGGTAATGCATGTGAGTCGTGCTCCACCAAATCCCTCTCTCCTATCATCCAAGGCCGAATGGAGGAAACTTAGTATAGAATGTTGTCCTAGAGAAGAGCTAGGGGAGGATTTGGACCACCCTCTGAGCTATTGCGAATGTGGGATCGTCCTCTACTAGATCCCAGGTGGTCACAACTACGTGCTGGTAGTGGATCTGGTCAAGTAATGTCGTTGAGGTCTCTCGGGGAGGGTGATGGTCCCTCTAATTCGCATAGATCTAGTGTTTGATGCCATGGTGCTATCCATTTGTCTCCCGATGCCTCTAGTTGATGGGAGGACCATAAAGTATTAAGTAACCCTCTATATGGATTATATTCTAGGAGAAGGCTGAAGAGTATGGGAATGGAGTCTAAAATCCTCTTGCGTGTATAGGGCTAGCCATCTCTGATCGAGGTACCTAAAGAAGTTAGAGAGAATCTAGGCCCCCCTAAACATGCAATGGAACCACCCACAAATCTCATAATAGATGGGGCAGTGGAAGATGATGTGCTCCTTTATCTCGACCTCTTGAAGATGACACAACTAGCAAATCCTGTATTACAACCAATCTATTAGTTTGCCTCCACCATGAGTCTATGGGAATCCACTCTAAACTAGCCTAGAGGGATGCGAAGAGCGTGTGCCCAATGTCTGTCAGTGCAGTGGGGTCGGGTGATGAGACCATCCCTCATCTCCATGAAGTGCTCAACATAGAAATCCATCTTTGGACACAACTTGTCCTTGGACACAACTTGTCCTTGGGGTTTTCCATGTGACCTAAATAAACTGTTTATAGTTGTCATCCTAGATTATGTTGTTTAGATCCTATCTAGTATGTAAATGGTATCCAGGTGCATCAAGGGAGTATATGAACGGAGGAAGACGATCCATCAAGATACCCACCAACTCCAAAAGATCTAAGACCCTTGCAAACCAACATTGTGTGGGGCCCTAGGGGTTGGTAGAGGCAATGGACTCTAATGAGCGGTAGGTTAAGTATGGATACTTGTCCCATCCCTTTGTCGTGTTGACAAAACTCCGAATGCAGCGTAGAAGTGAAACAAGGTTAAAAACCCTCTCAAGCCGGAAAGGTCAAGCCTTGAACTCTACAAGAATGATTGGTTGGGGAACTGTTTGCTTGCATCTAATGATGTCTTGAAGGAGAAGGGTCTACACTCTCTCAACTAAATCCCAATCAACTCCAGTAAACAAATCCCCCAAACATTTGAGCCATAAAATACTATGGGTTAGACTAAGGTATCCATGAGGGTTAGTTTGGACCGAATGTCTTGAAATTGGTGCCGAAACACTATCTCTCAAGAGTGGCTAGGGACCCATACCCTTGGTTGACCTGGGCCTAAAAAGCATGTCTAAAGTTGAAGTGAGGTCCTAAGAATAGTACCCCCAAATAGGTGCAGCAATTGGTGATCTCAATCTCCACCCCTCTGAAAAGAAGGTGGTGATCCTGAAGAACTTTCTTAAATCCATTGAAGATCATAACTTTGGTTTTACCCAGGTTAACCATCAACTATCGAAGGTCACAAATGAGTGCCAAAGAATCTAAACATCTCAAGCTAGGAGAACCACATCATCAACAAAGACTATGATAGAAATCAAGACCTAGTGGAGAACGCAACCATCCCAATTCTGGATGTGATCCTACGAAAGTGACTCGAGCTCATCAATGTAGATACCAAATAAGGTAGGAGACAAGGGGCATCCCTGTTTGACTCCATTGGTAGTCTTGATAAAGTCTAACATCCCATGATCAATGAAAAGACGACCATGAATCGACTCGTAGAGTCACATGATGGTTGTAAATAATGTATTGGAAATGTCAATGTCTCTAAGTCTCTAGAAAAGGCGTACTAGGAGACAAAGTATAAGGCTTTCCAAAAGTCTACAAAATAGCAGTAAACTTTTGAAGAGCAATGTTGGGGCTCCTCAATGATCGCTCGAAGGGTGAGGATGTGGTGAGTAGTCTAATAGGTAGGTCACAAACTGACCTATCCCCTATCTCTAAGGTGTCTCCTCTCAAGCTCTACAAAAAGCTTCAAATGAGATATGAATCATAGAGCTTGGAGAATGTGTGACCCACCATGATCATCTTGTAGTTGTTTGAATCTGCACTAGGGCTCGATTTGTAGATCGAGTGAATGGTGTGGAGCAAGCAAGTCTATGGGAAACCAATACGGACACATCATGGTTAAATAGTTGTGCAAGGTGCCTGTCTAGAGCTTGGAGACCATGCTTGGAAACCATGGTCTAGAGCATGGAGACCATGGAGACAACTTTACTGGTGTTCATCACCCATATTGCCTCTCAAATGTCTTGGTATGAGAATAAGCAGCAAGAGTGGGAGGGGGATGTGACCTGAATCAAAGGCTACGCAAGAACATCATAAAGGGTTGATGTATGGGAGAACATGGACTGAAAGTCTAGATTAGGTGGGAGAGGGGAGTGACGAGGGAAAATGGTGCGACAAATTTTTTTTAGGGAGCGGACGAGAGAAGTGGAAAGTCATGGATTTTATGAGAGATGTAAAGACGTTTCTTGTGGTGGAGGAAGCGATGGTAGGAAGCTTTTAGGATAGAAAAGCGAATGGTGGTCTTGAGAGAAGGCATGACAAAGCTAAATATGGAGGGCTTTGTAGTGTAGGTCGTACCACTTGTGCATGGGACTATTATCACACAACTTGTAGTTGTCCCTAAAGGTATCCCATCCGGGACGGTAGAGGAGATGGACAACTAAAGAGGTGACCTGAGAAGTGCAACGGTTCCCAATGCAAGTTGGGTGTCACAACAACTGAGGCACTCTTCACTTTAGATCATGAAGAATCAAGACCAAGGGGGAGACCCTAGCCAATCAATGAAGATCGACTAACCCAAAGGTTCCTAGGGAAACATGTAAAAGATGAGTTACGGAAACCAATGAGTTGATTAGGTTAGGTGGATCTAAGAGTTAAGTATGGTTGAAGAGGCTTAAAAGGGTCAAGTGTTTCAACCAATGAATGAATAGGGCCACCTAATGGATAGATCTAGTACCATGAAAATACACAAGTGGGACCCACTTCCTTAAAATATGGAAATGGTCCAAATGGGATCCACAAGGTGAAGTTAGAGGTGATGTGGCACTATGGGGTGTTTGATGATGTTGATCTATGGATCCAAGATGGATTAGGCAACACCCACATATGGGATATAGCAAATGACACTAACCCCAAGGAGTGCGAATTGACCAAGGGAGACTAGTGCCTTGATATGAGGGGGCAAATGGAGTCCAAATGATGCCAAAATGTAGATCGGGGTAGTTAAGGCAATTATCAAAGTGGGTTTTAAGTGGCATGCCCCAATGTGAGCTAGATCTCCATAGATCTAAGGTTGAAAATGCATCGCCCAATGACCCAAGTGGGGCACAACCCTCAAAATGAGGAATGGGGCCCACAAGGAAAAAATCAAAGAGGTGAAGCACTAGGGGTAGGTTATCAAAGTAGACAAGTGCAAATCAAGTGGGATCTCACCTACACACAACTTGGAACTAACCCAACTAGCTTCTCTCAAGGGGTACGAATTGCCTTCAAGAGGGCTAGGTGCCTTGGAAAGTGTGTCAAATTAAGCCCAATCCACACCAAACTATAGATCTGAATTGTCGTGGATGCTATAGAGGTGGGTTTTCAATATCTTAGAGGTGGGTTTTCAATATCTTCCCAAAATCCAAGCTAGAGCCAAGTAGATCTAGAAAACAGTGAAAAATGAGTGTTTTGATTTTAATGGAGTTTATGTGACCAATAGGATGGAGAACAAGTGAAATCAATACGTACCTTGTAGATCTTACCTCATAAGCTTGCAGCCTCTTAGCATATGGATGATTCTTGCCCTAGTTACAATTCCAAGCTTGATCCAAGTGTCTTCAACCAAAAACGTCCAAGCCCTAGGAGGAGAGATGTTCCATGAAAACCTGTAAATCAAACTACATCAAGTTATATTTGATCCACAAATCCATAAGATCTAAGCATGTCATGTCAAAGAAGCAATCAATGGACAAAGCACAAGTGAAAAACTCCCTCAAGATGAAGACGTCTTCCCCATGGGGGATGTGAGCAGCCCCTACAATCTTCCCATCAAGCAAAACGTTGAGCTAGCTTCAAGCAATTCAGCCTCCCTCTCTTGATGTCGATTTCACCTGAAAAGCAAACAATGTCTAGAAGCAAGAGATGCAAGAACATATACAAGAGTAACCCAATCAAAGCCTAGAAGTAGATCTCCAAAATATTATTTTCATTCCAAGTTTTCCAGAGCCCAAAGGTGTTTTACAATGAGGGGGGTCTCCTCCTTATATAGGATAATAAAGACCAGAACCCTAGATCTCAAAACCACTTTACAATACAACAAGATGAGTGGTTGAGATTAAAATATCTCATAATCAAATAAATGGCTAAGATGAGCCTACAATATATCACATGGATCACTCAAAGAGAGGGTGATGTCATCCCTCAAAAAGACTCATGGAGGGTGAGTCATCACTAGGAGGGGGCTAAAACACATGGGCCCACCTCATATGACATGGACATGACTCAAGAAGCTCATGGTGGGGCTAGGAGGCATCAATCCTTACTAGCTCATCCCCATGGCACAATAATATAAAATAATATGTCCAAATAATACAAATGATCAAATCCTGTCCTCAAAATCTGTGAGAGACATGCAATAAAAGGCCTCCTGTGGCCTCTATGGACCCCACTGACTGATGATAACTGGCTGGAAGATGGGGGGTTCACTCTGGAAGACCTCTGTGAAGAACAAATGCCAAAACCTTTCCTCAGTTGCCCAAATCGAATTCCTCAATGACCCTTTATTCCATTTTTAATCTGCCTCGGTAACTATGAAGCTGCCCAAACTGACACTTGGAGCGCCTGCGCTGTCAAACTAAACCCACCAGACTCTCTGGGAGGGGGGTTTAATGGTAAAATCAAGTGCCTGGACCACCCCCTCCTCATACAGCGCCCTAGGTGAACTGGCCTCTCATACCTCTACTGGTCAGGCTGGGGAAAACAAGCCCAAAACTGGTCAACAAGTGGATAACTGAATCTATCCCTGTCAAAAGTGCCCGAAACTGAATGATAAGTGTCTCAATGGATCCAGAAGACCCAAATCTTCTAGAAATGTGTACTCATACACCATGGGTTGACCTGAGGGGTCAACAATAGGGTCCACCATATCCGGACAATGCATAATCTGATGATCTGAAATAATAATAAATCTGCTGAACTGCATCAACCATCATCTGAATCATATGTCCACCATATAGTATCATCAATGAGAGTATGTGGGACCATCAATCATCATCCATAGGCATACATGGTCCACATCATCACGGATCCCAAGAATGACCATAGTCAAACTAAGTTTGACTAGGTCAAAATATAACCAAGGACAAATTATATCAATAGACTAAGACATGTTCCTCTAATCATCCTCACAGCTTAACTTAAAGTACATCATCATTCCATGGCAATTTAATACATATAGATATTTAATGTTATTTATATTTTACTTGCACAAGAGCTTTAGTGACAGATTCACCCATTGGACATGGTCTAACTGCTAGCTAAGGGTGAAGGCTAAGACAAGGTTGGGCAAAGGGGATGACTTGACCAAACTCAACTAGGTGACACTTTGGACAGGGAAAGGGGAAGCTACACTCTGTGCTGGACAAATAACACGGGGAAGGGCTGGGCCTCACAAATGGATAAGTTGTTTAGAGAGTGCTTATTCAACTTAGGCATCATGTCTACATCAAGCTAATCCAGGTTCATTAGGATCATTCATTTCATTTCATGGCCTTTTTGGCCTACATAACCCCTCGGATTTCACATGTGCTAAGAGGCACAACTAATTGCAGCTTGCATCCGGGGCATGTTTATACATATAAGGTCAGCAATAATAGATATAACTTTTGAGTAACATTTGTTTTTTTGGACCTTTTCTATACTCTTTGAGGAGTATTTTAGCATTTCATTGCTCTTGCCCTTTACTCCCGTGTGTTTAAAAACACATCCTAGAGTTTGCAATTTCCATGGGCGTATTTATAAAGATTTCCAATATAGGTAGTACATGAGCTTTCAGTTTTAGCCAACAACATCTCAAGCGACTAGGGGGAGTTCTGCACAGTGCCAAACATCGGGACAGCCGACCAAAATGATTTAGGCACATAATCCAGCTTACCAAAGGCAAGCTTTGTCACCGACTCAGAGTCGAGACACAAAACAGACATGGATGCGGTCCAACACAGAGGTAGAAATGGGGAAGTCCTCAGTATCAAGAAGTCAAAGGCAAGTCTAAGGTGAAAGACAAATAAGGAAGGTCATGGATGGACAGAGTCAAATGAATGTGGTGCCTAAGCTAGAAGACAAGAATGTCAAGGAAGACCATATCTATGCTCATAAGAGGGTAATACAACCGGTGAGTTTTGTCAGAAAACCTAAGTGGGCAAGTAATACGTCCATTAATAGTTATGACATCATCCAAGATATTCAATTTTAGTTTTAAATAGTACTTCCACATCCTGAATCATATACCAAGCTAACGCTGTGAAGATGACTAAAACAACAAGATAAAAGTCCATAGTCAATAATCAAAAGTCCATAGGTTATATCACATCATAATAATAATCATCAAAAATCATCTGAAACACTGTTGCAATAACATCACTAGGCACTGAACTGAAACTATATGGAACAAAGGGTCACATCGGTCATCAAATCTGGGCTTCCAAGGCTCAGCCTTGGCACAAGGTCTAACAAAAGTCTGATATAATACACTGCTCTGATCATGAGTGATCTCAAAATACAAGCTCATCATAGCTGATCTCTATAAAAGCAAAGCTCTGAAATGTGCAGATATCTGCTCAGCAAGGATAGTAGCCCTGCTACTATGGTGTGATAACAGGGACATGAGCTAGGTTTTGGGGAATGGGAGGCAAACCTGGAGACATGGGAATAGGGTTTCAAGGCTACTTCCCAAATGGTGGAGGAATGAAAATCATACTTAGCGGATGCAAAGTTAAGGGATGAGAACTAGGAGTCAAATTATAGCATTTGGTGAAGATGGGAAGAGAGAGTAATTTGGTCTCTCTTGTCAAAAGCATCAATTTGTTTTTAGCAGGTTTCTGGACTTTAGTGGGAAAATTTCGAGTTTGAGGCCAATCCAAGGCTTCCCAGAGCTTCCTTGTTTCGCTGGGCAACTTACACTTGCAATTTTGTAAGATTTTGGATCTAGATCTATAAAGATCCAAAGCATTTCTTTCTTCCAAGTTCATGTAAATCATAAATAAAAGAAGAGCAAGTGGGCTACCCAACACCCACACCCCAATCCCCTTGGGGGGGCTTTGGCGTCTTTGTGTGATTTTGCTTTTTAAGCTTAGTTAGTTTTATTTTTGTTTTTTAAGCTGAAGTGTCCGATCCAAATATCGGCCTTCATACTCACTCAGGACGTAGGAGCACCTAATTTTGGTATACGCAAGCAGTATACTTATTATTTCAAGTATTTTTGCCAAAGAAATCAATACTAACCCAACACGCTCTATCGAAGTACCGAAAGGGAAAAGATATTTGTGATGTAGTAATTAGTTCAACAATTTACTTCCAGACTTTCATTTTCTTAAATTAACAAACTTGGCATTACTCTCTCAAAGTATGCTCTCGTTGTCACATAAAGGGCTTTGCCTGAGTACGTGATCGAATGATCAAAAAAGAGACTCTTTGCTTGTAGTAATTAATATAACACCTTACTTTAGTTATTTACCTTTTGCAATCAAACGATACATACATTTAGTTTCCAACTCAAAGTATGCTCTTTCGCCTTGCGGGCATTTGCCTGGGCCTGTGGGAAATCATAAAGAGTTGCATCTACTCCTTAATTTTCCATATCTAATAAAAACTCATCCCAATAAAACAAACAACCCTGAACATAGTGAAAATACGGCACTCAGACATTAGTTATTATGTGGGGAAATTTCTCAGGAGAAACAAGAACCACTGGGAGGCGACCTCAGGGCACGGTTAGGGTACACCCTTGTTGGTGTAGTGTTAAACACCGCCCTCGAGACTCCATTCCATCCCACACGTCTTCGTTGTTGATTTTTTAGTGCAGCTGCGAGACCCATTCTCAGAGAGAATGGTACCCTAGTTAGTTGACTAGGGTTCCTAGTCAAGTTAACCAGGCAGAGAATGAGTAAGACCCTAGAAAGTACCCTAGGGCCCCCAGCTGTCTCCTGGGGTTCTTGGTCGAGGTCCAAGCAGGTTGATGCCATGGCAAAGTCCCTAGCATGTGGCTAGGGCCCCTATTTGTCTCTAGGGTATTCTGGTCTAGAACCAAACAGTTTCTTGGTCACGAGGACCAAGCAGATCCTGCAGGTTGAGACAGAGACATCCTAGGTCCTACAGATGGTTGATCAACATTCATCTAGGATTGAATGCTCAGCTTGAGGCTGAGGACCATTCTCTGGGAGAATGGAGAACCTGGTCATGGACCAGATGGTTGATCAACATGTCCCAGTCTAGGACTGAGGCTCAGCCTTGGGTGGAGAAGCCATTCCTTGAGAATGGAGGCGCTTGGTCAGTTACCAAGATTATGATGTGTGATGTCCTCTTCTCCTAGGTCTTCTAGATGGATGAGTTAGTTGGTCTTATCAAGGGACTGGCCACCCCTTGTGGAAGCTACTAGCATTTGACCTAAGGAGCAGTTGAGAGGACCACATGATCACATCATCTATGTGAACCCTTCCTTATACAGTGATGATGAACTTTCAGGTTATATGGAACGTTTGTACATTTGAGAGAGAGATGACTTGTTGTACCTTCCCCACCTTGGTTGAGTTATTATTGGTCTTGTGGGACCTTGTCTTTCACTTACGGTTAATGGGGTTATTTACCCACCTTGAGTTATTTTTATTTTATCTATTTATACACCCTTGTTGATGTTTTGGTCATATAGGGTATTATGGTTGTTTGTCCACATTTGATGCATACCCTTGGTCTTGGGTCATGTACCCACACCTATGTTATTTATTTTGGGACATTATACCCTACTCTTGATTTATGACCATTGTTTATATTTTATATTTTTTATCTTTTATCTTTTATTTTTATTTTATTTATCTTTTATTATTTTTTATCTTTTTTTTATCTTTTATTTATTTTTTATGTTTACTTCTTATTTTTAACATGGTCAACCCATATTTTAATAACTTCCTAATTTTTTTATTTTTTATAATAACTTCCTAACTCTATGGAACCCAATTTTAAAGGATTAAATTTAATGATCATTTTCGAAGATCTTAATCCTATTTATTGAAGTCTCTTCTCCTCTCACAAATTCATCCTAAGGATTTATTTTTTCAGCTCTGCTGCTGACCGTACACCTGCTGAAGTTTATTTTTTTCAGATCTGCTGCCCTAGTCCGTTTCTGCTCCTTGTGATGATTTCGGTCTGCTTATTGACGTTTTGCTAAGGTCTGATATATTGCTGAAAGGACCAATTTGCTGCTGTGGTGCCCAACCTGGCTGAGGAGAAATCCGATCTGCTAGCAGAAAATTTCTTAAGGATCTATTCTATCTCCAGTGACCTAGCCGTGTGCTTTGGAGCTTCCCTTTACCTCAGCTGTAAATTTGTAGAGCTCATATTTGTCAGCCGTGACCTGTTTGGGGTTTGTAACTCTGTTCTAAGTAAGCCGCACCTTGCTGACTCCATTGTTGTTTGAGCCGTGATTCTCTTACAGGCTCTCCCTGCCTGCTGTAAGCTTAACTCTTCAGTTACTGGCATACTAAGGGTTTGTTGACATCTGTTTTGCTATCAAGTGCAGGTTCTAACCCTTGAGTATTTTACTGTGGTCAGCTTGTTGATAAGACTTTGCTAATGACTATTCTACAGTATTGAGGTCTTACTTAGGTTTGATATACGCTGAGCTTTTCCATTGACCAGATCTGTACACTTAGACTTGCTTATAGTCTTTACTCTGTGCTGTGAACCTACTTGTGATTAAACCTAAATACTGAGACTTTTAGGGTCTGATTTTTATGCTGAGTTTTTTATTGTGACTTTCACTGTGTTTTCTGACTGTCATTGACCTACTTTGTTTAACTGTACTACAGCTGTCTTATCTCTCTCTCTCTCTGGTTTGTACTACCCTCTTGTAGGGTCTGATAGTTTCCAGAATTGACTGGCCTCTCTGAGGCACGGTCCTTTTACTGAAAGTAACTCTTCTGAGTATTCTTGTAGGAAGAATCGCATACCCAGGTAAGTATCTTCAACTATATCTATTTTATTATTATGTGATCAAATTGTTTATTTTACGTCACATGTCACTGAAGATTATTTTAGCACAGTGACCTAACTGGTAGTGTTAAAATTACTCTAACACAGTGACCGACCTGAGAGTGCTAAAGGTGTGAAGTTGAAATAGATGAAAATTATGTTAGAGCTTACTACTGCACTATTTCATATTCAATGTTTGTAAATGTTTATTAAATGTATTTTTTGCATTAAAGTATATTGAATAGTTATTTTTCTGCCTATAACCCTAACCTGATGAAAATTTAACATTCGTGAGGAGCCACCTTTAGTTAATTTCCGGACATTACTCCTTGTACCTCACAGTATATCTGGAGCTCCCCTTTTCCTGTAACTAAATCTCATCTCATAATAAATTAAAATTAACCAAGAAGCACTCGCAAAACATTTACAATACAACAGCACGCAATTTCGACTCCATTTTGGCACTGATCTTTTTTATAGTATTTCAAATTTTTATCAGATCTTGTATTGCTTATAAATATCTTATGTTGTTGATTTTAATTCATATTTGCAAGTGACTTTCTCACTTTCAGTTAAATATTATTCAAACTCCTAAACAACTTACCCATTCAAACTAAATCGCTTAAATAGCCTTAGTAATTCATAGGGACTACCCCCCTTGGCTTTGTTAGGAGTTCTTCTTAAACGGAGGAGTTAAGATCAAGTGACGGTACTTGACTCGAGACTTGCCACCCAAGGAACGCACCTAAGCAGCTTGAAGATTTTTGCTGCGATAACCAACGTTGCAAAAATCGCCGAAAAATCGCGACTTTTTGAAAAAGTCGCAAGGTTTTACCTCTGCCGAAAAATCGGCGACTTTTGACTTTTTCAAAAAATCGGCGCTTTTTTCAAAAAAATCACCCAGGCTTTTTCACAGTTTAAAAAACTCGGGTTTTTTTTTATAAATTTGATGAGTTTTGTACATGTAACATTGATGTCAACAATACTAAATGGTAATGTTAAATTCTTAAAGTAAAAGTGACATTCTCTTTATCTTTCATTTTCCACATTCTCTTTATCTTTCAAAAGTGACATTCTCTTTATCTTTCATTTTCCACATTCTCTTTATCTTTCATTTTCCATCCTTTTACTTAAATTTTTAACATTACCATTAATTGTTTCAGGATGTTTGAGAGTGGTTCCAACCTCATCAGACTTCATATGCAAAAAGTAGGATTTTAGATCCCATTTAGAATTCAACAGACTTAATGGTTTTCAGGATTTCAGGATTCCAACGTTTCCAGTGGATTCTATCATGTATGTGGGTAAGGGATTGGAATTTAATGAAGTACATCAAACTCTCTATGTACCTTGATGTTGGTGGTGTCGATGCTTGATTGTTAAAGTTGTTTGAATTCCACTGTCATGACCTTAATAAAAAAATGTACCCTTCAGTCAAGCAAAATCACTTATTAAGCATGGGAAGCTCTTTCTACCTTATTTTAACGCTTGGATTAAGAAGTTTGAACAAAATTGTACGGTGTTAATTGATGTCCTTGGAGGATCAACTTCGAGATTGGAGGCAGAGGCAAAGTCTAGAGCCTAGAGGTGGGGGAACATGGTGCTATTGATGAATATGATCTCGACATAGACAATGATTTTGATGATTATGTTTTTTCAATTTTGATTTAGATATGTATTGCGCTTGTTGCCATTTTGATAATATTTTGTCTCTAATGGTTTGGAATCATAGCTTGGAATCTTTAATATATATTTTTTTCATTAAAATTGTAAAATTTTATGTATTTTTTAACAGTTTGAGTCATTGAAATCAAACCACTCCGAGTTATTTGCATCCATTACATCTATATATTAGTGATTTCTTCATATTTATGTTCCAATGTGTTTATCTGATGTTATTGTTACGTTATATGTTTAAAATTCTGAAAAAAATGAATGTATTTTGTATTTTTTAATGTTTGTAGACTTTTGCCGATTTTTCCCAATTTTTTCGCCGATGTTGCCGAGAAGTTGTATTCGGGACCCTTGCCGACTTTTTGCCGATGCCGACTTTTTGCCGATGCCGACTTTTTCAACATTGGCGATAACCTCCAGGTGCGTGTTCCGGCAGCAACACTCCACAGGTCGTGAATAGTGGTCACAGTACTAGTTAAGTTTAGCTGTTTATGGTCTGTTTTTTTGCTCTGTTGCTCGGCCAATATGTTAAAGTATATAGCTGTCTAGTATATGTTAACACCTCTTTAATAGTTTCAAGACTGTGGGCTGATGTCAAAGAGCAGGACAATGCTCAAGAAAAATTTGATGTTCTGTTTTGGACTGCTGTAATCTGACCTGCAGATCTTTTTCAGTTTTTTATAAATATTAAAATACCCGTTCTAACTTTAAAAAATACAATTAGTGAATGAATTGTATATGTTTTATCACATAAATTTCAGTTCTATTTTTTTTAAATATTTAAAATTTTATGTGGTGCACCCTAACATCCCCCTGCAACCTGCTTTTCAAAAGCTGTGTCCCCAATCCCATCCCCATCCCCGCAAACCCTGGCAACTCAAGTCCTAACATTTCAGTTTGAAAAATTGAACATGGAACTCTAAATTTAACACACAAGTTCATTCTCATGTTCTCAACAACTTCAACATATAAATCATATTTCTGTGCTTGATGTCAATATCTTAAAAGATATTATAAGATTATCAGCTTTATCAACAAATTCACTTTTAAACAAAAAAGTCCACACAAATCGAACAGTTAAGCAAAATCATATATGCTTCTATTGAGATGTCTCAAGAGAGTTAGTCCTTTGCATGAACAAAATATATAAGTGAACAATCAATATTTAGAAAGGAGTAATTACTGATGTCAATGTAATTCTCCATACAATTACTCTATGGCTCTCACTGGACTATGAACCTGCGATTGGCGAGCAAAAAGATATTGTCGGAAATCAAATTCTCTTAATGTATCATCTTGTGCAATTTGGCTCAAAGATTTGCGCCCTGGCTCCAGCAATGCAGCTTGATCATCGCCCTGATCTAATGCACCAAACTCCTTCTGCTTTATGTTTGGACCATTCACTGCTAAGCATCAATTATTGCATATCAGGAAAGCAATCTTTTAGTGAGAGCATAAATTAGCATGTGATTTGATGTAAGCTAAAAGCCAAGAAAAGGAACGATAATTTATATCCAAAGCAATTCTGTTACTCACATCACATGGTCTTAAATTTTAATCATTAGGAATAACAAAAAGTGTGTTTCATCACAAATAAGTGAGATTTTTTGTGAGTGAACAAATAAGCAGCATTCATTCATCATTTATTATCCATAAACACATCATTGTCTGAATTAACAATGCCATCCAGGATTGTTAATAAACAGGCTTATGTTAGGGTTTACCAATTAAGGTCCTCTCTTATATACAAGAGTTTAGACTTCAGAACTATATCTTGGAAATTATCTTATTGTTTTGCTCCTTCACGATATTCCTTACTGTCTAGGGAAGAAGCTGCCCTTGGACTAAAGTTCATTTTACTGAACCAGAATGCTGTACACATTTATATCAGATTACGATAATTATCACATATCTAGAACATTTTTTCAAGTATTATTAACCCATTAATGCATACCCTATGTGCTTGGATGAATTTATAACAATGCAATCTTGAAATACCATAAAAGGAATGTGCAGGTTGGATGGTAAGACTCAATTATTTCCAAATTACAGGTATGATATTGTAGTCAGGCTTAGATCAGAGAAGAAAATGTCAATTATCATATTGCAAGACGTTGAAGATCCACATAAACCTTTAGAGATATAGAAAGGAAAAGAACCAAATTTGTCCTGATAATTATATTATATAGTATTTTCCCTACTGCCCTATATTTTTTTATAAGAGATCAGAATGTTCAAGGCTTTGAGATCTCAAAACAAAATCAACCAGAAATAATGAGTGCAAACCTGTTTCCAAGTAGCAAAGTTCCAATTCATCATATTCGCGTAACGCATCATCATGGAGGTGAGACATCTCAAACATAAATGCCAAGCTCTCCTGCATCCAGAAGTAGAGAATAGTTAATACACAGAAGCACAAAAGTTGTACCCTTCCTCACCTTGTCTCTTAAAATATTGATAACTATTGATATCAAATTATGTTTGAAGTTCACTTGCTCCCTTAGCGGGAAAACATGATGGTAGTAAATCAAATAACAGAAACAACAAAATACCTTGAGTATGAAAAAATTGCAAAAATTCCATACGGGTGTGAAACGGTGTTCACCAAGTTTACGAAGTTCTTCTTCATAAAATTGAACACGTTTATCCAATGTACTTCTGATACAGTCTACCATCTTAGCTTCTATGTCTTCCCAAAAAGCTGCATCAGCTACATGCATATCTAATTTGCAACATCTGTGAAGGAAAAATAAAGTATTAAAACATATTAATAATTATTGACTGTGCTTTACTAATTATTAATAATTAAAACATATCTTTTCGGCAAAAAACACTTAGAAAATAAACAACAGAATAAAGAAAAAAGAAACACATCTGAATCCGAGCACTTAGACCATAGGCTTTACTGGGATATTTTCCAATTTCCATCCATCCAAAGACTAAAAAACACTAAAGTAGAACAGTACTTTAACCTTATTCAAGATTGACTTTTATATTAATAGTATGAGTTCAATATGCAATAAATTGGCTCTTGGGGGTGGATAGAAGCATTAACAACTGATACAAATGTTTTGCAGTAAAATATTTAGTGCATCAAAATATTAAATCTGACAGCTTAATATCTGTGAATAACTAGCTTAATGTCAATCATCAACAACAGAAAAAAGTGAGACTGACAAATGTTTATGGGCAGCTGAGTATGCAGTCTCATTAAGTAGGAGACAACGGTGGGTCAATGCTAAATAGGAAACCTTATGTCATCCATCTAAGAGAACAGGTTAGCCTAGCAAACATATGCCAGCAAACTCGCATATTGAGGTTGGCATTGGCCTACCAAATCAGAGTTGGCCATTAATATATCACTTTCAGCAAATGTGCAAAGTTCAACCAATCAACAGAAGGTCGCCATAACAGCCAGTTACAAGCATCTGCCATCATACCAATTGGAAGTTGAAAAGGACAGAATCAAAGCCACGTGACACAATCTCGGCAAAAACTCAGTAACCAAAAGTGTGAGAGCTTACTCATCACTGAACAAAAACTTGGCAAACTAAACTACATAATATATTCAAATCTTCACAAAAATAATAAGAGACAATTCCATTCCATGACAAAGTAATCCTTTAAGTTTAAACATCAACTAGATATTCCTGCAAATTGACATTAAATTGTAAGTGTAAACATAAATGACATTCTATAAACCAAGACGCCGAAGGCTGACAAAAAATAGCTCTTGAATTGCAATTAACATAAAATGATAAATCATAATGCAATTTACATACTAGATAGTAGAAGCTACATGTACATATGATGACATGTAACGTAGGTACATAGCATCAGCATAAAAGAAATGGAACCAAAAGCACTGTCATTTCCCAGTCGAATCATGCATCATGTTCAATATTGGGAACCCAAATGTCCTGCTTCAACTTCTGATGGCACTATTGTCTATATCCCTTTATCTAACCAATGGTGATCCTTATTTGCAATTGTTGGCTCTTATGTCTCCATAGTCCAACTTTATGTCTATTCCACTCTCATCCAAATCAATGGCTTCAAAGTTCAATGTCAAAAACAAAATAATTCAACCATTTTGAAGCCAACCTATTCCACTTTTTCTAGTATACGTGCTTGAATGTGTTCCAATTATATTCATCGCTGGAAGCACTACGAGCATCACTCAGGATAAAAATAGCAAGTGTCTAGAGATTAGGGGTCTGACTGCCAAATTCCTCTGAACAGATATGCACTCACTGTACATTTCAGAAAGTAATAATTAAAATTTAAAAACAATAATACTTAATTTTATTGATATCACCAAGTGACCCAAAGGATAGAAGAGGAGATACAAGAGATATTAATAATACAGCAAGTCACAATAGAAGAAGAGATACAAGAGATATTAATAGTGGGTAAGAAAAGATAAACCCTGGAAATGAGAGAAGAACTACTAAGCAGTAGAAGTAAAGGTAGATGCAGAGGAGGGGGTGGAGCTATCCCTATTCTCATCAATCACTAGGAAATTACAGTTAATTTTCTAACCCCGGCTCTAGACAAATAATTTCCTAGTGATTTCCTTGCTGAAAATTAAATTTGCAGCTCATTGAATAATTTATACTGCTGGAATTATTGACAGAAATTTAAATAGTGGAAGCAAAATGGAAATAGATCTCATTAAAACATGCACAAAAATTTCTGCCCTTCAAATCTGTTTTTCATTAAAATAACATCCAAGTATAAAAGGGCTCCCTTACTGGGAAAATGGCCCAATGAGAAAAACACAATCACAGCAAACCTGGCAAATCTGCCTTCCTGAGAAAACTTCTTCGGCCTGCAAATCTGCCCCAGAGAAACCCCCTGGTGCTGCTGTTGCCCTGTACGGACGGTACTGCCCTGTTTGATTCATTGTATGGCCCGCTGTACAGATCGTACAGCCTACAAATCTGTACCTGCTGTACAGCTGTGCGGATTGCTGAGCTGTACAGCCCTGCTCCTGCACTTGTATGGTCACCTCAGCAAACACTTGATCCTCTGCTAATCTGGTACAGCCTCCTGCAAAGCTTCCTGACTGCTGTCATCTTTTCCCTGCTAAATCTAGAAAGTAAAAGTCCTTCTCTACTCTTCGGAATGAGTTGATCACTCAATGCATGTGTGTTGGTGTTAGTTTTTGTACCTTGATATGTGTTCCCCTAGTGACTCCTAGCCTAAGTCACTAAAGAGGGGGAAGTGGGACCCTCACATTAATTACACATTAATGAGACTTTATGTTTTTAAAGTCACTTTTTGTCTAAAGTTAAAGTGGGTGAGCAATAAATTAATTTAAGTGATTTAATTAATGTGACTTTTGCTCACATCTAATCTCAACCATCAGATTGGGAGATTCTCCACCGTTGGATTAGAATCACTTTTAGGGATTGAACAAAAAGGGAGGGAGGCTTCAAACCTAAATCATTATTGAATGAATGAAGTGAGAGAGGTCGAGAGAGTACTGCAGGTAGCACGCACTTCGAGGAGTTCAGTCATCAGTTGGCACTGTATTCGAGGCACAGTACTGGGCATTTATTATCAGCATAGATTACTTCACAGCACAAGTTATCTTCAGCAAAGAAACCGAGGTGATACTGTTGGCAGCAGTCATTATCTCAGCACGCAGTTCGAGGAAGATATGGGTTCAGATCTCGAGGCAGCTTCACTGAATCTCGTGGCTCACATATCGAGACATTAACCCAGCTCAAATTCCAAGGAGAAATACCGTACAGCAGTCTGCTTTTCCTGCACACAGTTCGAGGAGAATATGGGCACTATACCTGAGGCAGTTTCTGCTCAGTCTGTTGGGAAAGTACAGGGCACGGTTTTCTAGACTTTCTGCACAGTTTTCTAAAGAGATAACAGCACAGAAATCGAGTAGGATACAGCAGTTATATCAGTCCATTATTTGCACAGAAACCGAGAAGATTCTGCACACATTTCTAGGCAGCTGTTGTGCACAGAAATCGAGGCAGTCTGGGGTGCATTTAATGTGGAGATAAGTTGTATTTGCTTTTGTATTTGCTGTTACATTATCTTGCTGAAAAAATAATAAATATCTCTCTCTCTCAACTGGTTTTCCCCGTGGGGGTTTTTCCAGGGCTCGATTTGGCCAAAAATCACTGAGTCAATTTTCATGTGTGATTGTAATTTGTTTGCAGCCTGTTAAATGCTTTTACTGTGTGTTTATTGTTCAAGTCACTTTGTCATAAGTAACCTACAGCCAATGCAAAACCGGCTGTAGGTGAAAACCACCAAAAACTCACATAAACCAGCAGACAGTTGAAAGGCAGAATTTCTACATGGTATCAGAGCACAGGGGGCAGAAAACAAGTTGATTTGCAGACACACATAAAAATTGCAGATCTCAGAAACTTTAGTATTCTTACCTTCTGTTGTGGGCAGCATTCTATTGGGTTGATTTTCAGATGGCTACAGGTTTGAGGATTGAAGACAGGTTGAATGGGACAGAAAATTTTGTGCCGTGGAAGGCCAGAATTTTGTTGCTTTTGGAGGAGAATGAGTTATGGGTGGAGGTGGTGAGGAACACCACCACAAACCCCATTACCATTCCAGATGGCTCAGATGCTACAGCTCTTTCAACCTTCAACAAGAAACACTGTAAAGCTAGGAGAATCATACTTGATGCAGTAAAAGACCACATCATCCCTCACGTTTCCGAGAAGACCAAGGCACATGAGATGTGGAGTGCCTTGATCAGCTTGTATGAGAGCTCCAACGAGAACAGGAAGATGGTTCTCAAGGAGAAGCTCAAGAGTATCAGGATGACTGGAGGAGAGGGAGTCACAGCTTATCTCACTAGGATTTCTGCAGTTCAGGATGAACTAGCAGCGGTTGGTGAAGTAGTATCCCCTACAGAGCTAGTACGCACAGCAGTGAATGGGGCTTCAAGGCCCTGGAGTGCATTTGTGCAGGCCATTGTGGGCAGGGAGAACCTACCATCTTGGGAGAGGTTGTGGGATGACTTTGTGCAGGAGGAGACCAGGAGGGGTCTCGTACAGGGTAGTTCATCAGGTTGTGTAGCAGATGAGGAGAACGTGGCTCTGACAGCCAAAGGGAAGAAGAAGAAGGGTCCCAAGAAGCATGGGGCCAAGGGGGCAGCAGCAGCAGCATCCACAGGGTGGGCAGAAGAAGGACTTGAGTAAAATCAAGTGCTACTGTTGTCAGGCGTTTGGGCACTATGCATCTCAGTGTCCAAACAAGAAGAGGAAGAAGGGACCGGGACAGCAGACAGCAGCCTCAGCAGAGATTGATGAGTTTGGTGACAGGTTTCAGAGGGAGTTTTCCCTATATGCTGGACAGAGTGAGAGAGAGAGAGTCTCCTTAGCCACCAGCATTGACATGGATTTGGAGATTGAGCACTCATTATTGACAGGGCATCAGACAGGTCCATCCACCACTGGTACGTGGTATATTGACAGCGGAGCCTCGAGACACATGACAGGTACTCGGGAGTTCTTCTCTGAGTTATCACGGACAGAGAGAGAGGTGGAGGTTGTACTTGGTGACAACACCATTGTTAGAGCAGTGGGTCAGGGGACAGTTATATTTGAGAGGGAGTCCATGAGTCCCATGACTTTGAGGGATGTGTTGTACGTCCCTGGGGCTGAAAAAGAACCTTGTTTCAGTTTCCACGATTGAGGACAGGGGTCTTGGGGTGTGCTTCTCAGATGGGAGAGTGCAGGTGTTTCCCAAGACCACAGGTGTATCTACTCCCATGGATATAGGAGTCAGATGTGGACGACTGTACAAGTTATTGTTTCAGCCACAGCATGCTCTAGCACACAGCAGTAGCAGCAGCAGTGACCTATGTGAGTTATGGCACAGGAGGATGGCCCATTTACATCACCCTGCTCTGAGAGTGTTGAGGAGCATGGTCACAAGTTTACCTGAGTTTGACACCGAGCAGAGTGATGTGTGCAGAGGGTGTGCTTTGGGAAAGTACACCAAGACCGTGTTTCCTAGCAGTGACACGAGAGCAGCAGGAGTGCTTGACCTGATTCATTCTGACATTTGTGGTCCTATGTCCTCAGTATCTTTGACTGGCCATGAGTACTATATCAGCTTCATTAATGACTACTCCAGGAAGACCTGGATCTACTTCTTGAGGAGCAAGAAGTCCCCACTTGTATTGAGTGTCTTCCAAGGGTTTAAAGCCCTTGTGGAGAAGCAGACGGGGAGGAAGATCAGGATGTTGAGGTCAGACAATGGGGGTGAGTATACCTCCAAGGAGTTCAGCGCATTCTGCAGGCAGGAGGGTATACAGCGACAGCTGACAGTTCCCTACACTCCTGAGCAGAATGGAGTAGCAGAGAGAAAGAACAGGTCGATCATTGGAGCAGCGAGAGCCATGCTTCATGATCAGGGGTTACCGTTCTTTCTGTGGGCTGAGGCTTGCAACACTGCAGTGTATCTGCAAAACATGAGTCCCCACCGTGCCTTGGGGAGGATGACTCCAGAGGAGATGTATTCAGGCAAGAAGCCTGAGGTGAGCCATTTTCGGATATTTGGCTCTCTGACTTACTCTCACGTCCCCTCTGAGAGGAGGACAAAGTTCGAGCCCACCGCAGAGAGAGGTATCTTTGTGGGTTACGACGAGACTTCGAAGGCATATCGACTTTACATTCCTGGCCAGAGGCGAGTTGTAGTTAGGCGGGAAGTAAAGTTTGATGAGGAGAGGGCCTTCAGAAAGTCGAGAGAGATAGAGCAGGGGGAGCCACCAACTCCCACACCTCAGTTGAGTCAGGCTTCTTCGATACAGGTCACAGGTCCGCAGGTTTCTGGGGTGACTGGATCACAGGGTACAGGCACAGGTTCTACAGGGTCAATGGTTTAGATTTCAAGTACTTCAGGGATAGGTACAGGGACAGGTACAGGGATTGGCACAGGTTCAGGATCACCGGTTTCAGGCTCACAGATTGGAGGGTCTTTTGGGACTAGTTCATCAGCTACAGGTCCTAGGGGTGTTAGACCTCATGCTTCTGGCACGTCCTCAGATGAGGATTCACCAGGTTTGGAGGAGCCTTCAAGGAAGAAGAAGCCTAAGTGGCTTCAGGACACCTTGAAGGAAGCGGAGGCATTTGGCAGACCTCAGGAGCAAATCAGGACGATTTTTGAGCCAGACAGATATGGGATGGCCCTTGTTGCGAGTCTTCGTGACTCTGTGCCTTCTACATATGAGGAGGCTTCTCAGCATCAGGTATGGAGAGATGCCATGATGGAAGAGTACCATTCCATCATGAAGAATGATGCTTGGGAGATTGTACCGAGACCTGAGGGGAAGTCAGTTGTGACTTCCAAGTGGCTCTACAAGGTCAAGCATGCAGCAGATGGCAGTGTAGAGAAATTCAAGGCTCGGTTTGTGGCTAGGGGGTTCTCACAGGTTGAGGGAGTCGACTATGATGAGACTTTTGCTCCAGTGGCTCGGTATTCCTCTATCAGGGCAGTGATATCGATTGCAGCAGAGATGGGTTGGAAGATCCACCAGATGGATGTGAAGACCGCATTTCTCAATGGTCTTCTGCAGGAGGAGGTGTATTTGGAGCAGCCACAGGGATTCGAGATACATGGGAGAGATTCTCATGTTTGCAGGCTTAGGAAAGCCTTGTACGGTCTGAAGCAAGCTCCCAGAGCTTGGTACTCCAGGATAGATGCATATCTGATTTCGATGGGATTCCAGAAGAGTGAGGTTGATCCCAACCTTTACTACATTGTGGTTGGTGGAGATCCACTCATTCTTCTGCTATATGTTGATGATTTATTTATCACTGGAGATGAGCATCTTATTGCTCAGTGCAAGAGAGATCTTGCTACTGAGTATGAGATGACAGATATTGGGCTGATGCATTACTATTTGGGGATGGAGGTATGGCAGGAGCCAGGACATATTTTCCTAGGACAAGGGAAGTATGCTGCAGAGATTCTGAAGTCTTTTCGGATGGACGACTGCAGGCCTATGTCTACACCTATGATCACCAACTTGAAGCAACTTCATGCTTCAGATGGTAAGTTGGTGGATCCCACACTATATCGTCAGCTCATCGGATCGTTGATGTATCTGGTCAACACCAGGCCAGACTTGTGCTTTGCAGTCAACACTCTTAGCCAGTTCATGGTGCAGCCTAGGAGTGTACACTGGAGTGCTGCAAAGCACATCTTGAGATACCTTGCAGGGACGGTGGATTATGGTCTGGACTACAGGGGTTCAGGTGGAGTTAGCTTGATTGGGTTCACAGATTCAGACTGGGCAGGTTGTGTGAGGGACCGGAAGAGCACTTCCGGTTGCTGTTTCAGCTTGGACTCGGCAGCAGTGTCGTGGTTCAGCAGGAAACACAAGTCCATTGCATTGAGTTCTGTTGAGGCTAAGTATATGGCAGCCAGTCAGGCGACTTGCGAAGCACTGTGGCTTCGTAAGTTATTGGTAGATTTATTTGATCAGCAGCTGAGGCCTACCGTGATTTACTGCGACAATCAAAGTTGCATTCAGCTCTCTGAGAATCCAGTTTTTCATGACAGGTCAAAGCACATTGAGATCAGGTACCACTTCATTCAGGACTACGTTCAGAGAGCAGTTGAGCTACACTATATATCCACTGATCAGCAGGTTGCAAATGTCCTGACGAAGTCTTTGGGGAGGGGGAAGTTTGTCTTCTTCAGAGATAAGTTGGGAGTGGTGCGGAACACCTTCCTCGGTAAGAGGGAGTGTTAGTTTTTGTACCTTGATATGTGTTCCCCTAGTGACTCCTAGCCTAAGTCACTAAAGAGGGGGAAGTGGGACCCTCACATTAATTACACATTAATGAGACTTTATGTTTTTAAAGTCACTTTTTGTCTAAAGTTAAAGTGGGTGAGCAATAAATTAATTTAAGTGATTTAATTAATGTGACTTTTGCTCACATCTAATCTCAACCATCAGATTAGGAGATTCTCCACCGTTGGATTAGAATCACTTTTAGGGATTGAACAAAAAGGGAGGGAGGCTTCAAACCTAAATCATTATTGAATGAATGAAGTGAGAGAGGTCGAGAGAGTACTGCAGGTAGCACGCACTTCGAGGAGTTCAGTCATCAATTGGCACTGTATTCGAGGCACAGTACTGGGAATTTATTATCAGCATAGATTACTTCACAGCACAAGTTATCTTCAGCAAAGAAACCGAGGTGATACTGTTGGCAGCAGTCATTATCTCAACGCGCAGTTCGAGGAAGATATGGGTTCAAATCTCGAGGCAACTTCACTGAATCTCGTGGCTCACATATCGAGACATTAACCCAGCTCAAATTCCAAGGAGAAATACCATACAGCAGTCTGCTTTTCCTGCACACAGTTCGAGGAGAATCTGGGCACTATACCCAAGGCAGTTTCTGCTCAGTCTGTTGGGAAAGTACAGGGCACGGTTTTCTAGACTTTCTGCACAATTTTCTAAAGAGATAACAGCATAGAAATCGAGTAGGATACAGCAGTTATATCAGTCCATTATTTGCACAGAAACCGAGAAGATTCTGCACACATTTCTAGGCAGCTGTTGTGCACAGAAATCGAGGCAGTCTGGGGTGCATTTAATGTGGAGATAAGTTGTATTTGCTTTTGTATTTGCTGTTACATTATCTTGCTGAAGAAATAATAAATATCTCTCTCTCTCAACTGGTTTTCCCCGTGGGGATTTTTCCAGGGCTCGATTTGGCCAAAAATCACTGAGTCAATTTTCATGTGTGATTGTAATTTGTTTGCAGCCTGTTAAATGCTTTTACTGTGTGTTTATTGTTCAAGTCACTTTGTCATAAGTAACCTACAGCCAATGCAAAACCAGCTGTAGGTGAAAACCACCAAAAACTCACATAAACCAGCAGACAGTTGAAAGGCAAAATTTCTACATCACTGAGTTGTACAGCCTGCTGTACAGCCCTGCTCCTACACTTGTATGGTCACCTCAGCAAACACTTGATCCTCTGCTAATCTGGTACAGCCTCCTGCAAAGCTTCCTGACTGCTGTCATCTTTTCCCTGCTAAATCTAGAAAGTAAAAGTCCTTCTCTACTCTTCGGAATGAGTTGATCACTCAATGCATGTGTGTTGGTGTGTGTCTTCTCCTCTCACCTTGGATGCCTTTTATAATCTTGAGATTAACCAAAACTCTAACCTCCTTAGTGATCTAGTTGAGATTAGCTCTCCCGTTCACTTGAGATCAATGGCTAAGATTCACTTAATTAACTTAAACCACTAATGCCAAAATAATTGGGCATTTTATTAAATTAACCTCAATTAATTGTAGAATGACATTCACTTTAATAATTAAATTATTAAAGTGAATTCCAAAGTTCTGAGAGGTATTAATGACCATTTCCACAAGTTAGACACAAACTGATGTGGAAAAATTGAAATACCTGTATGAGCAACAAACTTCAACAAGTACCATCGCAAAGCCTAATCATGTCCTTTGGGGACTGCCTGGGACTAAGTGGGCTTGGTTGGGTGATCTTGGGAGGAGCCCACCAATGGTTATCAAAAGCTCTCCTAACATCTGTGGCTGAAGAGAGAAGTCTAGTGATGGGCATCTCCCTGCTCATTATGGGTTGGGAGGTAGCTCTTCACTGAAAGCAAATACACCTTTATGGCCTTGTGAAAGTGGGTCATTTATCAGCAAAAGTGGGTAATTTACTACGTTGCACAGGGACATGCCCCCCCAAAAAAAGTTCCGTACAGTTCGCTATGTTCCAGGGACTTGGGGACCCCTAGGAAACATCCCCAATTTGCCGAGGACTTCATCAGGGACTTGGGGACTTGCTGACCTTACTAAAACGTTCCCAGCAGATTTCGGGGACATTCTGAGCAAATTTGGGGATTTACAAGTAGATTTCAGAGATGTCCTGGGGAGATTTTGAAGATGTTCCAAGTGTTGCTTCCTCGATCCGCACATGAACATGAGAAAAAGCTCAACTCACTGAGAGCAGCCTTGGGGGCAAGTCAACGCGTCGGGTGCAACTGTGACCACAACACTCAACTCCTTTTGTTTAGGCCAACTCCTAAACAAAATCCAAGGGATGTAGACCCTAAGAAATCAAGGATGGTCGCTTTGGAAAAATGACTTAGGAGTTAATAAAAGAAACTAGGAAATTATTCTAGCAGTATATCCGACAAGTGAATTAAAGGAGCAATCACTAAATCAAGTAAATCAAAGATTCAACATGTATATAATAGAGGTCAGTGCTTTAACCATTGGGCAAAAAGGATACAATTGCAGAACTTGAAATACTTGCAAGCTAAACTAAGAGATTAATTTTCTAGTTTATTTTATTAACTCCTAACTCGCTTTTTCCAAAGCGACCATCCTTAGATTTCTTAGAGTCTACCTCCCTTGGCTTTTGTTTAGGAGTTGGCCTAAACAGAAGGAGTTGAGTGTTGTTGTGACAGTTGCACTCAACTCGTTGACTTGCCCCTAAGGCCGCTCTCAGTGAGTTGAGATTTTTCTCACGTTCACGTGCAGGTTTAGGCGGCAACATTTTGGCATCGTTGTCGAGGATAAAATCCTTGTATCACCCTAGAATTAACGACCTTGTTTCTTCTTGATTTCTTTGTTGGATAAATGCTTTAGATTAGATCTTTATTATTTAACATTTTCATCTGGCGACTCCACTTAGTTTAAATCCTAACAGGTATTCTACAAGAAGAAACAATCAAAGCTTGTCCCCTCTTGTTCCTGAACCCGAAAGGTTCTTAAAACAAGATTGAACAAGGTTCTGCTCGTAGAACACTTGATCAATTAGGATTTGAATTTGTCTCGGACCTCCATCTCCTTTTTCGGGTACTTCTACTAATTCTTTTGAAATGGATGATATATATGTTGCTTTAGATTTCTTTGCAATTGTTGGTTATCCTCATCCTTTACCTGAAAGAGCAATAGATAAGTTGCCATCCTCAAGGGGAATAATGTTATTTCTACCAAATCTCACTTAAAACCATTTGACGCTTGTATGCACAAATATACTGGTAGGAATGAAGATGTAATCATGAACTTGTTTGTTCTATCATTAGAAGAGGATGCCTTAGAACGATTCTCAGATTTGGATTTGGGCGGTATTTCAACTATGAAAGATTTAAAAGAGGCCTTTATGGAAAGATGGGGAGAGAGAAAGGACAGTCGTCACTTATTAGCCTCCTTGAATACCATTTAAAGGAATGAAAGTGAGACTATCGAGGAGTTCATCAAAAGATTTAATAACATGGTCTCTAATTTGCCAGCAACTATTTCACCCCCTCCCATTGCCATCCTTATTCACTTTATTGAGGCATTTAACAGAGACATCAATTATCCGTTAAGAGATAAGGACCTCAAGACCTCAAGGCAGCTCAAGCTGCAGTTATTAAAATAGATAAGAATATGCAAGCTTCAGGAAGGTCTAGCTTGCCAGGCTTAGTCAGAGGAAGTACCTCTAGATTTGAACCTATGGCCAAAGTAGTTGCAGTCGAGACTAATGAGTCATCCCATGACCTCATAAAGGCTTTAACTGAGACAATGAAAAACTTGGAAACAAGTTACACTCATCTTGATGTTAACTCCAACAACTAGCAGCCTAATTCTTCAATCAAGCTAGTTAACTAGTCAATCAAAGGAATGAGCCCCCTTCTCTTGGGAGTTGTGCCCCCCTTCTCTAGAAATCTATAAAAGCAAGCAGCCTCTCTCATTTTCTCTAGATGGAGACTAAGAGGCAAAGCTCTGCTATTGTATTCCGTTGTTTATTTCTTTATGAGAATAAAGACACTTTGGAGGTCGAATTAGTGCGTTGCCTTTTTGGGTGGATGGATGATCAATGTGCATGAACGAAGGTGATTTGTAGTGATCTGCTCACATGTTTCCTACATCGGTCTTGGCTTACTGTAAGGATTATTATTGATTTTGTAAGCTTAGTTAGTTTGTTTACTCGTCTAATCTAGTAGCCATATATGCTTAGAGATCTAATTTCAAAATGCATCATTTGTTTTTGTATTTTGCTTTGATTTCTCATATCTATGCTTCCAGATCTAATGTTTTGTGTGTGAGTTGAAGTCAGCCACAGGTACTCTTTTGGTTGGAGGATAAGAGAACTTGCTCGTCTCTTTTATCATCCTAACTTCTTTGTATGCAGATCAAGTCCCACGACATCCCACAAGTTTACCTTGAAGTCTCGTTTTCTCGTCCAAAGGCTTCATCCTTTCCCTTCTCTTCATTTACGCTATTTCTGGTTCTGGTGACTTTTATGAGCAATTGTAGATCTATGTTATAAATCTTAATCATAAATAGATTTATCATTTGCTTTTATTCTCATTTAGAAACTAGATTAAAATTTCAAGCTTATTTTATAATTTCTAGATCTAAATGTTGTAAGCTTTTCAAATCAAGTTACTAGTTTTGCATATCAAAAGGCTTGGATTGCCTAGTTTAATGGTTGATCTCATTTAATATCTGGCATTAGAGTGCCCTGATTTGCTTGACTTTTCCAAAAGCAAGCAAAGATCCTGAAGAAAGTAGCTTTTTAGTTTACATTCCTTAGATATTTTATTGCTCTTTTTTTGCTTCTTTTACTTAGTAAATTTGTGTGCAACTTTTAGGCTTTTTCCCAAGCGCTCTTAAAGTGTTTTGGGGCATGTTTGACTAATTAATGCTTGCTGTTTTGCAGACTTTTGCGATCAGGTAGAGAGGCACTCTGGCTGTTTTTCCAAGATTTAGAGCATTTATGACCTTCCAGAGACCTCCCTTTACATTTGATAATATTTTCAAACCATTGTAAGTCGTTTGGATCCTCAAATTATAAAGGACCAGCAGCATTCCCTGAATCAAAGTCATTGTAATAAGTAATAAAAGCAAAGCAAGTGGGCTACTCAGCGCCTGCACCCCATCCCCACAGGGGAGATCCGTGTCGTATCCTGTCGTGGTTTGTAATTTGTTTGGTTTCTGCTCTAGTTAGTTTTATTTGATTAACAGTAGATTAGATCACTAAATCACACAAGCACTCAAAGTATTTGCTATTATGTATTGTGATTTATGTGTTTTACAATCTCTAAAATAAACCCCCCGCGCATTCCCAATACTGCACCAGTCGAAAGAGCTTGCTCGAGAAGTGGTGTGTGTAAAAGAGATTCACGGGTCTTAGCTAGTTTAAACAACTCACATTAAAAAATTTCATAAAAGCAACCAAGGCTCCATCCTCGTATGCTCTGGACCGTTGCGGCTTAGTCTGACCAGTTGGTCAATCAAGAAAGGGATTGGAGTGACTAGAATAATAGGCCAACCCATTCGAGGCTTTTCCTTGAGAACTCGAGAGGTTGCGGTTAGAGTTTGCTATAGAGTCAGGAGGCGGCCCAAAGCAGACTAACGTCTCGCCTCGTTGGACCCTTGGAATTACTGCTTCCGCGCTCAATTCAAGGGGACGAGTTCTTGGTGGACCACACCAAGAATAAACCCATTAACAACCCAAACCATAATAATAAAATTAACCAAGAACAATTTGTATCACATTTTACCTTTAAAGCATTTACTTTACAATTGGCACTAGTCTTATTTCAAATATCTTTGATGTTAATGTTTCAATGATGAAAATGAATGATGAATGTTGTTAATTTAGAATTGTATTGTTCTTGCGTTTCTAACTCCTAGATTTTTAGTTTTTGACTTTTTTCCTATGTAGAGTAAAAGCCTTAGATTATTTTTATAAGGACCACCCCCCTTGGCTTCGCTAGGAGTAGCCTAGACGGAGTAGTCGAGTATTCCGGTGAAAGCACTTGACTTTGACTTGCCCCCAAGGACACACCAAGCAGCTTGAAGATTTCTACCACGCTCCCCCCAGGTGTGCATTAGGCGACAACAAGACTCATCCCTTTAGAGCATATGTTTGATAGACATGTATAAGGGAAAGAAAGAAGTGGTCAAGCCTAAGGATTACATTGAAGTAAATATTAGATCCAAGACAAACCCCAGGATGATCAAAATCGGAAAGGGTACCTCTGAGCAAGAAAAGAAAGACTCAGTCCAATACGTTAGAGAATATAGGGATGTGTTTGCCTTCACTTATGATGAACTTAAGGCATCTAAGGAAGATGTACTATACTAATAAAAAGGGACTCTAAACCTTTCAGACACAAACTAAGGCAAGTAAATCCTAAGTTAGCCCCCCTTATTCAGAAGGAGCTTCTAAAAATGTTGGCAGTCGGGACTATTGCTCCTACACAACATTCTTCATGGTTATCCAACTTAGTGGTGGTCAAAAAAAAAATAATGGTGAGATCAGAATATGTATTGACTTCTGAAATTTGAATATTTCTTGTGAGAATGATAATTACTCTCTCCCAAACATGGAATATTTGCTTCAAAGTGTCCTTGGTTCACAGATCATGTCTATGCTTGATGGATTTTCAAGGTATAAACAAGTCTTGGTTAAGAAAGAGGATCAGCATAAGACAACCTTCATAGCACCTTAGGGGACTTGTGAGTACTTAAGAATATCTTTTGAATGCAGGAGCAACCTTTCAAAAGGCAATGGATTTTTCCTTCAAGGATATAATTGGAAAGATTATAGAGATATATCAAGATGACTTAACGATATTTTCAAAATATAGAAGTAAACATATAAGTCATCTAAAGCAGGTTTTTGACAGGTGCAGGAAGTATGGGATTAGTCTAAATCCTGCCAAGTCAATTTTGGGGATTGATGAAGGGAAACTGTTAGGGCAGATAATATCTAAGCAGGGTGTAAAGATTGATCCAGAGAGAATAGAAGCAATTAAGAGAGTCCCTTTACCCAAAAACAAGAAATCCCTTCAATATTTCCTCGAGAAGATAAACTTCATCAAAAGATTCATTCCAAATTATGCCATGATAGTAAAGCCCATCCTTAAACTGTTGAAAAAGGATGTTCCTTTCAAGTGGTGTGATGAAGGAAGGAAAGGACTTGGTGTGATCAAAGAAGCCATTGGAAGGTCTTCGGTTTTGGTAAGTCCTGATTATTGAAAAGACTTCCATATTTTTTCATTTGCTTCAAAGGATACTATTCCAGGGGTTCTTCTTCAGAAAAATCATGAAGGCTCGGAGCAACCTATAGCCTTCATGAGCAAGGCATTGCATGACTCAGAGTTGAAGTATACAACTATGGAAAAGCAAGCATATTCCTTAGTCAAATCCTTGAAGCACTTTTGGACTTATGTAGGTTACTCAAAGATTATTGGATATGTTCCCCACTCAGCTATCAAGGATACTCTCGCACAACAAGATTGTTTAGGAATTAGAGGGAAGTGGGTTTCTAAAATTCAAGAGTATGACTTAGAGATCAAACCCACAAAGTTGATCAAAGGTCAAGGTCTTGCACAGATGTTGACAGAAGGAAACAAAGTAGCCCTCACTTTAAATTATCGGACCAATTCTCCAGTAGTTTCCATAGCACTCGATGAATTAGAACAACACGAGTGGTATGCCGATATTATCTACTTCCTTAAGAACCTTACTTGCCCAAGTCACTTAGTCGGTCATAAAAAAGGGCATTAAGGTTGAAAGCATCTAAGTATTGTTTGATTCACAATGGATTGGGGTGGAAAAACACCAAAGGATTGTTACTTAGATGCATTGATGAAATAGAGTCCAAGAGACTTATGACAGAGTTACATGAAGGATTTTGTGGTGGTCATTATGCTACAAAAACTACAACACACAAAATCCTAAGAGTAGGGTATTACTGGCCATCAATCTTCACAGATGTTCACAAGTTTGTCAAAGCATGTCAACCATGTCGGTTATTCATAGGAGAGAAGAAGTTGGCATCCTTCCCTCTGCAGCCAGTTATTAAGTTCTTGACCTTGAAGTTGGTTTTCACTCCTTCTCAATTCTTCTAATTCTTCAGAAACCTCACCCCTAAGTAATTCCAAATTGATTCTCCTAGCAATTACAGCTATTTCTTCCTCTTCATCTGAGGAATCAGTATCTCCCATTACCATGAAAACATTTTATGTTTGCGAAAACTCCCAAATTTCATCCTCATTTTTAATCATATTTGCTTTGGCACTATTTAATGATTCATCCCCATAAGTGTTCTTTGTCCCTTCTGTTGGATTTTGTACAACTTCGGAAGATATTATTCATTATATTTTATTATACCTTCATTGTAATTGTTTATACCTCATAAGAGAGAAGAACTTTATGTAATCAATTATGCAAACACATGAAAGAATCAATGTAAGCCTTGGGGTGCAAAAGAAACAAATAAAATATTAAATTTAAATTATTTATTGCCCCCAGGTGAAGTCGACCCAGTTAGGGAATTTTCCAAGTTTGCACTTGTATAAATAGGAGGCTAGTGCACCTCATTATCTCATTCTCACACTTAGCAAGTGCGCATCACATGGAGGAGGCTGATTTCGCATCGCTTGAAGGAGGAAGCTTATTTGGGGCATCTACTTGTGAAAGACACTTTCACATTCTTTCTCTTTTCTTATTTGTACTCTGATCTCAGAATTATCATCTCTCCGCGAAGATTGCTGGGTTTTCTCCCATTTGGGTTTCCCAGGTCAAACTCTGTATTGTTGTTTTGTGCTTTGTCTTGCTTCTAGTGATCTTGGTTATGCATTTATGTTTTATGCTATGAATGTATGAAATTTAATGGTATCAGAGTCGTTCTAGAAGAAGCCATTGCCGAAGCATTGTCAGAACCCTGCCCGAATTAGGGTTTCATCTTGTGAAGTCTTCACGCACCATTTTGAAGAAAAAGAGCCACAGGAATTTCGTTTTTGGCAAAACAAATCCATTGGTGAAGACGGAATTCAATTCCGAGAACTTTCATTTTTGACCTAGCTCTTGCTAGGGTTTCTAAACCAGATCTGCAATCAAGATGATTGGGATGAAGGTTGAAGATCATTTGGAAGGAGCCTCCAACTTTATCTCCTGGAAATCTAGGGTTCTTCTACTCCTAGAAGAAAATGATCTTTTACTATATGTAAATGAGAAGGTCCCTGAACCAGAAGCCGAAGAGGATAAATCTTGATGGAGGAAGAATGATGCTAAAGCAAGAAGGATTCTTGTGGATTCAGTGAGAGACCATTTGGTTCCTCAAATCTCAGGAAAGAAGAATGCTAGGAAAATGTTCAAGACCATTATGAAGCTGTTTGAACACACTAGTCTAAATGTATCCATGACTTTGAGAAACCAGCTCTCAAATATGAAGATAGCAAAGTCAGAATCCATTGCCTCATACTTTATGAGGATCGCAGAACTCAGAGACAAGCTCAGCACCAGTGGAGATCCTATTGGCGATAAGGAGCTTGTCCTTCACACTTTAAATGGTCTTCCACCATCATGGGAGTCCTTTATCCAAAGCATAAGTGGTAGATCCAAACTACCAAAGTTTGACAAGCTTTGGGCAGATTGCTCTCAGGAGGAGACAAGGATCGTAGCACGTCAAAGACTCCCTGGCACTCAACTTGAAGAGACTCAAGCATTTGTTTCCCATGCCAAGAATGGTAAGGGAAAAGGAAAGAAGTTCCATAGACACCAACATCAAGAAAGGAGATCAAGTCCCCGCCAAGAATAAAAGAAGAAGAAGGATGTATCTCAAGTTCAATGCTATAGGTGTAGGAAGTATGGACATTACACCAGCAGTTGTCGAACTCAAATCAAAAGGAAGCATGAAGCATCCACTGCTGATATAGAAGAAGATCATCATCACAAGAAGCAAAAGAATGAAGAGCACACAAAATTTCTATTCATATCAGCACTATCAGGTACTATTCCTACCACTAGTGACACTTGGCTCATAGATAGTGGTGCATCCAGACACATGACAGGTTATAGAGAGAATCTTTCAGAATTAATTGAGAAAGATTCACATCTTCGTGTTGTACTTGGAGATGATGCAAATTAAACTGTGAAGGGGTCTGAATCCACCACCCTTCAATTAGAATCAAATGATACATTCGCCTAGGTGATGTACTCTATGTACCTGGTATGAAAAGAAATCTTGTCTCCATCTCAACATTGGAGGACAAGGGATACAAAGTAGCTTTCTTAAAAAGAAAAGTCCTTGCTTGGCACAAGAACTCAAGCATGAGCATAGCCAAAGTTATTGGCATAAGAGAAGAGAGCTTGTATAGACTAAACACTTCTCCAGTCCAATCCCTAATACATGATGCTGCAAGTATGGGTGATTTATGGCATAGAAGGTTAGCTCATCTGAACTATTGAGCTCTCCCACCTCTGAAGAATATTGTAACAGGTTTTCCAGGGCTCCAGGTAGACCATGATGGAACTTGTAGAGGATGTGCACTTGGCAAGAATGCCAAGAAGTCCTTTCCAGATAACGAGAGTAGATCCAAAGGGATTTTCGATCTAGTACACTCTGACTTGTGTGGGCCCATGACAGTTGTGTCATTAGGTGGTTATCATTACTATATTACCTTTATTGATGATTACTAACGGAAGACTTGGATATGCTTTCTCAAGTCAAAAGAATCCGAGGAAGTACTCAGCAAGTTCAAAGAGTTTAAAGCACAAGTTGAGAATCTGTCAGGAAAGAGGATCAAGATTTTGAGATCCGATAATGCTGGAGAATATACCTCTACAAAATTCAATGATTTTTGCAAGGAAGCAAGAATCAAGAGGGAGCTCACAGTTCCCTACAACCCTCAACAAAATGGGGTTGCAGAAAGAAAGAATCGTACAATTATGGAGGCAGCCAAAGCTATGATACATGGCCAGAGTCTTCAAATGTTCTTGTGGGCAGAAGCATCCAGAACCAATGTATATGTACAGAATAGAGGTCCACATAAGATATTGAAGAACATGACTCTGGAAGAAGCGTTCACAGGTGTGAAACCAGAAGTGGGCCATCTCTGGATTTTTGGCTGTCCAGTCTACATACATGTGCCCAAAGAGAAAAGATCAAAGTTAGAACCTTCAAGCAAGAAGGGTACCTTTGTGGGATACAGTGAGTCTTCAAAGGCTTATAGAATTTACATTCCAGGATCCAGACAAATTGAGGTCAGTAGGGATGTGACCTTTGAAGAAGAAATGGTTGTCAGGAGAAAGGCAAAGGATCAGATTTGGAGATCGATGATGAAGAAATGTTAGAACCTAAGGAGATGAGATCATCTCCCCCTCCATTTCAGAGGGAGACAGCAGAAAAGGATGAACCTATTGATCCCATAGATCCAGTTGATATCCCCAGAGATGTTGCAGGTCGGAAAAGACCTAGATGGGCACAACAAACATTGCAGGATGCAGAGGGGCGTGAAGCTCCACATGGCGCTTTCAGAGAAAGCAAAAGACCTCAAAGGTTCTCTAGTTATGTGGCACTAATGAGCAACATTATTGACTCAGAACCCACCACTTACAAAGAAGCATCCAAACATCAAGCTTGGAAGGATGCCATGATGGAAGAATACCAATCCATCATGAAGAATGATGTGTGGGAGGTTGTGCCGAGACCTGAGGAGAAGTCAGTAGTGACTTCTAAATGGCTATACAAGATCAAGCATGGAGCAGATGGCAGTGTTGAGAAATACAAGGCCAGATTTGTAGCCAGAAGATTCTCTCAGAAAGAGGGAGTCAATTATGATGAGACTTTTGCTCCTATGGCCTGATATACTTCCATCAGATCCATTCTCCCGATTGCTTCAGCTATGGGATGGAAGTTGCATCAAATGGATGTGAAGACAGCCTTTCTCAATGGTGTTATTGAAGAAGAAGTTTACATCGAATAGCTAGATGGGTTTATTGTCCAAGGAAAGGAGTCTCATGTATGCAGACTAGAAAAGGCATTGTATGGCCTCAAGCAAGCACCTCGTGCTTGGTATGGACGAATAGACGGATTCCTGGTGAGCTTGGGATTTTCCAAGAGTGATGCAGACCCCAACCTTTACTACAAGGTTGTAGATGATGAGCCACTGATTTTGGTATTATATGTTGATGACTTGTTTCTCACAAGAAATGAGAAACTCATTGTATGGTGTAAGAAGAATCTCGCCTCTGAGTTTGAAATGAAAGATCTTGGATTGATGCATTACTTCTTGGGATTAGAAGTATGGCAGAGGCAGAAAGAGATTTTCCTAGGGCAAGGAAAATACACCATTGATATATTGAAGAGATTCAGAATGTTGGACTGCAAGTCCATGGCTACTCTGATGGATGCGAATTGGAAGAAGTTGAGAGATTCTACTTCAGATTTTGATTTGTTTGATCCCACCATCTATCGCCAGTTGATTGGGTCATTGATGTATCTGACCAACACCAGACCAGATATATGTTTTGCTATGAATGCCCTCAGTCAGTTCATGTGCGAACCGAGGCAGATTCACAAGATTGCTGCAAAACATGTGCTCAAATACTTACGTGACACTGTGGGATATGGATTGAAGTATGCTTCAAATGGTGACCTAATATTGCAGGGGTTTACAGACTCAGATTGGGTTGGATGTGTTGCAGATCGGAAGAGTACTTCTAGATGATGCTTCAGTTTGGGTTCTGTTTGATCCCACCATCTATCGCCAGTTGATTGGGTCATTGATGTATCTGACCAACACCAGACCAGATATATGTTTTGCTATGAATGCCCTCAGTCAGTTCATGTGCGAACCGAGGCAGATTCACAAGATTGCTGCAAAACATGTGCTCAAATACTTACGTGACACTGTGGGATATGGATTGAAGTATGCTTCAAATGGTGACCTAATATTGCAGGGGTTTACAGACTCAGATTGGGTCGGATGTGTTGCAGATCGGAAGAGTACTTCTAGATGTTGCTTCAGTTTGGGTTCTGTAGTTATTTCCTGGTACAGCAGGAATGTAGAACTTGGTAGCACTCAGTACTGCAGAGGCCAAGTACATGGCTTCTAGCACAGCAGCTTGAGAAGCAGTTTGGCTTCATAAACTCCTGGCACAATTGTTTGGCCAGATTCCAGAGCCGACCGTGATTCACTTTGATAACCAAAGTTGTGTGCAGATGTCAGTGAATCCTGTATTTCACGACAGGTTGAAGCATATCGATATTCGATATCACTTCATTCGTGATATGGTGCAGAAAGGTGCGGTCGAGTTACAGTACATGCCGACAGATGACCAAACTGCAGATGTTCTCACCAAGGCTCTTCCCAGGGTGAAGTTCGAATACTTTCGCGGAAGACTTGGAGTCGAAGAGAACGTATCCCTCCTTGAGACGGAAAGATGACATTGAGATGCTTTCCCTGGTGCCTTCTGCAGTCCAGTTACTCAGCCAGATATGGGAGAAATCCCATAGGCAGATGAGTAGGACAGTTAGCAGTTGGTCGGGCTCACCCAGGTACCTTCTGCAGTCCAGTTACTCAACCAGATATGGGAGAAATCCCATAGGCAAATGAGTAGGACAGTCAGCAATTGGTCGGGTTCACACAGGTGCCTCTGCAGTCCAGTTACTCAGCCAGATATGGAAGAAATCCCATAGGCAGATGAGTAGGACAGTCAGCAGTTGGTCGTGTGGTTGCACAAGTGCCTCTACAGTCCAAGTACTCAGCCAGATATGGGAGAAATCCCATAGGCAGAAGAGTCGGACAATCAATAGATGGTCGTTCCCTTTTGCTCGTCTGAGATCTCAGCCAGGTATGGGAGGACCCCATTGGCAGATGAGACAGACCAGTAGCAAATTGTATAGCAGAGATAGTACAGCTGATAATCTCAGATATCCAGGATTGAGTGATTCTCCTGGATCCAGGATTGAGTGATTCTCCTAGACTCACCGAAGGATTGGTGATGATGATGCACAGAGACTGTGTGGACAACCTTCAGTATGCATAGAGATGATGGAGACAGAATGGATTTACAAGATGAAACCTAGATGATCGTGATGCAGATGAAGACCGAAGAATACCTTCCTCATTCAGAGGGAGTGTTGGATTTTGTACAACTTTGGAAGATATTATTCATTATATTTTATTGTACTTGTTTATACCTCCTAAGGGAGAAGAACTTTATGTAATCAATTATGCAAACACATGAATGAATCAATGTAAGCCTTGAGGTGCAAAAGAAACAAATAAAATATTAAATTTAAATTATTTATTGCCCCGAGGTGAAGTCGTCCCAGTTAGGGAATTTTCCAGGTTTCCACTTGTATAAATAGGAGGCTAGTGCACCTCATTATCTCATTCTCACACTTAGCAAGTGCGCATCACTTGGAGGAGGTTGATTTCACATCACATGAAGGAGGAAGCTTATTTGGGGCATCTACTTGATAAAGACACTTTCACATTCTTTCTCTTTTCTTATTTGTACTCTGATCTCGGAATTATCATCTCTCTGCGAAGGTTGTTGGGTTTTCTCCCATTTGGGTTTCCCAAGTCAAACTCTGTGTTGTTGTTTTGCGCTTTGTCTTGCTTCTAGCGATCTTGGTTATGCATTTATGTTTTATGCTATGAATGTATGAAATTTAACACCTTCTTCAAAAGTTTCCAGATGCTTATCAATGCATGGTTCTCTATTGATTCTGATCAAAGCACCATCAGAGTTTGGAACACAGATATATGACAAATCCATCATGAGGTATCCACCTAGACCAGCTGCCCACTTCCTAGATAAAAGCATTCCATATGCAGGGGGCAAATCTATAACAACCACATCCATCATGGTTGAAATGTCCGACCATGCAAAAAGATCAGCCCTTAAGTTTTTTATCAAACCATAGGATTGTACACGTCTTGAATCTATGCCACAGACATTTCCATAGGGTCTAGTCACCTCTAATCCCATTTCCTTCATAACGTGCAAAGGCATAACATTCATGGCAACTCCGGAATCCAACATACAATTGTGGAGGAGCATATTCTGAATGTGTAAGGTAAGGTAAAAGGGAGGGTGACCACCATTCTTTCTCTCATAAATGGCGGAATGGATGTTGATAGGTGGATCCTTTTCGACTTTTCTAACTTCTGTTCCACTAAGGCTCTGTATATGACAAGACTCTAAAACAGTCTCGGGAACCTTCTCTTGGTTAATGCCTTCAAAGAATTCTTCTACTCGACTTCTTACTGAAGGCACTTTCATTAACTCAGTGACAGGGATATTAGACATTATTTTGCCCAATTCTTTCTTTATATCAATATTCAAACTGTAATCATCTAGGGCAATCTTATCTTCTTCCTTATTTTCTTCACTACTTACATTGCGTTTGTCTAGGAAAGAAGGTTGTTGGGAATCATTTCTTCGCTTGTAGATTTGAAACTTGGGTTGTTCCTTTCATTCAAGGAGATTAATGGCACAACATGAGGAGCTAGGTTCTTCAATCAATTCTTCTTGCTCCCATGGCTCTTCTTCTAAGAGAATTCTTCCAAAATCATCGTCATAAGATAAATCATTAATGAAATTAATGTTTTGGGGTTGGTCATCAGGGTAATTGGTGTCAGAAGGCTCTTCTTCTGCTTCATCACACCAATTCACATTCTTCTTTTCAGAATTTTCTGGATATTCGAGACGCCTTCTACTGTTGTCCCCCTCCGGGCCTCTATTATTGTTCCAATAAGGTTTAGGGTCGTATGGGTTTCTATGTCTCTCAGACTCATGAAAACTTGCAACATTCTTCGTTAGGACAGTAAGTTGTCTCATCATTTCTTGCATTGTCTCTAATGTGTCCTTTGTGTCCTTTGGCTCACTGACATGTTCCTTAGGCTTTCGGAGCTTAGGATCGGATCTAGAAGTGGATGGGGCATAATGATCGAAAAAAATTTGTTTACCCATAGATGCTGCATTTTGCTCAGCAATCTTTGCATTTGTTTGGGCAGTCTTTAAGTCATTGGGATTTTTATCCTTTAAGTGATATCCAAGCCAACCTTCAAAAGCATTTCGATAATGGATTACAATTGCTTGGTCTTTCGGTTTAATTTCTTCTGGGATATTAGCTACAGTCTTATCAAACCTAAGGTTGAATTCATGGACTGTTTCATTCTCTTTCTTCTTGATGTCAAATAGTTGATGCAAGAGAAACTTCCCATCTAACTTACGTGACCACTCACTGTTGAGCTTCGTGACAAAACTATCATATCCATCGATGGATGAAGCAGGAAACCTATCAAACCACTTTCAAACATCTCCTTCCAAAGATGCCAGAAGGCCCCTCATGAAGACATCTTCATCAGATGCTCCATATGCTTCCATATGTTCCCAGACCTTGTCAACATGATCTTCTATGGTTATAGCAGACACTCCATCAAACTTGGGAACTTTCTCAAAGTATTTTTCTAGCATGTCATGGGGGGCTCCCTACATTTGGGAGAAATCTAAAGGAGATGGCTTAGCCTTTTTTCCAAAAATCCTAGGATTCTAAGGAGGGTTGTTCTGGTTTCCACCAGTTGTTCCAGCCACTGGACTAGGTGAAGGGGATCCTAAAAGATGACTCGATGAAGAATTAGGATTAGAAATCTTCCAAAAGAAGTTGGATGAGTTCTCTTTAATGTGTCTTCGGTTCCGAGTATAAGTTGCAGGGATTCCTTCAAAACTTGTTGGACGTTCTAAAAACTTAAGATTTATACGTTGGGTTCGGTCCTCAATAGAGTCGCGGGGTGGAGTCGCCAGGTGAACCACACAAGTAGTTCACTGAAATGATAAATGTCGTTGTAGTATAGTGGTGAGTATTCCCGCCTGTCACGTGGGTGACCCGGGTTCGATCCCTAGCAATGGCGCCAAGATGTTATCACCAAACTTGTAGTTGCCCCTATAGATGGATCCGTAAGGATGGCAAAGGGGATGGGCAACCGAAGAGGTGAACCAAGAGAGCCTCGATCTCCAAAGGATTGGTTGTCATGCCAATCGTGGCACTCTTCACTTGATGTTATCTTAGCCCGAGGAAACAAAGGGGGAGACCCAGATCTACTCCCAATAGGGGAGATCAAACCAGGACACCAGATCAAATCAATGGGGGATGACGTATGTAAGGTGTTAGGTATAAGAAACCCTAGATCTATGGATGAAGTCACTAGGTGAGTTATGGGTTGGATCAAGAGGCTTAAGAGATATGAAATTGATCCAATGTAATTATACAAGTGACTTATAAGCTTAATTAACAGATACAGGATCAAGGTACCAGGAATGATATGAAAATCCACTGCCTTGGGAACCATGTCCAAAGCAAGGAGCTTAAGAACAAGATTGGGGCTATCTAGTACCTTTTGGTAGACTTGATTGACAAGTATGATAGTATCGAAGCACACAAGTTTCAAACTGGGCATCAACAACAAGCAAAACAGCCTTCCTCAGGAAATGCGCAAGGGTAGAAGGATCCAGTGCCTAGGGATTTGGGCCACCAAGAGTCCTCCAAGGATGATGCCTTGGAGAACCCACCTAGGGTTTGGCTTGAAGTGTAAAACCCAGAAATGTTTTGTCGATTTGCCAAGTGGTTAATGCCAGGGAATTTTCGATTAATTTAAGTAAGGGTTTTAAGTGTAGATGAAGATACCCAATGGATTGGAACCCAATATTAAATGAAATAAAAGCAAATCTTACCCAGATAATCTTGCAGATACCTTGATGATGATGACCTATGCCTTCCCAATCAATTTGAGAAGATTTGAGTGAGTGTCCAATGAAAATCGATTTGCCCAAGGAAGCCAATGAGCCCTCTCCTCCTGCACAACAAACGTCAACAATATCAGATTTTGATGCATCAAGAAGATAAGACAAATGCTACTAAGAAATAACAAGAAGAAATCATAGATCACAATGAAGCTAATGAAAACCCTGTTATCACATATATAGTAGCCGAGCTACCATATTCTATTTTTCAGATTCCAGTACACTTTTCAGCCAATTCCCTTACATATGAGATGCTGAGATGAGCATCTATGATGGATCACTATATTTATTATGGACAACAGTATATTCCCATGCCATGACTGAGTCTCAGGACACTCAGATTTGAGGACTAATATAGCCATTTAGCTATTTACAGAGCAGTCAATATTGCCCAGAGTTGCAGCAGCAAGTTCTCAGTGGACAGATGATGGTTCAGATTGTGTGCATTCAGGTATATGCCTCAGCAGGTATATTCTTGTGTTATGGTTATATTGCTTTTATATTCATTCTTGTGACATGTCTTAGCATTTAGTATCATGATTTGGCGATCATATAGATATTTGGACCTGGTTGTATTGATATTATGTATATGTCCCCACTTAGATTTAGAATTTCTTGACCTATACTCATTGTTTTACCCTCCTTAGGGAGAATAGAGGTGATCATTTCCACCATTCTTTGGCTTGCTAGTGTTGGTCTCGTTATTCACTTTCTCCACCCATCCATTACCTTCCAGTTATGTTTTAAACCCTGACTTACTACTTGACTAGTGGCATGGAGGACCTTCCCCCACTTTAGCCTCTTTGTTGGATGAGCCTCCCCTTGTTTATTGTGTCTCGGCTCTGAGTTGCCTTAAGTTGTGTTGGCTACACTTGAAACAAATAGCGCTGCCATCAATACAATGTATTTGGAAATGAAATGAATATCTTATGAAAAGCCCATTCATGTAACTAGTGTTTCTAAACACATGTGAATGCAAGGCAAGCCTAATGAAACTGGCTTTGAAATGAAATGTGAAATGTGAAATGTAAAGCCCATGTAACAAGTGTTTTTGAACACACGTGTAGCTTAAATCCTTAATAAACGTAAAGTCATGTAACAAGTGTTTTTGAACACACGTGGATCAAAGGCTATGGAAACTTAAAGGCCCAAAAAGCAATGGTTCTTAAATGTTATATCAAAAAGATTGCTGGCCTCTTTTGTATTTGATATGGATTGTGAGCATTTGTCAAGGTGAATAAGCACTTCTGAATGTAATTTACCCATTTGTGAGACACTGCCATCCCCTGTGTTATTGTTCATCCAGCATATGCTAGAGTGTGTATTCCCTTTCCATATCCAAAGTGTCATGGTGTCAAGTTAGTAGTCATCCTTTAGCATAGCCCTTTCAATTTCAACCTTCACCCTTCACTAGCAAATTGGTCACAACTATGAAGTGAGTATGGTTTTGAAAGTCTGGTTTGAGTCATAGTAAATATTGAAAACACTTTATAACTGGTTATTAGATCACCAGAGAAATGATTACTTCTTGTTATTATTGTTACTTGAATGAGTTGTAGAGCATGCCTTAACCTTTAACACCTGCAGCAATGTGATGTTAGCCTGGGTCATATTATTGGTCATTTTGACTTGGTCAAAACCCAGTTTGACCAAAGTCAACTACAGGACATGAGGTGGATGGACCTCGGATGATGCGGATAGATGATATGTGGTCTATTACAAGTCACCAGATGGTTCTATGCAGTGGCTACAGGTTTATGATGATGATTTGTAGTTCTCAGCATTATTTGATCATTTACAGATTATTATTATTTATCTGTCTGGACATATTGGATATTTTTATATGATCATGCAGAGATCCATAGGGTGTATGAGTACACACCTTAGATGGATTTGGGCTCTCTGAGTCCATTGAGACAGTTTGTTTTCCGTTCCGGGCAGTTACAGTGATGATTTTCCTTAGTTCACCATTCTGGTGTAGTTTTGCCATGTCAGATGGCCTATCAGAGCAGAGAGATGATTTGATTGGTTCACCTAGGGCGTTGTATGAGGAGGGGGTGGTCCAGCCACTTGTTTTTACCATTATCCCCCCCTCCTAGAGAGCTTGGTGGGCTCAGTTGGACAGCGCAGGCACTCCAGGTGGCAGTTTGGGCCACTCCAGGTGGCAGTTTAGGCAGGTTCACATTTCCCGAGGCAGATTAAAAATGGTGAAAATGGCTACTGAAGAATTCGATTTGGGCAACTCAAGCAAGGAAATGGCATGGGATGAGTTTTGATGATGAGTGTGATGTCTTCCACACCTTCCACAACAGTTTCAGCATTCAGTGGGACCCACACCCATCTCTCCGGCACTTTTTTATGGTTTTCTGGAGCCTTTGGAGGCTCACGACTTTCCCAGAGAGGCACGATTTGGGGCTTGTGTTAGTCATTTGATGATATTGTGCCATGGGGACACACTAGGGAGGCTAGACATGACCCCCTAAACCCACCATGAGCTAGTTATTATGTTTTATCATTAACATTTGGTGGGACCCCCCTTTCCTAGGGCGATTTGGTCCATTGATATGTTATATTTTTGTATTGATCCATGTACTTTATGTTGAGCTCATCTCAACCGTAGATTAGAACATTTTGATCTTTTAATCTTAACCATCCATTAAAAAGGTGGTTAGGGTTTTGGTATCTCTCCATTCTATTTAAAGGAGAGAGCCTCTCATTGTAAAGGGACTTTTGGCCCTAGATTATTGGAATAGAAAATTATTATTGCATCTACTTGTCTTGTGGTGGTGAATGCTATTGGGGTTCGACTGTTTGTTCTTCCTTTGCACTACGATATTGGAGATTATCTTGCTCTCTTTTGTTCCACGTTTTTTCTCATCTACAGGTAGAGGCCGAATTGCTTCAAGGAGGATGCATTGGTTGGGGAGACTCTCCCTGCTTCTTCTTTGGGTTTCTTCGTTGGTTACAGGGAGTATTACTATCCTAGCACCTTCTAGTTTCTATTATCATTGCTTATTCGTTTGTATTTCCTCCATTCTTGCTCGATCTAATTGAATCGTTTTTCCTTGGCTTGACAGGAAGAGGAGGGCGCACGTGTGGAGCTAGGCATCTCATTGTGGCAAGAAAGATCAACAATTTCTCATTTGATCTCTGCGGGAACATTCCTCAACAACATGGCAAGCACTTCCATCACACAGGTATGATCTCAAGGTAAGTTTCTCATTCCATTGGTTTACCCATTTGTCAATTTAATTTAAAACCCTAAGTTAAAATCTTCTGAAAATTCCCTAGGTCAACAGACTTGGTTTACTGGCAAACCATTTCTGGATTTTTGGTATCCGACATATATCTAGGTGGGTTCTTAAAAACGTCTTACTTGGGTGACTCTATTGGCCCAAAACCCAAGGCATTGGCTTCCTCAAACCCTCACGACTTTCCCTGGTTGTCTGGTTTGCCTGTCTATTGGTTCATTTTCCCGAGCTTGTTGGTTTTAACACTGTTAGATCTATCTTACAAGTTGTGCTAGAAAGCCCTAACCTCAAATTCTCTCTCTGGGTCACTTTCTCTGTTTTAAGGGTCACATTTCCCAAGGCCGTTGAATTTGATCATTTTACACTAGCACTTAAATCCTGGAATCATACTTAATCATAGAATCACTATGTTATCTGTCCCTATCATTTCACATCCTTCCTAAGCCTCCACAGTGGTCGTAATTCCTTAATTCTAGGGTTCCATACCTGTCACCCTACATACTTCATCTGATTGATTTGATCTGGTGATTGTGTTGATCTCTCCTCTCGGGAGTAGATCTGGGTCTCCCCCTTGCTATCTTGGCTTTGGTAGCAAAAGCGAAGAGTGCCTTGGTTGGCGTGACAACCATCCATTTGGGAACTAAGGCTCTCTTGGTTCACCACTTTAGTTGCCTATCCCCTCTGCTACGAACATAAAATAAGATAATAATTAAATAATCAATGATTAGGTTAACTAAAGTTAGGTTATGAAATGAGGCGTCTCCTCAACATCAAATGCCCGAGCCATATTTAAGGCAGGGCCATCATTGTAACATATCATCTTTTATCCTATCATCTAATATATTATTCTTATCTTATTATCCAATATGAGAGTCGGATTCGACTATTAACTTAGTGAACGGATACGTTCACTGCATTTGGTATCAGAGCTCAGATTCGGCTCCTTCGACCTGAGCTTGGATTCGGCTCCTACACTTAGAGCTCGGTTTCGGCTCTCCCTTCAAGTCCAACCGGAGACGGTTGCTGCTCGGAATTTATCCATTTGGTTGCTGCTCGGAATTCATCCATTTGGTTACTGCTCTACATCAGGACTCCCTTCCCTGCTCCACGCAGCTCGCTGTTGCTCCACCGCATCCCCCACAACTTTCATCCGACATCCCTGCTCCCCCTTGCTCCCAGCTCTCCACGCGGTGACCTCACCCTCTAAACACTGCTCCCACCATACACCCGCGACCTCACCACTACACTCCTCCACACCTCCCTTCGCGACCTTCCACCCTTCATTGCTCCTCCCGTAGCTCCCTCCAGCCGCCACCACGACCGACCCCATCCCTGCGCCTGTCCCTTGCTGCTCCTCCCACAGCTCCTTGCAGCTGCCTCCACCTCCATGCCAACGTCCCTGCCCTCCACTTCGCTGCATCCTCCACTTTTGCACCTCCCGCGCCCTCCAGTTCTCTGTGTTGCCCTCTCCCATCCTCCGCGCAGCCTCCCCACCTTCTCTCCACTGTATCATCCAACCTCCCCCCCCCCCCCAACGTCCCCATCCTCCCGCTTGCACACTGCTCGCCCATCCTCAGCGCGTCCTCCTACAACCTTCCATTCCCCTCCGCCTTCCCTTCCATCCTCCTGCTCTGCGCCAACCACCACCTCCACCTCTCTTCCAGCCATCGGCCATCGAAACCCTAATTTTTTTTTTTGAATTAAATATTAAACATTATAATAATATTATTATATTGTTTAAATATCTTAATTTGTGAAAAAAAAACTATATATATAGTTTATGGAAGCATTGATAATATTATTATTAATTAAATAATTAATAATTATTATTATCTGGAAAAAAAGAAAGAAAAAAAAATCAAGTTGAAAAGAAGATTATTTATTATCGAAGAGTCAAAAGTAAAAAAATAAAAAAAATAAAAATAAAAATAATAATAATATTATTATTATTAAAATAATAATTACTTTAAAAAAAAGAAAGAGATAAGAAGTATTGAAGAAGACAAAATCGAGAAAAAGACAAAGAAGACAAAACGAAGAAAAAAGACAACAAGTGAAGATCTAGCAAAGACTATCCATCATTGGATAAGTCAAGTCAAAGGAAGACGACCAAGTTTAAGAAAGACTCATCAAAGAAGATCATCCCACCGTCAAAGCAATCAGAAACCATGGCAGCCGATTTGCGAGAAAAATTAGAAGCCATGTTAAAACGTTATCGAAAAGACAATGAAGAATTGCGTGACATAAATAACAGTTCAGAAATAAGAATTGAATTACAAGAAAGGTACAATGAAATAAAAATCTCTGACCAGGAAAGGCGTATAGAAAAATTGTATGCGCAAATTGATGAATTAAAAGCCGAAAATAAATTCAATCAAAGGTTAGGCCATTTTTTTAATGGTTTAATTGAAAAAATTCAAAATGTAATAAAAGTGTCGTCTGAAGCCGGAATTTGGCGTGGGGAGGCTCGTTTTGACGCTCAAAGCATCCTCTTTACCCGAGTTCCCTTTTTCTCCATTTTCCAGGCAGCTACGACGTCTCCGGGAGCAGTTTTCGCTAAGGAGGCATCATTTTGGCATTTAAATGCTAAAAAATGCAAAATTGCACTAAGTGCCAAAAGTGAAAAAGACAAAAAAATGAATAAAAAATCATGGAAAAAGGTATGGTCCAAGTTTTAATAAGTTGTGCGACCACTTGCTAAAGGTTTGTGCACATGTGGAATACCCAACTTTGATATAATTCGAATTGACTTTGAGGATGACGTGAGCATCACCTTCACGTGAGTTTACCCATGCGTTGAGTGGAGGGCGTTAATCTCTATGGGAGTTGGCTCCAATGACATGGCATGGTCATTAATATGATTTTCCAACCAAATTTACACGAGATTGGGCATTGAATGTTATACACATGAGGTGGCTCCTTCAAGGCTCACGCATTCTTTCCCAAGGTTAATGTTTTGGAGAGGTGGCATTGTCTGGATGGATGATGGAGTTTCCAAAGCTCCCAAGGGAGGCGCCCTCTTGAGGTGGCAGCCATCCCATGTGATGGAGATCACCCACCACATCTCTCATATGGATTTGATCTCACATGTGTCCATTTCAAACCTTAACTCTCCTCTCCTCAACCAATTCGGCCTTCTCTTGGAAATTGTTATTTAAGCAAGGTCTATTGCTCCATTTAAAGGATGGATGCATAGAACCTCTGCTATTTTGTATTACTACTGTTATTGAATATAATTTTGAAGGCTTTGGAGGTCAATCTTGCATTTGTGTTGGAGCTTTGGATCATGAGGTGACATTGTTGCATTGTTTTTCTTTCACTATTTCTTGCTTGCAATTGTGTAGATCTAGTTTATTGATTATAGCAACAAGTATTTGCGGTTGATAATTTACTTGTTGGTGCTTAGATATTAGGAGATTCAAATGTAACAAACAGTATTCGATTGTACTTATGTTCATTTGGTTTCATTTTACTACACACTAAGATCTCCATTGTTGTCTTGCAAGCTTTTTGTGATTGTTTCAAGCGACAGGTTACAAGCTTGAGGGGACTTGGAATTCGGTTATTCCACCTTCTCTTGGGCAACTTTTTATCTAACAACTTTTGCATACAGATTTCTCCAAAGACATCCACAAGAAGAGCATTGGAAAGCTAAAGCCCATCCATCAACATTCTACAAAATCTCTTCTCCTTTGCAATTTGTTACATGCTTAAGAATACTAGATCTAGGGCTATCATTCCTTATCTATTTTCAGATCTGATATATTTTAGGCATTTCTATTAGATCTACTTGTTTACATTCAGAAAGTATATTCATAAGTAAACTAGATCTCATTTTTATACTTGCACGCATTGAAATTTCGAAATTTTTTCTAAGTATAAAAAAAATTTCTAATTTTTTTTTATTCTTTTAAAATCATTTCCACAACATTCTAATAAATTTCAACTCGCTGGTTTTTAGCAGGTCCAAGGAAAAAGAGAGAGAAACTCTGGCGGATTTTCGATAAAATTGCCAAATTTACCCTCCAAGGAGCCTCTTTCATCATTTGCTTTAAATTTCTAGCTTGTAATCTCTTAGATCCAAGTGAAATGGACTAAGAAGCACTTCATTTTCAGTATAAAATTGTAAATCATTAAATGAGAGCAGTGGGGTACCCAGCACCCACATCCCATCCCCCCTGGGGGGATTTGCCATTTTTTCAATTTTGCTGGATAAATTTTTCTAACTTACTTTTTTTTCACACACTCACAATTTTAGTGCAGGGTGTATACTTTTAACTTGCATTTCATTTTTAAATCATTTCATTTTTGCAAGCGCAGCTTAGAAATAACACAGTCTCGTTGCCACGAATTATGCTCTCACCATCACCTAAAGCCCTAGCCGATTAGTGGTGGATGATCAGAAAAGTGACACATAGGCTTGTGATCTCTTTTATTTCATAAGTTATATCTTTCCCTTGTTTCTGTTTACAAATTTAAAGACTCTTGAACTTAGCTGAAAAGCAAGTCAAGAGCGTTCTCTGTCGGAGGGTCGATGGTTACTCGCTTCTAAATTTGAATAAACTATTTGCCTACACTGCATATGCTCTACCCACCAGCAGTACGTTTGAGCTGCGGGATATCAAAAGCAGTTGGAAGCACTTCTTAATTTTTCACACTTAACTTAATCAAGTCACCTAATAAATTAACTACCCACAACATAGTGAAAATCCGACACTTCGAGACTAAATTTTGGTGTGGATTCTGCCTGGGAACGCTGGGTCACTGTACTCTGACCTTGGGGCACCATTAGACTACATCCTTGTTGGTGTAGTGTTGAACACGCGCTCAGGGTATTGGCAGTCCGTCATGTTCTTGTATGGAAGCACCAATCTTTAGAACTCCGGACATTCCTCTCTGTCCCTTTACGGTATATCGAGAGTTCCCCCTTTTTTCCCTTAATCAAGATTCATTTTAATAATTTAAAATCAACCAAGATACAATTGCACAACATTTTACTTTTCCAGCATTTCAATTTTCGCACTGTGTTTTGACTCCATAAGGCACTGGTCCTTGTACTTTTCATTTGCTTTATATCAATCGGGTATTTGTTTATCTTTAATTCACAGTGATTTGTCTAAGTTATGCTGGTGAAAGCTTTCTTAATTATTGTTGCAATTTCAATCTTGGACCTTAATCAAAAACTCCCAAAACATTAAATAAACAACCCATCATTTTAATCGGAAGACCCTAACAACCTTAGTAACTTTCCATAGGGACTACCCCCCTTGGCTTTCGTTGGGAATTTTGCCTAAACGGAGGAGTCAAGAACCAAGTGACATACTTGACTCGAGACTTGCCACCAAGGGCACACCGAGCGGCAGCATAGATTTCTGCTGCGACAAAGAGGGTGTGTAATCTGGCGGCAACACACCACAAACTCTCAAATGCTAGGATGCAATAGACTTTCCAATCACCATCTAAGAAGATCCAAGATTCCAAGAGCCAAAGGTCCCTTTACAATGAGAAGCTCTCTCCTTTAAATAGGAAGAAGAGATACCAAAACCCTGACCACTTTTTAAATGAGTGGCTAAGATTAAAAGATACATAAGTTCTAATCTACGGTTGAGATGAGCTCAACGATAAAGTACATGGATCAACTCAAAAATATAACATATACATGGACAAAATCGCCCTAGGAAGGGGGTCCCACTCAATGTGACTAGAAAGACATGATATAACGCACATGGTGGGTCTAGGGGGTGATATCTAACCTCCCTAGTGTGTCCCCATGGCACAAACATAACAAATGACCAACACAAGCACCAAATCGTGCTCCTCTGGGAAAGTCGTGAGCCTCAAAAGGCTCCAAAAAACCATAAAAAGTGTCGGAGAGTGATGTGTGGGCCCAACTGACTGATGTTGCTGCTCTGGAGGATGTGGGAGACATCATACACATCATCAAAATCATTCCTATGCCATTTCCTTGCCTCAGTAGCCCAAATCGATTTCTCCAGTAGCCATTTTCACCATTTTAATCCTCTGTAAATCCTTTGGAAAGTATAAAAATACCTGTAACTCTCTGCCAGCTCATCCGGGGCCAAATCTGATTATACCAACATGTCTAGGAACATAGCAATGTAGTAAACACAAGTAGCTACACTCTATATCCTCTATGTAGCGCCATAGGTGAACCAATCACATCATGGAACTGCTCTGACAAGCCATTTTTAATGGCAAATATGCACCAGAATGATAACTGAAGAAAATACCAACTGTAACTGCCCGGAAATAAAAACCAATTGTCGCAATGGACTCAGAGAGCCCAAAACTACCAAAGGTGCGTACTCATACACCATATGGATCTGTGTATGATCATATAATATCTCAAATATACCCGAACAGATAAAAATAATAATAATCTGCAAATGATCAAATATAATAAAAATGCCAGATCATCATCATAAACCTGTAACCATTGCATGAAACCATCTGGTGGTTTGCAATAGACCATATATCATCTATTTGTATCATCCAGGGTATATCTCACCTCATGTCCTATAATTGACCTTGGTCAAACTAGGTTTGACCAAGTCAACATGACCCATAAAATGACCCAAGCTAACATCAAACTGTTGCAAGTGTAAGAGGTTAAGACATGCTCTACAAATCATTCGAGTAGCAATATAAACACATAGCAATCATTTCTCTAGAGATCTAAGACCAAATATTCAATGTTTTATTATTATTATAACTCAGACTAGAACCTCAAGATTATACTCACTTCATAGTTGTGATCAATTTGCTAGTGGTGGGTGAAGGCTGAAAATTTATAAGGCTAGGCTAAGGGATGACCACTGACTTGACACTATGACACTTCGGAAATGGAAAAGGGGATACACACTAAAGCATATGCTGGACAAGCAGTAACACAGGGGAGGGCAATGTCTCACAAATGGGTAAGTTGTTTCAAAAGTGCTTATTCAACCTTGACAGATGCCTAAAACTCACATCCAAGCTGATACAGCTCTGTGAGGATCTTTTTTAGAGCCACCATGACTAGGTGCCCAACAAACCATAACTCAAGACTCTAGGGGACACTTAGAATTAGTTGTCCCTTACTCCATCTCACATGATAACTCGCAAGCTAGTGAGGAATAAATCATTACAAGTGAGGCCAGCAATCATTAGATATAGCATTTATTAAACCATTTCTTTTTAGGCCTTTAATACATTTCCATAGCCTTGATCCGTGTGTGTTAAAAAACACATTCTTGGATTTACATTTATTAGGCTTTCAGATATCCCTTCAAGGGGATTCACATTTCACATTTAACTTCAAAGCCAATTTCATTAGGCTTGCCTTTCATTCATGTGTGTTCAGAAACACGATTCCACGAATGGGCTTTCATTTAAGATATACATTTCATTTCCAGACACATTGTAATGATGGTAGCACAATCTGTTTCAGGACTAGCCAACATAACTTAGGCAACTCAGAGCCGAGACACAATATAACAGGGAAGCTCATCCAACAAAGAGGCTAGAGTGGGGGAGGGTCCTCCATGTCACTGTCAAGTAGAAAGTCAAGGTAATAACAATAACTGGAAGGTAATGGATGGATGGAGAAAGCGAATAATGAAACCAACACTAGCAAGCCAAAAGATGGTGGGAATGATCACCTCTATTCTCCCTAAGGAGGGTAAAACCAATGAGTATAACCAAGAACTTCTAAGTCTGAGTAAGGACATAGATAAATAAATAATATGACCAAGTCCATATATCTATATGATCGCCAGATCATGACACGAAGTGCTAAGACATGCCACAAGAATGAGTATGAAAGCAATAATAACCATAAACACATGATAATACCTGCTGGGTCATATACCTGTGCACAATCCATCTGAACCATCATATGTCCACTAAGAACTGCTGCAACTCTGGGAAATACATAATATTTTGTAATGGCTAAATGGCTACATCGGTCATCAAACCTGAGTTTCCTGAGACTCAGTCATGGCATAGGAATATACTATTGTCCATAAACATAATAGTGATCCAATATAGATGCTCATCTCAAGCATCTCAATGTAAGGGACTGGTTGAAAAATGTACTGGAATCTAGAATAAAACATATGGTAACCCAGCTACTATATATGTGATAACAGATCTTGTAGCCTTGTAGGCATAGCAAGTTGTTTTTTTGACTCTATAGGCCATTTAGAGCCTCATTGATTATGTATTTTGATTTAGATATGTATTGCACTTGGTGCTATTTTGATATATTCACCCTTACATCATATATACTGTTAGTTTTTGTAGCTCTGAGGTACTCCTGCATCAAGTGCCTAGGAGCAAGGCTCCGAGATGATGGGGTCTCATTAAATGACATGAAGTGACATTATTAAGTGTATTTAGTAAAGTACTTTATGATGTGACTTTATAATTTTAAAGTGAGATGTACTTTATTAAAGTGACTTTTACTTTATAAAGTGACTTTAGAATATAAAGTGCACTTTTCATTAATTTAGGGTAAAAGTGACTTTCGAATAGAAAGTGTTTTTTATATAGTTCACTTAAGTGATTTAAGTGAACTTGAGATTAAAACACAGATTTAGATCTTGTGGGCCAAGATCTAATCTCAGCCGTAGAAGTTGAAAAGACATGGGAGTTACCCTAAGTTGGAGAATAAAAAGGCTTAATGAGACTTCATTTGAATACATTCCAATAGAGAGTCTTTAGAAGGTGGCTCGAATTCCAAGAGAGGAGTTTGAGGAGAAGGGAGAAGGGCACGAGTTTCAAGAGAGCTAAGGACTGAGAAAGGGAATGGTTTAGGAGGCTAGACAGAGAAGGTGCATTTCCCAATGTGATGGGAACACATCCCTAGAGAATACCAGCACATATCAGCAGCAAAGAAGTGGGGCACGTTTTCCAAGGAAGTCTGCAGCTGAAAGAGAGTTTGCACTGCAGAAGAAAGTGAGACCGTACAGCTGTGATATTGGGGCTGTACAGCCCTGAAATCGAGGCAACCAAGTGGGCACAAACTTCAAGGTGAATTCTGCTATACATTACACTTCTGTTTTGCACGTATTACGAGATGTGGTTCTGCTGTTAGAGAAAGTGTATTCTACAAGCTGCATTATAAAAAACTGAGCACTGTTTTTCTATGGAAGAGATTGAGCCTGTTGACTGTAAATTTCTTTGGCGCAGTTTCCAAGAAATAGATGCACAATGACTAAGAAAGTACTGTGTACTTTCTGCTGCTAGTTAACTGTTGTTGTACTCTCTGTAAAAAAAAATCTTAAGAAGCCCAATAAACACTCTCTTGACTAGTTTTCCCCAGAGGGGGTTTTTCCAAGTGATTTTTTACCGAAAATTCCTGTGTCTGATTTTTGTGGACAGTCTGCTGTTATTTATGTTTTTTCCCCAGAGGGGGATTTTTCCAGGGCCATTTCTGACCAAAAATTCCTGTCTCTGATTTTTGTGGACAGTCTGTTGTTATTTATGTTTTTTCCACTGCTAAAGGTGCTTAGTTAACAAGTATATCAGTCCACAGTACTTTTGTAATTAATGCTTGAGAAAAGTACATGTTTTCTGCTAACTGTTGAAGTCTGATATTGGAGTTTATTAAGTGTTTGACGAAATCTGTGAGTGAAATGTGTGCACAAATTTCGAGATTCTCTACATGGTATCAAAGCTGGTGCTCTGAGTTTGACAGTGGTCTCTAGGCAGCTGTGTATGCAAGTGACTTGCTGATTGGTACAGCTATGAGGTGTGATTTGGCACAGGTGAGCAAAGATTGCCTTGTCTTGCAAATTGGAAAAGAGCAAAGAAGGGGATGATGGCCAGCATTTGGTATGAAGACCGGTTGGAGGGGATCTCCAACTATTTATAGCTAAGTTGCCAGGAAACTTAGGTACGGGGACCGGGACGGGGACGGGGACGGAGACGGCAATTTTTGAAACAGGGTACTTGGGTACATCTGGGGTACTGTATATATATATATATATATATATATATGTCACAGTCACATCATACATACATATTTCAGATTTCTTCATAAATTATGAATCATGATTCATAATTCTAAATTCAATGATTCATTGAACAATGAGCATTTGCATTGAAAATTTGAAACATAAAATTTTATAAATCAGACTGATAGTAGATATCAAGTGGAAGACTGGAAGTTACATAAAATTTGATAAATCATTGTACCAGGCAGCTGTAACAAACAATCGAACTCAGATCTTAAGGTGCAATTGAAATCTGATTTTAAACACCTATTTGTACTGTTGTTACAAGCAATAAAAAATTGCAAATATATTTCTGGGTTGATGTCAATGTATTTCTCACTAGTAAATACATAATATGTGCACATTTGGTAGTCAAATTATGTTCCATGAGTGTTGAACACAAAACCATAAAAACATTCCTTGTAAATCAATGCAAAATCAGTCTACCAGATTTGGACAATATTTAGTGTAATTTGAACAGTGTTGCAAACTGCTTGACATAAGTCCTGAACCATACTCCATACGCAATTAGCAAAATTTAGTTCAGTTTTGGTTGGGAGTCATTACATTTTTCCCTACGGATTTGCATTTTATTGAGTCGGCCGTACCCCTGAAGTACCCAAACACAGGGTACAGAGTACCCAAACACAGGATACAAAGTACCCAAACACAAGATACGCCGTACCATTTAGCCTATAAGTACCCCTTTTTTTATAACTGCGTCTCGGGTACGTGGAGCCAGTATGGGGTATGGCAGGGTACGACAAGAAACGTACCTTATGTGTACCCAAGAAACATACCTTATGTGTACCCAAGTACTCGGTACGTGTACCCTATCCCTGGGTACAGGTACCCATGCAACATAGATTTATAGTGGAAGGCCCATACGGGTGCTGCTCTCAAAGAGAACAACTATCGACGTTCGTCAGTACTATTGTAGTACCTCCTACTGTTAATCCCGTAGCCCTTGACATACATGAGGTGAAGGAGGGTAGAACGCTGAGATTGCTTTTGGATGGTGTTAGAGATCACCTCATACCGCATTTGGCAGAGAAACAAACTGCCAAGGAAATGTGGGACACTTTAACCGCAAGATGGCTTTGAAAGATAAGCTTTCACAGCACGAAGATGGCGAAAGGTGAGAATGTAACCTCTTACCTCACTAGGCTCAGACATGTGAAAGATGAGCTGACAGCAGTTGGTGAGATCATTCCCGATTCCGAACTGCTACAGATAGCTTTGAAGGGCTTCACTAAGTATTGGGACGTGTTTGTGAAATGCGTGGTTGGAAGAGAGAACTTTCCCTCTTGGGAAAGATTATGGGATGACTTCACTCAGGAGGAGATTTGAGAAGGGTCCTTGGAGAAGACAGGAAATGATGTTGATCAACAGAACGTGACCCTTTCTACAAAGGGAAAGAAGAAGAACGGCTCGAGCAATGGAACCTCAACAAAAAAAGGACATGAGCAAAGTGAGATGCTTTGCTTGCTGAAGGTATGGTCACTATGTTGGGCAGTGTCCCAACAAAAAGAAGAACAAGAAGAAAGAAGAGACTGAGACTACCACTTCAGCTTAAGTGGAAGAGTATGCAAAGAAATTTGATAAGGAAAATTTTTGCTTGCCTCGATTCTTTCTGGAAGCAGTGTAGTAGAGTGTTCAGACACTAGAGCATTTTACGTGGATGGCGGAGCAGCACACCATATGATGGGAACACGAGCAATGTTCCTGGAGTTGACAGATATAGACAGAGCTATACTTACAAAGGATGGGTATGTCGACACCCATGTAGTAGAAGGAGTTGGAAGTGTTCTATTCCAACTTGAGTCTGGAGGTTAGCGGAGTGCTGCTTGTTCTAGAGCTGAAAAAAAACTTGCTCTCAGTGTCAGCTCTAGAAGATAATGGATATGCAATCCTTCACTTGGAAGGATGTGTTATTATGTATCCAGTGAGGGAGGGCATGGGTGTAGTGAGATTGCTAGGCATCAGAGACAACAGGACTTACCGAGTATTAGGTCATCCTATGGGTGGTGAGTCTAGTGGGAGGTCAGACTCAGTGACAGCAGTGGTAGCATCCAGTGGAGAGGATTCGTCCAGCTCTGTGAGGAGACCAATCTGGTATGAGATGACTCTTGAGGACGAATAAGAGAGTGAGCAGAACTCTCAATTCAGAGTGGTCAGGCGCAGATCCATGATCCAGAGCAGGTGGCTGAGGGACCTTCAGTTTCAAAGGGAGCAGCTTCAACTGTTGGAGAGCAAAGGTTGGAGACAGATCCTGGTGGAGGAGATTCCTACAGTACCTCCCTCGCTAAGAGGGAGTGCTAGTTTTTGCAGCTCGAAGGTACTCCTGCATCAGGTGCCTAGGTGCAGGGGTCTAAGATGATGGGGTCTCATTAAATGACATGAAGTGACTTTATTAAGTATATTTATTAAAGTACTTTATGATGTGACTTTATAATTTTAAAGTGAGATGTACTTTATTAAAGTGACTTGTACTTTATAAAGTGACTTTAGAATATAAAGTGCACTTTTCATTAATTTAGGGTAAAAGTGACTTTTTTAATATAAAGTGTTTTTTATATAGTTCACTAAAGTGATTTAAGTGAACTTGAGATCAAAACACAGCCTTAGATCTTGTGGGCCCAGATCTAATCTCAGTCGTAGAAGTTGAAAAGACATGGGAGTTACCCTAAGTTTGGGAAAAAAGACTTAATGAGGCTTCATTTGAATACATTCCAATAGAGAGTCTTTGGAGGGTGGCTTGAACTCCAAGAGAGGGATTTGAGGAGAAGGGAGAAGGGCACGAGTTTCAAGAGCGCTAGGGGCTGAGAAAGGGAAAGGGAGAGGAAGTTGGACCTATTTTTCAAAATCGGCCAAATCGGTTTCGGAATCGATTGATCTAACGGTTTGATAAGGAACTGAATCAACTCGGTCTGCAAATCGGTTCGGTCGACCGATTCGGTACAACTGGAAGATCTGAACACTGAATCGGCCGGTTCGGTACTGAACCGGTCTAATCGGCCGAGTTATGTAAAAAATCGGCCAGTTTGTCTAGAATTTTGTGTGGGTGCTCGCGGACTCAAAAAAACAACGCAATATCCCCATGGTGCAGTAGTACTTGGTGATATTAATGGTAATGTTAAATTCTCCTTATCTTTTATTTTCCATCCATTTGCTTAAATTTTTAACAATACCATTAATTGTTTCAGGATGTTTGAGAGTGGTTCCAACCTCATCGGACAACATGCAAAAAGTAGATTTTTAGATCCCATTCAAACTTCAGCAAACTTAATAGTTTTTAGGATATTAGGATTGCAAGGTTTCCACCAGATTCTATCATGTATGAGGGTATGGAATTGGCATTTAATCAAGCACATCAACCCCTATATGTACCTTGATGTTGGTGGTGTTGATTGTTGAATTCCTCTGTCATGACCTTAATAAAAATCTATGTTGCACAAGTTTTCGGAACGTGGGAACGGTGGGAACGGTGGAACAAGTGTCGGATATGGCTAGAGGATTCCCCTAAATTTGGAGGAAACGACAGGTTGGGAACGACAATAAAATATATTAAAAAATTAAAAATATTAAAAAAAATAGTATTAAATCTTATATATAATGTTTTGTAATTTAAATAATACAACATTAAAAAACTAATATGAAACAAAAATTTAAAATACTAAAATTTAAAAAATTTAAAAACTTAATAAGTTCTAATAGCGTAAACGGTAACAGGCTAACATTAAACTGATTAAAGTTTTAAACATAGTAACATAAACAAATTGAAATTACAATGGTTTTAAATTAAAATTTAATACTAAAAAATTTTAAATTTTAAAAAATGAAATTAGGATTCAGGATTAGTTTCCCTGTCCGTCGTCCGACTGTCGACTGTCGAAGCTGTGGAGGCCGAGTTGAATCAGTTGATCCTTGCTGCCCTCGCAGCGGCTAGCCACTCCCGTCGCCCTTGCTGCCATCATCGGCGCAGTCACCCTTGCTGCAACCACTCCCGTCGGCCTCGTAGTCACAGGCACTCCCGTCGCCCTTGCTGCAGAATCTCACCCACGCCGGCACAAGCTGCCACTCCCATCGCCCTCGACGTGTAGACTCTCACCCACGCTGAACACTCTCAGCCTCTCACACGCTCTGTAACTCTCGGCGTTGAACATTCAACAAATGAACACTGAACCATGAGATGAGGAGATGGAGGCCGTTACCTTGCCTTTCAGAAACATGTAGCAGTTCCCTTCGACCGGAACGCCGCATTTTGAGTTCCCGAGTTCCTAGTTTTTCTGTTAAACGTTCCCAAATTGTTCCCCCGTTCCAGAAACCGTTCCAGCTTAATTAGGAACGTTTCGTTCCGATTCCCAAGTTCCTTGGAACGCGGGAACCTCCGAAACGAGTTTCTCAATAGCTGGGAACTGTTCCCGTGCAACATAGATAAAAATGTACTCTTCACTCATGTAAAATCACTTATCAAGCATGGGAAGCTTTTTCTACGTTATTTTAGCGATTGGATTAGGAAGTTTCATCAAAATTGTAGTGTGTTAAGGCGTTGACTAATGTCCTTGGAGGATCAACTTTGAAATTCGAGTTAGAGGCAAGGGCTAGAGCCTGGAGAAGGGAGCCATAGGGTGTTGTTGATGAATAGGATCCCAATATAGGCAATGATTCATTGACATATATGATTGATGATTTATATTTCACATTCATTTTCGTAAATGGCTTTCCTAATTTATTAATTTAATATATTTATTGCATTTCCTCATTTCCAAATTTTTGGGGGGATCACGTTTCCCCTGTTTTGAAGTTTCCCCTTTTCGTCCTCGTTTCCTCCTTTCATGCAACTTAGGTTGAAGCTGTTCAAACCATTGTACAACAATTTTGAAGCAAACATGTGCCTTTTATGACCTTTGCAGCAGTAAAAAGTCATGAAAATCACCTTAAAGGCTTAAAATAAATTGTGGGCAGTACTGTGGATGAAAGCAGCCCTAAACAACAAGTATAAGTGCTCTTTGGCCTTCAAACAACAGGTCTGGGTCATAACAACAGTCCTAACATCTTGAAAATGTTGTTTTTCCTTAAAATTTAAATATTTTATGTATTTTTGAGTAAACTGATTCATTAAATTCAAATCAGCCGATTTATGACCGATTCATTACCAATTCCGAGTTGACCCTTGACCGATTCCGAGTCCGATTTCGATTTTACAAACATTGAGCTGGACAGGGAGGGCGCATTTCCCAATGTGATGGGAACACATCCCTAGAGAATACCAGCACATAACAGCAGAAAAGAAGTGGAGCACGTTTCCCAAGGTGAAGGGCACGTTTTCCAAGGAAGTCTGCAGCTGAAAGAGGGTTTGCACTACAGAAGAAAGTGAGGCCGTATAGCTGTGATAGTGAGGCCATACAGATCTGAAATCGAAGCACAAACTTCGAGGTGAATTATGCTGTACATTACACTTATGTTTTGCACATATTCCAAGATGTGGTTCTGCTATTAAAGAAAGTGCATTCTACAGGCTGCATTATAGACAACTGAGCATTGTTTTTCTATGGAAGAGATTGAGCTTGTTGACTGTAAATTTCTTTGGCACAGTTTCCAAGAAATAGATGCATAGTGACTGAGAAAGTACTGTGTGTGTACCTTATGCTGCTAGTTAACTGCTGTTGTACTCTCTGTAAAAAAAATTCTTAAGAAGCCCAATAACCACTCTCTTGACTAGTTTTCCCCAGAAGGGGTTTTTCCAGGGTCATTTTTGACCAAAAATCCTGTGTCTGATTTTTGTGGACAGTCTGCTGTTATTTATGTTTTTTTCCGCTGCCAAAGGTGCTTAATTAACAAGTATATCAGTCTACAATACTTTGGTAATTAATGCTTGAGAAAAAGTACACGTTTTATGCTTACTGTTGAAGTCTGATATCAGAGTTTATTAAGTGTTTGAAAAAATCTGAGTGAAATGTGTGCACAGATTTCAAGATTTTCTACATATACATGAGTAGACTATGCATATTTTGTCTCTAATGGTTTGGAATTATGGTTTGGAATCTTAAAAATAAATTTTACCCACTAAAATTTGAATATTCTATGTTTTTTTTTTAAAAGTCATTAAATTCAAACCAGTCCGAACCATGGCCGAGTCCCAGTCCCAGTCTGAGTTGATCCTTGGCCGAGTCCGAGTCCGAGTCTAAGTTTTAAAACATTGTGCTGAACACCTAAAGGCTAATACTCTAAACCCCATACTTGTTCAAGGTCTGATCCATCCTTGTGTCAAAATCTGCTATCGAACTCTGATCTATCAAGATTTGCTCTCAAGGTTTTCATTCGATCTATATTTAAATTTTATAGTCAAGGTTTGTTGTCAAGGACTGATCTATCCTTATATGTTGTTGCTCACTTCACCCACACTGTTATTTAGTCCTGGCATAGCCTTCAAGAAAACCACTTTATTCACTCTGCTAATATGGGCATGTGGATGTGGCTCACAAAAATGTTGTTATGACTGTGGCTCACAAAAATGTTGTTATGACCTACTTCATGTTCATGCTAAGATGATCTTCAAGATCATCAATATCAATCATGATTATAACTTATCAAATTATCAATTATGGTACATGAATGCCTAATAGTAATATGCATGAAAACTCTCTTTTTGGCAATAACTTATAGTTCTACTCTTGTGTTCCGTGAATAGTTTTGATTTTGATTCTTTACACTGGTTTTTAATTTATTATAAAAATATTTTTATATATTTTTGTAATTGTCATTTCCTCACCATATTCAAATCCTGGCTTTTCAAAAATCCGACGAATCCATATTTAGACCAATTTAACCCCTCAAACTATGCTAGGTGCCTCCCCTAGAAATACAATCTTTCATTTGTTGGATTTTGGAGACAAGATTCAATTTTTTGTGGGATTTATGTCTGAAATCCCTGATTTTTTTTATTTTGGGGCCATAACCCCCTAATTTTAGGGACATGTTTCTGCCGGATAGCACACCTGGTTAATGCAGCAGAAATCTTGCTACTGCTCAGTGTGCCCTTGGGGGCAAGTCTCGAGTCAAGGCTGTCACCTAATCTTGACTCCTCCGTTTAGGACAACTCCTAACCGAAGCCAAGGGGGGTAGTCCCTATGAAATGTTTCTAAGGTTAATAGAAAGTTAATTAAAGATAGTTTTTAGGAGTTTTTAGGTGGTATGATTAAACTGTCCAAGTTTGTTGCAAAAGACTTAAGGGAATGCTTTCAATAGCAGAAAATAAACAACCACCACTAGCATAAAGAAGGATTAAGCAACAATTTACTGATATGATATTAAGCAAATGTAAAATATGTTGTTGCTGGAGGCCAGTGCCAATGGAGTCAATATATATAATAGCTACTACTGAAAGGGAAAGTTTTGCAAGTGTATCTTGGTTGGTTTTAAATTATTGAAGATTAAATTTTGTTATGGGAAAAGGGGGAACCTCCAGATATACCGTGAGGTTCAAGGAGCAATGTCCGGAAACTGAGTGAAGGTGGCTCCTCGTGAAGATGTGTGGGCTGGAATGGAGTCTCTAGGGCGGTGCTCAACACTACATCAACAAGGGTGTATCCTAATTGTGCCCTGAGGTCACCTCCCAGTTGTTCCTGTTTCTTCTAAGGAATTTGCCCACGCAAAACTCAATGTTCTAAGTGTCAGATTTTCACTATGTATGGGGTTGTTCCTTTTATTAAGATGAGTTTTTAATTAGAATGTGAGAATTAATAATTTGGTACAACTCTTTATGATTTCCCCAGGACCAGGCAAATGCTCAGAAGGGGAAAGAGCATACTTTGAGCGGTAGCAAAATGTTTATTTCAAATTTGATGCTTGAAAAATGCTAAAAGAAAAACAGAAAGATATGGATCGCCAGATCTATGTGTCACGTTTTTATCAACCACCACTAATCGGCAATGCCTTTATGTGGTGGTGAGAGCATACTTTGTGGCAACGAGATCGATATTATTTTTAATTTACTTTTGCGAAATAAAATGAAAAAAATATGAAATATTATACGTATACAATCCTGCAGTAAAATGTGGTTTGTGTGTTTGTGTTTTGTAAGAAAAATTCACACCACAAAATTTGACAATGCAAATCCCCCAAGGGGGGATGGGGTGTGGGCGTTGTGTAGCCCACTTGCTCTCGTTTAATAGATGTTACAATATTTGCTCAAAGAATTGCCTCTTAGTACATTTAAACTTGGATCTAAGGGCTTACAAATTTATAGAATGAAAGAAAGGTGAAAGAGGGTCCACAGAATGTCTTTTTGGCACTTTCTGGCAAAAATTGGCCAAGGATTCCTTCTCTTTTTCCTTGGACCTACTAAAAACCAGCAAGCTAAATATGCAAAGTTAGTGGGTTAAACATACACAAATGCACAAAAGATTACAAAGTTCATACTTGGAAAAAATTGGGAAATTTTTTGTGCTTCAAATATGAAAAATATGGATCTAGATGTAGTTTTTTAAAGTAAAAATTTAAGCAACTTTAGATCTGAAATTTATGCTTGATAAAAGAAGATATTTGATTTGCAAAAAATGTAGATCTATCTTTTACTAAGCTAAAGCAACAAGTAACCAAGAGATATTTGAAAGTAGAAAGATGATAGAAGGAAACCCTCAAGCTCAAGCTTGATCTTAGAAGATGATGAAGAAGGGGAATTTGTGGACAAGAAACTTGTAGATCCAACGCTTGAAAATGGTGGAGAGAGGGTGGATGCAACCGAGCTCCAAACTCCCTTCACCTTGAGGCTTCCTGCAAAGCTTACACAATTCTCAAACAAGCAAGATTAAACTAGTATGTTCATCAATCAAAACAAAGAGAATAATCATACAACCGAATACTAATATTACTCTTTAAAATCTTGAAGCATGAACATAAAACAAACAAATTGACAACCACAAATGCTTGTTCCAATATAGCTAGATCTAATCATTAACTTGCATAAAGAAGAAAGCTTAGAAAGATGTCACCTCAACCAATAGCACATGCATGGAACAAGAGCCACAATAGACCTTCAAAGTCTTCAAATCTTATTACTCAAAAGAAACTTCACACATTACAGGAGCAAAGGTTCTATGCCTTCATATCATATGCAAATGAGGAGCATGAGCCTTGCTTATATAGCAAATGAGAGGGAGGGGGGTGCATTCCTTGAGAAAGGGGATCCAAATCCTTGATCTATCCCTTGATTTGTGTGGATGAGGGTGAGTGGGATGCCACCTAAGGGAGGCGCCCTAACTCCAACATTGGGATTATCTCCCCTTCAATGCAAGCTTGCCACCTCAAAGATGATGCCCAAGAGGAGAAAGGCGCACTTCCCAAGAGAGGACAACTCACCCAAGAGGGATCCTTGCTTGGATTGACCCAATATTGCATGAGATATTCATGGGATGCCATTGCCAACTCAACTGGGTCTTTACTGGGAAAAATTCCATTGATTTAGGAATTTGATTTTCTCTCATATCTTTTTTTTAATTAAATAATTCCCCAAATTAATTTTGAGAGAATATTTATTTAAGTGAATAATATTCACTTAGAACTTAGGAAAAGTGGGTTAAGGGGTTTTGTGGGTGCTCTGGGTTAGAAAACGAGCACCCCCATGAAAAATTTCACCTCCTAGCCGCACTTTTATCACTTGTTTTATTTTTTTAATTAAACTATTAAAACACCCCAATTTGTTTTTGTCCAAATTAACTGAAAATCCCAGGGGACCTAGTGCATGTCCATATGACTCAATACTAATGGCTAGCATGTGAAAAATACATAGACACATAGGCTTTAATAACCTCCCTAGGTTCGACCACCATGGAAGATACTCCAGCTTTGGAGGTGTGAGTGAAAAACTCAGGAATTATACGCCACTGAAGCGCAATGCATAATTCCTAAGAAAAAAACACTCTAGAGTATACCCTTGATAGCTAAACCTAAGGTAGGCCAAGCCTTTTACAAAAGTATCGTGCTTAGACCAACTTATTACAATTCCCCCATGGGGATCTGGACATGCAAATTTTACAAAGGGCCAAAAATTTGGCTGGGTGAACTTTTGACCTCTGGCAATGAACAATGTAAGTTGTTCAACTCTTCTGAGGTTCACAAGGAGTCCACCTAAGTGCAACTTAGTGGACAACAGGCCCAAAATCCCTAAGTTTTGGAATTTCGTTGGGGATTTCCTCTTTCTATGGGGTCGCACCTCTTGCAAACATAATCCCCTAATTCAAGGGGGGTTTGCCTGCCCATGTGGCCTAATCTCCTATTAGAGGTGGTACACTTCTATGCATGAGATCAACACTTGGCTAAGCTCTCTTAGAGGTGGCGCACTCTCTCCATGCATGTGCTTGACACTTGGATAAGCACTCCTCTTGCTAATAAAGCTATATAAGGAGTGAAGCCTTCCTTCATTCTAGTGTTGGTTGTTGCTTGACACTGGTCTATTCTAATCTTTCCCTCTTGAGAGCTTCATTGGAATATCAATCAATAGGATTTGGAGGTCATATAAGGATCCACATGTTCATGTGTGGCTTGTCTCTTGTTTCATACATCTAGGTGGGAGGTGACATTCAAAGTAGCATTGTCATTTCTTCCCCTTTTGCTTGGCCATTAAAAGGGTATTACTACCCCCGTTGGAAGAGAAGTATGGTATGTTAATTCCTAAGAAACCGGATTCGCTCTAACCCCCCCCTCGTGTCCCGAATCGGTCGAATCGGACAAGATTCGATCTCAGTTCGAGTCCGATTCGATCTTCAGGGGAATCCGAAATCGAGACACGATGCAAAATCGAATCGGACATGATGCAAAATCGAATCCTCGACTGTCGGACACGAATCCCGAAAACAGGACACTTAAAGTGCGCTACAGTCCGGAAAAGTGCGGCCGGTTTTGTTTTTAAAAGCAAAATTTGAGTTTCTTTTTGTCATTTGCAAGGAAGGAGTTGGCTAAGAGAGTTGTATGTGCAGGTGAAGGAGATTTGAAGGCTATCCATTGTTTCCAAGCAATTCCAAGTGCATTCTAGTGGATTTGTGGAGAGGATTGCAAGCTCAACCATCACACAAGAAAAGGAATGTCTCAATCAGCTAGGGCAGGAGGTAGGGGGAAAAGGAGAGGGAGAAATGCACCATCTAGTGCCTCTCCTCATATTCCACCAAGTACAAGCAGTTCTCCTCCTCCGTCAAGTGCTCCATCGGCTGCTAGTGGAGCTCATTCTATGGCTCCATTTAACCCTGTTTTAGCAAGACAACAAGCCCAAGAAAAAAATACCCTTTGTAGAAGTATGTGACAAGGAAAGATGGGCCCGGGGCAAAGCTTGGTGGGGGAGGCAATGTGTCTTGGAGATGCAATTTTTGCAAGCATGAGTTCAAGAGCACATATTTATGGGTTAAGGGCCATTTGTTGGCCCTTCCTTCTTGTGGGATTTCTTCATGCAAAGCGGTGACTGTTCACCAAAGGAGGGATATGGAAAGAGAGGATCATGTTGGCTTAGGGAAGGTGGCAGCAGCAAGCAAGAAAAAAGAGGATGATCCTCTTCCATTTTTGAGGAAGTCCTCTAGCACTCATAGGCGTGGGCGTGGGCGTGGGGATACTTATCAAACAAGAAAGAGGCAATCTACAGGTGGTCCAATGGATAGGATTTTCCAACAAGAGGCACGAGAAGAGGTAGACCTTACCATTGCATTTTTCTTCTACCTCAAATTCATCTCATTCAATGTTGCACGGTCACCATTGTATTTTGAGACGGTTAAAACTATCTTGGAACGAGCTCCAAATGGTTATGTGCCTCCTGGTTCAAAGAAGCTTAGAACCACATTGTTGGTTCAAGCAAAGAAGGAGGTAGATAAAATTCTTGAGCCAATTAGATCAACATGGCCCTCATCCGGTATGAGTATTGTTTATGATGGATGGACGGATCCCGCACGCCATCCACTCGTCAATTTCATGGTATCTTCCCAAAATGGAGCGTTGTTCTTGAAAGCGGTGGATGCTCTTAGGCAATACAAGGATGCACAATTTATGGGTGATTTATTCATCAAAACCATTGAAGAAGTAGGTGTTGAGTCGTGTGTACAAATCATCACGGACAATGCACCTGTTTGCAAGGCTGCTGGCATGATTGTGGAAGCTAAATATCCACAGGTATGTTCATTTTGGACACCTTTCATTTCTAATTTGCTCATTGTTTGAATTTGGTCATTGCAATGTTAGTGTTGTAGAGTCATTGATACATGCTTTTATTGCTCTTACAGGTTTTTTTGGACACCTTGCATTGTCCATTCCTTGAATTTAGCACTGAAATCCATTGCTTTGGATGTGGCATGGATTGACAACCTTATTGAGGATGCACACCATATCCGTAACTTTGTACAAAACCACACAAATGCCCTCACCATCTACAAACAGTACACACAGCTTTCATTGCTGAAGATTGCAGATACTCGGTTTGCTTCCTCATTCATCATGCTAAAGAGGTTGAGGGAGGTCAAAACCGCTCGTGGGTCCATGGTGATTTCAGAGTTTTGGGCTTTTTGGAGAAAGACGGATCAGGCTGCTTCACAAAAGGTGAAGGACATGGTGTTAAATGATGGTTGGTGGGACACGGTGGATCTTACCATTAAGATCATGGAGCCAATCATTTCTTTGTTGCGGTTTGCAAACACGAACCAGCCCATCCTAGCAGAGGTTTATGAGGGGTGGGATTCCATAATTGAGTCCATGAGGTCCATTGTCATGGAGAATGAGTATCCCGAGTATGGGACATCGGCAGAGAACTTATGGACCATTATTCGGGATATTCTTATCTCCAAGTGGGATAAGAATTGCACACCTTTGCATTGCTTGGCCCACTCCTTGAACCCCAAGTTCTACACTCAGGAGTGGCTCACTGGTGGATCGGGGGTCTCACACAGAGTCCCTCCTCACATGGATGCAGAGATTGCAAATGGGAGGAAGATAGCACTTAAACGGCTATTTCAGGATAGAGACATGCTTGAGGAGGTGGAGGATGGCTTTGTAGATTTTTCCACTGGCACTGGGAGATTTGGAGGCTATGATGTGCTTAGAGATAGGGAGGGTAAGAAACCCTATGCTTGGTGGGGAACTCATGGGGCAACATCCCCTATTCTACAGAAGTTAGCCTTCAGGGTCATCTCTCAAGTTACATCATCCTCTTGTTGTGAGAGGAATTGGAGCACATATGGGAACTTGTACAGTGTGAAGAAGAGCAGGCTTGAGCAGTCCAGGGCAGAGTCGATGGTGTATGTGCGCTCCAACCTTCGTCTTATTTACAGGAAGAGGGAGGAGTGGGTGAAGGGAAAGACAAAGATGTGTGATGTCTTTCCTGATGATATGGGTTTGGACAGCAGTACTGAGTTGGCATTAGCCAACATGGATCTTAATGATCCAATGCTAGAGCCGGTCACTTTTGATGATAGTGATCATATAGAGGGGTCATCCTCCACAGCAGCAGATGTAGGTCGTCAAATGGGCAGAGAGGAGGAGGAGGGGGAGGAGGAGGAGGATGAGGAGGATGAGGATCAGGGCAGTGGCAGTGGCAGTGATGAGTATGTTGATTCAGGCATGGAGGAGGACTACTGACATATGGGATTCTCCCATCTTGATCCACCCGTTTTTGTATTTACTATTAGTCTATTTGGCATTTGCCAGTGCCCAGTGGCATTCCGACATATATGTATACATTTTAATTTTGATGACTCAATGAGAAATATGGTTCCGACATGCATCTATGTGTCTCATAATTCATTCTGATTTGTGAATGACAAATGTGAAATGTGTTGTGATTCGTGAATACTGAATACTGAATCGTGATTTGTGAATGACAATGTGTAATCTTCTAATCATTAATGTGTTTTCATTCTAATTTCTATTGAATATTTCATATTTGTAAATTGTAAATGTTCTAGTTTCTAAAGATTTTTGGATCTGTACGTCAATATTTTTAAATATTAATATTTTTTTTTTTAAATATATATGTATATAAAACGTGTCCTACGTGTCCTGATTCCGGGGGTCACCGTGTCCGTGCCGAACTCTCGTATTTTCATGTCCTGCGTGTCTCGTGTCCCCGTGTCAGGTGACTTAGGTTAATTCCTATTATAATTCTCTTTTTTATTCTACTAGGAAGATAATTGTTTTTTGCATACTTACCTTAATCTGGATTATGCAATACTAATGTTTTATTTGTAAAGTGCACCCCTAAGGGAAAGGAAGGAGAGATCTAGTCTATCTCCCTTTGTTAGCTTGTGCAAGTTTCCTCCTTCACATCGAGAAGATCAAAGTTAGCCTAGAGTCCCTCCTCTCTCGGTGATCATTCTAAAGTAAGGTCCTCTTGGTGAGTCCTTGTTGACTGCATAGACCATCTCTTTGGTACTACTCTCTCTCTCTCAACCATCCAAATATAAGAAAATCAGAATTTTCTTTTCTTTGTTTTTTCTAAGTGAAGTCTGTAATATCAAACAAGAGCTTAACATAAATTTGGTTCACTAGATCTTATTTTAAATCTTTCAAGAAGATCTATTTAAGTACAAATATGAATTTCCCTTTGCATAGATCATATTGTTAAATTTTGAGCATTAATTCATTATACTCTAGGATCTTTGCTGAGAGAATAACATATACAGTATATCAATGCATGACAATCACAATATGACAAGCATCACAAGAATCAAAAGCATAAGAGACAAGAGACACAGAGTTTCCGTGGGGAAAACCCTAAGGTGAAAAACCCCACAACTTCCTCAGAGATAGAAAGAGCAATGGCTCAACCAAAATACAACCAAATAACACTGAGATAGTCTCCTAGCAGATGATCCTCCTCTTCCTCACTAGTGCGCCACTTTTGAGAGTGAGAGTGACTTACTTTTCCGAGTGAGTAAAATAGAGATCTCCTATCTCTATTTATACTCACCTTTTTGCCCAGTGACCTTATGGGGCCGACTTGTCTAGTTCGATACATCCACATTATATTATATATAATTCCGGGCCGACCCCACATGGTGGTCTAATAACCCATCGGCAAGTACACACACTTGCGACACTTGTCAATCCACATGACGACACTTCCTTATAGAGGAATAACACATCTCTTAAAAGGGTACAATAAATATATATAAAATACACAGATGAAATACATTCCGAAGTTACATATACATCAACACTCCCTCTTAACTAGGAAGGTATTTCTCGACACAGATCTGCTAGACAAGTCTTCTTCTCTGGATCATCGTCATCGATGCATCGTCGTCATCATCGTCACTGCTGCTGCTATCTCAACCAATCTCTGACTCTACTCGTCATAGGAAGTTCTACAGAGCCAATCCTTTTTCATGCTGGATGTAGGCCCCACCACCTGCAGGTCTTCATCATCACTGGCCATATTGTGGAATCCTCAAGACTTATTACGTGCGTCACAAAACCTTGAAAGAGCATCCCAGGCTGTTACGAGCACACAGCTCTACCTATAGGATCTCCCAAGGCAACGAATTACATGTGACCTCACCACAAAACCTCGCAAGAGCATCCCAGGCTGTTACGAGCACACAGCTCTACCTATAGGATCTCCCAGGGCAACGAATTACATGTGGTCATGGAAAAACCTCGCAGGAGCATCCCAGGACTGATTACGGGCACACAGCCCAACCTATCGGATCTCCCAGGGAACCGAATTATATGCCATAGGACAAAACCTCGAAAGAGCATCTGCCAGATATCCCAGGGCACCGAATTACATGCCATAGGCAAAACCTCGAAAGACTATCTGCAGATCTCCCAGGGCACCGAATTATATGTCCTTCCAGAGCAAAACCTCGAAAGAGCATTTGCCAGATATCCCAGGGCACCGAATTACATGCCATAGGCAAAACCTCGAAAGACTATCTGCAAATCTCCCAGGGTACCGGATTACATGCTCATCTGCACAACCTGATCCACGACCATAGAGTATCAACCTGATACTCATCATACATCATCCTGATGTACCCATGATCATCTTGATCATCATCACTGCAACATCCTGTTGCATGTCATCTGGAGCAACATCCTACTGCATGTCATCTGGAGCAACATCCTGAAGCTTGTCATCCATGATCATCCTGATCATACAATGCATCTACCTGATGCATACCAAGTATCTACCTGATACATATCATCATACATGATCCTCCTGATCATACAGTGTATCCACCTGATACAAATACAAATACATGATACATATCACCATACATGATCCACCTGATACATATACAGATACATGGTCCAAGCATCCAACATGATGCATATACAAAAATACATACACATGATCCAACTTGATCATATCCAACATCCAACATGATGCGTACATATAAATGATCCAACTGATCATATCCAGCATCCAACATGATGCGTACATACATACATAAAAATGATCCAACTGATCATATCTAGCATCCAACATGATGCATACATACATACATAAAAATGATCCAACTGATCATATCCAAGCAGAAACCAGAACATCATCCTGATGCTCATTATCCAGCGCTTACATCCACAGCCATGTGAAGGATCCTCCTTCCAACATGCTTGGAATGGCTTCAGCAAATGTGTCCATCACTTCTTCCTCAAAGTGCCCTCGATCTGAAGAACGCCAAGTCTCTCTCTGAAGTACTCGAACTTCACCCTGGCTAGTGGCTTCGTCAGCACATCTGCAATCTGCTCGTCCGTTGCAACATACAGGAGCTTCACAGCTCCTCTCTGCACAATATCCCTGATATAGTGATATTTGATCTCTATGTGTTTCGACCTGTCATGAAACACTGGATTCTCGGATAGCTTCACACAACTCTGGTTATCACAGAAGATACCAGTAGCATCCAACGGGAGATCAAATAACTCAGACAATAGCTTCCGTAGCCATACTGCCTCACAACTAGCTGAACAGGCTGCAACATACTCTCCCTCAGTTGTACTCAGTGCTACGCAGGACTGCTTCCTGCTAAACCAAGAGATCACACCTGATCCCATACTGAAGCAGCACCCAGATGTGCTCTTCCTATCTGCAGCACTGCCAGCCCAATCTGAATCAACATAACCCTGCAGGTTAAACTTTTGATTCGCTTCATACTTGAGCCCATAATCCACTGTACCCTTTAGGTACCTCAGAACATGCTTTACAGCAACCAGGTGAACACTCCTCGGATCCGTCAGAAACTGGCTCAATGTGTTCACAGCAAAGCAAATGTCTGGTCTCGTGTTCGTCAGGTACATCAAGGACCCAATCATCTGACGATACATAGAGACATCAACTTGCTCAGATGAAGCATCACATAGAAGCTTCAAATTCGATGCCATAGGTGTGGCCATGGCCTTGCAATCCATCATCCCAAATCTCTTCAGGATATCTACTGTGTACTTCCCTTGACCAAGGAAGATCCCACCTGTACTCTGCCACACCTCCATACCTAGGAAATAGTGCATCATTCCCAAATCTTTCATATCGAAGTCAGTAGCAAGCTTCCTCTTAATATCTGCAATCAGTCTGTCATCTCCTGTTACAAATAAGTCATCCACATACAGGAGTAGAATCACAGGATTCCCTTCCTCAACCTTGTAGTAAAGGTTAGAATCCGCTTTACTCTTGGTAAAGCCCAAACTAGATAGGAAACTATCCATCCTACCATACCAAGTTCTGGGAGCTTAATTCAAGCCATACAAAGCTTTCTTCAATTTGCACACATATGACTCCTTGTCATGTATTTCGAAACCGAGTGGCTGTTCCACATATACTTCCTCTTCAACTACACCATTCAAGAAGGCAGTCTTGACATCCATCTGGTGTATTTTCCATTTCATAGTTGAAGCCAGGGCAAGTACTGATCTGATGGAAGTATACCTAGCTACAGGTGCAAAAGTTTCTTCATAATCTATTCCCTCTTTCTGAGAGAAGCCACGAGCTACGAATCTTGCTTTGTATTTTTCTATACTGCCATCTACAGCATGCTTGATTTTGTAGATCCAATTGGAAGTCACAACAGACTTCTCCTTAGGTCTTGGGACAACATCCCAAACATCATTCTTCATTATTGATTGGTATTCCTCAACCATAGCATCCTTCCATTCTTTCTTTTCTACTGCCTCTTCATAACTGGAAGGCTCTTTGTTCATAATGTCACAGAGTAAAGCAACATAACTGGTATGTGATCTGGTTCTCTTCTTTGCTCTGTGTTCTTCTTTTGGAATGCCAAATCTCTCTGCATCTTGAATGAGCCCTCTAGCCCATGCGGGTTTCTTTTTGTGAGAGTTATCCTCACGAGGTGGATCTACAGGTTCTTGCGAATCTTCAAACTCACGAACAACTTCTGGAACTGCTTTAGTCATGGTAGTGTCTTGAAATCTAGTTTCCTTAGGTTCTTCATAAACTTCGATAGGTGCCTTCCTTGATTTGATGAATGCTGAGTTTTCATCAAATGTTACATCCCTGCTGACATCAATCTTCTTGAACCCTGGAAAGTATATTCTGTAGGCCTTCGAGCTTTCACTGTAACCCACAAAGATACCCTTCTTTCCTGAAGGATCTAGTTTAGTCCTCTTTTCCTTTGGGACATGAGTGTATACTGGACAACCAAATATTCTGAGATGGCTGACTTCAGGTTTCTTACCAGAAAAGACCTCTTCTGGTGTCTTCTTGTCCAATATCTTGTGGGGTGTTCTGTTCTGCACATATACAGTTGTTCTAGTTGCTTCTGCCCATAGATGCATAGGTAGATCCTGGTCATGCAGCATTGCCCTTGCTGCTTCCATGATAGTTTTGTTCTTCCTTTCTGCAACTCCATTCTGTTGAGGATTATAAGGAGCAGTCAACTCCCTCTTAATCCCTGAATCACTGCAAAGCTTCTTGAAGTCACCTGAGGTGAATTCTCCACCATTGTCGGATCTGAATGTTTTGATCTTCTTGTCAGTTTGGTTCTCCATCAAGGTTTTGAATTCCTTGAACTTATCAAACACTTCATCTTTGTTCTTCAAGAAATATACCCAAATCTTCCTGGAGAAGTCATCAATAAATGAGACATAGTAAACATATCCACTCAAGGAACTGGATGACATAGGGCCATATACATCTGAGTGGATGATTTCTAGGATGTCTTTTGCCTTGCTTTCACTGCTTGGGAAAGCCTTCTTAATGTTCTTACCTTTTGCACATCCTTTGCAAACACCTTCATGTTTGGTCTTGATTTCAGGAAGACCTTCTACTGCCTGGCTTGCAATTGGAAGTGCTCTATAGTGCATATAAGCAAGTCTTCTATGCCAAATTTCACTTGGCTCCATGGATTCATGCACCATGGCATGTTCAAGTTGTCCCTTCAATTTATACAAACCTCCCTCTTGCTCTCCAATCACTACTGCATCATCTATGTTCTTTCCCTTTGGCCACATTAGGACTTGGCCATCCACAAATGCAACCCTCATACCTTTTGCATCCAATGCAGAGATGGAGAGTAAGTTCTTCTTGAGCCCAGATACATAAAGGACTTCTTTCATCTTCAAAGATTTTCCAGAATCTAGGTTGTAGGAGGCTTCACCACTTCCTTTGATTGGGTATTGATAATTATCCCCAAGTTTCACCTTATGGGGTGATTCATGTTCAGATAGGTTCACAAAGGATTCCTTAAACCCAGTCATGTGTTTGGAAGCCCCACTATCAATCAACCAATCATTACAACCATGGGAGATAGTACCTGTGAGAGCAGAGATCAGAACATACTCTTCTTCACTTGATGAGTCATCATCACTATCACTTTTTGCCCTAGCCTTCTTCTTTGGGGGTTCATCATCTTCGGCAGCATGAGCATGAAACCTTCTTTTGCTGCCCTTCTTCTTCTTACTGGAGTTGTTGCTATTATCCCTTTTGTTCTTGGGACAATCTGAAGCAAAGTGACCCTTCTCATTGCATGTGAAGCATCTTAGGTCCTTCTTACTCTTTTGATGGGATCTATTGTGGCGAGAGTGCTCCTTCTTGGTTTTGCTTCTTTTGGTGTGAGCTGCAAGAGCTTGATCTTCACCTCCCATCTTTTCCTCACGAGCTATAAGTCTAGCTTCTTCTTGAGAACATTCTTCCCGCAATCTGTTGAAGGAGATCAACTTCTTTCTTGCACAAATTCCTTGAATGAAGGAATCCCATGACCTGGGTAGGCCATTTAGAGTGGTCATCACTACTTCACCATTCTCCACCATTTCATCTATTGCTTCTAGTTGTTCCTTGATCTGGGAGACCCTTGAAAAATAAGATTGAATGGTTTCTCCATTCTAGAACTTCACACCTTTCAATTGGTTCCGCAGGGTCATCTTCCGATTTATGTTCTTTCCTTCAAATAGCTTGGTCAAAGATTCAAACATCTCCTTGGGTGTCTTAAGAGAAGACACATGGGGTATGAGATGGTCTTTGATAGAATCAGCAATGATTCTCTTTGCCTTGACCAAGTTCTTCTTATGCAATACCTTGGCCTCTTCATCCTCTGGGATAGGGATGTCTTCTTTCACATATGAGTCCAACTCATTCTCTTCCAGGATTAACCCAATCCTATACTTCCAGGCTCGGAAGTTATCAGCCCCTTCAAGCTTATCCTCAAGCTTGGTGTGGAGAGACATCTTAAAGAGTACTTCAAATGGAAATAGAAAAGATTTAGGTCTTACCACTTGAAATGCTGAAAACTGGATCTGGTCCCGGATTAGGGTTTGTCAGAGAAACCCTAAAAATTCAAAATGTGAATTTCAAATTTTTGAAAGGATAGATGCGCTTTGATGAGCTGATCTGCCTGGTGCATTCAGAATTTGAGATCAGCAAAGTCTTGCCCTTCAGAATTTCCTTTTTGTCCTCCCGGGTTCACTAGAGAGAACCCTGAATTAGGGTTTGAGTTTCCCGGAGATCTACCCAGCCAAAAATCTCGATCCAAAGCTCTAACCTTCGATTTTTGCAAGGAGCTTCCAGCTGTGTCTTCAGATTCTAGAAATTCCTATTTTGGTGGAAACCCTAATTTTTAGGGCCAAATCTGAAAATGCTCGAAACTGAATTCTAATAGGACAGATAGATGCGCCTTGATGAGTAGAGTCAATCTCCTATACTGATTTTCAAAAATCTGTGGAGAGAAACCCAATAAACAAGGAACTCAAGCTTCCGTCACTGCAAAATGTCTTCTTCTCAGGTTAGCTCTGATACCATGTTAAATTTTGAGCATTAATTCATTATACTCTAGGATCTTTGCTGAGAGAATAACATATACAGTATATCAATGCATGACAATCACAATATGACAAGCATCACAAGAATCAAAAGCATAAGAGACAAGAGACACAGAGTTTCCGTGGGGAAAACCCTAAGGTGAAAAACCCCACAACTTCCTCAGAGATAGAGAGAGCAATGGCTCAACCAAAATACAACCAAATAACACTGAGATAGTCTCCTAACAGATGATCCTCCTCTTCCTCACTAGTGCACCACTTCTAAGAGTGAGAGTGACTTACTTTTCCGAGTGAGTAAAATAGAGATCTCCTATCTCTATTTATACTCACCTTTTTGCCCAGTGACCTTATGGGGCCGACTTGTCTAGTTAGATACATCCACATTATATTATATTAATATATAATTCCGGGCCGACCCCACATGGTGGTCTAATAACCCATCGGCAAGTACACACACTTGCGACACTTGTCAATCCACATGACGACACTTCCTTATAGAGGAATAACACATCTCTTATAAGGGTACAATAAATATATATAAAATACACAGATGAAATACATTCCGAAGTTACATATACATCAACACATATTTTAGAGGTTCATATATCTCTTATTTTAAACCCAAAATCTTCACTTAAATGTAGCAGGGATCTACTAACAAATTTGCAGATTGAGCATAAGAATTTGGGGTGTTAGAGATACTCTGTTTGCAGGTTGTATTGGCAGCCTTTTAATTCTGCTGTTCAACTTTATCTCCGTTGCTGTCATACCCCTTGGCACACTTTCAGATTCGCAGGTCCCCTTTATAAGCCCTTTTGCATAACAATTTTCTAGATCAATAGTGGTTTTTATCACTGCCTAAAAGTGGTTTTTACAACTCGTCTTTAAGCAGCTTTCTCTCTTTTTCTAAGCTGTTCAAATTGTATTTCTGTTGCTGTTACATATTGTGACATTTTCAGATCAGCGGGTCCCATCTAACCACTTCCAAAGCTCATCAATTCTGAAGATCTAACAATGGTTTTCACCACTCTCCCTTCGCAGCTTTATCTCTTTTCTGTTGGCAGATTTCCAAAGGGCTTATGTCTTTGAGTATTTTGGTCACTAAGCCAAGCATTTCAATTCCTAGTGCAGTATCTTACATGGCTTAGTTTAGTTGGTTAGTTTATCTTGTATTCCTGCTTTTTCTCATCTAGATTGATAGCTAGACTAACTTACAATCAAAAGTGGTTCTAACAACTCTTCCCTAACTGCTCATCATCCAGTCTAGATAGCACTGGTCTCTTACTTTGTATCATTTACTTCGCTTCTAGGATATCGTCAATGCTTTGTTATTTATTTGCAGTATCCTTTAAAGCATTATTTTATCATTAAAATCCAAATAGTTCATGCTTTGCACTATTCCTTGTCTTAGATTTATTTTCAGTCAATGTGCTTGGTTCATATCTCATATTATCTTTAGCACTTGAATTCATAAATTAACCCCCTTGATTAACATTAGTCATTTTCATTTTATTAGGGTAGCCTCCCCTGCCTTTGTTTGGGAGTTAGCAGAAATAGAGGTTGAGTGTCGAAGTGACCCGTGACAGTGGCACCCAACCTGAACTTGCCCCCAAGGTTGCACTAGTGAGTTGAGGTTTTTCTCACTTAGGTGCAAATTAGGCTGCAACATAAGGAATGTACCTGAATCATTAGAAATTTATTGTTTTCCAAGAACCCTAGTCCACTCAAGGGTCCTAGTACTCAACTTCAATAGCATAAAATGTTGATCTTCCCACAATTTGAAAATAGTTTAAGGAATTTCTGTTTTTTTAGCACAAAAATGAAAGCAATCTTTGGCAATACAAGAGGCATTGGATGCTTTGATCATCTGGAATTCCCTATAACTATCATAATAAATAGCATTCACATAGATTACCTAAATATCAAATATCACAGCTCACACAATGTCAGGCAAGCATAGATGAGATATTTAAGATTTGCAATATTAATTGGGAATAACAGTTTCTCAGTGTTCATAGGCAATTTACATGAACAGTCTCTCCCAATACACACTGATACAAGAATGTCCTCTTTTAGCCTTACAAAGGAAAACAAAGAACCATGCTAAGCTCAACAAAAAAAGATGTGGCTTCTAGAAATTGTGGACAAGCAACAAATTGAAAGAGCGGCTATTATTTGGCCCCACCAAGCACCAAACAAGAATTGCATAAAGAAGGAACAGAATCTTAAATCCAGATGGTGAACCGTGAAACTAACTTGAACAAATATTAACATCATACTTAATAAAAATAAATAAGTTTCCGTACTGTAGTTAGAAATAATGTAGACCAAGTTTTGCAGCTATTTTCTATGTTGCATGTTAAATTTCACAATCAAGAAATATACAGCAATATTTTCATGAACCATTAGAGAAATCTGAAGAGAAGCAAAATAGCATAAGACAATGAACTGTGAAACTAACTTGAACAAACATTCACCTCGTGCTTAGTAAAAATAAATCAGTTTCCATGATGTAGTTAGAAATAATGTAGACCAAGTTTTCCACCCATTTTCTATGTTGCATGTTAAATTTCACAATCAAGAAATAAGTAGCAATATTTTCATGAACCATAAGAGAAATCCGAAGAGAAGCAAAATAGCATAAGACGATGAAAGATGACTTACCGCTCTCGCTTTTTTGAGCTAAAGTCAACTTCAAGTTTACTGTAAATCCTCCTTGTCAATTTGCCTGCTTGATCATTGTTCACATATGCTTTTGATACAAACACAATAAACCACTCACGATCATCATTTTGGACAATCAGCTTTAAGCGTGGCTTTAGTATCGTCTTGTACTCGTCAAAATCCTGGATGCCAAGAACAGAGCACAATCCTAGACAGTCATTTTCAGAGGCACCCAATTTCTTATCAAACAGTTCCTTAATTTGATAACTTTATTAAATTCAAAAATAGTCTAAAAAAATTATTAATTTAATGAAATCCTCTGAATTCAATAAATCCCCCTAAAGAAGACCAACTCCAAAAGTCAGTGCCATGTCTTCATCACTACGCCATCACATAGGTAACTAGCTTCACATGTATTCATACCCCAAAATAGAACCACAAGCATAACAAGGTTTAGTGCTTTGGAGCCTATTACCACAGTAGGTAATATAATAGCAAGTACAATTATGCCCATTGGCATAACTCATCCCTTTAACCCAGTTGGTATTTCACATTACCCCATACACTGCAAATACAACTAATGGCTTATTATAACATCAGCCATAGGCACACTAAAGGGTAAAGCATATACAATACTGTGGAAACAGTTACAAATACACAAGTAGTTACCCATTCCCACCAGCAAGTTTATTCATGTAATCAACATGGGCACCACTTTAATCATCCATGTCCATAATGCATTTTTTCCATTTTGATTTTGGGCTGGTGAGACTCGTGGCTCAAATTTTGAATAATTTATGTAATTTTTATTTTTGTCTGGTTGATTCCTCGTCAAGGGCTTCACCAAGCCCATGTATGACTACTTTGGCATAAATCCATAATATGTGCATAGCATGTCCAACATTACTCGTGCCTGAGACCAAATTTGGAAGCAATGTCTCTTAAAGGGAAAAGCAAGATCCCCATAGACAACTACATAAATTAAACTACATAAAAATTTGTATATACCCATAGACAACTACATAAATTAAATTACATAAAAATTTGTATATACCTTGCTCCAAGTTAAATATCAAGTTGGTAACATTATAATCCTCAAGGAATTACAAGTAAATTTTGTATAAACCTTGCTCCAAGTTAAATATCAAGTTGGTAACATTACAATCCTTGCTCCTTGGCAACTGTGATGCTACATATAATATGGGGATTTTTGCGCCCATTTTTTTGCTTCAGCTATGATGATGAGTCCAGATTCCTATGCCCACAGAAGATATCAGTAATGAGAATGTTATTATGATGCCACTTTGACTGCCATTCCATGCCAAAAGATGATGCCAATTTCATGCCATGATGTGTTGCCATGCCATTCCTGAGGATTCATTATGGTTATGCTTCCTATTGATGTTGTACTTCTCCATGTTTCGTGTTACACTACAATGATTTGTTTTGGTGAGTATAGCTGGTGGTGTTGATCATAGGCTGACAAAGATAGAAGATGTTTGTTTTGTTTACACACCAATAACCAAAACAGTTCTTGATATTTACAAGGATTACCCCTCTTCTTTGGCTCCATATTTGACCTTTCCACCTTACTCATACCACTCCACCTTGTGTTGTAATCCTTTTGGCTTAAGGCTGATAGATGACTTTGTCATGTCCCTTTCCAAATGACATCCAGAGACAACTTAAGTCGATTACTAGGGAATTAATTAGTTATTTAATGTCACCTAGGCCAAAAGCATATTTTAAGTGACATTTAATAAATAATAATTAATTATCCTGGTGACTTTATAAATAGTCACTTTAATAATAATTTGGGCGGAAAAGATAAAATTGGGCCTAAGGGGAGTCAATATGAAATTAAATGGGGAAAAAAGGGTCATGTTTTCACTAAAGTCACTTTATAATATTTAAAAGTGAGAAAGTGTCAAGGGAAGTCGAAAAGTCACAAAGAAAGGAAAAATGAAATCATAAAAAAGGACATGAGAGCTCATTCTCTCCATTCTTGTCGTCGTATTTTCGAAAACTATAGAGCTCTTGAGATTAGTTTTCTCTTGGACGAAACCCTAAGGGAGAGGAACCAGTTTCGTTAGTGCAACATATCTACCCTAGCTGATTGAATATGGAGAGATCAGTTGGGTCTTCTCACTGAGCTTCACTGCCATTCCATACCTCAAGCTTTATTTCAGATCTGAGAAGAAATAGGAGTTTACAATGTGGGTTTAGGAGGGCGAACCCATTGTTTGGAAGGCTGGCTTCTAAGGAAAGGGCACACTTGTGGTTCAGTTGTTGTCTATATGGTGAGCGCATCTCTGGAGAAAATACTAGATCACTCTGCTACAAGCCTGCACAAAGAAGAGGGGCGCATCCAGTGACCCTTGCTCCAAATCGTGAGGGTTGAGATAAGCTTGTTTCTGCTGTAGCTATCTCTGTTGAGGGCGTTTTACTCTTTGAATGGAGATTAAATGGTGAAGGTAATGACTCGTTTTGATTGAGAGGGAGTATCTCTGTTGGAAAGCTTTATGTGGGATATATGGTGACTGTACACTTCCTCTAGAAGTCGTGGTACTGAGTGTGATGTTCCTGTGTACTTTGGAGATGTATTCTCTTCATTTCTATTGAGACAGAGTGCTTGACCACAGTTCTGAGTGTATTCATTATTATATCAATCTTATATTCACTAGTGGGAGCGGAGGAATTCGAGATCAGTTCATACAAGAAGGTCCAGATCTGCAATCACTGTCAAATCTGCCAGTACATGCCTGTAGCAGCTATAAAAATCAGTACTGGACGTCTCACATGAACCTGGGAATAAATACTTATTGTGGGCAGCGTTATTCCACTGAAAGGTGACTGCTACAGCAAGAAATTCCACTATATCAGTGACTGGGAATGCTCTTTATTGAGGTCTGCAACAAACACTTCCAGGCATGTAATTTGTGTTTCTTAAAATAAATATCAGTCCTTCATCTTTGCTGGTTAAGGTGTTTCAAATTTCAGTAAATCATTGTGTTTGTTATTTATGATTTCTCTATTGATACAAATAATATGCGAGTAGTCTACATGAATATTATCATCAAATGATCCTTCACACTTGAAAAACACTCAAAACACTCTCATCATTGCAAACAATAGCCAGTGATACCCAAGTGAAATGCAAACAGTGGGCAACTAGTGGATCGCTTAAGTTGTTTGATGAAAGTACAGAACCACACTAGTGATACCAACAGTGGGAAAAAGAAACAAATATTTTAAGAGGGATATTTCAGACTTTTAATCTCCCCCTCTATGTCTCCTTACCATGAATGTCTCTATGTCTTCCCTGTGTCTTGGGACCCACTTGTGTTGTAGTCAATCATGTGATGATTCAGAAGATTCCCAAGTATGCTCCCTAAGGCTGACTACTATTAAACAGGAAGAACTACCATTGAGCAATGTTTCCCCTTAGATCCGAAACAAGAAGATTGTTCCCCTGTGGTGCCTCAAAAAGGGCATTTGAAGACAAGCTCTAAGTCCAAGACTACTTGTATCAGAAGCTGGTGTAAAAGAAAATATGCACCAGATCCAAAAGAAATCAAGAGTAACCAAGAAAATTACAAAATCAAGCAATCAAAAGAAAAGAAAAAGAAAGCTACAAGGCTTACTTGCACATGCCTTCAAATAAAATTTAAAAAAAATAAAAGCTAAGGTCTCCTCATCCAAAAGTACAAGAAGAAAAGTCCAAGAAGGAGTTGATAAAGCAAAAAGAAAAGAATAAAGAAGAGCCTGATTGCTAAGGTCAAAAGGGGAGAATACCTCATAACACAAAGCCCTATTAAGACACAACCCTATTCTCCGCACTAGTGGTGAAGATCACAAAGGATCCATGTTTCCCACATCTTGAATCAACCCAAGCCAATTCACTTGACCAACCTTTGGACTATCCATCCACTACATCCAAGGAAAGAACTAATCCTTGTAAATGTTTTGATGTTGATATGGTTTTGATGTGTTCCTAAAACATTTACCACTAATCTTTGTGAAACTTATCCATCATGATCTATGGATTAGGCTATATGATGACTCATATAAACAGTCAATTGTATGTAATTTTGACTTTAGTAATTCATCAATTCAAAGCATTAGAGATAGCAAAAACCTCCTTCTAGAGATATTCAGAGGTCTAGAGCTTCATTGGTCAAGTTTGACCAAATTTGACTTTTTCAACAATTTGACTTGGTCAACAAGGCAGTTTGACTTAGTCAACCAGACCAGACAACAGAGAATGCACTTATATCATCTTCATTCAGCTATCATATGACTTTGGAAGCTAATTTGATCCTTCAATCCTTGGTTTCATGCATATTTGGTCTAATATGCAATTAATTAGACCTTTCCTAAGGTTTAATTTTTAGAAATGCCTAAGTCCAGATTTAATCATTTGGATCAGATTGTAAGTGGCATCTGTATAGGAATTTCAACAATGGTTTTGATCGATATAGTCTCCAGAGGTTAATTGAACAACATCAAAAGCATTTCCCCCTCAAATCTCACATGGTGTCATCATTTTTGGATTAATAGGCATAAATTAACCAGTTTTCTAAAGTCTAATTTAAAAAATGTAGAAGTCTGGTTGAACAATTAATTCAGCCATTACGGAAAATAATAATTTGGGAATTTGGCATGGTGGGTCCTCCTAGAGCATTACATGGAAATCCATTGGGCCATTGTTTGATCACTTGGCACATTTTCTTGGCCCACATGGGCAAATTGATTTGAGGGGGACGCACTTGTCCAAGAGGGGGGTGATTTGCATAGCTAGGATCTTCATCAATTGACCACATTCTTCCACTTTCATCAATTCAGCTACTTGAGGAGGCATCTAATCAGGCATCTACATGGCATCAAAACCCCAATTTTGGCATTTTTCTCAGCCAAAACAAAATCTGGAATTTTAGGGGGGGCACACTTGTCCAAGAGGGGTGATTTTCGTTGTTCCACATCACTCATAGTTGGGTACTTCAGTCCACTTCAGCTACTTGGCATGGTGGGGCCTTCATCTTCGACTCATTTGACAACCATTTCATCATTTTTGAGGCCACCAATTGAGAGAGGCGATTTCTAGAGGCCCAACTCAACCAAGTGGGGTGCACCAGCTAAGTTCATCCCATGGTTTTGTAAACAGCTCATTGTATTTGCCCATGGTTTTTGTTTTCTCATGGGATTTTGCCCATGGTATTGAGGCTCTCCTTATTCTATAAAAGGAATGTTAAAATTTTGAAAATTTGATAGCAGTAGCAGACTGTAAATAAATAATGCAGAGATAGCTAGCAGTAAACAGACATCCACAAAAATTTGAACACAGTAATTTTCACGGGGAAACCTTTTAAGGACAAAAACCCCAAAGCAATTAATAATAGTTTATCTCCTTAATGAGATGACTAAGTTTGTACAATAACAGGCTAAGAAACAAGCCTTCACAACAAATTGAAATTTGTTTCACTGAACAGGCAGAACCCTATATAATGACTGCTGTCCCTAAAACTGCCACTAGATGACTGAAGATGTTGTCTGGAGGAGCTTCAATTTAACACAGTCAAAAGTTGACGATCACTGCCTGCCTGTACATATCTGTAGATGTCACTGTTCACTGATGTATACCCTGCTGAGGGTGCTGTGGCTTGTTCAAGCCTTTTCCAGATCTGCTATAACCTGTTCAAGCCCATTTTCAGGACTGCCAAATTCCAGGACAGACCCTGTACAAAATTCGGGTGCATAGAAATTTATCCTAGCTGGGCTCGGATGTACACAGTAGATAGAATATGATGGCAGCAGCAAACCCTAGCTGATAGGTCAGTAGTAGAAGAGGTAAGAACAATAGGTTGAAGCTTCCAGCAGTATAGAGAGAACCCAGCAGAAAGAAATATCATCCACGAGCTGATCTAGGAGCAGACAAAGATACCCACAACTGTACCCACGAGCTGTCCTCAAAGATCAGTCAATAACACCCACGAGCTGATTTGAAGATCCACGAATTGTCTATTGAAATGTTGAGTTTATTTATAGTGGAATAATTCCACTTAATTGAGGCCGACCTGTCCTCACATAAATTAAATTTTTTTTTTTTATTATTTATTTTTGTCCTCCAAAAAATAAATATGAGGCCGACCTGTCCTTCACACATTTACATCATTTTTATTTTTTCCAATAATGAGCCGACCCGTAATAAATAAATAAATAAATATTTATTTATTTTTTTCTTCTAAATGGTGGGTTCATGGACCAAGCCAAGCTATGCTTGGGTTTCATTTATCTTCAACAAGTTATCCAGGTGTTCTTCAAGGCCTTAATGTCCACTCCAAGCACATCATCATAAGGAGATAAATTAATTGCTTTACTTCACCCTCCTGTTGCCACCAAGACCAAGTGGAGGAGTACACCACTTGCCTAGACCCGGTCTAGGGCTTACAGTGAAATCCTGGTAACTAACCAGGTACCTCCATTCTCCCAGAGAATGGCTCTCAGCCCCAGGCTGAGCTTCCAGTCCCAGACTGTGTCAATATCCTGGTAACTGACCAGGTGCCTCCATTCTCCCAGAGAATGGCTCTCAGCCCCGGGCTGAGTTCCCAGTCCCAGATTGGGTCAATATCCTGGTAACTGACCAGGTGCCTCCATTCTCCCAAAGAATGGCACTCGATGTTGCTCAGGAAAAATCAACAAGGAAGAGACCTCCTCCATTGTAAGGGGGTGGAGAGTTGAGAGACTTGGATAGTAAATATTATGTTCTTCCATTTTCCATGTTTCTTGTGTTTTTGTGGATGGTGCATTGTTGAGTTTCATTGTTCTTCATGGTGAATGTGATGTGATCCTTGCTACCAAGCTTAGGTAATATCTTTTTTATATGTTGTTATGTGGATGGTGCATTGTTGAGTTTCATTGTTCTTCATGGTGAATGTGACGTGATCCTTGCTACCAAGCTTAGGTAATATCTTTTTTATATGTTGTTATGTGGATGGTGCATTGTTGAGTTTCATTGTTCTTCATGGTGAATGTGATGTGATCCTTGCTACCAAGCTTAAGTAATATCTTTTTTATATGTTGTTATTGCTAGAGTAAATACATATTAGGGTATGTTGTAGTTTCCCACTAGATCATCATTGTAGATGAATGAATAGATTGTCGGTTGCTTCTTTTATATCATTTCTATTGTTTGTCTTGCTTTAGCTATTGCATTTAACCTTGTTTGCAGATTTGTTGTAGTAGTGGATTGTTGGTTGCCTCGCTATTTTGCAGGTTTGTTACAGCGAGAAGGGCGCACTAGTTGTTTGAGTTAGGCTGTGCAGTGAAGAGACTGCTTGAGCTTCCCTTCTTGTGAAGGATGACATATACACACCATTGCTAGCTGATTTTTCCAGTGTTACAAACATTGGAGATATATCACCAACATCGCGATATATCGCGATGTTTCCAGCTCGGCGATAATATCAGCAAAAATATCGCCATTTGAAAATATCGGCAAACATCAGCAAAAATCAGCAAATATCGGCAAAAAATTCGGCAAATATCGGCAAAAATCGGGAAATATCAGAAAAATATCGGCTGAGTCAAAAAATTAATATTTTTGTATTTTTTAATTTCACCGATATATTGCCGATGTTTGCCGACATTTTCCCCGATAAATCCGATATTTTGTTTTTGGACCCTCGGCCACACATATTTTCAGACATTAGTACCAACATATTCCATACTTGTCTTGGTAGTTTCACTAGTTAGTTGTTCAATTAATATTTGCTAACTAATCATTTGCATTTTATTGGTAATTTTAATGATTAAAATCTTGAGCAAAGAACCTGTAATTCTTATACCAGCAAGTAACAATATACATTGTTGATACATACTTTTCATGACATGATTATTACGAATGTTTGAGCAATAATTCTCATAATAAACATTGGATATATGGCATATGGGATATTATTTTGAACTCTTTTGAGGGTTTTTGGGGTAGAAGACATGTTGCGACATCTATAAAGATTGACAAGGACCTGTCGTTAGGCGTGTAAAACTGCAATTGGGGATGAAAGTTTTCCGTGGTTCAACCCAACCCGGTTTCAAGTCAAAATATTCGAGAGTTTAATGCCCAACCCAGTTTACATCAAGGCTGGAAATTCCATATCAAATTTTCAGACTTAGAAACACAAATTGAACATCACTATTAATGGCAGAAAATTTAATAATAAATGCACACCATGAAATTTTCAATACTCAGAAATTTTTGGCAACTGCCCAGGCAAAACCCAGAATGGGAAAACCTGTTAGAGAGATGGAGGAAAATTTTATTTCTTCAAATGACTCAGTACAGCAAAAATTATCAGTCAAAATTTAAACTCATCTCAACCACCAAACTCAGCAATCTGTCTCGATTTCTGTGCCACTGCTGCCTCGATTTCTGTGCAGCCATCATCTCGAAAAATGTGCCAGAAATAACAGCGTACGGACTGGGAAAAACAGGTCTGTACGGTCCACGAAATTTGTGCCCAGAATCTGTACTTTGACCTCGAAATGTACAGCCTCGAAATTCGTGCCCACTGCCTCGGGAATCATGCCCAGAATCTGCTGTACGGTATCAGAAATTAATGCTGCTGTACGGCCCTCAAAATCTGTGCCCAGAATCTGCCTCGAGATTTGTGCTGTGCATTTAATGCTGTACGGTGGTCTTGGGAAATGTGCCAATCTTCCTCTCCTGCTGCGTCCTGCTCCTCATCTCAAGAAGTCGAGCTCTCTTTCTCTCAATTCTTCAAACTGAAGAAAAAATGCCTTTCCCTTGCCTTTTTGTGTGAATGCTTAGGGTGAATGAAAAGTCATCTAATCCAATGGACCAGATTGAATCAGATGAGTGGATGAGAATTAATGCACATTAAATTCTCATAAAAATTAATTTCACTCACCTCACTTAAATTTATCAAAAAGTCACTTTAATCTCTAAAGTGAAAATTAAATGCTTATCTCAAGTCATTTAATGCAAGGGTCACTTTATTTCCCCTTTGTTAGTGACTTAGGCAAAATCACCTAGGGGAACACTTTCCTAGGTACAAATTCAACACTCCCTCTTACCGAGGAAGGTGTTATGCACCACTCCCAACTTGTCCCTGAATAAGACAAACTTGCCCCGCCCCAAGGATTTTGTCAGAATGTCTGCTACCTGCTCATGAGTGGAAATGTACTGTAACTCCACAGCTCCTCTCTGAACATAGTCTCGGATGAAGTGGTATTTGATCTCTGTGTGCTTTGACCTGTCATGGAAAACTGGATTCTCAGAGAGCTGGATGCAACTTTGATTGTCGCAGTATATCACCGTGGGTCTCAACTCCTGATCAAATAAATCCACCAATAATTTGCGAAGCCATAATGCCTCGCAACTAGCCTGACTGGCTGCCATTTACTCAGCCTCAGCAGAACTCAGAGCAACGGACTTTTGCTTCTAACTGAATCATGACATTGCTGCCGAGCCCAAACTGAAGCAACAACCGGAAGTGTTCTTCCGGTCCATCACACTGCCTGCCCAATCTGAATCTGTGAAGCCAACCAAGCTAACTTTCAACCAAGCTAACTTCACCCGATCTCTTGTAGTCCAAACCATAATCCACTGTCCCTGCAAGGTATCTCAACACATGTTTTGCGGCTTCCCAGTGCACTCTCATAGGCTCCACCATGAACTGACTGAGAGTGTTCACTGCAAAACACAAGTCTGGCCTGGTGTTGACCAGATACATCAGTGAACCAATGAGATGACGATATAAAGTGGGATCTACCAACTCTCCCTCAGAAGCATGAAGCTTCTTCCAGATGGTGATCATCGGTGTGGTCATCGGCCTGCAATCCTCCATCTGAAATCTCCTCAGAATATCTGCTACATACTTTCCTTGTCCCGAGAAAATATGACCAGGCTCCTGCCAAACCCCCATCCCCAAATAATAATGCATCAACCCAATATCGGTCATCTCATACTCTGAAGCAAGATCCCTCTTGCAAGCTGCAATGAGGCGCTCCTCCCCTATGATAAACAAATCATCAACATATAACAGAAGAATGAGTGGATCACCACCAACCACAATGTAGTAAAGGTTGGGATCATCCTCACTCTTCTGAAATCCCATCACTAACAAATAAGCATCAATCCTGGAATACCAAGCTCGAGGAGCTTGCTTCAGACCATACAAGGCCTTCTTCAGCATGCACACATGAGAATCTCTCCCATGAATCTCAAATCCCTGAGGCTACTCCAAATAAACCTCCTCCTGTAGAATACCATTAAGAAATGGGGTCTTCACATCCATCTGGTGGATCTTCCAACCCATCTCTGCTGCCATGGAAATCACTGCTCTAATAGAGGAATATCGAGCAATTGGCACAAAGGTCTCATCATAATCAACTCCCTCTACCTGTGAAAACCCCTGTGCCACAAATCGAGCCTTGAACTTCTCCACACTGCCATCTGCAGCATGCTTCACCTTGTAAATCCACTTGGAAGTCACAACGGACTTCCCCTCTGGTCTCGGTACAATCTCCCATACATCATTCTTCATGATGGAATGGTACTCCTCCATCATGGCATCTCTCCAAACCTGATGCTGAGAGACCTCAAAAGTGGAAGGCTCTGAATCACGAAGACTAGCAACCAATGCCATACCCAACCTGTCTGGCATCACAACTGTCCTCACTGGTTCCTTGGGCTTACCAAAAGAATATGCTTCCTTCAAGGTGTCACGAAGCCACTTGGGCTTCCTCTTCCCTGAAGGTGGCTCCCAAACTAGTCTCTCATCCTATGAAGAACTGCCAGAAGTAGATGGCCTAGAAACCTATGAACCAATAGCTGGTGAATTAGCCACAGGTGAACTCAGTGATCCAGAAGCTGCAACTGGTGAACCTGTGACCTGAGAACCATAACCTATACCCGAAATACCTGTTGGCTAAACCGCTGAACCACTGAACCTGTAGAACCTGTGCCTGTAATCTGTGGTCCAGTCACTCCGAAAACTTGTGAACCTATACTCTGAACTGGTGGTACCTGTATAACTGCTTGAGGTGTGGAAGCCTGTGACTTCTCATACTCTACATCTCTAGACTTCCTAAAGGCTCTCTCCTCCTCAAATCTCACTTCCCGCCTCACAACAACCTTCTTCAAGGCAAGAAGATAAATGTGGAAGGCCCAAAGAAAGAAAGGAAGACTCTGATCATGAAGCATGGCTCTCGTTGCTCCCACAATAGCTCAGTTCTTCCTTTCAGCCACTCCATTCTACTCAGGAGTATAAGGAATTGTCAACTGTCTCTGTATGCCCTCCTGTCTGCAAAACTCATCAAACTCCTTAGATGTATACTCACCCCCATTTTCCGATCTAAGAGCTTGAATCCTCCTCCCAGTCTAGTTTTCCACAAGAGCTTTAAAATCTTGGAACCATCGCAAAACCTCATCGTATTTTTTGCTCCTCAGGAAGTAGATCCAAGTCTTCCTAGAATAGTCATCGATGAATGTCACATAGTACTCAAAATATCTCAAAGAGACAGATGACATAGGGCCACACAAATCTGAATGAATCAAATCAAGCACTCCTGCTGACCTGCTATCACTGCGAGGAAAAACAGTCTTGGTGTACTTTCCCATAGCACACCCTCTGCAAACATCACTGTGCTCCGTGCTAAACTCTGGTATACCTATAACCATGTCCCTCAACAATCTCAGAGTTGGATGATGCAGATGAGCCATCCTCCGATGCCAAAGCTTACAAAGATCACTGTTGTTGCTATGTGCCAAAGCATGTTGGGGCTGAAACAAGAGCTTGTACAGCTTCCCACATCCGACTCCAATGGAAAAAGAGGCAGATGGTCCTGCAGTCTTGGGGAAAATACGCACATGTCCATCTAGGAAATAAACCCCAAGTCCTTTGTCCTCGATCGTGGAAACTGATATCAAGTTCTTCTTCAGCCCAAGAACAAATAACACATCCCTCAAAATCATGGGACTCATCGACTCCCTCTGAAATGTAACAGTCCCACGACCAACAGCTCTGACAACTGGGTCATCCCCCAACACAACCTCCACATCTATGCCTCCCTGTGAAAGCTCGGAAAACATCTCTCTAGTACCTATCATATGGCTCAAGGCTCCATTGTCAATGTACCAAGTGCTGGTGGTGAAAGTACCCATAGGATGATTTGTCAACAAAGAATGCTCCCTCTCAATCTCTATATCAGTGCTGGTGACGATAGAAGCTCTCTCTCTCAATATGTCCAATACAAAGAGAAAACTCTCTCTCAAACATAGTTGTATATTCGTCAACCTCTGTTGACGCTGCAGTCTGCTGCTTCTTCTTCTTCTTGTTTGGACACTGTGAGGTACAAAGCCCAAACCCCTGACAAGCAAAGCACTTGAATTTGCTCAAATCCTTCTTCTATCCACCATGTTGCTGCTGCTTAGCCTCACCCTGCTTGGGACCCTTCTTGGACTTCTTCTTCCCTCTTGTAGTCAAAGCCACATTTTCTTCAACCTCCCTACTATGTGAAGAGCTCCCCTGCACAAGACCTCTCCGGGTCTCCTCCTGCCAACTATAGCCTCCTCAAACACAACCCATGGTTTGGTCACACCATTCACAGCTGTCCGCACTAGCTCACTGCCAGAAACAACCTCCCCAATTGCTGCAAGCTCATCTCTCACCTGAGATATCCTAGTAAGATAGGATGTTGCTCCCTTTGCTTTGTTCATCTTAACACTTTTCAGCTTCTCTCTCAAGACCATTTTCCGGTTCTCATTTGCACTCTGATATAAGCTGGTCAAAGCATCCCACATTTTAAATGCACGGTCCTTGCCTGTAATATGTGGAATAACATGGTCCTTTACTGCATCTAGAACAATTCTTCTAGCCTTAATGTCTTTTTTGTTGAAAGCTGCTAGTGCTTGTGCATCGGTGGAAGCGGGAACTACAATTGGATTTGCTTGTGTACCATTTACCACTTCATCCCAAAGTTCATTTTCCTCCAAAATAAGCACTATCATAGCCTTCCATGGAACAAAATTCTCTACTCCGTCTAGCCTATCTTCCAACCTAAGTCCTGTAACCATTTGAATGCAATTTCAAAATCCAACAAGGTGTTGCTCATTGATAAAAGAAGACCTACTGCAAATCTGAAAATTTCACTTCACTGTTCTGCCCCCAAGCTCTGATACCATGAAAGTTTTTTGTGGTTCAACCCAACCCAGTTTCAAGTCAAAATATTTGAGAGTTTAATGCCCAACCCAGTTTACATCAAGGCTGGAAATTTCATCACATTTTCAGACTTAGAAACACAAATTGAACATCACTATTAATGGCAGAAAATTTAATAATAAATGCACACCATGAAATTTTCAATACTCAGAAATTTTTGGCAACTGCCCAGGCAAAACCCAGAATGGGAAAACCTGTTAGAGAGATGGAGGAAAATTTCATTTCTTCAAATGACTCAGTACAGCAAAAATTATCAGTCAAAATTTAAACTTGTCTCAACCACCAAACTCAACACGCTGTCTCCATTTCTGTGTCACTGCTACCTCAATTTCTGTGCATCCATCATCTCGAAAAATGTGCCAGAAATAACAACGTACGAACTGGGAAAAACAGGATTGTACAGTCCTCGAAATTTGTGCCTAGAATCTATACTTTGACCTCGAAATGTGTGCCCACTGAATCTCTTCTGCACTGCCTCGAAATTCGTGCCCACTGCCTTGAGAATCACGCCCAGAATTTGGTGTACCATATCAGCAATTAATGTTGCCCACTGAATCTCTTCTGCACTGCCTCAAAATTCGTGCCCACTGTCTCAAGAATCACGCCCAGAATCTAGTGTACCGTATCAACAATTAATGTTGTTGTACGACCCTCGAAATCAATGCCCAAAATCTACCTCGAGATTCGTGTTGTGCATTTAATGTTGTACGGTGGTCTTGGGAAATGTGCCAAGCTTCCTGTCTTGCTGCGTCCTAATCCTCATCTCAAGAATTCGAGCTCTCTCTCTCTCAATTCTTCAAACTGAAGAAAAAATGCCTTTCCCTTGCCTTTTTGTGTGAATGCTTAGGGTGAATGAAAAGTCATCTAATCCAAGGCCCCAGATTGAATCAGATGAGTGGATGAGAATTAATGCACATTAAATTCTCATAAAAATTAATTTCACTCACCTCACTTAAATTTATCAAAAAGTCACTTTAATCTCTAAAGTGAAAATTAAATGTTTATCTCAAGTCATTTAATGCAAGGGTCACTTTATTTCCCCTTTGTTAGTGACTTAGGCAAAATCACCTAGGGGAACACTTTCCTAGGTACAAATTCAGCAGGGGACTCATATTGGCTGTGAATACGGTAGGTACTTAAGCGTAGGCTATGTCCTAGACATACTGGGGGGCATTGTTGGCCACTGTTGTAACTCCCGCCAATACCCCATGCTAATAGTATCGCATTATACAGAACTTGTGTAGAAATTTGATAAAATAACAAATTCTCATTATGAAATTTTATCAAACACTTTGAATGCATATCTTGGTTTATCATTTATCTGGGTTATGATTTATGTAACCATTGTACAATAAATCTATTGATAACTGAAACATAAACACTTATACATTCACCCAATGACCTAACTGAAGAGCTGAAGACAAATGCATACACATTGAAAACTCAAACATTTAGGGCCAAGCCCAGGGCAAAACCCTCACACTTCATAAGGGAAAACCCAGAGAGATATTTATTAAAGAGCGGCAACTAAATTACAGTAGACATTAATGCTTAGGCAATCTGAAATACATTGGGAAATGTGCCATAAACAAAAATAAAAAACCAGCAATAAATGCAATTGTACGGCCTCCTTCTACAGCAAACTAACTCGAAATTTGTGCCAATGGCTGCCCTCAATTTCTGTGCCAATGTTCTTCAGCAAACTGCAGAGAACACCTCGAAATCTGTGCCAACAGACTGCTCCTCGATTTCTGCAATAATTAATGTTGTACGGATTACTGTACGGATCCATACAGTATGGACTATCTCGGTTTTGTGCAGTGGTATGAATCCCTTCTCCCCGGTATTTTTTCACAAGCAAAACTCTCCTCCTCCTACTGCAATCCGTGCTCTCTCTCTCACAAATGGGTTTGCTCTCCTTTGACACCATAGATCTATCTCTCTTTTGTCTTTCTGTGTGTTTTGGCTCTCTTCCCAAGGTGCATTAAATAGATGACCTTACCTCCTTGAAACCCTAACTAATTCAAACTAACTTTTGAATGGCTAAGATCACTTTTGATCTAAGGGTTTACATTAAATGCACATTAAATGTCCTTTTTAATCATTTAATACACAAATACATTTAATAAAGTCATTTCACTTTTAAAACATAGTCACTTTTTATATTTCAAAAGTACATTCCTAGGAAAGACAACTTATGTCCCCACCATGGCAAACACAAAAACATGGAAAGGGACCTTTCTCATTACAAAATTCAACACTCCCTCTTAATGAGGGAGGTCCCAACACAATCACCTTAACCACTGTCAAGAGCTTCTACTAAATCTGGAAGTTGATATCGGAACATGACTGGATCATGCTCATCTTCTCTGTGTTGGTTGAGTCTTCCGCTAGTGCAGCTCTCCCCATCTGAAGGTACCATCTGTGTATCTGCTTCATTTTCAGACTCTGATTCGGATAGCCATCCACCTTAACCTAGAAGCATTACCTCTCCATGCATAAAGTAAAGTTTGTCTTTTCTATTCCCAAGTAAAATAGTATTATCAGAGTTTTATGTCCGGTAGAGGAACACATTTCCTCTTTTGATGAAAACCCTATACCCATCATCCTCCAATGATGATATAGAAAGTCTGTTGACTTTCATGGCTGGGACAAACAATACTCTGTCTACTTCAAGAACTTCTCCAAACCTTAGTTGGAATTTCACAGTTCCAACTCCTCTGATTTCTACCTGAGTACTTCCAATACCTATTCCTACAAAATGTCCTCTGGCTATTTCTTCTATCTTCTGAAAACTTCCATATTTCCCCGTCATGTGGCTTGTTGATCCACTATCAACTACCCACATGTCATGAAAATCTATAGTACTACCTACACTAGTTTCTACTGAAACTAAAAAGAATTCATGTTCAAACTGAGAAGCAAAATCTCCCATCTCTGTTGATGGTACTCCCTCTTTTTCTTCATTCCCTTTTCTTTTCAGACACTGACTAGCATAATGACCATTTTTATTGCAACAGAAACAACGTACCTTACTGAGGTCTTTTTCTTTCTTCTTCCATTTTCCCTTACTTTTTCTTTCTTCTTCTGAGCGCCATTCTGGAATGTCCCCTCCCAGGACTCTTCTTGAACAAAGCCATCCCATAACCTTGTCCAATCTGGAAGCCTTTCCCTCGCAACTACTCCTCGCACAAAAGTGTGCCAATATGCAATGAAGCCATTGAGAGCATACCTCACTAGCTCTTCATCTACTACTTTCTCACCTACAGCGCCCAACTCATCTCTGACTTGAGTGATCTTCGTGAAATAAGCAGATACAGTATCAGTTTCTATCATCTTGGTGTTCCTTAGCTTCTCTCTAACAACCATCTTCATGTTATGGTTCTTACTCTGATATAAGGTACATAAAGCAAACCACATTTCAAAAGCATAAGTCTTACCAAAGACATGAGGTATCACATGATCCTTGATAGAGTCCAAAAATATTGTCTGAGCTTTTGATATCCTTCTTATCAAAGTCATCTTTCTGTGTGGGATCCGTAGGAACTGTTATTGTAGCAGAAGCTCCATCAAGATCCCACAAACCTTGCTCTTTGAACAATATCATGATACGCTCCTTCCATGGACTGAAGTTGCCAGCTCCATCCAGCCTATCCTCATACCTTAATCCTGTTGATGCCATGACTCTTAAATTGATAACCACCTGAAAGACTCTTCAGTTCTATGTTCACAAAGAAATACAAACTATCTTCAGCAACTTTACAGAGCCATGCTCTGATACCATGTAGAAATTTGATAAAATAACAAATTCTCTTTATGAAATTTTATCAAACACTTTGAATGCATATCTTGGTTTATCATTTATCTGAGTTATGATTTATGTAACCATTGTACAATAAATCTATTGATAACTGAAACATAAACACTTATACATTCACCCAATGACCTAGCTGAAGAGTTGAAGACAAATGCATACACATTGAAAACTCAGAAATTTAGGGCCAAGCCCAAGGCAAAACCCTCACACTTCATGAGGGAAAACCCAGAGAGATATTTATTAAACAATAGCAACTAAATTACAGCAGAGACATTAATGCTTAAGCAATCTGAAATACATTGGGAAATGTGCCATAAACATAAATAAATACCAGCAATAAATGTAGTTGTACTGCCCTGTTGTATGACCTCCTTCTACAGCAAACTACCTCGAAATTTGTGCCAATGGTTGCCCTCGATTTCTGTGCCAATGTTCTTCAACAAACTGCAAAGAACACCTAGAAATCTGTGCCAATAGACTACTCGATTTCTGCAATAATTAATGTTGTTGTATGGACTGTACGGCCTGCTATATGGATCCGTGGATTTTCTCGGTTTCTATGCAGTGGTACGAATCCCTTCTCCTCGATATTTGTGCACAAGCAAAACTCTCCTCCTCCTGCTGCAATTCGTGCTCTCTCTCTCACAAATGGGTTTGCTCTCCTTTGAAACCCTAGATCTCTCTCTTTGTTTCTCTCTTTTGTCTTTCTGTGTGTTTTGGCTCTCTTCCCAAGGTGCATTAAATAGATGACTTTACCTCCTTGAAACCCTAACTAATTCAAACTAACTTTTGAATGGCTAAGATCACTTTTGAATCTTGATCTAAGGGTTTACATTAAATGTCATTTTTCATCATTTAATGCACAAATACATTTAATAAAGTCATTTCACTTTTAAAACATAAAGTCACTTTTTATATTTCAAAAGTACATTTCCTAGGAAAGACAACTTATGTCCCCACCATGGTAAACACAAAAACATGGAAAGGGACCTTTCTCATTACAAAATTCAACAACTTGAACACGGAATTGGACTCCATATAACTTGTGTATATCAAAGACCCCCTTAGGGCACCTAAAACCATCCTATCAACCGTCTTGTCACCGTAGTGCACCAAACACAACATTCGGGAAGATTACTCTTGACATACCTGGGTAGTCGGGTGATGCGGCCAAAGGGTATGGTGAATCCTCTTTGGTTAGTGCTCTGAGAGATTAGGCCAAGCATCATATCTAGACCCTACACGTAGATCGAAGAGCTACTGTGGCATGACACTCCTGCTTGTCCTAAGTTTGAGTCAGTGGGGAAACTCTTATTCATATGATCATATACATGCTTAAACATTTATACTCAAACTTGTCATGATAATTGAGTGTTCTTGGTAGTTGCATACATGCACATCAAATAATCTTAAAGTTATCTTGAACTTCTTCTATCTAGGGGATCTCTATCTCAATCTCAAATTTGAATAAACCCTTGGCTTAATTTTTACCCCATAGTGTGCCACATTTAAACACTTGTGTAATCATCTCAGGCATACTATCTTCCATAAATCAATCAAGTTAGTACTTGAGAAAGTTGGATAACCTCTTGCAAGTATCCGAGAAAGCTTGGTTGGGAACACCGCCCGTGATTAGTCCAGGTTTACTTAGGTGGACTTAGGAGACCCAAAGAGAGAGGACTCTACCTGTGTAACACTTAGGGGCAGTGTCCTGAGGTTTTTCCAGGTTAGCGACCAATTAATCCTTGCAATCTTAAGGCTGCTAGGTTGGGAAAGCTTGGTTGGGAACACCTCTTGCAATCTTAAGGCTGCTAGGGTTAGTTGGATAACCTCTTGCAAGTATCCGGGAAAGCTTGGTTGGGAAAACCTCCCGTGATTAGTCCAGGTTTACTTAGGTGGACTTAGGAGACCTAAAGAGAGAGGACTCTACCCGTGTGACACTTAGGGGTAGTGTACTGGGGTTTTGCTGGGTTAGCGACCGATTAATCCTTGCAATCTTAAGGCTGCTAGGTTGTGCAACAACAGCAACAAAACTAGATCACAATGAACTAACAACACTTGTAAAGATAAAGAGTACAAGAGTAGTGAGGATATGATATATCAAGGCTTTTTTCTCAAAAGTTTTTTCCATGTGATTTGTCATTTGGCCTTAAATAAATAACTACCTCCAACTTTATGACAAAGTTACAACTGCAAAAACGTTTTGCATGTTGTGGGAGAAATGTTTTCTATGGACTTGACCTAATCATCAGTTTGTACACCATTGTCAAGTCGGTTTGACTCTACATGAAATTCACAAACACCTAAGTGTGATACTTATCGTAAAGTGAAGCATCAAGGATCCTATATGCATTTTGGACAAGTTTAAACTTTAAATGCCACTAGATGAAATTGTGGATTATATAAATAACTAAAAAAGTAGCTAATGTACTGCAAATGATTGAGATCAGCATTATTAACATACGCTAATGTTATGTCTCTTCTGACGACCAACTTTAGAACTCCACAGGCCTTCATGTCTAATCTTCTAAGTAAAATATTCTCAATCAATAATATTGATTGAATATCAAGTATTAGCCATTCTATGGATCGTTACACTATCTAATTTTTCTATAAATTAAAAACTCAAATGCTCAGTTACTTGAAAGAATGCCATGACCTTCAACTAGAATTTCCCTAATCCTTGATATGCACATCAATGAAGAAATTTAACTCCTTAATTAATTTAGGAAATATGATATTGAAGACTTTTAGATGACTTTGACAAATAAATAATCTTGACAACAAGTAAACCCTTGCCAATATGATTGCAGATATATTCCATCAATTAAACAAGAAGCCCACCAATCAATTTAAACATATAGAGTGACAGATGTTCTTTTTATAATATTTGAAAGAAGCAAACAACATGAATATGTGCAAAGTTGTTTAAGTGAACACACCAGAACAGAAGATCACATCTTAAGTACTATGGCTAATTCCAATTCATAAATATTCCTCAATTATAGACTGTCATGATCATTGCGAAGTGGATGTAACCTTTACTTGCAGTTTTACAGCCTTGAACGTTAAGAACAGTACAGTCATCTTTACTGCTAATCATGACAGATTCTGATTATAAACATACCTCACAAGTAACAAGAACTACAGTTGCATAAGGTTGCCGAAACCAGAACACAGCTTGTTCTTGTGGAAAACGGTTGCGAAGTCGAGCATCTGTTGTTAATATGAAGTCTACAGGCAGCTTCTCCACATAAACAGGATTACGGGCTTTGTTGTTAAGACAAGCTTTCCGAAAAGGCACACGAGCCTCAAATCCATCTTTGACTGTAGGCCATAGATCACTTACATCTTCGACTGCAAAGACCATTAAATGTTCACACAAATAGCATAATAAATCAAAATAAAGAGACATGTGCAAAGAGATGTACCACCGCTTTAGCTAACTTGACAATATTTTGTGATTTGGAATAAACTATCATTTAATTGAAACCAATCATAATATGCATTTGACATTTATATTTAAGATATTAATTTGAAACTCATAAAATTCTATCCAACCAACAGGCTGTCTAGTAGAAGTTCAAGAATTGTACAAAAACTTAAGTACCTTGGTATGTATACATGGCACATGCATAAAGCCTGGTGGGTTAGGGCGAGCACTAAGCAGCCTGCTACACAGCATTGAATGCTGCAGCCGCTGCTGTGCTCGCCGTTCGATCTCAAGCAGCATCAGATCTAATGGCAAGCACAGCAGCGGCCGCAGCATTCAATGCCGCGTAGCAGGTTGCTTAGAGCTCGCCATGGGTTAGCTCGAGTGGTTGAGTGTTGTGAATTACAAGCAGGAGGTCATGGGGTCAAGTCCCCAAGCTGGCTGCCTCTGTGAATATTGTGGACCTCACTTGATGTCCCCGCTGACTTAGGTTGTCAACACTGAAACGGGCCAGTTTACCCCCAGTACCATCCTCGAAATGAGGGTAAGTACACAAAAGGTTTCCTGGAATATGCATTCCATTGGAAAAAAAATGTATACATGCATAAACACAAAATCATAAAAATATGTGTATCCACACATGTATACACCCATTATATCTATACATACATACCTTTTGTATAGATGTGTGTATATTCATGGATATACAACATACACATGTGATTACATATAGGTGTTGTACGTATGTACAGATATCTATGCACACATCAAAATCACTGCTACAAGATTTAATGAACATCGGAACACTGTTGGAATTATTGTCATTGATGTCAAAGGATTAAAATTGTCATTGATGTCATATTAAGGCATTACATTGAACAAGTTGTTATTAATGTGATGCTAAGGCATTTGCAAGCAAAGGTGATCTGCAAAGTGTTAAACTCCATCTAGCATCGAGTATGACCCCACCACACATTCAACCAAAAGGGACAATGTAGACACCCCTTCCTAGTGACACCAATAATACAACATCATCACATATAGTCACTAGGAAGCATCCATATGTCAAGAGAATGACGCAACTACATGAAATAAGCATCTTATCGTTGAACGACCATTAAACTGACCATCAACCAAGAGAAGTAAACATCCTCCACCAAAAATCTTTATCAAACATCCATCCTAAAGAAGAGAAGATACTGCATGAAGATGTAGATCCACCAAGCTCCATCAAGATGCTCCAACGTATTAACTGAAAACCTAATGTGGAACGTCATACAATATGGGGTGTAATAGACCCTACAACCATAACTTAAAGAGTATGTTATGCAACCTATTCAGACAAGGAAATCAATGACCACTCCATACATTGAAAATATTAAGTACAAGGATGAAGAATATTGAACATCAAACATTCCATGCACATGAAACATACATAGTCAATAGTGCACCATTTGGCATTCATCGTCATTCTTCATACAACTAATACTTACATCATCTCGATTCACTAATCTATGGCTCCACCAACTTGGCATGTTCATAAACAATCAATTTTTTTGGTAAATAAAGAAGAAGAATGATTACTACTTGTATGATTCATCATATTGTAATATTTGTATCTGGATATTCTCAAGGATTACTCAAGTGAATAATCAACAAATAGAAAATAACTCCATTGAAGTGATATAAACTTCTGAAACCCACAAATAATTCTATAACTCCCACGAATTATTGAAAAACTACATATTTTATAATTGATGAATAATAGATATGATTTACATTTACAATGGTCGGACTTATATAAGTCCCTTCGTGACTTTGACTCTTTGATAATTATTAATTATTAATTGTTAATTATCTATTAATATTAATGTTAAGATATATTATTAATATGTTTATATATATTTTTTATATAACGTTGCCTCTCTCTTAGAAAGGCTTTGTCCTCAAAGCCTTATAATGTTGTCGCACTGTTCCTTGTGACGTCGTAGCTGACGAAACATGTCGATACGAACGTCTAAGTGTAGAACATAACTTCCGATATGTTGAAGGATCAATCCAGCCAAAATTGATTTGTTGCTGACTGTTGGGATTCTCTATTGATCTATCATCAGGAGCTTTGAGCACATTAGTACCATTATCTTTCGAAAATTCCCACTTTTTAGGATACTGGTTTATATGGTTGGGGTGTCGATAGGGAGTTATTGTTGTTTGTTTTTTTACCAGATTGTCTTCTTTCTTAACTGTGACGGGGACTGAATTTGTATTTGCTTCTTTTTTCTCAACGTATATTTTTGAGTCCAAGGGCTTTGATTTCCTCTTTTGAATTTGCTCCAACTTATTGTCTAACGAATCTTTTTCTTTTGTAAGATTTCGGGTCATTTCTTCTTGCGCTTTCTTATCATCTTTAAGCTTTTGAATTTGATCCATTAGATCTTGTTTGTGCTTCTTGAGGTGACCATTTTTGTCAATGTTTTCTAATAGTTTTTTCTGAAGATCTCGATTCTCCTCTTCTAGCTTTTGATTCTGTTGTGCTTTATCCTTCGTCTTTTTTATTTGAAGAAGCAATTTCTGATTATGATCTCTTAAACGAGAGATCTCTTCTTCTTTATCTGTGACAATCTTTTCAACTTCTTCCTGCTTCTTTTGTTCTGACTTCTAATTACCATGTGAAATCATCTTTGATATATCCTTGAAGTCTTCAGATGTTGGAGCTTCTAAATCTGACTTTATTGTAATATCTTGAAATGTGATTCTCTTCTGCTTATAGGAAAAAGTAAGAAACTTATTTTCAGCATTTAAAATGAAGGTCCCTAATGTTTTAATCCAAGGTAACCCCAAAACTATGTCACCATCAAAACTCCATAAGGAACTAACAGTGAATTGAGATATGACCATATAATCTCCAACATTCAATTCTAATCCACTTATTTGAAATTGCTTCATGTTCCAAAGGTCTAGCCTTTCACTTATATTTGATTCAGGAATCACTAAATGGTTAGCAAATTCAGCACTAATATAAATATTTATTTCACTAGGGGCAATAGAAATGGTGGCATCCTTCCCTGCAAGTGTCCCTTTAACTCTAAACAGTATTGAGACATTCATCAGAGAGGTGTTAGGAAACCTTCCCTTCTTTTCAACATTAAAACCCATCTTCTTGAGTTTTCTTTGAAATTAATAAACAATATTCAATATGATTCTTCTTCTAATATTATTTTCCCCTTAATATATGTAAAATGGTGTAGATTGGGTGGTTGGGAGGAATGATTGTTACCTTCCCCACCTAAGTTCAAATCTCACTTTTTGTTTGTTGTTGGAGATTAAAACCAAAACCACTTATTAAGAAACCATGTGTGGTTTCACTTCTTTTTTTTACTTTTCTTTTTTCTTTTCTTTTTCTTAGGACAAGGTCCTATTTTTTAGCAAAACTTTACTTTTACTTCTTCTTTTTTCCCTTTTTACTTCTTCTCACTTCTTTTTTTTTTTTTTGGGGGAAAAACTTTACTTTTTTTTCTCACTATCTTTCTTTTCTTTTTATTTTTCTTTGTTTTAGGTCAAAGACCTAATTTGGAGAAACTCCGGAAATTATTTGGCCAAAAGCCAAATCAACGAAATGCCCAAGAAGGGGCTCTGATACCACTGAAGTGATATAAACTTCTGAAACCCACAAATAATTCTAGAACTCCCACGAATTCTTGAAAAGCTACATATTTGATAATTGATGAATAATAGATGATGATTTACATTTACAATGGTTGGACTTATATAAGTCCCTTCGTGACTTTCCAACGTAAAGTCATGACTCTTTGATAATTATTAATTATTAATTGTTAATTATCTATCAATATTAATATTAATATTATTAATATTAATATTAATGTGAAGATATATTATTAATATGTTTATATATATATTTTTATATAACATCCATTTGGAGAGAATAAATAATATTGAATATGAATTGATGAGATATTACAACTTTAGGGTTTGATATATATACCGTCCTTTTCGAAAAGACACTTCTTTTTCATAAAACCTCTTTAATAATTAATTATTATTAGTATTAGTATTAGTATTATTATGATATATATTGTTTTATGTTATATTTTTGTATATAACATTGCCTTCCTCTTAGAGATGCTTTGTCCTCAAAGCATGATTATGGAAGACTTTTATCCCTTGTTCTTTCTCATAACGCTTTCTCGTGATCTTCTGTGTTGGTAGTTGTGACGCTTGACGAAATGAGACGATACATTCTTTTAAACATTGAGTGAAAATGTTGTGTCGTTTGTGAAGTGGTCCATCCAAGATCTATTTTCAATGAAATTGTTTGCTGATCGATTGTTCGGATAGAACTTCTCATTTTCTGCTTCCATACAAGTTGATATTGTCTTCGTAATCTTTCAATGTGGTAGTTGGTTTGTCTGTAAGAATAATACTGTTTATTTTCCTCTTGACTTTGTCGTCAGTCATAACGACTCTAGATGATGATAAGGTATTCGAGTCGTTTGTGGAGTGTTTGTAGAAACTTCAACTTTTTATTCTTCTGTCGATTTATGGGTTGATAATAATTCAATTGGGTGTGCATTTGCTCTTCTTTTTGGTGTTTGAATTTGAGCGTTTGATGACTTTGCTATTGGGTCAGTCATCGTATCTTTGTCGACAAATGATTTTTTACGATTTAACTCTTCTTGTACAAATTTCTTATCATGCTTTAGTTTTCTAATTTGTACAAGTCTTGATTGTGTCTCCTCATGTGTAAGAGTTCTTCCTTATAATTTGACTTGTCGACTTCATTTTGACCATCTTGATTCTCTTGCTCTCTTTTTCTTAACATTTTTATTTCCTCTAGCAATTCTTGATTAACCTTCTTCAGGGAGGAATTTTCTTCGTCTATTCCTAGTAATTTTTGCTCGAGATCTTGAATCTTCTCTTCTAACTTTTGATTGCACTGTGTTTATCCTATGTCTTCTTGATTTGAAGCATCAATTTCTGATTATGATCTCTTAGATGAATGATCGCTTCATCTCATTCTTGTATGTCCTTGTCAAATTTGTTTCTCGCAGTTTCAAATTTCTTAGTTTGTTTGGTGGACTCCCAAATACGATCTTTCAATTTGCAATTTTGTGTATTTACTAAATCATTAAAATACTTATCTTTGTCATTTTCAAATTGTAATTTTTTATTGCTTTCCTGGTAACATCGTAGTTCACCTTCCAATTTCTCTATCTGCAATTGCAATTGAGAATGTCCTTGATATTCTTCCATAGTAAAATATTTGCAACATATCAGACATGAGCGATTCCAATTTTTAAAAAAATGACAAATACACAAACTCTAATTCGCAATGAGGGCACTTAGTCCAAAATTTGGATGTGTATATGGAATCCATAATTCACTACTCACTTCTTCAATAATCACTTCAATGACTTCCTTCAATATATATTTTTTTAATAACAATTGTAATAGATACAATTATTAAACAATAATTATTATTATTAATAAATATAATATAATAATTATTATTAATGATAATAATTATTATTAATAATTATAATAATTTTTGGGGGCTGGGAGGATAATAAAATTGGTGTGAATTGGGTGGTTGGGAGGAATGATTGTTATTACCTTCCCTGCCCAAGTTCAAATATTGCTTCTATCTTTTATATGCTTCTATGCTTTTATTATCTTTCACTCACACTTCCTTGATTGTTTTATAAAACCACTTGTGGTTTTATAAAACAATGTGTTGTTTTTTTTTCTATTCTTTTTTTTTTCTTTTTTTCTTTTTTTATGGGATCTTCTTCCTTCTTCTCTCTCTTTTTTTTACTTCCTCCTTTTTTCTTTTTCTTTTTTACTTTCATTTCTTCTTTTACTTGGTCAAAGACCACAATTTTAGGGAAGCCCTAGGATAATGGTTAAAAACCACAATATGGCCAAAGGCCTGGATCACGAACGTAGCTCTGATACCAAATGAATATCTATACCCAAATATTCTCAAGGATTACTCAAGTGAATAATCAACCAATAGAAATTAACTCCATTTGGAAAGAATAAATAATATTGAATATGAATTGATGAGATATTACAACTTTAGGGTTCAATATATATACCGCCCTTTACTAATGGTCATGTCTTTTTGAAAATTCACTTATTTTTCATAAAACCTCTTTAATAATTAATTATTGTTATTATTATTATTATTATTTATATTTATATATATTGTTTTATGTTATATTTTTTTATATAACACATATCCACACTTGTGCATTTACTTATCTATAGCAATCATTCATATGGCTTAGAATGCTAATACTCATATGGTGTTGTTTCATATTGGTGACTTGTATAGCTTAGCATGTTGATACTCTTATAATCCCATTTTCATATGTAGATCACTTGTACAACTAAACGCCTCACCTCAATACTCACTCAATGCCAACGAAATTCTTCATATAATTTTACTCAATATTAAGGCCAACCAAACTCAATTTATGACCACCAATTCTAAGACTAGAATAATAAATGTAACTTACATAGGAGTCTGTCACTTATTAACAAACCTCCTTAAACTTTTCAATTTTAATGGTAAAAAATAAAGTTAATTAAAATAAATTACAAGGTACATATCAACATTAACTTTGAGAATTTAATAGTATAAGTTAAATAGAAAATAAATCGAGAAAGATTCTCTTGACCAACTGTTGAGAAATGTAGCTCGAACAGGAACTTCTTGCACAAGTTTCAGTTGGAATGTGCATGAAGTGGTTTGAGACATTTCATAAAGTGACCACTTACGAAAAGTGGGTAGCCTTTATATTTTGTGATTCACTTAGAAAAAGTGAAATCTTGTGTTTTGAAATTGAGTCTAATAAAGTGTAATTCATACATTAATGACTAAGACAGGATTTAATCTAGGTCGTCCATCTCGAGATGAGATTAGGGTTTTGGAAAAGCATAAAGAGAGGGAGTGAGAAAGAGCAAATGAGCAAATTTAGCGAGCAAGAGGAGCCAGAGTTAAGGTAGAAGGACAAGAGCGGGGTCATACAGGAAATCCATACAACAACCATATAGGTCGTACAACGTCATACAAGTCGTATTGTTTTCCCCTTTTCTCAGCAAGTCATATTTACATGTTTAAGGGTGATTTGAAGACTATAGTAGACTATGGAGGTTGCCTTGTAAGCTTCGATTACTAAATGATAAGCTGATTTGAAGAATATATCATCTGTGTATGTGTGTATTTCATGTATATTTCCGTTATTTACTTTTATAACTATTGTTTGATTGACACTATGTTCAGAAATTAATTTCTCCAATTAAATATATTATGTAATTGATTTGTTTCACTGAGAAAATAAGAAAATCAATCACCTGGGGTTTGGAAAATCAAACACGGTTTCAAAGCTTCTTTGATTAAGATTCTCAAGGGTTTATGACAATAGATTAACAATCGGAGATAGTTGTTGGACCTTTGGAAGTAACTGCCAAAAGCAAGTGTCGAAAACAAGGACCAACAGTTAACTAGGATAGGAGGCAGGACTCTGATTACAAGGAGGCAAGAATCAAGACGTAGTTAACTATTCCATACAACCCACAGCAAAATGGGGTTGTAGAGCATAAAAATCAATCTATCATAGGGGTTGCTAAGGACATTATTCAGGACTAGGCCTTTGATGGACACAATGGCTCACTGAGAGGGGGGGTGAATCAGTGGGCCAGCACTTAATAACAATTTCAACTTCTTCAAAAACTTAATCAAGGATTATTAATAATACTTAGGAAAAGTTCATCAATCACCATAAGCTATACATCATCATTCATCAAATTAAACTTGTCATTTCTATAAGACACATCACAAGATAAGCTTTGTAAACTTTTCATATTGTGATTGGAGACTCAATCTCCAAAATGGGCTACAACCCAAAGGTGGCACCACCCACCAGATGATTCTGTCAGCAGCAACTGACTGGGATGCACCAACATCCCAACAAATACAGATTTACAATAGATGTATCAGACTTTCCTTAAGTCTGTAATAACAACCCCAAAACAACCATGTAAATATTTGATTCAGAGATCACTACTCCCTCTGAATCGCCCTGAGATCTCAAGCGATATGAGTCTCAATATTAGTATATACTCATAAAAATATAGACTCAAACAACTAGATCTGCATTTACCAACTGAAATATAAATGCAATCAAACACATAAACAACAGATGTACCCTGGAACCCGTTCGGGAAAAACCAGCTAACTGTGGGGCTATCTTCTCTCTCGAGCCCAGAGCATATAAATATATAAATGACAATACAATACAGGATTACCTCAGCTGGTAACTCAATCCCTCTGAAACAAGACAAACTCTAAATTTGCATGCATCCAGCTAATGCATGCACTGAAGGAGTAAGCCCTAGTTGCCAAACTGGATCTGAGTGCTCTAAAGGTACCTCTGACTGATCTACCCTCTCTGTATCTCACTGCTCTGATTTGCTCGCTCTAAAGACTTCCCTATGATGAATTCGGCCTCCTCTGCATGCACAAGTGTGCCCTCTCCTCTAGATGTCAAATGCTCGTACTGGTCCGGATCTCAACAGATCTGAGCTCTAATCGTCCCTAACCTTCCTCCAATGTTGAGGCAAGGCTATCCTGGAAGTCTCAGAATCCGAATCAGTCAATCCAACTCACAACGAGCTTCTCCCTCCTTCAGAAATGCGCCCTCCTCCAAGAGAACTCGACCTCCTCCAATCTGATCAGAAATCACACTGATGAGCTATCTCAGCTCACAGTAATGGGTGTCTAGCAACTATGGAACTGAAGGTCACTGTTCTAGCTCAAATCTGACCTTCCTAGCTCCAGCAGCAGCTCCTCTCTCTCTCAGAAAGTCGCCCCACATGTACAGCTACGCCCTCCTCACTCTAGCAGTATCTCTCTCTGACAATGCAAACTGAGTAACCTCATCTGGGGACCCCCTGCCTCTATAAATAATCTCACCGATGAATTAGGTTTTCCAAAACCCTAATTCTCGGTGCATGCAAAAGTTACTATAACTTTTGCATGCATGCATGCAAAAGGTCACTTTTGCATGCATTCACTGATCGCTGACAGGTCATGCAAAACTCATGCATGCAAAGGTCAATCTCTTTGGAAGTTCCGCATGCAGCCACCACTGGACTCATGCCACTAAGTAGAGTGCATCCCACCCTCTACTCCATCTTGATGCCTATGCAGCTAATGTACCTCCATGTAAGGCATCTGAACCATGGAGGACATCCCGAAGTTACCACACTCTAACAAACCATTTACATCATACCATAATCAAATGACCAAACAAGGATCTCTTGTTTGCTGCCCAGATCACTGAAGCTTAGAGCTCCAACAAACTCTCTCAGATTTGTTCCTTCCCTTTGTTGGTTGCTCTTCTTCACTAGACCTTCAATCCTGCACTTCTCCCTTCTTACTGTCTTTGCCTCAGATCAGCTTCAGACACACATCAAAATGCATATGTCAGTGGTTGTCTCACTTCCATCTGTGGCTTCCATCTGTGGATACCACATGCAAGAGTTCCAAGGTTTCTTTCAAGACGTCATTTAATATTTGATCAAAAATGCTTTTCATGGACTTCAAGCCCTTTTCAAGGACTACAAGCCCATGTCAATTCTTCTTCAACGCATCAAGGTATGGCCATGGCTCTACCTCCATCAACATCCAACTAGCCATAACATCCTCAACAAATGACCACTGCATGGGTCATTTGTTCCTCCTAGAGCTCCAAATTCAATATCATGACTTCAATGCCCAAGCTCCCATGTCCTTACTGCCCTTCCAGAATGCCCGCAAGGGCATATAGAAATCTCCGCACTGACCCTTTGAGGATGCTCGCAAGGGCCTTTAGCATGCCCGCATTACTCCTTAGAAAGATGCCCACAAGGGCTCTTTTCATATGCCCGCACTACACCTTAGAAGATGCCCGCAAGGGCTCTTTAATATGCCTGCAGCTGGTCCTTAGAAGATGCCTGCAAGGGCTCTTTAATATGCCCGCCGCTGGTCCATCATATGCCCGCAGACTGTCCTTTAAATGCCCACATGGGCTATTTTGGATGCCTGCAAGTTGTCCTTCAAATGCCATCTCATTTACCTTTCCACATCATCAAGTCTTTTTCCATTGCCATGTCTGTCATGCCATCAATGTTGCTTGCCTAGTCATCGACCTTGTTGCTCCTTTGTCATTTGCCATGTCATATGTGTTTGGCATGCTTGTCCATGCTATGTCATTGTCCTTTGCCATGTCTTTATGCTTTGCCATGTCATTGTGCTTTGTTGTCTTCGTCCTTTGCCATGTCTTCAACCTTTGTCATGTCATTGTCCTTTGTCATTAATGTGTTGTCATCAATGACAACTATACTCATCAGAATTGCCTATGTTTCTTTGGGCAGAAGCATGCAACACAACAATCTACATCTAGAATGAGTGTCCTTGCAAGATCTTGGAGGACAAGAAACCAAAGGATGCATTCACTGGTGTGAAGCCAAAGGTGTGTCATTTTTGCATCTTTGAATGTCTAGTTTATATCCATGTACCTGTAGAGAAGAGGAACAAGTTGGAGCCAGCTAGCACGAACGGTTTATTTGTATCTACAATGAGAATTCAAAGGCCTATAGGGAATCCCAATACAGAGGAAGATTGTGGTAAGCAAGGATGTAAAGTTTGAGGAAGACTTTGCATCTAGGAAGTCTCATGAGCCTATTCCAGTGATAGAGGATGAGGAGAAGGAAGCTCTGAAGGTTGAGCTAGGGTCACCAATGACTTCTAGTTCAAGACAACAACCTTCAAGTGAAAAGGAAGAGACATTAGCTCGTTCCAGTTGTATCAAGAGACCTCGATGGTTCACTCAAACATTAAGGGTTGCTCAGGAGTATGTTGAGGCTCCTAAGAGCGTGTTTAGGGAGAACAAACCTTCAAAGAAGTTTCCAAACTATGTGGCATTGATGAGTAGCATCATAGATTCAAAGCCTTCCAGCTTTCTGAAGGAAACAAAACAGAAGGTTTGGAGAGATGCCATGGTGTACACATCCATCATGAAGCAAAATGTGTCAAGACTAGAGGGGAAGTCAGTAATGAGTTCTAGGTGGCTCTAAAAGATTAAGCATTTAGCAGATGGCAGCATTGAAAAGTTCAAATCAAGGTTTGTGGCGAGAGGGACCTCCCATAAAGAGAGAGAGGACCATGAGGAGACTTTTGCTCCAGTTTCCACATACACTTCCATTAGAATAGTTATATATGTTTCATTTATGGGATGGAGGATACAACAGATGGATGTGAAGACAACTTTCCTCAATGGGATACTTGAGGAAGAAGCATACACAGAGCATCCTGAGGGCTTTGAAGCAAGCTTGAAAAAATCGGCGAAAAATCGCGAAAAATCGTAAAAATCGCGAGGTCAAACCCTTGCCGAAAAATCGGCGAGTAAAAATCGCGATTTTTTAAAAAATCGCCGAGTGCCGACTTTTTCGAAAAATCGCCGAGTTTTTGGAAAAAATCGCGAGTCGAGGTAAAAAGTCGCCCAGGCAGTCACGGCCGCGGATTAAAAGGTCAAAAGTCATTTTTTTTTTGTCATTTCTTTTGTTTGACTGTTGGAGAAGGAGTGTGAAGGGCAAGAGGGCACCATCAACTAGTTTGGAGGCATCCAAGACTCCAAACAACATCCAAGCTCACCATTGTGAATTTTTGTGGAGAAGGGATTCAATTTCAAGAGTCAAAACTTTGCCAATCAACCGATTCGTCTCACAGGTATGTAGTGGTTCATTTTCTTGTATTTGTTTTATGATTTTTTTTCATGTTTGCTTGCCTATATTCTTTCCTCTATTCTCTTATTTTTTTTTTCCATTTTTCCAAAGATTTTGATGTCCATAAAATTATAAATATCAAAAAGAGTCAAAATGCAAGGGGGTTTTAGATTCTTAGAATGGAATAGCATGTTTTCTTTGTTAGATATTTAGCCACCTTCTTGTTATCATTTTTTCATGGCCAAAAATATAAATTTAGAGGTCTGATTTTTTAAGCCAAATTGTTGCAATTTTTTCAAATGGGGTTTAATTTCTTGTTTTTGTATTTTTGTGCCCTAGGTTTGCATTTTGAGGCTGCCATTCCATTTTCGAAGATGCCAAAGCCATTGGATCCGTTTTGGCAGTATGGTGAGCCCGAGGATGATGGAAATAGGCAAACTTTGAGTTGCAAATTGTGTGGGCATCACATGTCAGGAGGGGTTAACAGGTTGAAATACCATCTAGCTAAACTCCCTGGGCATGATGTTGGCGTTTGTACTGCAGTGACCCCAGAGATCATGAGATCTGCCCATGACGCAATCCATGAAAAGAATAAAAAGAAGGATGAGATCGCCGCAAACAGAGCTGAGCTTGCAGCTTTTGGCCTAGCAAGAAGTGTGGGGGCAACAGGATCTACCACTTTCACTGAGGGTAGTGCGAGGGGTTCCACAGCCACGCCGGGGGCCTCACACTATTTTGGTCCACGAACAGGAGGTGGATCACAACCTTCTATCAAGGCAGTGATAAAGAAAAATGACAAGGTAGAAGTGGACAGGGTGATGGGGAGGTGTCTTTACTGGAGTCACATACCTCTCAGCATCGTAAAAAACAATCCATTTTGGCAGCAGATGTGTGATGCCATTGCATCATTTGGCTCGGGGTATAAAAGTGCCACCTTTGATGAGTTGCGGGGTCCAATCCTTCAAGCAGAAAAGAAGGACATCAGTGCTAGGTTGGAGGAGCTCAAGCAGTCATGGGAGAACACTGGATGCACAATCATGTCAGATGGTTGGTCAGATGGTAAGGGTAGATCCCTTATCAACTTTTTGGTACATTGTCCTAGAGGTACCTTGTTTGTGAAATCAGTCGATGCATCGGCATATGTAAAAGATGCAGCGCTCTTATGTGAGTTGTTAGATGGGTTCCTACAGGACATTGGGGTGCACAATGTTGTGCAAGTTATTACGGATAATGCAGCTAATTATGTGGCTGCTGGCAGGATGCTTATGGAGAGGCACCCCGCTTTGTTTTGGACTCCATGCGCTGCTCATTGTATTGATTTGATGCTGGAGGATATGGGGAAAGTTCCCTTTATCAAGGTGGTGATTGATCAAGCTAAGAGCATCCCCAAGTTTATTTATAACCATACTTTTGTTCTTAGCCTCATGAGGAGGCACACCAAAAACAGGGACTTGAGGCGTCCCGCAATCACACGCTTTGCCACCACCTTCATTACTCTTCAGTCCTTGCTTCGATTTCAGTTTGAGTTGAAGCAAATGTTTGTTTCTGATGATTGGCGTGATTGTGCTTGCAGCAGGAGAGAGGATGGGAGAACCATTGCCAAGTTGGTGTACACTGACTCATTCTGGGAAGGAGTGGGGGAAGTGTGCGCGGTGAGTGAACCTTTGGTAAGGGTTTTGAGACTTGTTGATGGTGATAAGCCCGCAATGGGCTATTTGTATGAGGCCATGGATAGGGCCAAAGAGGCCATCCGGAATTATTATGTGGGCAGGGGTACACCGGGGCACGAGAGGCACATGTTGTTATGGGAGTTGATTGATAGTCGATGGACCGGGATGCTTCATAGACCCATTCATGCAGCAGCACTCTTCCTCAACCCTGCATTTTCCTACAAATGCAAATTTGATTTTGATGCTGAGGTGTTGGAGGGGCTCTTCACTTGTATTCAGAGGATGGTTCCTGATTATGAGACTCGCAATGCAATCAATCGCGAGTTAGAGATGTATCAGGATGGTGCTGGAGTATTTAGCTTTGCTGATGCTATTCGTGACAGGACCAGTTTCATGCCAGGTAAGTTATTAAAGTGTTTAACTTTTATTTGCAAGTTGAAATTTGAAATTTTGAATTATGATTTATTTATTTCCTTATTTGTTGTAGCTACTTGGTGGCGAACCTATGGTGTAAGGACACCAAATTTACGGAAATTTGCCATCAAGATTCTGAGCCAAACATGTACCGCTTCAGGATGTGAGCGGAATTGGAGTGTGTTTGAAAAAGTACATGCAAAGAGACGCAGAAGGTTAGAGTCTTAGACTTTAAATTTTCAACAAATCAATTTCATTTAATATAATTTGTGAATCTATCATCCTCACATATTATAATTATGTTTCATTAATTTTTTAAACTTGAACCTCTAGACTCATACAAAAAAATTATTTTCCTCTTACAGGATGGAGTTCACACGTCTCAATGATTTGGTCTACGTCCATTATAATCTCCGCTTATGGATGGCACAGATTAATAAAACACCAAATGCTGATGCCATCGTCTTAGACAATATTGATATTTTGTCTGATTGGAGGGTGGAGATTGAGACTCCTATCATGGAGGAGGAACTTACATGGCTAGAGGGAGAGGAAGGGCAGGAGGAGGAGGAGGAGGAGGAGGAGGAGGAGGAGGAGGAGGTGGAGGAGGTCAGAACCACCACGGAGGGTGATGTGCTAGCATCGCCACCACCGCCTACACCGATTGATACATCTAGTCCTCCATCTGTCACTCGTCGTCCGATGTTAGATGCAGGGGCAGGGTCTTCTGCTGCTACTTCTAGTGCTAGGGGCAGGCCTGACAAACGGCCCATGACCTTTTCCCGTAAAAGGGGAAGAGGGCATTGATATTAGATAGATAGCTACTAGTTTTCCTGAGATACATTTATATATGTGATGTCATTTTGTATTGGTTATCTACTTTTGAGTTTTGAGTCCTTGATTGGACAACTATGGTGTTTCAGACTTTCAGGATTCAGTATCGACTTTGATGTATCATTTTATATTTGACATGACTACATGATGATGATATATATCAGTGCTTTCTACATATTTATGTTCCAATGTGTTTATCTGATGTTATTGTTGCTTTATATGTTTAAAATTCTGAAAAAAATGAATGTATTTTGTATTTTTTAATGTTTGCCGACTTTTTCCGACTTTTTCCGATTTTTTCGCCGATTTTTCCGAAAAATTGTTTTCGGGACCCTTGCCGACTTTTTGCCGAGTCCGACTTTTTCAACGTTGCTTTGAAGTAAGTGGGAAGGAGTCCCATATTTTTAAGATGAAAAAGGCCTTGTATAGACTCAAGCAGGCACCGAGAGCATGGTATTCCAAGATAAATGAATATTTCCAGACTATGGGCTTCACCAAAAGTAAAACATATTCTGGTTTATATTATATATTTGTTAGGACTGATATGCTTATTTTGGTGATGTATGTAGATGACTTGTTTCTTACAGGTGCAAAGAAACTCATTGCAAGGTGCAAAGCAAATATGGCAGTTGAGTTCAAGATGAAGGACCTTAGCATGATGCATTAGTTCTTGGGTTTGGAAGTTTGGCAAAGACCAGGTGAGATTTTCCTTAGGCAAGGTAAGTATACAATTGAGATCAAAAAGAGGCTTTGGATAGAGGACTACAAACCTATGGTCACACCCATGATCACTAAGTTGAAGAAGGTGACAATGTCAGATTCATAATCGATGGACCCTACGTTGTACAAGCATCTGATAAGTTCCTTAATGTATTTGGTCAAAACTAGACCAAATATGTGTTTTACACATAACAACTTGAGTAAATTCATGGTGGATTCAAGGCAAGAGCATTGGATAGCAGCAAAACATGTGCTCATATACTTGAGGGGCACATTGGAGTATGGTCTAGGATATCTTAGAGAGTGAGCTTGCAAGGGTATATAAACTCAAACTCCATAGGCAGTGCAGCAGATAGGAAGTGCACCTCAAGGTACTACTTAGCCTTGGATCAAGCATGATATCCTGGTTCAGCAGGAAGCAGAATTTCGTGGAACTTAGCTTAGTAGAGGCAGAATACATGGCATCCAGTACTACTAGTTGTGAGGCCATTTGGCTTCACAAGTTGCTTGCAAAGTTATTTGATTAGGAGTTGGATCCCACGGTGATATACAGTGATTATTCGAGTTGTATCAAACTCTTTAAGAATCCAATATTCCATGACAAATCCAAACACATAGAGATCAAATGTCACTTCATACAAGACAAGATCCAATAGAGAGCGATAAAGCTCCAATATTTTCCCACATATCAACAATTGGCTAAGATTGTGACCAAGCCCTTAGTGAAAGGGAAGTCTAAAGCATTCAAAGACAAACTTGGACTAGTGCATAATTCCTTCCTCATCAAGAGGGAGTGTTGAGAAATGTAGCTTGGACAAGAGCTTCTTGTATATAGTTTCAGGAGAACATGTAAGAAGTGGTTCGAGACATTTCGTAAAGTGACACTTAGGAAAAGTGGGTAATATTTCTATTTTGTAATTCAGTTAGAAAAAGCGAAATCTTATGCTTTGAAATTGAATCTAATAAAGTGTGTTTCATATATTAATGACTTAGACTAGATTCAATCTAGGCTATCCATCTCAAGATGAGATTAGGGTTTTGGAAAAGCATAAAGATAGACGAGATAGAGAGGGACAAAGAGTAGTTCAACAAATTTAGCGAGCAAGAGAGGAGACAAAGTTCAAGAAGGAGAAAGAGCAAGGCAGTACAATGGGATCATACAACAGCCATACAACAAGTCATACAAGGTATATTGATTTCCCTTAAGTAGGTCATATGTAGATTATGGTAACTTTGGGATGTCCTCCATGATTCAGATGCCTTGCATGGAGGTACATTAGCTGTATAGGCATCAGTATGGAGTAGAGGGTGAGATACACTCTACTCAATGGCATGAGCCCAGTGGTGGTTGCATGCAGAACTTCTGGAGTGATCTGACCTTTGCATGCATGAGTTTTGCATGACCTGTTAGCGATCGTTAGATGCATGCAAAAGTGACTTTTGCATGCACCGAGAATTAGGGTTTTGGTAAACCTAATTCATCGGTGAGATTACTTATAGAGGCAGGGGGTCCCCAGATGAGGTTGCTCAGTTATATTATCAGAGAGTGATAGTGCTGGAGAGAGGAGGGCGCAGTTGTTCATGCAGGGCGACTTTCTAAGAGAGAGAGGAGCTGCTGCAGGAGCTAGGAAGGTCAAATCTGAGTTGGATCAATGACCTTCAGCTCCAAAGTCACTAGGCACCCAAGTCTGTGGACTGAGACAGTCCATCAGAGAGCATTCTGCTCAGTTTAGAGGAGGACATGTTCCCTTGGAGGAGGGCGCAATTCCCAAGGAGGGAGGAGCTCATTTGGAGCCCGGTTGACCGATTCAGAGTCTGAGACTTCCAGGATAGCCTTGCCTCAGCATTCGAGGAAGGTTAGGGACGATCAGAGCTCAAATCTGCTGAGATCTGGTCCGGTACGAGCATCAAACATCCAGAGGGGAGGGCGCACTTTTGCATGCAGTGGAGGTCGCATTATTCAGAGGGCAGCCTTCAGAGAGAGCAGATCAGAGTAGTGTGATACAGAGAGGCAGATCAGTCAGAGGCACCTGCAGAGACACTCAGATCCAATTTACCAGTTCGGGCTTACTCTTCCAGTGCATGCATCAGCTGATGCATGCAGATCTAGAGTCTGTCCGGTTCAGGGATTGAGTTACCTTTGAGGTAATCCTGTATTGTACTTGTCCATTTATATATATGCTCTGGGCTTGAGATAGAAGATAGCCCCATAGTTTGTTGGTTTTCCCCGATTGGGGTTTCCAGGGTATATTTGGTGTTTATGTGTGATTGCATGTTGAGTTTATATTTATATGAGTATGTATTGATATCGAGACTCAAACTGCTTGAGTTCTCAGGGTGGTTCAGAGGGAGTAGTGATCTTTGAATCAAAGATTTACATCGTACACCTATTCAACGGGTAATATTGATCTAGTTAAGGTTGATTTGACCAACTATACAGCTATTGCTTTTTGTAGACTTTGGAGGTTGCCTTGTAAGCTTTGATCATTGAATGATAAGTTGATTTAAAGGGTAAATCATCTGTGTATGTGTGTATTTCATTCATGCCTCCACTATCTACTTTTCCAACTATCGTGCGATTGATGCTATGTTCAGAAATTAATTTCTATGGTAAATATATTCAGTAATTGATTTGTTTGATTGAGAACAGAAGGAAATTAGTCATCTAGGGTTTGGTAATCCTAACAAACAAGATAACACATGTAATTGGATAGAATAATAAATGGCATTTATAGAAGTCTGCCACTTATTAACAAAACCCCTGAAACTTTTCACTTTTAATGTTAAAAAATTAAGTTAATTAAAATAAATTATAAGGTAAATATCAACATTAACTTTGAGAATTTAATAGTAAAAGTTAAATAGAAAATAAAACAAGAAAAATCCCCTTGACCATCGCTTTGCATTGCCTGCGTGGAAAATTCTTTAAATCTCTTCCACTGTTGATCTCAACAACAAATCACCTAAGATGCCCCAATTTTAAGACGTACGTTCCCAACCAGTGGTTTTGACAACCTGAGCTCAACAAGGGTTTTAGCGTTCACTACAAGTTGTTGTAACTTCAAGCACATTGTTACATTAGTAGAGTTAGACCTACCCCTCGCCTATCCAAACGCCAAGGCTTGGGGGCTTTTAAAAATTATTTTCATCTATTGTGAATTTTGTGAAGCTTTTGGGGTAATTTGTAATCACGTGTACTGGTTTTTATTAATAGCAATATGAACCTTTTACTTTCCCTTGGCATTTAGATAGGCATAACTAAAGAACAATCTAAAAATCAATACACTTGTAATTACAAATTAACCCACAAGCTTTACAAAATCCATAGTAGATGAAGAGACAAAAGCCCACAAGCTTTACAAAATCCATAGTAGATGAAGAGACAAAAGCCCACAAGCCTCAAAGCCTTAAGATCATCGAAATTGTGAATTGTACAGAGGATCCATGAGAAACGAGACATACTAGAAAAGATGAGCCGCTCAGATGTGCCCTTGATGTTCTAAAACTAAGTGATAAATTTCACCATTGTTGTGCATCGCCTGCTTAGAAAATTCTTTGAATCTCTTCCATTTCTGATCTAACCAACAAATCACTTGAGATGCCACTGATTTTACAACTTAAGCTCAAGCCATAAATTATGATGACCTAAGCTCCGTATGGGTTTCAACTTCACTACCATCTGCTATAACTTCAAGCATATTAGTACTTCAGAGTTAGACGAACCTTTTGCCTATCCAAACACCAAGGCTCAAGAGCTTTTAAAAAGTCTCTTCATCTACGGCAAATTTTGTGAAGCTTGTGTTTAAATTTGTAATTACAAGTGTACTGATTTTTATTAATAGAAATATGAACTTTTTACACATTGAAATGGCTCCTTCTTCCTTAATTATGATATCATTGGTCTTAAATTTGTCTTTAGATTGGTCTTTAGTTGTGGTATTGAGCCTCGATGTTTGGATAGGCAAGGGGTAGATCTAACTTCGAAGTAACAATACGCTCAAAGTTAGAGCAACTGGTAATGAAGATGAAACCCCTACAGAGCTTAGGTCATCAAAAACCCCTACAGAGCTTAGGTCATCAAAACCCCTCGCTAGGAGCTTATGTTGTAAAATCGGGGGCATCTCATGGAATTTGTTGGCAAGATCAGCACTGGAAGAGATTCAAAGAACTTTCCAATAAGTGTCATATCACATGGATCCTCTTTACATTTCACAATTTCCTACATTTTTCTAGGTACAACGCGTGGGGGGGGAAATTACCAATGTTGCTTTATGCTCATTAAATTACGAATCCAAAGCCGAAGCAATATGTAAATTATGCAAATTTAATGGCCCTTGAGTTAATGACAAATTTTCACAACGTGTTGGGTTAAAACAAAAGTAAATAAATGTTGATCATTCGATCATAAAAAAGCATAAAGAGCCTTTAGATCATCGAAATTGTGAAATGTAAAGAGCATCCATGAGATATGAAACTTATTGGCAATGATGAGGCACTTATATGTACGCTTGATGTTCTGAAATTGAGTGAGGAAATTCACCATTGTTGTGCATCAGCTACCAAAAAAATTCTTTGAATCTCTTCCACTATCAATCTCACCAACAAATTGAAAGAGATGCCCCCGATTTTACAACTTAAGCTCCTAACTAATGGTTTTGATGACCTGAGCTCCGTAAGGGTTTTAGCTTCTCTACCAACTGTTATAACTTTGACCGTATTGTTAGTTAGAAGTTAGACCTACTCCTTGCCTATCGAAACGCTGAGGCTAGGCGGATTTTAAAGTCTCTTCAACTACTGCAAATTTTGTGAAGCTTGTGGGTTAATTTGCAATTACAAGTGTATTGATTTTTTTTAATAGAAATATGAACTATTAACCCATTAACATGGCTCCTTTGTCCTCAATTGTGAGATCCATTGGTCTTAAATTTGTCTTTAGATTGGTCTTTAGTTAAAGTATTAAACCTCAACATTTGGATAGGCAAGGGGTAGATCTAACTCCAAAGTAACAATACGCTTGAGGCTACAACAATTGGTAAGTTGAAACCCTTGCAGAGCTCAAGTCATCAAAACCCCTGGTTGGAAGCTTAAGTCATAAAATTGGGGGCATCTCTGGCACTTTGTTCGCAAGATCGGTAATGGTAGAGATTGAAAGTATTTTCTAGGCATGCGATGCACAACATTAGCGAACCGAAATTGTTAAATGTAATGAGGATCCATGAGATACAAGACTTATTGGCAACGATGAGCCATTCAAATGTGCCCTTCATGTTCTAAAACTAAGGGAGGAAATTCACAATTGCTGTGCATCACCTACCAAGAAAATTCTTTGAATCTCTTTCATTGTCGATCTCGCCAACAAATCGCCTGAGATGCCCTCCATTTTACAACTTAAGCTCCTAGCAAGGGGTTTTGATGACATGAGCTCCATGGGGGTTTCACCTTCATTGACAACTACTGTAACTTCAAGTGTATTGTTACTTTGGAGTTAGACCTACCCCTACTTCGATAGCTTTTAAAAAGTCTCTTCATCTACTTTGAATTTCGTGAAGCTTGTCGGTTAATTTGTATTTACAAGTGTATTGATTTTTATTAGTAGAAATATGAACTTTTTACACATTGAAATGGCTTCTTTGTCCTCAATTGTGAGATCCATTGGTCTTAGCTTTGTGAGATCCATGAGTCTTAAATTTGTCTTTAGATTGGTCTTTGTATTGGTCTTTAGTTATGGTACTAAAGGATCTAGCTTAGCATCGTCTTCATATCTTCTAACACATTCGTACTTTGCCAATTGCTCTAGTTTGGCATTTTGGTCGGGAACCCATATCCACTAGTAATTAGTTCTAATTTCAAGATCATCAAAATTGTGAAATGTAAAGAGGATCCATGAGATACAAGACTTATTGGTAACAATGAGGCACTCAAATGTGCTCTTGGTGTTCTGAAACTAATTGAGAAAATTCGTCGATGTTGTGCATCGCCTACCAAGAAAATTCTTTGGATTTCTTCCACTGTCGACCTCACCAACAAATCACATGGGATGCCCCCAGTTTTACAACTTAACCTCCCAACCAGGGGTTTTAATGACTTGAGCTCTATAGGGGTTTCAACTTTCACTACAAATTGTTGTAGCTTTTAGCGTATTGTTACTTCAAAGTTGGACCTACCCCTCACCAATCCAAACACAAAGGCTTGGGGGGCTTTTAAAAAGTCTCTTCATACTGTGAATTTTCTGAAGTTTGTGGGCTAATTTGTAATTACAAAGTGTATTGATTTTTATTAATAGAAAAATATGAACTTTTTACACATTGACATAGCCCCTTTGTCCTCAATTGTGAGATCCATTGGTCTTAAATTTGTCTTTAGATTGTTCTTTAGTTATGGTATTGAAGGATCTAGCTTGGCATTGTCTTCATATCTTCCAATCATTCATGTTTCTAACTCACCCTTGCATTTCAAGAAATTATCAAGTTGTTTGTCTTTCTCTAAGGGGCAACTTTCTCTAGTATGGAATGGTTGAAAATAAGGGAAAATGAATATCTATCCGGTGGAACATTGAGATGGTTTACAAAGAAGATTGTGGAAATTACTAGTGAATTCGATACTTAAGTTTAATTTTCAGTTGAAAGTAGGAAGATCATAAGCCCTAACATATGTATGTCTGAAATTGTCATGTTTAGTACAATACTCTTGTTTAAGTTGTTAAATGATTAATCCTATATTGCTAAGGACTTTCAAAGCATCAACTAATATGTGGCTCCTTCTGAAAACCAAGGATAAATGCTTCACATATTGCACAATTATTTGTGCACGAGAACTCTAATTAAAACAAAAACAAAAAAAGATGTTAAAGGATGTGATAAAATACCTTATCCAAGCACCATGTGATTAGCACACACATCAAAACATCATTATTAGCACCATGTTTTGTTGGATTCAATTAGATCAGTGCCACACTGCCAACACTTGACACCTAACTTGACAATCATCGACATTATCTAGTTGAAACTTTCATTGACATGTGCACCCAACAATAAACATTTGATGGCAGACAACTAATATAATCTCTTCCTTGATAATTGACTCACCTTCAAATTAAGCACTTGATTACAAAGGCCAAGCGATAGTCATTATAATTGTTTCAATAAATGACACTTGGTAGTAACAATTTTTAATTGAATGTAATGTATCGCTTGTGTGTAAACACATGTTAAGACATTATACATGTCATCATCCTTCTTCTTGACCATCTAGACTTCTTCGAACTACCTACCATTTCTACTAGCTTCAAATTGCCTTCTTAATTGATATGCCCACTACGATTCATCATTTGTAATGTCGAACATTGCATAAGAATAGACAACATAGTCCCCTGCATGGCTAAATGTCTATAGCATGCCACCAGTATAGATTCTCGTTGTTTTCTACAAGTGGGGTTCCAATTCTTGATTCATTAGTATGTAAAACTTTATGGTAGGACATCAAGTGTCTTACAATATTTTTGTAACTTCTTACATTTTTCATTGTATTGTATCCTTCACACAATCTTGCATGCACTTGATGACCTTAGATTCTATTGAGGATTCTGGGTTGTGTTAGAAAGGTTAATGAAAAATTGATGTGTGAGTTGAAACATAGGTATTTTGTATATCACAAGCATATGAGGATTGATGAAACCGCTAGCAAAAACGTATTTGTATATCACAAGTATAGATGGGGCACACAAGCCCTAGCTATCATATACATAGAAATACTAATATATGCCATGAAGCATGTTGTATTGCACATGTATATACAACTAAGCATAGAGTTCTCTATTGTAGTTCATCTTAATCACCACGTAGTCCATCTCTTGAGTTCTTCCCCTGCAACCCAAACTCTACATCTTGATCCTCCTTGGACCACCCATTTCCAACGACGATGAGTGAATTTTTGAAAGGAGAAACATGTGTGGGGGATTTGATCAACTTATGTGTGCACAAGTCATGAGCACGTTTTAATATAATCCCTCCAGGTGTATCCAAACGTTTAACCATTACCTCAAGGTGACCCATGACATGAAGAAAAGCCTCCTCGAGAATTAAACATTGCGCAGTTGTGGAAAACTCATAATTTGTGTGTGTGCATGTGCATGTGCATGTGCATGGGCGTGTGCGTGTGCGTGTGCGTGTCTGCTTTGATCAACTCATGTGTGCACAAGTCATGAGCTCAACTTGTGTGCTTTCATCAACGTGTGTGTGTGCATGTGTGCTTTGATCAACTTGTGTGTGTGTGTGTTGCATGTGTGCTTTGATCAACTTATGTGTGCACAAGTCATGAGCTCATTTTAATATAACTCCTCTGGGTGTAATCAAACATTTAACCATTACCTCAAGGTGGGTCGTGTGTGTGTGTGTGTGCATTGATCAACTTATTGTTGAAAAAATTAACGAGGACAAGTGCTCTATCTGGATCTTACATTTACTTCTTATTAGTAAAAGTGAATTTTATTAATGTAGAAGTGTAACTTTTTTTAATGCGGAAGTGTAATTTTGCATCAAAAGTAAAATTAGGGATTTGGAACCCTAAAAGGCACCGACGTGTTACAAAAGAGAGTTTGGGGATAAAGGTGGGCACATAGTGAGAAGCAAAAAAAGAGTGAACACTTCAGAGGGCAGGGGCTCACTTTAGAGAGAGAGGGCACACTTCATTTCGAGGAGAGAGAGGGAGAATGGAGTGCAGTCGGAAGGGCGAATTCGCCAGCAGTAGAGGAGTGCGGCTGGAAGGGCGAATTCACCAGCAGTAGATGAGTGCAGCTGGAAGGGCGAATTCACCAACAGAGAAAGAGGGGGCAACCTGCCATCTAGAGGGGGAGCCAATACCTAGCTACAAAGGGCGAATAGCCAATAGTCGAAGAGGGAGCGAATCCCAAGACATTTAGAAGGAAGAGGGGGGCTCAAATCCCAAGAAGTCTTCAGCAGTGATCAGGCAGGGATTTCATAGATAAGTCTGTGTGAATACTATAAAAGATCTATGTATTTCTTTCTGAAAGATAATAAAGAATTTCTACTCTCACTAGTTTTCCCACGAGGGTTTTTCCAAGATCATATTGACCAAAAATCTCTATGTCAATTATTTATGTGTGTGATTATTGTTGATCTGAAAAGAGTAAAAGACTTCATGTGTTTCTAGTTATAAATATTTGTTTATGCTTATATATTTTCTCAGGGCAACAAAATTGGGCTTTGGGCATTGAACCTGTGTTTTAAAAATCAGTGAAATCGGAATCGGAATCGGCCGATTCACCGATTTAAGGCAAGACCGGTTCAAACCGGTCTCCAAATCGGATCGGAGGACCGGTTTGGTACCGAACCGGCCGATTCGGTATCAAATCGGCCGGTTCGGTACCGAACCGGTCCGGTCCACCGATTTTTGACAAAAATCGGCCGATTTTTTGGTGTGGGCCTGTGGGCCATTAAAAAATGGTTTTTTTTAATTTTTAACCTATACCCCCATGGTGTTGTAGTACTTGGTGATATTAATGGTAATGTTTTAAAGTAAAAGTGACATTCTCCTTATCTTTTATTTTCCATCCTTTTACTTAAATTTTTAACATTACCATTAATTGTTTCAGGATGTTTGAGAGTGGTTCCAACTTCATCGGACTTCATATGCAAAAAGTAGATTTTTAGATCCCATTCAAAATTCATCAAACTTAATAGTTTTCAGGATTTTAGGATTGCAAGGTTTCCACCAGATTCTATCATGTATGAGGGTATGGAATTGGCATTTAATCAAGCACATCAACCCCTATATGTACCTTGATGTTGGTGGTGTTGATTGTTGAATTCCTCTATCATGACCTTAATAAAAATGTACTCTTCACTCATGCAAAATCACTTATCAAGCATCGAAAGCTTTTTCTACGTTATTTTAGCTATTGGATTAGGAAGTTTCATCAAAATTGTAGTGTGTTGAGTCGTTGACTAATGTCCTTGGAGGATCAACTTTGAAATTCGAGTTGGAGGCAAGGGCTAGAGCCTAGAGGAGGGACGCATAGGGTGCTATTGATGAATAGGATCCCAATATAGGCAATGATTCGTTAACATGTATGATTGATGATTTATATTTCACATTCATTTTTGTAAATGTCTTTGCTAATTTATTAATTTAATATATATATATATATATATATATATATATATTGCATTTCCTCATTTCCACAATTTTGGGGGTCACGTTTCCCCTGTTTCGAAGTTTCTCCGTTTTGTCCTCATTTCCCCATTTCATGCAACTTAGGTTGAAGCTGTTCAAACCCTCGTACAAAAATTTTGAAGCAAACATGTGCCTGTTATGACCTTTGTAGCAGTAAAAGTCATGAAAATCACCTTAAAGGCTAAAAATAAATTGTGAGCAGTACTGTGGATGAAAGCAGCCCTAAACAACAAGTAAAGGTGCTCGTTGGCCTTCAAACAACAGGTCTAGGTCATAACAACAGTCCTAAAATCTTGAAAATGTTGTTTTTCTTTAAAATTTAAGTATTTTATGTATTTTTGAGTAAACCGATTCATTAAATTCAAATCGGCCGATTTATGACCGATTCATTACCGATTCCGATTCCGATTCCGAGTTTGACCCTCGATCGATTCCGAGTCCGATTTTGATTTTTCAAACTTTGCATTGAACTATGATTTATTGAGACTTGAAATCGGGTTGGGGTCAGAGAATTAAAAATTTACATGATATCAGAGAGCAGTTGAAAGACCAGAGCAGAAACACACAAGATCTATTAGATTTGTGAGAGCAGAGACCAGATCTATAAAATAGAGGGTTAACTTATTCACTGAGGCAGAACTTGGATTTGTTATATTTCAGTTGTGAAAATCATGGCTACAAGGTTGAGAGTTGAGGATAGATTGGATGGGGCTGGTAATTTCAATCCATGGAAAGAGAGGATAGTGTTGCTTTTGCAGGAGTTGAGTTATGGGATATTGTGAACAACACAACAGCAAAACCTGTGACGGTGCCTACAGATGCTACCACTTTGGCTGAGTATACCAAAAAGAACATAAAGGCCAAAAGAATCATTCTTGATGCCATCAAGGACCATGTAATTCTGCATGTGACAGGTAATGACAATGCCTATCAGATGTGGGATTCTTTAACTAAGCTTTACTAGAGTTCCAATGAAAATCGGAGGATGATATTGAGGGAGAAACGAAAGAGCATTAAAATGATCGAGACTGAAAACTATGCAACTTATCTTACCAGGATAACGCAAGTTAGTGATGAGTTTGGAGCGATTGGGGAGGTGGTTGCTGATAATGAATTGGTAAGCACAACTTTGAATGGGGTAACCAAGCAATAGGTTGTTTTCGTTGAGGTTGTTGTTGCAAGAGAAAAGTTGCCCAAGTGGGATCATCTTTGGGATGACTTCATTCAGGAAGAGACTCGAAGAGAATATATCCAAGGGAGTTCATCTATAGCTAATGATGAGGAGGATGTGGCACTTGCAGCGAAAGGCAAGAAGAAGTCTAAGAAGGGTCCCAAGGGTGGAGAGAAGCAGCAGGGTGAGCAAAAATGGGATATGAACAAGGTAAAGTGTTTTGCCTACAATAAGATGGGGCACTATGCAATAGTGTGTCCAAACAAGAAGAAGAAGAAGCAACAAACTTCAGCCTCAGTTGAAGTTGATGAGTATGCAACTAAGTTTGAAAAGGAATTTTCCTTGATTACTTCTCACTCATTAACCTCAGCAAATGTGGAAGAGTATTCCACTAAGTTTGACAATAAATTTTCCCTGATTACTTGTCAATCATTGAGAGCATCTACTACCAGTGTTTGGTACATAGATAGTGGAGCCTCCAGCCACATGACTAGTGTTCGTGAGTACTTTACAGATCTTAATGAGAGTGGTTTAGATCTCGAGGTTGTACTTGGAGATGAAACCTCTATCAAGGCAGCTGGACGAGGGACAGTTACCTTTCAGAGGGAGTCCAGGAGTTCATGATGATGAGGGATGTTTTGTACGTCCCTGGGTTGAAGAAGAATTTGATATCAGTTTCCACCATAGAGGATAAGGGATTTGTGGTATTGTTCTGAGATGGGCATGTACTCATTCATCATAAGGGATCCAGTGACACTACAGCAATGAGGATTGGTGTCCAATGTGGAAAGCTATACAAACTCAGCTTTCAGCTTTATCGTGCCTTGGCACACAGCAGCAGCGGAGACAGTTGTGATTTATGCGAGTTGTGGCATAGGAGGATGGCCCATTTGCACCATCCATCTCTAAGGATGTTGAGAGATAGGTTGACAGGTGTGCCAGAGTTTAGCACAGAGCATAGTGATGTGTGCAAGGGGTGTGCACATGGCAAGTATGCCAAAACTGCTTTTCCGAGCAGAGCAGCAGGGATACTTGATTTGGTGCATTCAAACATTTGCGGTCAGATGTCTTCTGTATCATTGAAAGGTTATGAGTATTATGTGACCTTCATTGATGACTTCTCCAAGAAAACCTGGATTTACTTTCTAAAGAGCAAAGAATCGAAAGAAATTATTCAGCGATTCCAAGAGATTAAAGCTCTTGTGGAGAACCAAACAAGAAGGAAGATCTGAGTGTTTCGATCAAACAATGGGGGTGAGTATACCTCCAAGGAGTTTAATGAGTTTTGTGCACACAAGGGAGTCCAAAGACAGTTGATAGTACCATACACCCCACAGCAAAATGGGGTGGCAGAGAGAAAGAATAGGGCAATTGTTGGTGCAGCGAGATCTATGCTACATGATCAGAGTTTGCCATTCTTTCTCTGGGTAGAGGCTTGTAACACAGCAGTGTACATTCATAACAAGAGTTCCCATAAGATTTTGGGATGTAAGACTACTGAAGAGGCTTTCACAAGGAAGAAGCTTGAGGTTGACAGTTGGGCACTTCAGGATTTTCGGGTTCCTTACTTACTCACATGTCCTTTTTGAGAAGAGGACAAAGTTAGAGCCCATGACAGAAAAGAGTATTTTTGTTGGGTATGATGAGACTTCGAAGGCCTACCACATATACATTCTTGCACGAAAACAAACGATTGTGAGACGGGATGTGAGATTTGAGGTGGACGGGGCTTTTAGGAAGTCACGTTAGTTAGAGAAGGGGGAGCAGCAGGTTCCTACACCTCAAAGATGGTACTTTGCAAAGTTCAGCTTCACAGAGTTCAAGGTCACAAGTATCAAGGGTAACAGGTTCACAGGTTACAGGTTCCCCAGGTACAGGTACAAGATCACAGAGCAATGGTCCCCAGTTTCAAATTCACAGGTTACAGGTTCACGAGCTTTAGGGTCGCAGACCACTGGTGCCACTTCATCAGGTACACAATCTCAAGCAATTGATTGGGATGAGCAGGAGCAGTTCCCTCCATAGGAGGTTACTTCTAGGAAGAGAAAGCCCAAGTGGCTTAAAGACACCTTGAAGGAAGCTCAGGAGTCTGTGGGGACTCCCAAGAGGACTATGAGAGAGAGTAAGGTTCATGTTGTCACATCCATAGTAGTCGGTCTATGATTGCAGACCAATTCCTAGTATATTTCCGAGACGGTCCTTTACATGTTTTGCAAGAGATCAGCAGATGATGAGCAGCATATTGATGATCACTCTAATGTATTTAATGGATCCAGAGTATATATATTTACAGTCTCATGCCAGGATTGAGCCTCATGACCCCAAGTCGATGGTTGAGTTAGCCATACTTCTATCACCCAGAGCAGATTGATGGCAGTGCCCATGATTTATTCAGCAACAGTGTTTCAGTGCTATTCAAATGTTCAAATCAGAGATGCAGGTATATGATCCAGCAGGTATATGTTTTGTGCATTTGGATTGTTGGTGTGCTCTTTTCTTTATCTTGGTAGTTTTCACTGGGTATATGATGGTTGTTTGTTGGCGATATTTTATATTATTCTTATTGTGTTGTTTAGAGTAGAGGTGATTCAGTTACTATGAGTAGGAGATTCTTGTGTATACTCATTGGTCATGCCCTTCTTATAAGTATGGACTTGGTCATTCCCTTGATAGGGCTTTTGCTAGTCATGGCATCATTAGTCACTTCCCCATCCATCCGTTATCTTCCAGTCTTGATTTGATCTCGACTTACACCTTGACTAGTGATCTCGAGGACTTCCCCCACCTAGACATCTTTGTTGGATAGACTCCATGTTTACCTTGTGTCTCGGCTCTGGAGTGTGTGATTTTAGTCACACTGATTGCTCTCTTTTAGTCCTCGAAACCAAGTATGCCTACCAACAGTGTTGCTAAACACTAAAGCATCGGAACTTACATGTTATATCTAAAAGGATGCTAAGTCAGCAAAAATAGTGTTTCTAAACACTACTACATATATCTATATTAGCTAGTCAGTGGCCAAGGGACGAGCACTCATCCTTGTATGATGTAAGGTCGCTTGCCTCTACAAGGCAACAAGGTGGTCACTCCATTGTACCTATGGACGGTGGCGGGCAATGGAGGTCATACCGAGTCATTATCTGAGGTCCATAAGGCTACTCAGGGCACCTGCCTTGGGAGGTTGGCTAGTGAAAATCTTTAAATTGCATTAAATGTTAAATCTCAAAGTGTATAAAGCTGACAACAAATCAAATTTTCTATAAAGGTTACTTGTCTAGAGTCTACTAGAAGCAGTCTCATCACTCTACCCATTTGTGAGACACCGCCATCCCCTATGTGTTTCTTTATCCAGCATATGTGTAGGTGATCTCCCCTTACTCTCTTACCCGAGAGGTCACAGTGTTGAGGTTGTCAAGTCATTCCCCTTTAGCCTAGCCTTGTTTTTCCACATTCAGCCATAACTAGCAAATTGGCCAAGTCTGTAAATGAGTATACACTTGAGGTTCTTGCTTATAGTGGTTGGTTACTTTGATCTGGACTTATTATTGCTATTATATCTACATGTTAGTGTCATTTAAACACCATTTTATACTTTGGTCTTACTACTAATATAATGAAAGGAGCATATATCATCCATTTGTACTTGCAGCATCAACTATTTATGGTCTGGATCACTATTTTGATCATTCTTGACCTGGTCAACCCAGTTTCACCAAGTCAACCATAGGATCCGGAATGAGTTTGGCCGACAGTGTTCGATATTGATTATTTATGGCCCCTTGGTGCCCATTAGATGGTTCCATGCTTCAGACAGTGGTTTCAGATGATGGTGTGTGTTATTTTTATCATTATCAGCAGTTACAGGCCATTATTTTATTATTCCGGACATGGATGAGCTTACAGATGATTCTCTTGATGGTCACATGATGTATGAGTACTCATTCCTAGTGGATTTGGGCATTATGAATTCATTGGCACACTCAGTTATCAGTTCTAGGCACTTACAAGTGATGATATTGTCAGATTACCACTTTACAGTAGTTTGTCATGTAAAAATGGCCTGTACAGCACTTTCAGAGATCATTTATTTTCTCCTAAGGCGCTCCCAAGGGGATATGGGGTCCATCCAATCGTTATTACCATATTTCCCTAGTCCCAGACATTTTGGTGTAGTCAGTTTGGTGCCCAGAGCACATGGTAGAGAGTTACATGCATTTTTATCTTTCAAAGGTAGTTTTTCGGCTGTAAAATAATGAAGAAATGGCTAACAAAGGAAATCGATTTGGCTCAATGAGGTAAGGAAATTGCATGAGATTGGTCCGAGGCTCCATGTTGATGATTTCTACACCTTTCGGCATGGTCTTAGTCATCAGTGGGGTCCACATGTCCTCTTAGTCATCAGTTGGGGGTGTTTTATTGTATTTACTATTATTGGGGCACACGTCCTAATGTCTTTTGACACTTTATGTTATGTTATTTTATTATGATGTATTGTGGGTAGGCTAGTGGAGATGTTTATGCCTCCTATCCCCCACCATGATGTTATGTCATGTCCCTAGTGACATCTTATGTCCTACATCCTCCCTAGGGCGTCACTGAGGGAGTGCGTCCCCATTTATTGTGAGTGATCCATGTATTATTTGTCCAACTCATCTTAGTCGTTGATCTCATCATGGTATCTTTTGATCCTAGCCCTCCATACCAAGGTTGCCAAAGAGTGGGAGCGAAGCGGGAGTGGGAAGCGGGAGCACAAGTGCGCAATTTTCAAAAAATGGTCGGAAGCGTTTATATATATATATATATATATATATATATATATATATATATATATATATATATATATATATATATATATATATATATTCAAAAAAACATGTAGAATACCAAACTAAATGCAAAATTTATGAAACATGTATGTTTGTGCTACTTCCAATATATGAAATGCCATGTAAATTCCATAATTCACGATTCCATTATAAACATGCCTTATCATGCCATCTAAATTCCATAATTCATGCCTTATCTCCCCTCTCTAACCATAAAAATGCCCTAGGCCCCACCCAAAGAGCAAAAAAACAAAAAAAAAACAGGAAGCTACCTGTTGTCTGCGGAAGTGCTCAGGAAGCGAGATCGGAAGCGAGGCCGGAGCGAGGTCGGAAGCGAGGTCGAAGCGTGGAGGGCAGAGCTCAGAGCGCTCGGGAGCGAGAAAGCTTCGCACAGTGGCAGGAAGCGTTTTTTCCTGCCCGAAGCGAGCTTCCAAAAACGCTTCGGCAGCACTTTCGCTCGAAGCGCGAATTTGGAGCCTGAACCGTGGGGGGGACGCTTTGGCAACCCTGCTCCATACTATTGAGATTTTAGGGTTTTGGATTGCGAGAGGCTATTTATATCCACTCTCACCATTTGTAAAAGGAACTTTTGGCTCTGGAATACTTGGAATAAAAATATTATTTTTGCAAATCTATTTCTCTTGCTTTGATGAATGCTCTTGTACATGATTGGAATGCCTCTCTTTTGGACATCTAAGTAGATTTAGTTTAATTTCATGACTTTTCTAGTGGAGGTCGAACTCATCTGCTACAGGGGTGCGATTTTGCTTGGGAGAGGATTGTGAGGGTTTCTCCATCCATTCGCTTGGGCAAAATCTCTTCGTCTTTCAGGGAGTAACCAATTGAGAATTTTACATTGATGTTACTGTCTTTTAGATACTTTGCATGGTTTCTTTTTATCCGCAAAACAAATCTAACTTGTATTTGACTTTTGCAGGTAGAGAGGGCTCACTTCCTCCTTGGGCCCACACGTACTTGATTGAAATTGACTGGATCTTGCCCGGAATTGTAACCAATTGTTAGGATCATCAATGTACTTGACGGCAGCAAGCATTTGAGGTAAGATCTACAAGGTACGTATTGATTTCCATTTACTTCTATCCAATTGTCATTTAAATTTACAAGTTTAAAACCCTCGTTTTGTAGATCTGATAAATCTGGCGATTATTCGAGCTTAATAACTGAAACCCAAGTCTAAAATAATTAGAAAACCTTAGAGAACAAGTTTGGTGAAAATCCGAATCCATTTACCCTTAGATACAAGCACTGGTCATCTCTAGGTGAGGTCACACTCCTTGGTTTTTCGGTCTTTTTCCAGATCTGTCAACTGGGTGCTGCTAGTTTGGCTTCAAACCTCCAGATCTATCATTTAGCCACCAACTTAGTGCCTTTCCATGCTTAAATCTCACCAAGTGGGCCCACCTCACTCTTATTTGCCTAAACCCTAGGTGGATCTCATTTGGGTCTTTTAGATCGGCACTAGATATATTTAGATCTACTTGTTTAACCTCAATAGTGGTACATTTATCCTTGGTTGAGCAATCATTCCTTACCTAAGCCTTCTCAACCAAGCCCTAACTCCTAAAGCCACTTATCTTTCTTAGATCTAGATCTACTTACTCATGATCTCACTCTTGATCTCATTTCACATTATCCTAGAGTGCCTTGAGTAGGTTCACTAGTCTCCATAGGCTGGCTAGGGTCTCCCCCTTGATCTTGCTCCAACTTGATCTAAAGTGACAAGTGCCCGTTCGGTGTGACAACCTCTGTATCAAGTGGTGAACAAGGCACTTGCAAGTGTCACCAATTTAGCTGCCCTCCTCTACCGTCCTGGATAGGATCCCTTTAGTTGGCAGCTACACTTTGTGTGATAACAGTGCCATAGAGATTTTGTAGCTATTTAGCTATGATGAGCAGTATTAGTGAGTCTGAGCCATCTTCTTATGAGCAAGCAGTAGGCAAGCAAGTCTGGAGAGGTGCCATGGTGGAAGAGTATGCTTCCATCACGAGGTTGTGATGAAACCTGAGGGAAAGTCAATGGTGACTTCCAAGTGGCTCTATAAAATAAAGTATGTTGTGAATGGCAGCATTGACAAGTACAAGGCTCGATTTGTGGTGAGGGGGTTCTCACATGTAGATGGAGTTGACTATGATGAGACCTTCACTCCAGTTGCTTGGTACACTTCAATCAGAGCAGTGATCTCCATTGCAACAGAGATGGGTTGGAAGATCCACCAGATGGATGTGAAGACAGCATTTCTGAATGGCATTATACAAGAGGAGGTGTACATAGAGCAGCTAAAGGGCTTTGACATGCATGGGAAAGATTCTCATGTATGCAGACTGAGAAAGGCACTATATGGACTGAAGCAAGCTCCGAGAGCTTGGTATTCAAGGATATATACTTGTAGCAGATGGGTTTCCAGAAGAGCGAGGCAGATCCCAACCTCTACTTCATTATGGTTGATGGGGATCCACTCATTCTGGTATTGTATGTGGATGACTTGTTTATTACAGGAGCAGAGAAACTCATAGCCAACTGCAAGAGCGAACTTGCTTTAGAGTTTGAGATGAAAGGTGTTATGTGGGTACCAGTACCAGCGCACTTGCAGACGTGCCCCAGGGAGAGAGGGTCATTTTTTCCTGACCAGGAGGGGTGTTATCCAGCTTTTTCTGAATGGGGGTTGTTACGATGGTACCAACAGCAGCGTATCTGCATAGGTGCCCCAGGGAGAGGGTGTCCTTTTTCTGACCAGGAGGGGTGTTTAGCCAGCTTATTCTGAGGTGGGGTTATGGCCAGACCCTCTGGTTTCTCCTCTGGAAGAACTATGGCTTAATGGCATCGCTGACTACCTCATAAAAGGGTTTGAAACCCTGAGGTTGGTGTTCGGGGCTTCCAAGGGTGGGTCACTGGGTCACATGACCCCAACCTTGTTTTATCACTCCAGCGGCAGGCTCTTCAGCACTGAGGCATATACTCATCCTTCAGAGCACCTCCAATACCCTCATGGCCCTCCAGTTCACCAGTGCCCTCTCTCTGGGCCCTCCTACAGAGGATGACGTCATCTTCCTCGACAGACTGTTTTGCTTGATAAAGAGGGGGGCGTTGAGGGTTTTTCATCACTAATGGGGTTAGTTGGGGCATGACGACCCCACCCTACACAGTCTGGCCTTCAATTTGACCAAATTTGGCCTTGTTCAGCCATTTTGCTCATGTTTGGATCAAATCTGGGGAAAAACACCCAATTTACACACTTTTATCATTATTTTATATTATTTTTGTTTTAATTTTTAAGTTGACATTTTTAATATTAAATTGACCTTATTTTATGTAAAAGTGAATGTGAGATCATATAAATTCAATCTCCTCGCCTCATTTTTCATCATCAACTCTGGGGATAATTTCATTATGTCTGCTATTTGCCCTAACTAGGGCTCTTTGAAGGGATGCACTCCTTGATGAAGGTTATTTTACAAGTTTGAAGCATTTCTTGGAAGTTTTACTATTGTTCATGCCATTGTAAGGTGAGGCTAGAGTTGTTTGCTTAACACATGCACTTGGAGGTATCTATACTTTTGGTTTGATGTCTCTTAGTCAATTTGTATGAAATTGATGCTTGTTAGGGTTGATTGGAAGCCATTGTTGCTTCATTTTGTCTTGATTAGCATTTCATTTTTACCTTTGATCACCCTTGCATTCAAGCTTGAGCTTTAGGTCTTCAAGTTTTGCTAGGCTAAGTCTTCTCAACGAATCCTAGAGATTGTTGAGGTTAGCCCTAGCTGCCAAGCTTGCCAAATACCATCTCAAGGAGGGTAACTCCTCTCATTGATGCCCTAGGGTTTGGTAGATAGTTTTCTTTTAAAACCCTAAGTTGTTCATCTACTTCTAAACCTAAATTTTTGAGTTGTACATGTTTGTAAATATTATTTTTAGCATATGTTTTTATGTTAGTTAGTCTTCATATTTTTTTTGTTCTTCAGTTATTTGTTAATTTCATGTTAAAAACCTAATTTTTACTTGATAAAAAACCTAAAACTAACACTTAAAAACCGCTGCTTAAAACCTTAGTGATAGCCATTTCCCATCCTTTTTACCTTTGCGACCTAGCCTTCCAGACTTCCCTCTCCCTCACTCTCCTCATATTTGATCTCGGTCTCCTCCCTTCACCATGTGTGTACCTTCGGCCTCCCTTCAAGTTTGCTCGCTACCCTAGTTTGCAGTGCCCCCAAACTCGTTGCCCTACCATCTCTCCTCCTCCCACAGTACGGGCCCTCTTCCATCCATCTCCTCTCCTCTTCCATCCATCTCCTCTCCTCTCCCATATTCCTTTCCCCAAGAACTTCCTCGCTGCCACCCTTTCTCCTTCCCTTCTCCACCATCTCCTCTCCTCCTTCCACACCTGCGGCCTTCACTCCTTCTGTTGCCCTATTCGCATCCCTCAGCCACTTCTACTCCTCCCATCGCGGCCTTCCCTTCCTATCCAGCTACGACCTCCTTCCCTGCTGCCCCATCTCCTTCCAGCCCTAATCCGAGCCCTCATTCTCTACCACTCTCCCTTTTGTCCTATCCTTCTTTCACCTTCAACGCTGCTCTCCATCTCCATACCAAGCCCTCTCCATTGGCATACACAGGTCTGCAAATTAAATTTGCAGACCCTGTGTGTTGCTTTTTCATCCTTTATCTGCAAACATAAGACAAAAAGATAGATTAATATTTGATTTCCTTTCATGATGGATATGTTTACTAGTAATTTTTCCATGTTAAGTGCCTTTCGAAGCCAATTTGCAGCCTAGACATTACTCAAAAAACTACATTTACAGATCTGGAAGTGACCAAAAAGAAGTTGATACTTTAGGTGATAAAATCATGGTTGGTTGTTGACGATTATTGGCATGCCTTGTTTCTACTTTTTGCTGCTTTAAAACTGACTACTGTGGTTACTTGTGACTCTAAAAATTACATTTGTAAAACCGGTATGTTTTGGGTCTCCTAAATGTTTGATATTCATGATGTTATTGATGGCCTTTGCATACTACTGAAACTGATAGGCTTTACTTTACTTACAGTAATTACAGCTGGTTATATCTTGCCATTTTATGATATCTATTGCATCCTCTTAATTATCGACTCCTATTGTTGTACTTGCAATTGAATGACATAGCTCTCATGTTTAATTGATAGAAGCTTGTGTTGTCATTATTGTTAATACAAACATAAGATCCTTGTATATTTACTAGCTATATCATTTGCATTACTCCATTCTCATATTTGCTTCTATCATCTACATGACATTGATGATTATCACTCAATGCATTTTCGGTTAATGGTGTTGAGGTTTATTGGCAATATAGTCTTTTGATCCAATATTGATTATCATAGTGCATATGTACACGTTCTTACCTTTCATTGAATGAACTAAGCATTATTGGTTAAAGCACAATACATTTCACTCCATTAGGCACTGGTCTAACTACAAGATTGCATAGAAAATACATTGTGTGGTTGTCTAAGTGTTCTACAGGATTCCATAAGGATACTTCTCCTTGGAGGTTTCGACTTCCGAAAAAGTTAGAACGGTGACCGAGGTGACATTGGGTCACTATTCTTAGTTTTGCTTGCTGGGAATTAGCCCTGCTAATTTGCCTGGTAACAGGGGTTATGGCCAAACCCTTTGGTTTCTCCCCTGGGAGTACTATGGCTTAGTGGCATTGCTGACTACCTCATGAACGGGCTTGAAGCCCTGAGGTTGGTGTCTGGGGCTTCCAAGGGTGGGTCACTGGGTCACATGACCCCCACCTTGTTTTATCATTCCGGTGGCACTTCTTTCAACATTGAGGCTTATGCCTCTCCTCCAGGTCACCTTCCACACCCTCCTGACCCTCCAGTTCACCAGCGCCCTCTCTCCTTGGGCTCCTTTTGATGATGACGTCATCCTCCATGCCAGGCTACATTGCTTGATTAGGGGGGGGCGTTGAGGGATTTTCACTACTGTTGGGGTTAGATGGGGCATGACAACCCCCCCCCCCCCCTCCGCACTCCAGCCTTCAGATCGCAGTGTTATGCTCATTTTTAGCTATTTTTAGTCATGTGCAGGTAAATTCTAGGGAAAATGTCCCAAATTACCCACAGATTTGATTATTTTATATTATTTTTGTTATAATTTTAAGTTGACATTTTATAATTTCAAATTGACATTTTAAAAAGCATGTCGGCCTGGATATTTTTGTAAAGTGAGTGTGAAAAACTATAAATAAACTTCTCCTCACTTCATTTGAACATAACAACTTAGGGGATAAAACACTATGTTACTGTTATCACACAACTTGTAGTTGCTCCTAGTGGTATCCCATCCGGGACGGTAGAGGAGATAGGCAACTAAAGAGGTGACCCAAGAGATGCCACGGTTCCCAATGCAAGGTGGGCACAAGCAATTGAGGTAAGATCTACAAGGTATGTGCCTCTTTCATCCATTTTATCTTCATTGGTCACAAACCCTAATTAATTAAAACCCCAATTTTGGTTTTTCTTAGATCTACTTAGATCTAGCCTTGCTTTTGAAAAGATCTTAAGAACCCACCTCTATAGCATCCACCCCTAGTTGGATCTATAGTTTGGTGGTGATTGGGTTAAAATTTACGCACTTTTCAAGGCAATATAGCCCTCTTGAACCAAATCGCACTTCCTTGGAGAGGCTTGTTGGGTTAGATCTAGAATATGGGTAGGTGAGATCCCGCTGGATTTGTAATCTACACACTTGATAACCTACCCCCAGACTTTTACTTTGGTGATTTCTACCTTGTGGGCATCATTCCACATTTTAAGGGATTAAAACCCCCTTTTGAACTACTTGGCATCTTAAAACTCAGATCTAGTAAGACCTAACCCTTGGATTGATTTGATTTTCTAGATCCACATAGATCGGGGCATAAGCTACTTGGATCTACAGTTTGGTGGCCATCGGACTTGATTTGGTCCACCTTATCCATCTTTTAGCCCTCCTTGAACAAGGTCGCACTCCCTTGGGTGAGTGAGTTTGTCCACTTTGAGGAAGTGGGTGGTTGAGATTTTTGTGGATTTGGAACGGCCATACCTTGAAACCTAGGTCTAGAGTATCATTTTGTGACGATCTACCTGGCGACTCCAATTCATGACTCCGCTGAGGATCGGCCCCAATCCCATCTTTCAATTTTGTAATTTGTAAATCATAAATGAATTCAGACATTTTCTTCCAAATGACAAGGTGTATGAATGAAATATATGAGAATCTATCTCGCTATAGAGGGCAGTTGGAAGAAAGTAATGAAAGTCAGTCAACATATCAATATGGGAGTGATTATGTACATAATTCTTATGACTCTCATCATTCTTTTCATTCTTCAAGTAAAAATATTAACCCAATTAATTCAAACAAAATTCAATCTCAACCAAGGCCTTACAACCAAAGCATTCGGTCAAATGACTCTTACTATTCCAGTTAGACATCCACAACTAATCCCTAATAGAATGGCCAGAGTTATTAGAAATCCAGCTAAGCCATCTCCTTTTGACTTTTCTGAAATTCATGGGGCACCTCATCTTATGCCAAATAATTACTCTGAAAGGTTGCCTCATTTCTATGGAAATTATTTTGAGTCAATTGAAAATCACTTACAAAGATTTTGGGATTATATGGAAGTTAGGGGTGTTGATGATGAAGATGTTTATATGCGGGCCCTGGGTGAGACATTAGGTGGAAATGCTAGATTATGGTTTGATAATTTAGCCCCAGGATCCATCACTGGATATGATATATTTGTTGGATTATTAAAGAATAAATGGGGTAGTAATATTGAAGAATCCTTAACAGAGACATCAAGCAATAACTGTGTTGTTGAGGATCAGTTTGATAAGGACCATGATAATAATAATGACACTTCAAATCGGTCCTTGAGTAGCCCTACGTTTGATCTTGAAGAAGTTTCTGATTTTGTGTTTGTTGAGGATCCTTCAGAAAAAGAATTCCTTAATCATTCTATCATTAACAATCATTCAATTCCTTATCACCTTTTTGAAGAAGAAGAAAGTGAAAACATTGACCAAGACCCTTTAGTAGTGCTTTCACATGATCATTGTGCAAATAATCAGGATGCTTTAAATGAACTTGTTGATTTTTTCCCTGATCAATTAAATGAAAATGATCAAGTATCCTCTTGTGAATCTAATGATGAGTCAATAGAAGGTCAACCTCAAGACGAGGAAGAGTTAATAAATCACACTAGGTGTTCTAATCTTTGTTCCACTTCTTATAATGAATCTTTAAATTCTCATTTTTTCATCTTTAATCAAGATAACTTAGAGTTAGATAGTTGTGGTCAATCTTGTACTCAGTTTGTAAATATTAGACTTCATAAAAATCTTGGAATCGTTCCTACAACAAAGAATATTGTTTTAAAAGGCCTTTCCTTTTGTCAAATTCCAAGGCCAAATTGGTTTATCCATTTGGGAGAATTTTCATATTTGCAATCCACCCTCCCTTCCCAACTCTTTCAATCATCTTTGGGTTGGTGCTCTAGTTGGTCTTTTGCCTTGGAAATTTTCAATAGGAAGTATAAGCACGATTGCATGATTGGAGAAAAAGCACTTCATTTCCCTTTTCAGTCACCTTGGAACAATGATGCTTGTTGTCAAATTATCAATTATTCTTGGTGGCTAGAAAAGGTGTTTAAAGATCAATTTCATCTTTTCTCCATTTTTGAGCATCAAGTGGGTCTAGTTTTGATTTTTCGTCTTTTAAGCCTTGATCTGTCCCCACTTGGTTTTTATTTGATCATCAGTCCCAAGGAGAACCGTATTGAATATGCAAGTAAAGTGAATGAGGAAAGTAGTTCATTAAATCAAATGCCATATGTTTTCCCTCAATCAAATTTAAACAATCATTTGCATAAATTTTATGATCCTATCAGTTCTTTGATGGAGGATGTCTGCTTCAGTCAATATTCTCCTTGGCATGATTTCATTTTGCTCCATTCAAATCCTTCTTCAATTTCTGAACAAGTCGAGAAGATTGTGCTCTCAATTCAGTAATCTTTCATCCAATCTTGACTTGCTTTATCAACAAAAATCAAAGAAAAATCATTAACTTATTTGATGAATGGTTGCACTGTATTTATGATTTTACCTAACATTTGTGCTGAATGGTTAGAGTAGGGTAGGTAGGACCAAATAAGCTCACTTGAGCAGTAGGATTTGTGTGTTTTTTCTTTTTCTGTGTGATGAGTATTGCCCATTTTCTTTTCTGCTTGGAGTGTCTGCTTGTTTTTCTGTTTGATTGAGTTGAGCCTTGCTCCTTCCTAAGCTTGTCTCTTCTCCTGCATGCAATAAAGAATTTTTATTTTATTTTTTTTTAGTTTCCGTTTACATTTTTGGCTACCTGTGCAAGTGAGATTGCCTACTTGAAAAAGTTCTCTTTTCCTCCTGCACAGTAATAAAAATAATGAATGATGAATAAATGATATATGCCATGTTAGTTTAAATTTTTCTTTTACGCATTTTCAGTTTCTGTTTTAGAATAGATTTCATGTTCAGTTTTATTTTATATTTGTCCCTGACATGCTCCATGAGGTATTCTAGTGTTTGTGAGCGCAGGAACAGGTGCAAAATAAAAGCTGAAAGCAAGGATGGTGCAGTGCTGGATTGAAGATTGATGCAGAGCAGATCGAGACCAGAGATTCTGAGGTTCTCAAGCGCTCTCTCCCTTAGAGCACTTGTCCCAGCTGGAGCCAGATGTTATCACACCATAGTAGCAGGGCTACTATTCTTGTTTAGCAGATATCTGCACATTCCAGAGCTTCCATTATTCAGAGCATGGCTATGATGATTGTATATTTTGTGATCACTCATGATCATAGCAGTGTATTATTCAGACTTATGTTAGACCTTGTGTCAAGGCTGAGCCTTGAGAGTTCAGATTTGATGATCGATGTGACCCTTTATCCCATACAGTTTCAGTTCAGTGCTTAGAGATGTATTGCAACAGTGTTTCAGATGGTATATGATGTTTATTACTATGATGATGTTGTATGATCTATGGATATTTTATCATTGACTGTGGATTATTATCTTGTTGATTTAGTCATGTTCACAGCATCTGCTTGGTATATTATTCCTGATGTGGCAAACTGTTTAAAATGAACTATAAATCATAAAATGGACAGTTGCTTGCACATTTAGGTCATTTAACAAAACCCACTGGTTTCCACCTTACATAGATATGGTCTTTCCTGACACCAGTTGTCTGCTAGTGTAGGCTCCATATTCACTTGACTCCATCCATACATGACTTTCCTATTTGACTTTAAACCTTGACCTGTCTCATTTGACTTTCTGATACTGAGGACTTCCCCATTTTTCTACCTCTGTGTTTGGACCGCATCCCTGTATGTTCAGTGTCTCAGCTCTAAGTTGGTGACAAAACTTGCCTTTGGTGAGTTGGATTGTAGGCCTAAATCATTCTGGTCGGTTGTCCCGATGTTTGGCATTGGCTCGAACTCTCCCTAGTCACTTGAGATGTTGTTGGCTAAAACTGAAAGCTCATGTTCTACTTATGGAAACTCATAAATTCGCCCATGGAAACTAAAAAGGGCAAGAGTGATGAACAGCTAAAAATACTCCTCGAAGAGTATAAGAAAGGTCCAAAAAAAGCAATGGTTCTTAAAAGCTATATCTAAACAATTGTTGACCTTATATGTATATGAAAACATGCCCTGGATGCAAGTTGCAACTAGTTGTGCTCATCAGCACAACTGAAATCCGAAGGGTTATGTAGGCCAAAAAGGCCATGAAATGAAATTGAATGATCCTAATGAACCTGGATCAACTTGATGTAGACATGATGCCTAAGTTGAATAAGCACTCTCTGAACAACTTATCCATTTGTGAGGCACAGCCATCCCCCGTGTTATTTTGTCCAGCACAGAGTTTGTAGCTTCCCCCTTCTCCCAGTCCAAAGTATTTTTGAGTTAAGTTAGACAAGTCAACCCCTTGGCCCAACCTTGTTCCTAGCCTTCATCCTTCACTAGCAGTTTGACCATGTCCAATGGGTGAGTTTGTCATTTGAACTATTGTGCAAGTAATCTTATATAACAAAGGAATATGCTAACTTGATTAATGCCACTGAATGGATGTTATACTTTGAGCTTGGCTGTGAGAATGATTAGAGAAGCATGTCTTAGTCTACTGATGTGATTTATCCTTGGTTGTATATTATTGGGATCCGTGATGATGTGGGCCATATATATATACCTATTGATGATGATTGATGGTCCCGCATACTTGATGATGATGCCATATGATGGACATATGGTTCAGATGATGATTGATGCAGTTCAGCAGGTTTTATTATTATTTCAGATCATCAGATTATGCACTGTCCATATATGGTGGACCTATGTTGCATGGGTACCCGTACCGGGGGGTCGAGTACACGTACCCGTACCGGGTACGCATACCGGGTACTTGGGTACTTCAATGGTACGTTCCCAGCCGTACCCAGGCGTACCCAAATTCAAACTCGTGTACCGGGTACTTCACTTATGAAAATAGGGTACTTGCATGGATTTTGGTACGTCGTACCGCATGTTTGGGTACGCGGGAGGTATGGCTGTTGGGAAATTTACCTTGGCTCATCGATCGAGGGGGGTCGATTTGCAATGTTTGATGTTTAAAATTTTAAAAATTAAAAATTAAAACACTGAAAGACATGTTATGTGGGCACTTACCCCTTACCTAAACCTGCGCGGCACTCCATTTCTCACTGCTAGTGCTCCGTGCTCACTACTCCAGCGATGCCTATCTAGAGAGCTTGCTGACAGAGGACCTTAGTGATGTTGATGACATTGATCCTGAGGATGCTGATGACATGGCTTGAGGAATCCACATCAGCTATCTTGTTCATTGTTCAATGCTTACTGTTTTGAACTTTCGTTTTCATGTTTGGAAATGCCATTCAGTCTTCCAGTCTTCCACTTGATATCTACTATGAGTCTATGTCATATGATTTATCAAATTTATTATTTTGAGTTTCAAATTTTCAATATGAATGTTCATATGAATCATTGAATTTAGAAATATCAAATATACATGTATGATGTGATTGTGACATGTTTTATTTTTATAAATTTTAATATATATAAATATATAAATATATATATATATATATATATATATATATACAGTACCCCCAACGTAGCCAAGTACCCTGTTTCAAAAAGTGGCGTCCCCGTCCCCGTCCCCGTACCAGTACCTGTCCCCGTACCCACGTTTCCTGGCAACTTAGTGGTGGACCCTACAGCTGGCCCATTAGGGCAACCCATGGTGTATGAGTACACATTCCTAGTGGATTTGGGTCTTCTGGATCCAATGAGACACTTATCTTTCAGTTTCGGGCACCTCTGACAGTGATTGATGCAGTTTTACACTTGTTGACCAGATTTGGGGCTGATTTCCCAGCCTGAGCAGTAGGGGCCATGAGAGGCCAGTTCACCTAGGGCGCTGTATGAGGAGGGGGTGGTCCAGCCACTTGTTTTTACCATTCACCCCCCCTTCTGGAGAGCCTGGTGGGCTCAGATGGACAGCGCAGATGCCCTAGGAGGCAGTTTTGGCACTTTCACAGTTACCGAGGCAGTTAAAAAATGGGATAAAGTGGTCATTGAGGAATTCGATTTGGGCAATTGAGGCAAGGTTTTGGCATTTGGTTTTCACAAAGGTCTTCCAGGGTGATCCCACTATCTTCCAGCCAGTTTTCACCATGTGGGTAGGCCCACAGCGATCACAGGAGGTCTTTTACTGCTTGTCTGTCACAGATTTTGAGGACAGATTTGATCATTTATATTATGTTGGACATATTTTATTATTTTATTGTGCCTTGGGGATGAGCTAGTAAGGATTGATGCCTCCTAGCCCCACCATGTGCTTCTTATGTCATGTCCTAGTCATTATGAGGTGGGCTTTGGTACTTTTACCCCCTCTAGTGGATGACGTCACCCTCCATGATTATTTTAGACTATGACGTCATCATTATATTGGGTGATCCATGTGTTATGTTATTATGGTTCATCTTAGCCATTGATTGTATATTGAGATCTTTTAATCTCAACCACTCATTTGATGTAGTATTGTAGAGTGGTATAGGGTTTTGGTCTTTATTATCCTATATAAGGAGGAGACCCCCTATTGTATAGCTCACCTTTGGAGCTCTGGAATATTGGAATAGAACACTTCTTTGTGGAGCATATCTCTCTTGTCTTGTGGATTCTCTTGCATATTGAGTATACAGTATCTCTTCTATGTATCATTGTGGATTTTGGTGCTTCTACTAGTTTTCTTGCAGGAAAGTCGAATTGATGGAGAGGAGGGCGATTTCTTGAGGGTTATTGTTGGAGGGATCCACATATTCTCTCTTGGGTTGATCTTGTGACAGGGAGTATCATTATTGTATCTTTGTGACATAGTTGATGCTTTCTATTACATCTTTCTATCATTTTCATAATCATCTTACTTGACTTGTTTCTTTGATCTTGTCTTGTAGGGGCAGGACGATTTGGCTATCTTGGAGGAGGACGTTTTGGTTGGAGCTCTTGGATCTCACTCTTGAATATACACATAGGAGAATGCTATCAATTTGCAAGGTGGCCACAAGCAATTAAGATCCACAAGGTATGTGCCTCTTTCATCCATTTTATCTTCATTGGTCACAAACCCTAATTAATTAAAACCCCAATTTTGGTTTTTCTTAGATCTACTTAGATCTAGCCTTGCTTTTGAAAAGATCTTAAGAACCCACCTCTATAGCATCCACCCCTAGTTGGATCTATAGTTTGGTGGTGATTGGGTTAAAATTTACGCACTTTTCAAGGCAATATAGCCCTCTTGAACCAAATCGCACTTCCTTGGAGAGGCTTGTTGGGTTAGATCTAGCATATGGGTAGGTGAGATCCCACTTGATTTGTAATCTACACACTTGATAACCTACCCCCAGACTTTTACTTTGGTGATTTCTACCTTGTGGGCATCATTCCACATTTTAAGGGATTAAAACCCCCTTTTGAACTACTTGGCATCTTAAAACTCAGATCTAGTAAGATCTAACCCTTGGATTGATTTGATTTTCTAGATCCACATAGATCGATGCATAAGCTACTTGGATCTACAGTTTGGTGGCCATCGGACTTGATTTGGTCCACCTTATCCATCTTTTAGCCCTCCTTGAGCAAGGTCGCACTCCCTTGGGTGAGTGAGTTTGTCCACTTTGAGGAAGTGGGTGGTTGAGATTTTTGTGGATTTGGAACGGCCATACCTTGAAACCTAGGTCTAGAGTATCATTTTGTGACGATCTGCCTTGGGGATAGCATTCCTTGTTTTAAGGGATTGCGGTCCACCTAGGGTCATTTCATGAAATCCTAGATCTAGCTAGATCCAACCATTCTATCTCAATTAGCCCACTTGAATTGACCTCTAGGTGTCCCGATCTACACTTTGACATACCTTTTGACTCCATTAGCCCATCCAACAAGGCACTAGTCCTCCTCAAAGCAAGTCGCACTCCTTGGGAATTGTGTCAAACCTTAGATCCGATACATGGGTACTCCTAAATTCAACTTAGATCCATAGATCTACTCATTACATACCCTCTAGTGCAAATTGCATCCCTTATCTTCACCTTGTGGGTCCACTTTAAGCCATTTCACATATCCCAAGAAAGTAGGACCCACTTGTGTAGCACATGATACTATACCTTGTCATTATACCTAATCGTGTGGCCTAAATCATACATTGGTTGAAACACTAACCATCTCTCAAACCACCTTCAACCATACTTTAACTTTTAGGTCCACTCAACCTTGCATTGGTTTCCGTAACTCATCATTTACTTATCCTTAGGAACCTTTGTTTATGTCCAATCATCTATGATTGGTTATAGGGTCTCCCCCTAGGTCTTGTTTCACCTAGATCTAAAGTGAAGAGTGCCTCGGTTGACGTGACTCCCACCTTGCGTTGGGAACCGTGGCATCTCTTGGGTCACCCCTTTAGTTGCCCATCTCCTCTACCGTCCCGGATGGGATACCACTAGGGGCAACTACAAGTTGTGTGATAACAGTTACTTTTTTACCCTTCTTAGGGCTCTTGGAGTGATGCGCACCTCTTGAGGATGGATGTACTTTCTGGTTTTGGAGGCAAATCTTGTGAAATATATTTTGTTCTTGCTCTTTGCTAAGGTGATGCTAAAGTTGTTTGCTTAACACATGCACAAGGAGGTATCTAAGTTTCTTCTCTTGATTTCTCTTTGTTAAAATGCTGAATGTGATGCTTGTTTAAGGTTAATGGTAACCATTAATGCTGCATTTTGTCTAAGTTAGGTCATTTTCATCCTTTAGTTACCTTAGCATCATGAAGGACCTCCTCTAGGAGTCTTTTGAAGCTTGAGCTTTAGGTCTCCAATTTTTTCCCTAACTAGGCCTCATTTAACCAACCCTTGTGGTTGTTAGGGAAGGCCCTAGTTGGCCAAACTTTGCAAGTACCATCTCAAGAGGAAAGCCATCTTCCTTAATACCCTAGGGTTAGGGTAAAACCTTAAAACCCTAGGTTGGCAAATTTCTACCTTTTAAAACCCTAGTTTTGTAAACTTGTATATATTATTTTCGTTTAGTTCTTTTTATTTTTGTAATTTAGGTTAATTTTTACATTTAAGTGAATTTTAAAACCTAAAAAAAGGCCCTAATTTCTGCTCCTAAATCCTAACTGCAGACCTAAAAGCCCTAACGACCTCATCCTTTCTCCTCTTCTACCTTCGCTCCTCTTCTCATTACACTCGCCTCTCTTCCCCTCATCTCCTCATACCTTCACTTCCCTTCCATTTGTCCACGCTCTCCCTCTTCTTCTCTTCTTCTTCCTCCTCCTCCTTTCCTTCCTTCACTCCTCCTCTTCCCTTCCTATCCCGCACCATCTCTACCCTCGGCCAGCCCAAGGAAGTGCTTGGCCCTCCTTTCCAGGCCTTCGGTCTCCCCTCTTTGCCATTGGGCTAGCCTTTGGGGCCTCCCATTGCCTTCGGCCTCCTCCCACAGGGTCTTCCTAGGGCACGGCCCTCTTTAGCAGCCCCTTAACTCGGGTTGGGCAGCCTTCTTCCAAGATCTGTCCCAAGGTCTGCAGTAAGTTGCAGACCTTGTCTTTGACTATCCAAAAGCCACCTTCTCCACCTGCACATACAACATAAACAAAGGATTAAGCTTTTTTGACATCTTGACAACATTTTATAAGGTTACCACACAACAAAGGGAGCTCTGAAGTCATCTACACAGGTCTGAGAAAAGTGAAGCCCATAATCTGATATGTCATTTTCTGTGAGTAACAAGCAATAAAGAGTTGTAATATTGGTTGATCATTGCCTTTTCACAAAGTTCTTTGCTGTTGTAAGTCAATATATGGTCCACTGAATTGATATATATCTTTGCTATGCTTGTCTACTGTGGTCTCATACTGAAATTATTCTATTAACCTCACCGTTGTTATTAATTCTGATATGTTGATATGCTTATGGTATAACTTGCAAATGAGTGGATGAACATTGAAAGATAACTGGTGGATAATGCAAGAGTTGGTACTTAGGAAATTTTGTATTTTTTCCATCTTGTGAGTTGTTATCTCTGCTGCCATATTGTACTAACATTTACATACAGCATCTCTCAATTGTATACTGCATTGGATGATATGATTGGCTACAAAGAAATATCTTTTCTCTTGCATTCTAAAGGTTGATTTTGATTTACAACTGCTGCTATGATACACTCCAATATTTGCAACCAGCTGCCATAACATAGGGTGTTACTTCACTGTCATATGAGTACTTTGGTGTTGACACACACTTACATAATACATGTTGGCAAGTGATATCTTATATGTTCATGTGTTAGTGGAGTAACTTTGATACTAGGATAGATGATCTTATACTCTATTGGATGATCGATGGTTATGTTATTGATGAATGATCTTCCTCATATGCTAAAGCATGATTAATTGTTTCTATTCATAGTCATTAGGCTAAATATTTGCATCTTATCTTCCATTTACAAACACTAAAGCCTAAGTAGTATGTCTTCTTCATTCGCTTAAATTCATTATCTGAGGCACTAATCACTAATATTTTGGTTAAAGAAGACATAGTTTTCCTTGTGTTAAGGTGTTTGCAGGCCACATAAGGGCTCTTCCCCTTGGAGGTTCTGACTGTTGTAATTGTAACTTCAGAAGATATTCCCTTGTATTTTATATTGTTATTATTATTGTATTTTATTTATACCTCCGACGGAGATGTTTTTCCTCCGTTCGGGGATGTCATTATTATGCTTAATCATACTAGGTCATTGAGGTTAAAGCCTCCATTGTAAGTCGGGGCAATAGATCCCCAAAAGGTCAAATGTAATTGTATTATTGAGTCTCCTAGAGAAGTCGGCCCAGTCAGTTTTGTTAGGGCCAGCCTAGTCAGTTAAAAGGTCACCCCAAAAGTAAAGTATAAATAGAGAGCAAGGCTCTCTCATTTGGACACACACTCACTCACTTGAGTTCGCATAAGTGAGAGAGAGAAGACAAGTTCGCATAGGAGAAAGAGAGAGAGAGAGAGAGCTGCAAAAGACTATCTTGTTTTGGGGTTTTCCATTTTGTGATATTGTATTGGTGACGATTCTATCTCTGAGGAAGTTGCGGGGTTTTCTCCTTTATGGTTTCCCCAAGGAATATATGTGTGTCTCTTATGTTATGATGTGCTTGTTATTCTTTCAGTTAAGATCCTAGATAATATTGATTAAAAGTAGAAAAACTAACATGGTTTCAGAGCTAACCTGAAAAGAAGACATTGTGCAGCAGCAAGAAGCTAGGGCTTTTAAGTTTGAGGTCTTCTCTCCACAGATCATCCGAAAAAGAGGGCTACGCTAACTCGCCCTAGAAGGGCACATTTTTCTGTCGAAGCATAATCAAATTCCAAGAATTTTCATTTTTGGCCCTGTCACTAATGCCGGGAGAAATAGGGCTTCCTGTTCTGGGCACTTTCCTCCACGGATCAACTTGAAAAGAGGGTCAATTCAATTCGCCCTAGGAGGGCGCATCTTCATGTGAAAGCAGAATTCAAAATCGAAAATTTTCATTTATGGACCTGTCACCACTACCAGAGGAAAACTAGGGCATCAACTATTTTGGGATTTTGTTCACAGATTTGTGAAAAGGAGTACATTGGACAACTCGCCTTGAGGAGGCGCAACTTCCTGTCTAAACAGAAGTTCCAAATTCCAAGTTTGGAAAATTAAGGTTTCTCTGACAAACTCTAGGCCAACCAGCTCCAGAACCAGTTTGGGCATCTCAAAAGTGGTAAGACCTAAAAGCTTTGTTATTTCCATTTGAAGTACTCATTCAATATGTCTCACCGAGTCACCACACCAAGCTTGAGGATAAGCTTGAAGGAGCTGATAACTTCCGAGCATGGAAGTATAGGATTGCTCTTGTCCTTGAAGAAAATGAATTGGACAAGTATGTAAATGAAGAGGTTCCAACACCAAAGGGAGATGAGGCTAAGGCTATCCACAAGAAGAACTTGGGTAAAGCCAAGAGAATTATTGTTGACTCCATTAAGGATCATCTCATCCCACATGTGTCATCCTTGAAGACACCCAAGGAGATGTTCGATGCTTTGACGAAGCTATTTGAAGGAAAGAACATCAGTCGGAAGATGACCATGATAAGAATGTGAAGATTCAAAATGCTGAGACCATGCAATCCTACTTCACAAGGGTCTCACAGATCAAGGAGCAACTTGAAGCAGTTGGAGAAAAGGTAGAAGAAGGAGAGATCGTTATGACCACCTTGAATGGTCTCCCAAGATAATGGGACTCATTCATTCAAGGGATATGTGCCAAAAAGAAGTTGATCACATTCAGTAGACTATGGGAAGAATGTACACAAGAAGAAACTCGACTTGTAGCACGAGAAGAGAAGATGGGAGCAAATGCTGATCAAGCTCTCACAGCACACGCCAGAAGAAATCATAACAAAAGGGAGCACCATCATCATAGTAAGAGGGAGAAACACCATCAAAATCAGAGGGAGAACTATAGAAGACCCAAAAAAGATCTATCCAACATTAGATAAGCATGTGATGAGAAGGGACACTACTCCAGAGATTGTCAAAGAAACAAAGGCTCCAACAAGAAGACAAACCAGAAGAGACATCATGCTCACACCACAGAAGACGATGAACCTGCAAGGAAAAGAACCAGAGAAGAAAGAGAAGATTCTTCAAGTGATGAAGAATATGTATTGTAATGAAGGTAACCAGTTACAAGGGTTCATTCAGAAGGTTCCACCTCATAAGGTGAAAGCTAGAGATGACATTCAGTAGGAGAAGCTACTTCAGAGTTGGATTCCGAAAAACAAATCGATGCTCTATGGAAGCCTCTCATCCATTTCAGCATTGGTTAGGATATAGAAGAAAGGGCAAGTGTAGAATACTTGCTCAACATTTCCGATCATAAGCAAGAAAGGCACAGGACCTCAGAATCAGACGATGAAGTAGAGCACACTATCAGAGACTCCACTAGTTCCTGCAAGGAAGCAAAGATCAAGAGGGAGTCCACCCAACAAACAAACAAAGATAAGTATTTGAATTGTTATTTATTGTATATCTAATTACTTAAATGATATTGTTCAGTGGTGTACATACTTATGTTCCTAGATTTAGGTTGTGTATTATGCATATCAGGATATTTGCATTAATGAACAGTACACTACTAATATGCATGTGATGGGTAAGTGGCCTATGGTACTGTACAACATTCCATTGCTACTTATCTAGAATGAAACCTCTTTGTTGACATGTTGGGAGTAGTGCACACTCTTAACAATGTTCTGGTAGAGATGGAAGGCATCTAGAAAGTTACCATATGAATACAGGATATGGATGAATGTTGTGTTGAAACCTTGCCTAAGATAATTGCATAATTGTGTGACCTATGTCCCCATGCATAAGAATTTGTTTTGAAAATTATAAAATGTTTCTAACCACACAACTGTAGATTTTCTGTGTTTACTGCTTGCTGGTTTATGTTAATATTTCAATGTTTTTCACTAGCAGTCGGTTATGCATTGGCTGAAAGTTACTTATGAAAATTTATATAACATTTAAACACGTTGTAAAAACATACTAATAGGCTGAAAATAAATATTTAAACATGCACACCATCAAAGATAGAGACTCAAAAAATTTCGGCAACTATGCCCTGGAAAAACCCCCACGGGGAAAACCAGTAAGAGAGAGAGAGAGATTATTTCTTCAGTAAATCAAAGTACATAAATTTTACAGCAAAGTTTTACTTATCTCCACCATGAAATTTAACCCAGCAAAATATCTCGAAATCTGTGCCAAACTGCAACCTCGATTTCTATGCATATGAGTGCCTAGATTTATGTGCAGAAAGTATAGGGTTTGTACAATACAGTTCTCCTCGAAATCTGTGCAGAAAATCTCGATTTCTGTGCTTTCAAACTGCCTCGAAAACTACGCTGCCAACCTCGGTTTCTGTGCCCAAACTGTCACCTAGAAAACTGTGCACCAGTCTTCGGGATTTGTGCCCAGAAAATTCTCGAGATGCATACAGCTGTCTAGGAAACTGTGCCCAGAAAGTACCTCGGGATTTGTGCTGTTGTTTCACCTTGAAAACCGTGCCAACAAGCTACTGAGATAAATGCTTTGATTTCTGTGTTGTACGAACAACATTAAATGCTGAAGTACAGTGTCTCGATTTCTGTGCAAGCTCCCAGTGCCTCAGGATGTGTGTCCACTGAAGAAAATACCCTGCTGTTATGAATCCATACGGTGCAATAAATGCTCAACAAACTTCCTTGGAATTCGTGCCAGCTGAAACCTGCATTAATGGCTCCTTGGAATTCGTGCCCTAGTCTCTTGCTCTCTCTCTCTCTCTAGCTCTTTCTTTTCTCAAGAATAATGCAAAATGCCTCCCTCATGCCTTTTTGATCAAACCCTAGGGTGAATCTAAACCAACGGTGAAGAACGATCTAATCCGATGGTTGTGATTCAATGAGAGTGAAAATCCCTTTTATTTAATTCACATAAATAAAATTCACTCACCCACTTAAATTTATCAAAAAAGTGACTTTAACTTTATAAAGTCTCATTAAGTGAAATTAATGTGAGGATCACCTTTTCCCCCTTCTAAGTGACATTAGGCAAATGTCACTTGGGGAACACATTCCTAGGTACAAAAACTAACAACAACTAAATTAACTTGTAGGAAAGATCGTGCACCATCACCTACAAGAGAATAAAGACGAGACTTGTTCCGTAGAACAAGTGACGACAATTTAAAAGGCAATTCAAGAAAATCATGAAGACCGCGACATGGCAGAACCACAAGAACATGTAGATCCACCTCGTGAGAAGGACTCCCACAACAGGAAACCAACATGGGTACAAGAAGCAATACAAGATGCGAAGAAGTATGGCATTCCAAAAGGGATGCATAGAGAAAGCAAGAGACCTAGGCCATACTCCAACTATGTAGCCCTGTTGTGCGACATCATTGACACACACACACATACATACATACATACATGTGTGTTTGTGTTTGCGTTTGTGTTTGTGTAGATAGATACACGCACACATACATACATACATACATACATACATGTGTGTTTGTGTAGATAGATATATCTATTTATCTACACACACATATTTCTACATACATGTGTGTGTGTATAGAGATATCTATGTATCTACACACACGCGCGCACATATATATATTTCTACATACATATGTGTGTGCACACGTGTATGTACATGGATATAGATGTGTATGGGTGTGTGTTTGTTTATGTGTATGTGTGTGTGTGGATATGTTGTCAACGAGGAGGCCATCTAGTTGGGTACCTCAAGGTTACCAACTAATATTGTGGTTTTAGTTGAGCGACCCTCCATCGCCCTCTTCCCAAAATATTCAAATGGAAGATTGCTCAATTGTTAGCCACTATATATAAAGGATCACTTAAATGCTAGCCACTATATATATATATATATATATATATATATATAGGATGGAGGGCAACACAACTACCAACATTGTGTTAGAAAGGTTAATAAAAACTGTATGTGTGAGGCGAAACATAGGTATCCAAGGATTGATGAAATCACTAGCACAAAGGTATGTTTATTTCATAGGTATAGATGGGGCACACATTCTCATAGACCTTGCCATGTCATCACTTTGGGATTCAAGCCCTAGTTATCATATACAAAGATATATAGATATATACCTTGAGGTATATTGTATTGCACATGTATATACAATTAAGCATAGAGCCCTCTATTGCAATTCATCTTAATCACCATGTAGTCCATTTCTTGAGTTCTTCACATGCAGCCCAAACCCTACATCATGATCCTCCTTTGACCACCCATTTCTAACGACAATGAGTGTTGTTTTGAATGGAGAAACTATTACTTATGCTTATACTGAGAGGGGGGGTGAATTAGTATAAGATATTTTTTCTTTCAGTAAGCATTCATCAATTATTCATTAACTTCAAAACAGTAAATACACATAAACTCGAATCAAAATACAAAGAAGTTAACATGGAAACCCTTTCGAGAGAAAACCACAAAATCTTATCTTTATAAATTCATGTAGGCACCAACCTACTGTTACAGAGTTTGCAGGCACCAACCTACTAGAGACAACAATCCCCTCAACTGAGCACCAACTAAGCAAGATTTGTAGGCACCAACCTACTGGAGACATCAATCTCCTCAACTGAACACCAACTCAACAAGGCCTGTAGGCACCAACCTACTAAAGACACCAATCTCCTCAACTAAGCACCAACTCAATAAGATCTTGTGTAGGCACCAACCAACTGGAGAAAGAGGTACAATAATGTTGATATAATCACCTCAGAGATTGTGCCATAATCGGTCATTAACACTATCATAAGATCTCCTCAATATCTGTACCATACTCAACCCTATATCAACCCTCAAAACTGTCATAAGAACACCTCGAAATCTGTGCCATACTCAACTCTATATCATCCCTCAAAACTGTCATAAGATCACCTTGAAATCTGTGTCATACTCAGCCCTATATCAACCCTTTATACTGTCACATAATCACCTTCAAATCTGCCCCAAAATCAACCTTACATAAGCCCTCTATGTTGTCACATAATAACCTTCAAATCTGCTCCAAAATCAGCCCTTAAAACATCTCCAAAACTGTCACAAGATCACCTTGAAGTCTGCTCCAAGATCAGCCCTTAATAAATCATAAGATCACCTTGAAATCTGCTCCATAATCAGCCCTTAAAACATCTCCAAACTTGCCTCCCTCTAAAAAAGTGTGCATGGCCTTATTTCAGATCCAGTCTTGCTTGATTCTCCTTGAAAAATGCACCCCCTTTATGTATATTTATACTGTTTTAAGTCACTTGTCTAGACCAACCTATAAAACTAGCAGGGCCGACATAACACTATTTAACGTTCTTTCTCTTCATTTGGCATCTTGACTTCATCTGTTTATCTTCATTTAGCACCTTAGCTTCTTATTGGATATCAATATCATTTGCAATCTTCCTCTGTCTTTGACATTAATGACAATAATATTTCCAACGGAAACATGTCGATGGGCTTTGATCAACTTATGTGTCCACAAGTCATGAGCTCATTTTAATATAATACATCTAGGTGCAACCAAACACTCCACCATTAACACGAGGTGACCCATGACACCAAGAAAAGCCCCCATGAGAATTAAACCTTGCCCAATGGTGAAAAACTCCTAGCTTCTGACCATTGGATCCAAATCTTTTCAGATATATATACATGGGTGTGGGTGTAGATAAACATATCTATTTATCTACACACACACACTATATATACATATACATACAAATTTAGCAAAGTACCAATGCTATTGTTAGAAATTGAACCCATGGAATTGTATGTAGAGTTGTAGGAATGGATGAGCACCGCGGGGAATCAAACTCAAGATCAACGACCTCTAGACATGTGTCCTTAACCAAAATGGCTGAGTTGACCATTCAAGAAGGTACCTATGTCATTGGTAGAAATTCAACCCATGGAGCCATATGTGAAGTTGTAGAGATGCATGGTCGCCCTAGGGGGATTGAACTCAAGACCAACTACCCATGGATATGGGTTCTTAGCCAAAATGCCAAACTAATGCATTTGGCTAGGTACCTATGTCATTGGTAGAAATTCAATCGATGGAGATGTATGTAGAGTTGTAGTGATGTACATGCATGACGAGTGGTAGAAATTCGACCCATGGAGCTGTATGTGGAGTTGTAGCAATGCATAGACCTTGTGGAGAGGATGGAACTCAAGAACAACCATGGACATGGGTCCTTAACCAAAATGCTAGACCAAGGCATTTGGACAGGCACCCACATCATTGGTAGAAACTCAACCCATGGAACTATAGTGATGCAAGGCACTACTAGGTGGATTGAACTCAAGACCAACTACTTGTAGATGGGTTTTTAATCAACATACCAAACCGCAGCATTTTGTAAGGTACCCACGTCATTGGTAGAAATTCAACCCATGGAATTGTATGTGGAGTTGCAGTGATGCTTGGGCACCGCTGGAGGAATTCAACTCAAGACCAACTACCTGTGTATATGAGTTTGTAAATAAACCTAGTCTATGTTCAACAATATTATGTAACTATATTTGCAAAGGTCATTAACTTGCCAATGGGGCATTGATTCACTGCTAAGAGCAAAGTAGTGTTAGACTGCCCACTAAATTTCATTATCGTTGTCGCATGTCCCACTCGTATGACATGAGTTGCAAAGGGATGAAGTTGGTTGCAAGTTGGAGTCAATTTTAACTAAACAAATTGTCACAGTCCAAATTCCTCATGTATGAATTAAGAGAAGATATTTGATATAATATAACATATAAAAAGTTAAAATTAGCTATATTCTCTTATAAATGTGTAAAGCGTTGAAATAAAAAAGCATTATGATATCAGTCGTTTCTTTTTGGTATTTGGACTCATTGTGTACCATTTAATATGAGGCATTTTGGTCTAAGTGGGGAATTGGAGGAGATTGCCACAAGGAAGGAAGAGAGGATTGGATTACCATGCACATGAAGGGCTTTTACCATGTTGAGAACATGAGGGGTTTCCATGTACATGAAGTTCAGGTAAGCATTGAAATAATAAAGCAATATGGATTTACTATTATGTTATGACTTTCTGATGAATTAAGTCCTTGATATTATCTTGCTACCAACATACATTTTTCTGCTGAAAATCACTTTAAATCAATAATGTGCATTTCTTTTTATTTTTGTATATATAATTATTACATGAAGCAAATAAGAAATTTTGAACACGGGAACTTTTTCTTACATTTGGCATCCATGTCTTAGATTTCTTAATCTTCGTGAAGAGTACAAAGAAACTTAGCAACTAGGCAAGTGTCTACCTCAAAACTCCATGCACAAGACTGCTACCTTCCCTCTAGACATTCTGCCTGCTCACGTAATCCTTAAATTTGAGACTCCGTCATCCGAGAAGCTGGGACGCCTAGAGTGGCAACAATGCCGAGAATCCAACATACAAATAATTTCTACTGGAAAGATTGAGATTTAACTGTTGTTGGCCGAGGAATGAGAGTTAAAGATGGTTTTAAAGTTAATATGTCGGACCATCTTGTACCTGTTCCGGCGATAGTGATCAAACCTGAAATCAATAGACAGGTGAGGAGGCCTATCAAAACAGCCTTGTTCGTTTTTGTTTTTCTTTTACCAGGTTACAACGCCTGCCAAGGAAAAAAAGAAGAAAATTTCGAGAATTTGGTCTAACGCGTTGGTGCTTCGAATCTCTTCCGCTGCCGATCTCGCCAACAAATCGCTTGAGATGCCCCCGATTATACGACTTAAGCTCCCAGCAAGGGGTTTTGATCACTAGCAGGGGTTTCAGCTTCACTAGCAGCTGCTGTAACTTCGAGCGTATTGTTACTACGGAGTTAGACCTACCCCTTGCCTATCCAAACGGTGAGGCTCGGGGGATTTTAAAAAGTCTCTTCATCTACTGCGAATTTTCTGAAGCTTGTGGATTAATTTGTAATTATAAGTGTATTGATTTGCATTAATACACATTGACATGGTTCCCTTGTCGTCCTCAATTGTCAGATGCATTGGTCTTAAATTTGCCAAATACTCTAGTTTGACATTTTGGTTAAGAAACGTATCTTCAGGAAGTTGGTCCTGAGTTCTTGAAGTCACTATGAGTTAAATTGTATGAATTCCGTATGCTTTGTTTTATGCTGGTTAAATTTAGAATCCAAAGCTCAAAGAATAGGTAAATTATGCAAAATTTATCTTAATTTAGCCAACAATGGGAAATGGCCCTAAAGTTAATGACAGATTTTCACGGCATGGTGGGTTGAAACAGAAGTCAATAGATGTTATCATTTACTCATAAAATGCATAAAGAGCGTTAAGATCATCGAAATTGTGAAATGTAAAGAGGATCAATGAGATACGAGACTTACTAGCAACGATGAGCCGCTCAGATGTGCACTTGATATTCTGAAACTGAGCAAGGAAATGCGCCATTGTTGTGCATCGCCTGCCTGGAAAATTCTTTGAATCTCTTTCACTACCGATCTCGCCAACAAATCACCTGAGATGCCCCCGGTTTTACGACTTAAGTTCCCAGCCAGAGGTTTTGATGACCTGAGCAGGGGTTTCCTCGATACTTGCTTGCTTATATGGTATGACAGCTTGGCTACTCAAATTGTTATCCGACCCTTGCCTGCTCCTTTATCATTCGGGTTTATGCAGTGAAGGAATTGAATGCTCAACCCCTGACCTTGGCGCTTTGATGACGGAGGGTAGAATGCCCATTTCATAGGCATTTTTCAAACCCTTTTGATGTCAAGCTTTTGCACTATATATAGTGTATTATGGCTTCAATACCAGTGGCTCGTTGTTACTTCGGACTCTAGATCTACCCCTTGCATCTCCAAACGCCGAGGAAAAAGCGTACCAATATGTTGCTTTATATGCTCGTTATTGAAAATCCAAAGTTGAAGCAATAAGTAAATTCTGCAAAATTTATCTTAATTTTGCGAGCAATGGGAAATGGCCCTTGAGTTAACGACAAATTTTCATAGCATGTTGGGTTAAAGCAAGTCAATAATGGTTGATCAATTGCTTATAAAAATGCATAAAAAGCCTTGAGATCATCAAAATTGAGAAATGTAAAGAGGATCCATGAGGAGGTAAGAGACTTATTTAGGCAAATGATGAGATGCTAAGTGTGTTTTTGATGTTTTGAGATTGAGTGACGAAATTTGTTATTATTGTGCATCATTTACCTATAAATTTTTTGAATCTTTTATGTTGTCAATCTTGCCAAGAAATCACCTCAAGTGTCCGTAGTTTTACGACTTAAAGTACCATACAGGGGTTTTGATGACTTGAACTCCGCAAGGGTTTCAGCTTCACTACTAATTGTTGTAACTTCGAGCGCATTGTTAGTGACAATTTGTTACTTGAGAGTTAGACATGACTCTTGCCTATTCAAATGTCAAGGCTTGAGGGCTTTTAGAAAGCTTCTTCATCTACGGTGAATTTTGTGAGGCTTATGGGTTAATTTGTAATGACAAGTGTATTGATTTTTATTAATAGAAATATGAACTTTTTACACATAGGGATCGCTCCTTTGTCCTCAATTGTGAGATCCATTGGGCTTAAATTTGTCTTTAGACTAGCCTTTAGTTATTAATCTGGCCTAAGGGTGGTAGGCGTGGGGGGGATCATTTTCAATCCCGGACAAACTCAAGTGAGCAACTTCACCTGGGTCCTAGGAATAACGACAAATAATTAAGCAGAAGCCTACTTCCTCCTCTAAGGTGTCCAAATGGCAATCAATGCCAAAATAGAGACCTTGTCAATTTTTAGAGATTCAATGATCATAATACAACACCTCGAGAAAAAATCTACCCCGAGTAATGAAGCTCTCACAAGCATCCTTGCAAGAATTAAGAGATAAATTCAAGTTTTTCGAGATGTGCAATTCTACCTTGTTCTCAAATTCTTGAACCAAAAAGCAAATTGTCTTGCAAACAAGTCCTCTAGTCTTGAAGAAGGATGTCTATTAGAAGATGGGGTAATGGAATTTCACCCCATTCCCTAAACTTTCAACCCACTCGCCATGATCATGGTTGAAAGGACTCGTAGCTCTGCATGAACTCATTACATCAAGCAACGAGACAAAGCATTCAAGCATGTCCAAGGTTCCCACACTTCATCACATTTGAAACATCGAGCTTATGAAGATATGTGGTCGAAGAGGAGGTTCGTATATGGGATTTCCAGCTCTAACATCCAAGTTTGGTTTCTGTTAGCTCTCAAGGTTTGTTCTTCATCCTTTTCGTGCTGGCCTTTAGTGACCTGGCATTCAAATTTGACTCAGTTTGGGGCGATTGAGGCCTATTCTAGCCTCAGCTCAGCTTTAGATTGGGGAGACCACTAAGAGTGATACAAGGTATGTTGGCATTTCACCATAGCTATATTGAAAGTCGTTTAGGATTCTCAATTGAAAAACATAATCATGGTCATTTTATGTGGCTTGACATTGATTGTATTTGGGTAAAGAATTGTGGAACTCTTGAAATTTTGAGCAATAGCATCCATAATTGCTTTTGTGAATCTGTGAAATTGGAAGTTCATAGTAATCCCACATGAGGTAATTTTTTGTTTGGGTCTCTCGAGATATAGGAATGGTCTAAACAATTGGTCTTTCCCCATGCATTTGGAAGGAGATTCTCACCAGTCCGTACATGTTGTGAGTCCATTAGTAATAGAACATCAAGGAAGCTTAAACACCACCCTTAAAATTGTTAGTCGTGTTCCATATTGAAGTTGCACTCGGCATAATTTGAAATATCTAGTGGTCAATATGGATATCCATGCACAGAATTGTCAAAGGGACATTCAGGAGATTAAAATATTCCTTCAGAGGTAAAAGGATTTAATTGATGGTAACAGAACTTCAATTTTTAGTCACTACAAAGACATAAGAACTTGAGCATCAACAAACTTCCCAACATGCCATAACGATGGATATTCTGGTAAAGCAAAAAAGACAATTTCAAGATTTGGAAGAAGAGTGTGCTAAGCTCAAGGCAATGGTCCTCTCACTCAACAAGGATTCCTCTTCTTCGATAGCTAATCTGAATACCTATGTTGGCTCTATTCCCATCAAATGCAAAGAAGAATAAATTATTCATCAACTTAAAGATGACATAGAGCTCAACAAGCAAGACTCATTGCCCTCGAACCAAGCCCAAGACAATTCCATGAGCAAGTGTGCTCATTTTTAAATCAATCGTAATCATGTTTTGTAAGTATGTTTTGTTTCCCAGCACCTTCTACATGGTTTACTTGACTAGTTGTAACAAAACAAGATATAGAAAAATAAGAGGCATACTATATTGGCCTCAACATGCTGCAAGTTTTGAGCATAACCTCATGATCCTTCATGTTTATGTATTGTAACTAAAGCATTGTTCAGCTTCACTATAACATCTTTTAATATAATTCTTTTAATTATTATTTTTATAGTAAAAAATATTGACCTTACCTCGGCATTTGGAAAGACAAGAATAGGCCTAACTTCAAAGTTACAATACACTCGAAGTTACAACAGTTTTTAGTGAAGTTGAAACCCCTATGGAGCTCATGTCATGAAAACCCATGGCAAGGAGATTAAATTCAAAAAATTGGAATCATCTCAGGATATTTGTTGGTGAGAATGGCAATGGAAAAGATTTAAAGAATCTCCCAGGTAGGTGATGCACAATAATGGAAAATCAAAATTGTGAAATGTAGAGAGAATCCATGGGATACGAGACTTATTAGCAATGATGAGAATCCATGAGGTACATACTTATTGGCAATGATGAGCCACTTAGATGTGATCCTGATATTTTGAAACTATGTGAAGAAATCCACCATTGTTGTTCATCAACTCGCTGGAAAATTTATGTGTGAGTCGAAACATACATATGTGAGGATTAATGTGTTAATTCTGTATCTTTAATTCAAAGCTGCAATAATACTTGAAATCAAATAACAATCATACACACAAGAAATCACATTTGACACATGAATTTACCCTAGGGAAACCCTTTGTGACTTCAGGGATAAAACCCCAACAAAACCTTCCTTAGTATATTGATAGATAGTAGATAATGTCATTTACATCAAGCACCCCAGGTGCAATTATAGAGCAAGAGAAAGATAGATATAGAAGAGAGACTCAGGAGAATAATTCTCCAATCAACCAACTCGCTAATAATAGTCACGTGCATAAAAGTATTTCATAGAAATTCGCTCCAACCTTGGAGACATCAATCTTGCATGGAAAAGTGCGCCCCACTTCTCATACAATGCATTAACTCACTGAATTGTTTTTAGGATGAACTAACCCCTTAACTGAAAGCTTTCCCACTTAGTTAGGTGGCTAACTAAAGTGTCATCATGCAAGTGTCGCAACTCAAGTGTTGTCTTTTAGTTTAACACAAGTGCCATCTTTTGGTTTAACATAAGTGTCGTCTTTTAGTTTAACATAAGTGTCATCATGCAATGACACTTAGTTAGCTAGATCTTCTTTGTTATCACTTAATTAACTCTCTTAATTGAAATATTTCTTGTTAACATCACTGTAGTGATCAATTCGAGTTCTCCTTTGATTAACTAGAGTCTTTTTTGTTAATATCACTAAAGTTTAGCAATTTGAATTCTCTCTTAATTAATTCTTTATGTGCAATTCAAATTATCTCATGTCTCAACACATCTTATATTTATCTCTTGTCTTATCTACATGGTCCACATGTGCCAGCTTAATTATCATATCAAATATACTAAGGATATTTTTCCCAATGATGTGATCATATTGTTCTACTATCATTCCAAGTGGTTATATGCTAAAGTAATTACCTCTAAAGGTGGTCAGTCTCTAGCGGAGGCTTAATAGGTCAACCATGGCTAGTAGTACATCACACACCATACATGCTTCGACATGCAAAGCACCACCTCAACACATGAGGATATGTTTTGACATATAAGACCTTAGCCTTGACTAGCAAGATTGTAGAACATCATCACTTTGACATACAAAGCACTTGCCTCAGCACATGAAGCTTAACCATTTGAGAAGAACAAAATTCATTTATAAGGAAATATCCATTGTAAATAAGACAAAGAACATAAATTCATATAGGAAAATATATATTAAATATAAAATGATGAGTTTATTACAATGCAAAGAGAGGGCTCGTATAAATATAATCCTAAGGGCACCTTTGATGATTGTTCACAAGGGTTATGTCCCTTGGTTAATTATTGTTAATTATTATTATTATTTAATATTTATATATTTTAGGTTTGTTACATTGCCTCCCTCTTAAGAATGCTTTGTCCTCAAAGCATAATTTGGAAAAGACTTCTCTTAAACTCTTATTCTCTTTCGTAATGTCTTCTCAGATCTTTTGTGCTTGTAACTACGACACTTGATGAAACAAGACGATATAACTTTTGAATTCATGAACTTATGTTTTGCGTCTTTTGGAAAGTGATCCAACCCAAATCTACCTTCATTGGAGTTATTTGGTGATCAACTATTCGGATAGAACTTTTCATTTTAGGCTTCCATGCAAGTTGTTGATTTTGTATGTATTATTTCTCAATGTTGTAGTCGGGTTGTCTATAAATAGAGTATTGTTTATTTTTCTCTTGACGTTGTTGTTGGTCGTAACGACTCTTATGATTTGGATGACGATGAGGCATCTTAATTTTTTGTGATTGTTCTTTGGAATCATCTTCTTCTGATGTTAGTGATTTGTCAATATAAGCATTCTTCTAAATTTGAGCGCTAATTGACTCTATATTGGTTCCCTCTTTTGGTGTTTGACTTTGAGCGTCTGATGACTTCTCTATTGGGCGAGTCATCATTTTGTCGATTAATGATCCTTTACTATCTAACTCTTCGTGTAAAGATTTCTTATCATGCTTTAGCTTTCTAACTTGTATAAGTAAGTCTTGATTATGTCTTTTTAAGCATAAAAGTTCTTTCTTTGACTTGTCGACTTCATTTTGATTGTCTTGATTTTTGGTGCTCTCTTTCTCTTTCTTTTAAACTTTTTATTTGCTCTAGCAATTCCCGACTAGTGTTTTTTAAGGAAGAGCTTTCTTCGTCCTTACCCGATAATTCTTTTCAGAGATCTCGATTTTCCTCTTCTAAATTTTGATTGTGTTGTGCTTTATCCTTCGCCTTCTTGATTTGAAGAAGTAATCTATGATTATGATCTCTTAGACGAGAAATCTCTTTGTCTTTTTCTAGTAAACTTTTGTGAGCGTTCTTCTTGAAACCTTCATTTTCCCTTAGTAATTTTTGATTGCGATAATTCTCATTTTTTAATTCCCAAATTTGAATGAGCAACTTCTTATTCTTCTTTTCTAGATAAGAATTTTATTTCTTTACCATCTTACATAATATAGATTCACATTGGATAGATTCCATTTTTAAACAACTATGTTTTTTTTTTTTTTCTTCTTATAATTCACATGCCCAAAATGTATGACGGGTTTACAAAATTGATATTAAATAGGGCTTAGAATATTCTTTAAACTTCACTAAAAAGGGATTCCTTATAACTCCTTTATTCTTTTATTTACCTTTTAATAAACCTTTAAGTATTATTTCATAATACTTCTTGGACTTTTTTTTAATTTTCTTTTTCAATTTGTATGAATGTAATTCGTGTCTCTCGAGAAAACTTCAAAGATAATTCCTCGTTTATGTGGAAGTAATTTGTACTTTTGGACACCTTAAATAATATTTGTAATGCATCGTCACATTTAATTAATCTACTTTTCCTTTTTTCGGTTGGTTAAGATAAATGGTTGTTTGAGCAAGGGCGTGACGTATGGTGTTACTATTCCACGAGCTGCAATTCGACCCTACATCAACCCCCTTCGCTAATAGTTCTGACTGCTAAAGAGTTGGCAGTTATACTAGTGAAGTATGCCAATGCTTCCGATAACAAGGTATAGCACTATTTCCAACAGTAGCTACCTAGGCGTTTTATCTGCAAATTTCCTCCCCGTATTGTCACGTTGCCCAACAGGTCTTTTTTTAATTAATTTTTTCATTCAAATTTTGAAGCGAACTATTATTAAAATTTTGAAGCGAACTGTTATTCATAAAAATTCTGAGTTTATTTTTCTGAATGGCTAAAAGCCTAGATATAGTTAACTAACTTAATGAGAGAAATCTGAATAATGGTTGGCCAAAAGCCAAATCAACAAGTTTGAAAAATGATGGCCAAAGGCTGGATCACATAACAAAAAACAATGCTATGATACTAAATGAGAAGGAAATATCCACTGTAAATAAGACATAGGAAAAAAATCTATATAGGAAAATATATATTAAATGTAAAATGATGAGTTTATTATAATGCAAAGAGAGGGCCCATATAAATACAATCTTAAGGGTACCTTTGATGATTATTCACAAGGGTTATGTCCCTTGGTTAATTATTGTTAATTATTATTATTAATATTATTATTTATTATTTATATATTTTAGGTTTGTTACATCATATTTGAGTCCAACTCAAGATTCTTCTCCAAGTTTCCTGAGTCAAACTCAGGCTCCTATAAGACACTAATTCGATACACGTGGCTCAATCTTGACACACAAGATTGACCTAGAGAATGACTCATGATGTTGTAACTTTAACACTCCCTCTCATTAAGGGAGGCATTCTCTGGCATGTCAAGCTTGTATCGGAAGTACCTATACTTCACCACGAACATAGGTTAGTCATCCTATCTGCAATCTGCTCACCAGTAGCAATGTACTGAAGTCTTATGGTACCTCTTTGGACCATGTCTCTGATGCAGTGATACTTTATCTCAATGTGTTTCGATTTGTCATGAAACACAGGGTTTTCTGAGAGCTTAATGCAGCTTTGATTGTCAGAGTGAATGATGGTAGTCTCAAGCTTTTCACCGAACAACCCAACAAGTAGCTTCCTAACCCACACAGCTTCTCGGCAGGCAGTACTAGCTGCAATATACTCTGCTTATGTAGTACTATGGGCTACAAAGCCCTGCTTCTTGCTGGACCAAGAGATCATAGTTGATTCGAGGCTAAAAAAAAAATCTGGATGTACTCTTTCAGTCTTCAATACTACCAACCCAATCGAAGTCAACATATCCAAGTAGCATCACTCCTCCACTGGAAGCATATCTAAGTCCATAAGTAATAGTACCTTGGAGGTATCTAAGCACATGCTTGGTAGCAACCCAATGTCTATGTCTTGGCTCATACATGAACTGATTCAATATACCCATTGCATAACATATGTCTAGTCTATTATGTATCAAATACATCAAGGAACCAATGAGTTGTCTATACATGGTAGGATCCACTAGATCTGATCCGGGATCTGACGCATGTAGCTTCTTTAGATTAGACATCACAGGAGTAGACATGGGCTTACAGTACATCATACCAAATCTATGTAACACATCAATTCTGTACTTTCCTTGTGAAAGAAAGATTTCATCTTTCCTTTGCCAATCTTCTAGACCAAGAAAATAGTGCATAAGACCTAAGTCTCTCATTTCAAACTCAAAAGTGAGCTCCCTCTTACACCGAGCTATCTAATTCTCCTCTCTAGTAAGGAACAAGTCATCAACATAGAGAACCAAAATAAATGGATGGTTCTTCACAACCTTGAAGTATAGGTTGGGGTAAACTTAACTTTTGGAGAAGCCCAAGCTCAGAAGATAGTTATCAATCCTCAAATAACAAGCGTGTTGGTTGTCTAGACTGAGTTAGAGGTTTCCAATGTAGACCCAGGTACTTTGCGGTTCAAGGAACCAACAAAACCCCAATTCACCGGCCGTTTCGGCAACAGGCTGCGCGTAGCCTGAGGTCTCACCCGAGGCGAAGTTGAGGGGGTAGTTGCAGAATCAAGTTTCCACAACCGGGTGATGCGATGGGGGGAAAGCTAATAAGAAGCGCAGTGCCTTGCGGGCTGCGCGGATAGATAACTGCGCGAACCTTATGTTCCGCGTCGGATACTTCAGCGCGCAACTGCGCTCGCACCTCCAATGACTGTGCGATACAGGGTACCTTTTCGTTACAATAGTAAGCTATCAAGAGCTTACCTCGCAGCAACCTTCACTGACTCGGCGCATCCGTAAGACTGCGCGTCCTTGCCAGGATGTTCAATTCTAACCATTCTACTTAACGTCCTTTATCCCTTTACTCCTTTCAAGTTCTTATCAGTAAATTGTGGATGGTTTAATATCATACGTTACTGCGCGCTCCAATGCTGCGCTTAAACTCAGTGTTCACTACTTGACCAATAGATAGATTCATACATTCCAATCGACAAATTCATACATGTTGAATACTTAATATTCCTCTGCGCATGCATTACTTAACATATTATTCCCATTCTCTGCGGCGAATACATATAAAAGCAATCACATAACAAAAGTTTCCAGCATTAAATATACATACCAAGCAATTAAACAATCATAAAAACACATTGGTCACACAACACAGAATTTAACGTGGTTCACCCCCCGGATGGAGGCTACGTCCACAAGAACAGTTGTTAATATTACTCTTAATGGGAAGGGTACAACCATTCTTAGTCTGCGCACTCAGCTGCAGACTCTCTTCTCTCTCTCAGATAGATCTCTGCGCACTCAGCTGCAGAGCGTTTACAATGGTTGTCTAAGCTTAGGATTCTACAATGATCAATGCTTCACCAAAATGAAGAGATGAACAACAACAACAACCAACCCTTTCCCATACAAAATCATGCATATTTATAGATCATGCCCGTAGGTCATGTCTTTACAATCATTAGGCCGAAACCCTAAGGTTTTCAAAACTGGCGTGGCTAACTACCACCCTAGCTGTCGCCGTCGACAGCCAGCTCCACCTGCTCCAGATGTGCCACTTGTGGCTCACATGCTCTTCTGACAGCCGCAGTCCTCAAAACGGTTATACTGCATCAGGGCCTATCCCTTTCCACTCCTTCGCCTGCCTGTCACTATCGGCGTCGTGGCCTAACTTCTCAACTGCTTACCGCCACACATTCGAACAGGTCGCTTTCATCTGCCGTCCACCTGTTCCTTACCCAAAATAGGTCATGTACCTGTCTGACCTTTTCCCATGTTCTGAACTAAAGATAGCTCATGCACTACCATGCGCATCATCCTACTGCGTGACCGTGCCTCAGTCATCGCCATTGCGCAACACGCACAACACCTAAAAAATTGTCTGTCGCCTGCCGCTGCGCGTAATGTGCTTTCACCAAAACTGCTTTCTCTTCCTACCGCAACGCGCTACACGCAATTATCAAAATTGTCTTTTCTTCCTGCTGCAGTGCGCTTCGCGCATTTTTCCATACTTGTATATTTTTCCAACCCACTTGGGCCCAACCCAACAGGCCCCTAACACTCACCTGTGGCTCGTCCCGAGCCACTTCCACTTGCGGCTTCTGGAGCCACTTCTTCCTTCGTTCCAAGATTTACTGTGAAGCTTTGCAAAGTTCCTTCTAACTCCGCAACTATGTTCTTGGCTTTCTGTTCGAATTTAGCGGAACCTCCGGATAGGTTGCGATGAGCATCGCAGCGATATCCCTCTAAAGATCAATATCATGGTCATGTATCTCTTGGAACGGACTGACGGGGCGCGGCCCGCTGTCATGTACTTTCTGCCAACGATCGTCATTCCCGCGGAACCTTGATTATCTCGCTCTTGTGCGCCTTTCTGAGTGGTCTATCGATTTTCTTACTGGCACACAAGTTCATCTATGTCACCGCGCCGGGAAACAGGCCGGTTGTTCCGGCACATCTGTTTCGCGGCTGGAGTTGTCTCCTGCTGAGCTCTATCTACCTTTGCTCCTGGCGAGTCTATATGCAGGGAGATCATGGTTCTTTCAATGATCAGTAATCGCGTAGACATCTCAGATGAAACTCGATGGTTAAGCCTACCAAGTGCCACATTACTCTCATCGGTTAGGAACTCCATAGACATCTCGGATGAAACCCCAGGGTGATGTCTCCTGAGGGCTACAGCAGATGCGTCTGTGGATTGCTCATGGACGCTTGTCATCCTAGATCTTAGGGCACCTATGGTGCTTCCACTAGAGATGAAGTGCACCATGGCACCTGGTCAGTTCTCTTTTTCAAGGCCTTGTTGGCCTGTCTTTCATCTAGCAACTCTTTAGAGTATATCCCGGGTTCAATCACTACCCTGGGAAAATATTATAACTCAGAATTGTTTTCTCAATGCTTCTAGGATTCGGTATATATAGCCTGCTTCGTCATTGTCCTGGTATTGTAGAATCCCCAGAGGGGATATGCTTCACGTGATTTGCATGCTTTGAACTAGAGTAGCCACATTGGCACCCATGTAAGATAATTAGCTGGCGTCGCCCCCCATGATGTGTGATCAGTGCTAATCATGCTGCTTTTACGGCGACCGCGTGCCAAGTGTCGATGGAGTGACCTGCCGCGTGGGTAGCCAGGCAATCATTTCTGAATGTGATGGGCTTCCACTCGTGTCATCTGGACGTATGGTGTCACGCCGACCTGAATCGTGTCTTCCGTCATTGGGATCTCAATTGTCACCGTTATTAAGTATTGTCAAGTGGTTCTGACGGTCTTCTAATGAGTGGCCATGGCAGTTTCGGATAAGGTCGTAATGTTTGGACAACCATACTCTGTTTAACCGTTTAGCAGATGAATCGTACACTGTTTTCTGCGGAACAACCTTCCCTGATGCTACTCGTGTCGCGCATTCAGCTACCTTTGTGAACAATATCTCGGCTTAGTACCGCGTTACTGCTTTTGTACTTCCTATTCTGATCTACATAGCTTTTTAGCGAGATTGGTAAGCACGCGTCACTCCTTTCCTTTTCTAACGGTGCTGAACTTTGAACCAGTTATGTGTGGGAACGTAGATCTCAGTCTCCTCTTTCCTGTATGGGCTGTGGTGTAGCTTCAATACTCTGGTTCCTGCAATGTTAACAAAATCATCAAACTCTGCGTAAAGATAGAGAGCTATAATGTTAAAGAGGGCAGAGAGGTCATGTTGATGATGTTGATTGAGGTCGTTAATTACTGTCATGGCGTTGCGGTCTTCAGTGTCAATGTAGTCAGCAAGGCTACATTCCAAAACTGTCGCAGCTATGTTGAGTATATCAAAAACTGTCGTTTCATCCGCTTGATCATCAAGCTCGAGAAGGTCAATGGTACCAGTGAGGAACTGATTTATTGATATTACCTCCCTCCTTAGAATAAGTAGTTCCTCTGGACTGAAGGTCTCTTCATCGTACATTGCTTCCGTGCAACCTATTTGTGTGGAACTCATCGCGATCTTGTGTGTGGAACAAATCCTTCAAGTATGCTATGAACCCAAAAGTCAACTGCTCGTGACAATGGGCTGTCTATTGCTTTGAGCTGCGTGGTGAGCTCTGGAGTCCACTCTATAGGTACTCCCCCTTGAAAACAAGTCTTCTTGAGGCGCAATATCCACGCGTGTAGCTCGTTTGGAAATGTAGCCCAAAATATCTCGTGAATATCTCTCCAGAAATATCTGTTCAACCACTCTACGTCGGATAGGAGTAGGTGTTTGTTCTCTTTTCTTGCAAAGTCTCTTTCAATCTTGTCGCACCAATCCTAGATCTCTTTCTGTTCTGGATGCCAATTTTCTGAACCCAATGGGAACGGGTATTCTTCTTCACACATTACTTTCCAAAACTGCATCACTGGTCTTAGCCGAGAAACGGAACCATTTGTTGGTCGTCTAGACTGAGTTAGAGGTTTCCAATGTAGACCCAGGTACTTCGCGGTTCAAGGAACCAACAAAACCCCAATTCACCGGCCCTTTCGGCAACAGGCTGCGTGCAGCCTGAGGTCTCACCCGAGGTGAAGTTGAGGGGGTAGTTGCGGAATCAAGTTTCCACAATTGGGTGATGCGATGGGGGGAAAACTAATAAGCAGCGCAGCACCTTGCGAGCTGCGCGGATAGATAACTGCGTGAACCTTCTGTTCCGTGTCGGATACTTCAGCGCGCAATTGCGCTCGCACCTCCAATGACTGTGCGATACAGGGTACCTTTGCGTTACGATAGTAAGCTATCAAGAGCTTACCTCGCAGCAACCTTCACTGACTCGACGCATCCGTAAGACTGGGCGTCCTTGCCAGGATGTTCAATTCTAACCATTCTACTTAACGTCCTTTATCCCTTTACTCCTTTCAAGTTCTTATAAGTAAATTATGGATGGTTTAATATCATACGATACTGCGCGCTCCAACGATGCGCTTAAACTCAGTGTTCACTACTTGACCAATAGATAGATTCATACATTCCAATCGACAGATTCATACATGTTGAATACTTAACATTCCTCTGCGCATGCATTACTTAACATATTATTCCCATTCTCTGCGGCGAATACATATAAAAGCAATCACATAACATAAGTTTCCACCATTAAACATACATACCAAGCAATTAAACAATCATAAAAACACATTGGTCACACAACACAGAATTTAACGTGGTTCACCCCCCGGATGGAGGCTACATACACAAGAACGGTTGTTAATATTACTCTTAATGGGAAGGGTACAACCGTTCTTAGTCTACGCACTCAGCTGCAGACTCTCTTCTCTCTCTCAGATAGGTCTATGCGCACTCAGCTGCAGAGCCTTTACAATGGCTGTCTAAGCTTAGGATTCCACAATGATCAATGCTTCACCAAAATGAAGAGATGAACAACAACAACAACCAACCCTTTCCCATACAAAATCATGCCTATTTATAGATCATGCCCGTAGGTCATGTCTTTACAATCATTAGGCCGAAACCCTAAGGTTTCCAAAACTAGCGTGGCTAACTGCCACCCTAGCTGTCGTTGTCGACAGCCTGCTCCACTTGCTCCAGCTGTGCCACTCGTGGCTCACACGCTCTTCTGACAGTCGCAGTCCTCAAAACGGTTATACTGCATCATGGCCTCTCCCTTTCCACTTCTTCGCCTGCCTGTCACTATCGGCATTATGGCCTAGCTTCTCAACTGCTTTCCACCACACGTTTGAACAAGTTGTTTTCATCTGTCGTCCACCTGTTCCTTACCCAAAATAGGTCATGTCCCTCTTTGACCTTTTCCCACGTTCTGATATAAAGATAGCTCATGCGCTACCATGCGCATTGTCCTACTGCGCGACCGTGCCTCAGTCATCACCATTGCGCGACACGCGCAACACCTATAAAATTGTCTGTCGCCTGCCACCGCGCACAATGTGCTTTCACCAAAACTGCTTTCTCTTCCTGCTGCAGCGCGCTATGCGCAATTATCAAAATTGCCTTTTCTTCCTGCTGCAGCACGCTTCATACGTTTTTCCATACTTGTAAGTTTTTCCAATCCACTTGGGCCCAGCCCAACAAAGCACTCGGGGTATGCTTAATCCCATACAAAGCTTTCTTAAGTTTGCATACATGGGACTCCTTCCCATGAACTACAAACCCCTCAGGTTGTTGTATGTAAACTTCTTCCTGAACCTCACCATTGAGAAAGGCAGTCTTCACATCCATCTGGTGAAGTTTCCAACCCAAAATTGAAGCAAGGGAAATTATGGTTCGGATAATAGTGTACTTGGCCACAGGAGCGAATGTCTCATCATAGTCTTTCCCTTCTTTCTGCGAGAAACCACGAGCCACAAATCTTGCTTTATACTTTTCAATACTTCCATTAGTTGCATGCTTGATTTTATAAAGCCACTTGGAAGTTACTGTTGACTTCCCATCAAGTTTAGGAACCACTTCCCACACATCATTATGCATGATGGATTTGTATTCTTCCACCAAGGCATCTTTCCATACTTGTTGCTTAGCAACTTATTCATAGGTAGAGGGTTCTGAATCACTGATGTGACTCATAAGTGCTACATATCCCGAAAATATTTAAGGTCTCTTTCGCTCTCTGGATGATCTTGGTGGTGCACCATGCTTTTCTACCTCTTGCAGAATGTATAGACACCATGAAGATCTCCTCTTAGCAGGAGGTTCATCAAGGGATATTTCTATCAGTTCTACTGGTTCTTCAGGATCAAGCGGATATGAAGGCTCTTCCAACTTCTCCCTCTCAACATTTGAAAGGGGAGAATCAGAAATTACCGTTTTGGCTTTCTTCAGACTGAATTTCGATAGGAAAAAGGATGCTTGCCTATGCTTAACTTTTCCTTTTAATTGGCATTTGTGATTATTATTCAAAATCGTTAACAGAGGGAGTGGAATTGCAAATATCATGGCATCCATAAACTGTGCATTTATTCTTGTAATTGTCATGATAATGGCTCTGAGAATAATAGATGCCTGCAATACACTCCATAGTTTAGGAAAGAAAATGTCAAAGTTTGATTCATCCATCCAAATACGTATACTAAATTTTCGCTTCTTGCCATTGTCAATGTATTTCAGTTTCAGTTTTACATTAATCTAGGTCTACGGTTCATTAAAATTAAATACAAGGTTATTTTTCTTAAGTCCTTAGTTTGTTTTCCAAACCTTTTTTTCCCTTTAGTAACCATTCTCTTAGGTTTCGTTCAATTAACAACGAACAAGTAGGGGAGGAAAACTACCCTCATCTGTATTTTCCTTAAAGCAACCCCACAAAGCACAACTATTTTCTTACTGGGTTATAAGTCTGTTTCTCAACCTTCTAACTTACCATTGAAATACGATAATGCATATGCCATAGCCTGCATGAAGCTAACTGGGTCAAATGAACATAGCCTGAAAAATGTTAAAAAGCCAGTGGAGCATTGAAAAGAGGTTAGCCTCTTGTAGATCCAAAAACCCATAAAAAAATAACAGCGCTTAGGCCTTTCAAGCCCAAAAGTCATTTTTGTCATGAGTAATTATGTAATGGTTCAAAGTAACAGCGAAGGAATGAGTGGCACTTTCAAATTAAGTGAAAGGATCCTGTGGGGAAGTACACAAGAGGCCAACCAATATGGGGAATACGGAATGAATAAAAAACTGTAGACTACCCAAAATGAGATAACTGGATGGTAGATGAAATGAATGGTTGAAGGGGCAGGGTACATAAACAAGGGAAAAGACGGTATGTCAAAAAGTATGTTGATATCCATAGATAGGGGAGATAAAGGGTGTGTTGTGTTAAATGAAATGAACGGTTGAAGGGATAAGGGAAACAAACCAGGGAAAGATGGTATGTCGAAAAGTATGTTGATATCCACATATAAGGGAGACAAAGGATTAGTTGGGTTACGAGCAAACAACCAAATAGTGCTTGGGCAATTTAAGGAATAATTTTATATGGGATAGACATCGCAAGTGAAAGAGAAAAGGTTAGGTGACCTAGTATGTACGAGGGAAATAGGTACAAAAGAAGGAGGGAATACACTGGAAAACTTGTGAACGTCCTTGTTTGTGAGGGTAATAAGGGCAATGTAGCAATAAGAGGAATGTGTAGCGACTAAACAAGAAGTGTTTGTTAAAGAATATGCAGGTGCCGCGAAGTTGATAGTGATGCAAAACCTGAAGGCGTATCTAGTGGCTCATTCTTTTAGTAACTGAATGTGACTAATAAGTCCCTTGACAAAAGCAAACCATATAAACACCAAAAGTATTATTTCTTTTTAAGCATTAACAAGGTGGTGACAATAGCAATGCATTAAATAGGGGAAAATGCTTAATATATGGAATCAATTGAACCATACCCAAAATAATTCGACCATATACGTGCCCATCTTTACCATGGAAAAATGCCTGCCACATATAAATGAATTAGGTCCCTGATAAAGTGCATAAGCAAATTGCCTTTCTAAAGATTATATCACTTTCTATCTAATAATTAGACTCTAGAGTATATATCCAAGAAATGAGCATTCGGAATAGAATGTACACTGCAATTACCATTTTAAAATTGCCAGTCAAAGGAGACAGCCAAGTCGCTTTTGATAGTAGCCATGTCGATGCACATAAGAAAATGTTAGAAATAGACCTTAGCCAGATCATACTCAAAGGTTAAGACAGGCTGTATTGAGGTAACACATCTGCTATAAGAGTATTTGGTAGATGAAAATGTATGCCTGACACCAACAATACCTCCATTAAACTTCCCACTCCAAATCACAGGTGAGAGAAGCTTGCTTTCTATTTCAAGGAGCATAGCAGCTTCACTATAAGTGTTTGCACTTGTACCTTTACAGCGCTGCTCAGCTATCGCCCAAATTGTTGGGATGTGTCTACAATCGTGATTCCAATAACATCACACTAGAAAAGTTTTTTTTTCTATCATATTCAATATATTCCCAAACTTGAATTCAGAGATCATAAACATGCCTCCAAGCAAAAAAAAACAGTTTGAATAAATGATGCATGGATGATGGACTTATCTATGCAATAATCTTTAATTAATGCTCATTGTTAATATAATCTTTCTTCTATACTTCAATTAAGGTGCTATCCTACTATACTATTGCAAAAGTTCTTTCCATACTGGATAATAAAATAGCAAGCCACCAAATTACTTACTCCAGCTTTAAAATTTTCTCAAATAAAAGATTCCATCGCTCCTCTGGAATTTCCGCAAATCTATTCCTGAAGCATTAGCATTCAATGATAGGAGTCTGTTTTGATTCCAAAATCAAATCCATTCGAGCAATCTTACAAACAACAATTCAAATTTGTGGAATAATTATCAAAATTATGGTAAATTATCTTAACTTCATTTCTGAAAAATTATATTTTAAAGATTTAAGTTTTTTTAATTGTTTATCTCATTATCCTATCGAATCAATATTAAATATAAATATTACATTATACATCTCATTTATATTAAATTGTAAAATATATTTCACTTCTCTAAATGCAATGAAAATCCTCCAAATACTTTTACATATAAACCAAAGCCACTTACATCCAAAGAACCTATGTGCTAATCAGTCCAAAAACACATCACACATCTCTTTGCTTGCTTGAATGTGTCATTTATACTATAGTAGCAAAATATGGCCGTATTAGCAGTTGCTGTACGGAAATTCAAACCAAGTTAAAAATACAGCGAACATTCGAGATGATACGAGTTCGGAATTCATATTGATACAATAAAATATAAAACTCCAAAGTACATGTAGTTTTTTATTTAAGTTTTATTTTATTACATGTAGTTTTTTTATTTAAGTTTTATTTTATAACATTCTTATTTTAATTTTACATTTTAGTATTTAATATTTATCAAAAAGTAAATTTATGTAGTTTTTTTGTTTTCATTTTTTTAAGTCATTTTATATAAAAATATATTTGTGTAGTTTTAAGTTTTATTCTTAAAGTTTTTAATTAAAAATGAATGAGATGTTCAAATTTGGAATGATTATGTATAATTTTATTTTATTTTTAAATTAAAATTGCATATTTTTTGTATTTATAAGATGTCTACTCCCGTATTTTAGTCGTACTTGATTTTTTTATTACTTATTTTTTTGTATCGTATCCAAATCGTTTTCGAATCCGTACTCGAATCTTGCTACTATGATTTATATTGTTGATCACAATATAATGTTAATAATGTTTTTACCAAGTCAACAAGTTAATAAATAAAAAATAAAGTGATGGCTAATTAGAGCTTTATAGTGACAGATTTTATAATTACTTAAAAACAGGAAATATAAAATATAACAGAGCGAGTCAAATAGGTTCCTTTTTCAATGCAGCTTGTCCACTCAAATGACATGAGTTTCAAAGATATGAGGGTGATCCTAAATCATAAATCAATGGTGGTGCAGTGCATTGACATTTTCTTCTTCATGATAATTAATAATAATGTAGTTTTTAAGATTATTATTTAATTAGATGTTAAATTGAGATATGAAATTCCTTTAATAATGTAGTTTTTAAGATCATTATTTAGTTAAATTGAGGTTTTCTCTTTCACTGAGTGTATTCTTGTTTTGGTCTTTCATATGGTTTCGAAATGGAAACAATTTCTAGCTCTCGAGGTGCAAGACCCAGAAAAAATAAACTTTTTTGCTTCTGATTTACACTGGAATATGGTTGAAGGCAATGTTGTTGCCTAGATCAAATCAAATAGGTATACAGAGTTCATTATCGGGGAGAGCAAAAACCCATTGTATCCAACAAGCTTTCGAAATAGTTACAATAGCAAATCACAAAATGAAAATGAAAATGCTGGAAATCAAAAGCATAGAATCGACAGCACCTTGGAGTATATAATGTGAGTTTTTTTCTATTTTTCTTGACTCTCTTATATTCAATAGGATAACAACAATATGATTATTGGATAAAGGGCCTGCCCACACCTACAAGCATCAAGTATTGAAGTCTGATCATGCTTGTGTTTGAGGAGGCCTGAAATCATTTGCTTTAAGGCTGAGAATACTACTTATATTCACATTCTCATATACAAGTTTCTAGAAACCAACTGATATTAAAGCATTAGCTGCAACATGAACAATTGATGCTTTGAAATATTGTGATGTATGAAGTGTTAATATCTTGTTGTTGCTTGCAGCTTTTGGTGTTCGTATGGGCTAGATGACCACCGAGAGATTGATAAACTACCTGTTGATATATCCAAACTGCCTAAGCATGGTAAGGGGAGTCGTCTAGGTCGTAAGCATATAAGGCGTGGTTACCTTTGTCATTTTAGCATTCGCATACTCAAGAAGGCACCATAACGCTGCCTAATCACTTATAGTGAGAGGAATTATATAGATATTGGCGGTAAACCTTGTCATAGACAAGAAACTGATGATTTTGTAGGCACAAGGGCATACCATGCACCTCATATTAGCAAAAAACTATATCAATGGGTAGAAAGATGTTTGCTTTTGGGGATGTCTGCCGAATGTGTGCATCAAAAACATCGTGAACTAGTGCATGATAAAGTATCCTCTTTCGAACTTGAGTTTGATCGAAATGATTTTCTTTCACACGATGACATTGGCAATATAGAGAGAAAATTAAAACATGCCCAATATATGTTTGATAAGAATGACGCCCAAAGTGTGCGTATATGGCAAGCTGCAAATCCTGATAAAGTGTTCTATTACTCTGAGTTTGACAAAACCATAGATGATGAGGGTCACATTCCATTCATTTTAGGCATCCAACAACCATTACAGTTGGAATGGATGAGGAAATATGGTCATGATAGTATATTAGCAATGGACTCTACATTTGGAACAATTCGATTTAAGGTAGGTTTATATATCATAGATGTTTTTTTCTTATTATCATTTGTTATTTATAGTATAATTCAAGCATGTAACTGATGTCCTATTTAATTGTATGCAGTTCCAACTTTATACATTATTGGCATTCGATTCCCAACATAATGGTGTTCCAGTGGCTTGGGTCATCATGTCAAGATCTAAGACCTTAGATATTGTAAGATGGATGGAAACTCTACTTCTTAAAGTACGCATGGGTATGTTGGAATGGAAATTGAATGCATTTATGGTAGATGATGCAACAATGGAGATTGGTGCAATTAGGTACATATAGCTAATAGGGTGTGTTTTTTCCATTTCTTGAAATGAAGCGTTGCATACAATATTAAAGTAGGCATATATTTTTAACAGTGTATAACATATTTATTCAACAGGGAGAAATTTCAATGTGAAGTCTACCTATGCAATTGGGGGCGTGGCTAAAAAATCTTGTGATGAAAGTTAAAGATGACACTACAAGGCGCTCCATGTTTAAGCGTTTAGGTGACATTATGCACAACCAAACAAATGGAGATTATGCTCTTGAGGAAGCCAATAGATTTATGATTGAATTTAAAGAAGAAAATGCCTTTGTTGAGTACTTTCGAGGACGATGGTTGGACATAATAGGTTTTCCTTCATATTATAATATCCTAGATATTTTTATTTAATGACTAGCCTATCCATAATCTCCAAGTTCTATGAGAATTTTACTATATTTTTGAATTTCACATACTTCTAGATTTCAATTCATAGTTCTACTATATTTTACCTATTGACATGCTTTCTAGTTATTAAGTGGTATTCTTTGATGTTCATTAGGAATGTGGGCAAAATGTTGTCGCACTTTAAAGCACGCTGGACAAGAAACAAATGGGGCCATCGAGTCATACCATTCACACCTGAAAAAGGTATTTCTAAGGTCAATACGATCAACTTCCCGTCGTCGAGTAGATTAGTTAGTGCATCAATTGGTAACAGTGGTCCACATTTTTTATTGGTGGCGTGAATGCAGAAAGGAAAATGGTTTTCATAGAAATTATAGAGTGGAGAAAATGGAAGCTCAATCTTGGCTAAGAGCACAATCTATTCCAGATGATAATGTTACACTACACCATTCCGATCCTTCCATAGCATATGTGCAAAGCCAACATGATATTGAGAAAATATATATGGTATGGCAATCAGGTCCAAACTTTGCTATGTGTGATTGCAACTGGGAAAATAATGGATATTTGTGCAAGCATGTCATTAAGGTTACCACGATGAGGGGAAAAACAGGTTGGAACAAGAAGAGCTAGAAATAGGAATTGATGAAACAATCCCATATCATGTGACTTTTAGTATTTCATAATGCATATTTAGATCAATAGAAATGTTTTAGATCATAAATAGCAGTTGGTGTGGTCTAATATGGTTCAATGTAGCCATTACTAGATAGATGAAAACGATGGCTTTGGAGTTGTGAATGACTTGGATTTTCCTATCATGGTAGTAATTTCATAACTTGGTTTATTTCATATTTTTCTATTACTCTTTTCATGTTGATGTGAATTTTTGTTTCTTTGTTGCCAGGTAGATAATAATATCAATGGTTTGATGGTTACTTCCAATAATGTAAATCCAAGTCATGACCAAAGAAGAGTTTCACAACATATTCGAGACATTTTTGAGTCACTTATGCAGTTGCCCAGTGAAGAATCACATCTCTGCTTCCTAGAGAAACACATGGAAGACGTTGCCAATGAATTCAAAGCAGCATTGGCATCTACCACTTTAGGGTTGGACCATCCGATTGCTCCATATTTCCAACAAGTGCAAGATGGATTTGGGAATACCCTACAATGTGGGAAAGATGTTTTGGAAAGGATGGTCACTCGTAAGCGCTCTTACACATCATCTAGTTCTGCACACTTTCCTCGCCCAACACAAGGCACTAGAAGGAGACAAACATTTGATGATGTACTTGATAGATCTGCTAGATGAGATAGTGAAATAAACCCAAATAAGTGAAGGTGAGAATTTCAAACTTGCAAACTTGGTTAGTCTAAAAAAATTTAAGCTTGAAACATGCATAATTTGGAGTTTCATTGCTATGCCAATACTTCAATGCTTTTATTGTTTGTAATGCTAGATAAAATTAACAAAATTTATACTCATTTCCATACTTCCTTACATCTTTTTCAGATGGCTTTGAAGATTGGATATCAGAGCTTGAAGAGCATTTCCATAGTGAAAGGAAAATGTTAGAGAAAAATGTTTTCGGGTTCATTTGTTTGAACATGCAGAGCATCTTGTTTCCAGAGGAATGGTCACATATGGTTTAAATTCTGAAGCTATTTCAAGTAGAAGAGGTTGAAACACCAGAGAGCAGGGGAACCTGAATTGACAAGATTTTGTCTGGCAATGATTTGAAGGCTAGGAAAGATTTGAATATTTGTCCCAAGGTTATAAAAGTTCATTCGATGGAGCCCACAAATCATGCTTTGTGCTCAACGCGTCAAACAGTACTACCCATTGAAGAACTTAATCTTTTATTGTGTGGAAACTGTGCAGATTATCCATTATCATGCATTGATCAGTAAATTAATTGAGGACATAAGAGCTTATGTGTCATTTTATTAATTAATCTCTGGGCTATCATACGAGAACCCTTATATTTAGCTGGAGTAATTACATTTCTATAGTCATTATTCGGAGCATGTTTTCCTGTGGCTGTTGGTTGTTTATTTGCATTTATCATATCAATATCTGAAGTGTGCAAAATGTGCATGACTGCATTGTGGTTGACGTGGGGATTAGAAGTGGCTTTCTCTTACTGTTTGCAGCGTAGGATGCTTTTTGCCCAATATTGCTTTAGACAGAGTCAAATTGCATCCTGGGAAAGTGTTGACTGCCAACTGTCAAGATGAAGCAAAACACCAAATTGAAAAGCCTATGAAAGCTACAGAATACTGGAAATTATTATGATTATGAAATTGTAAAAACTTTACAGTAAGCATGACGAATCTCTTCAATATCGTTCAACATTGAAAGCATGAATGTTAAATTGTGTGTTTTAACTTTTAAGTTGATTTTGCATGTTGATAATTTTAATGGTTTTTTAATATGTTTGGCACTAATGTTCGTTCTTAGTATAACTTAGTTCATTGTAAATTGACTTATTTGTGAAACATTTGTTAAGCCTATTTGAACTGGATTAAGGAGGTTGTGCTTCATTGTCACACTATTCTAATGTCAAATAATATATACAAATGCAAGATTGCAAGTGCTTATATGCCCTTTGTCTCGAAATCCAAAGACAATAATACTAAATCATAAACATATTGGAGAATATTCATTATATCGAGGGATAAGAGTATATTCATTATATTCATAACAAAATTGTGAGAATTTCACAGATTCGACTAAGAATAGTATTGGTGTCAAAATAGTTGAAATATTAATATTGAATAAGCCATGTCTCTATGTTTCCAAATATCTAAGCTGTCAGAGGCAATGAATCGATTGCACATATTCAAGTAAAAACAAAATTGTCATCAGAATAATTCAAATGTTAATATTTCACATTATGTAATGCAGACAGGTCTCTATTCTTTCAAAAATTTGTGCACTTTAGTGTTCTTGTACTTGTTTGGTGCTACATAAGAGAAGATGCTACATAAATGTAATTGAAATCAATTTTTATTTCCAAAGTTTGTTAATATGCCTACATTGCAGAATAGAAACAGGTTTAAGAATGGATTCAGTATAATTTGAAAAGTGCAATAGCTTTAAAGATACATGTTTCACTGAAGCTTCAATTTTTATTTCCAAGTTTGTCAATATGCCTACATTGCAGAATAGAAACAGGTTTAAGAATGCATTCAATATCATTTGAAAAGCGCAATAGCTTTAAACATACATGTTTCCATGCTAATTATGGTACAATTTAATTGATAGTTGACAAGACATTCACCGCTCCATTATTGTTCCGAAATTTTCTAGCCTAGCATATATCCAGGGAGTACCACATTGTTGATTAAACCACACATGCCACTCTGTTGGTGCATTCAAAAGCGGCTTCAGGGAAAACATATGCATGTACACAGAGGAAAAAATATGCATGTACACAAAGGAAAAAATATGCAATCATGACGTGATCCATGGGTGCAAGAGGAGTTGTTGGAGTGATAATTCAACCCCTCACACCCAAGTATTGTTGCATTTATAGGATTAAGATGCATTGTGCTTCGTATTTAGATTCAAGTAAACTCTTGTTCATGGTCATTGGAAGTATCATTGAACTTAATGACAAGACTCAAAAATGCTGAAGGCATGTACAGGTGAGAAGCATCATTGAGAAATTATTCATTCTGTCACAGCATAATCCTCAAACTTCATTCACCCAAAAAATATTAGAATACTTGGGGGCATGGATGTTTCCATTTATAACATAGTTTTTCAAATTTATGCAGTTGATCCTTGCATCTTTCACATCATAACAACTCATATGCTTGAAAGACATTTGGTTCATTATGGTACATGTACAAAAAGATTAATCCAAGGTAAATATGTTGTCCATGAGACAAAGCATCACACACAATACTGGAACACAAGAATCATCAAAGGATTTGGTATTACACAAAATATCCGTTATGAACATTCAAATAGAATGCAACATCCATTATGGCATGTGATTTTTATGTGGTCAAATCAAATGCCACATTAACATAAGCAAAAAATACAAAATAAAAATGAATCAGATGCATGCATGACACATCCATCGTTGATGTCCAACACATTTTGCTTCACTCCGTCGTACATAGGATCTATGTTGGTGTAGATTAGCATTTTTTACTGGGGATGACATTACCCCAGATAAAAGATCCTTACACATCTTGCTAGCATCCATATGATCTCCATCCATCTCATCATGATACATGGTAAATGAGAGGAATTTATGAGCAAGTTCACGAGCACTATTACACAATGGTACAAGATTTGTGGATGTAACTTTGCAATGCCCTGCCATTTGGTCAAGAATAAGTTTTGAATTCATGTAAACATAAATTTCATTCACCTGTTGGCTGCTTTTTGGACAGACCCGGGTTTTCAGGATGCGTAGCAACAAACACCCCTTGGCGCACTGGCCCTCTCAGCAACGAGTTGCGCAGCAGCTCGAAGTCTCACCCGAAGTGGCTATGGGGGGCTAAGGAATCAGGCTTCCTTAACCTTGGCGACGCAGAGACTGCAATCTTCTCCCTCTCTCTCTTCCGAGAGGATTCCTCAAAGCGGGACGTCTTAATCTTCCGCAGATCTTAGTGCAACATCGCTGAAACTCTCTTACCAGCTTAGCTGCGCGGTATCTCCACTCCTGCGCACAAGGCAATTACCCCCTGCGTCCGATACACTATGTATCGTCTTTGCTTGCGTGCCCAGCGCAGCGATGCATTCCCTAAGCGCTGCGGCGATAGTGCTCTTATCGACTCCTTCGATAGTGCGCAAGAATAACTTCCAAGGGAGCTTCAAGGACTTGCTTTATATACTCATTCATAAGGACAATGAAACATTCATGTAAACACAGATAGTAAACTAAAACATGCATTCACACAACACAACACCATAACAACGAGAATTATATAGTTCACTTCCACGGGGAAATCACATTCACTGGAACTGTTATCTTATATTATCTCAGAACGGGAATTACACAGTCCTCCTGCGCACACAGCTGCAGCCTTAGATCTTTCCAGGAAACTCCACGCACACAGCTGGGAGCCCTTCTCCTAGATCTACTCTCTTCTTCTACAGAGATTTCAATGACTCAGACTTCGACTGAGACTTTCTGCAACTCAGTGACTAGCTCTACAACTATCACTCCTCTTAACATCTAACCTTCTTACGTCTAAAACATCTAATGGCTAGCTAACCAACTAACGTCTAACCTTTACAATTACACATATATATAGGTGGCCCTGAGGGTCTCACCTTTACAAAACTGTGGGCCTTTCCCAGCAGTAATCCCCAAAAACCCTAACCACGGACATGGCTAGGTGTACTGTAGGCGCCGCTTGCAGTCATGTCGCCGTTTTCTGCAGGTTCCGTGACTTTCGACGCAGATTACGGGTATGGGCGCCGCTTCATCATTCTCTGCTCCTTGTCCTTCGCCTTTAATGCTTTGGTCCGTTGTTCTTCCTTGGTCAAAGCAACCATAACTTCTGTACTTAGCCTTAATGAGGGTAGCTGAGCCCTCTATTCCGTCGCTTCATTTATTGTGGTAGCTGGGCTTTCTACTTGGCCACATTCATTCTCCTTTGACGTGTACGTGCGAGCTCCGCGATTTTCGGTCCATAATCTGCGCTGAGCTCGTCCATCTGGAGCCGTACTGCGCGCTTGTTCGCTTCTGCCCAAAATTGGTGCTTTCTCAAAATTAACACTTTCCTTTCAACACTTGTGCTTTTTCCTCAAAATTCGCAGTTTTACCATAGCTGCGACCTAGGCTCCAACATCACCCCAAGTTCTAAAGCTGCTTCTAGCCCTTCAATTAAGGCAATGTAATATGCCTTGTTGTTTGTGGTCTCTCCATGTATAGACCTCCTATTTTTTATGGTTATGTCTTTCACTTTGTCATACAAAACATAGGCTATCGTCCCTTGGCCTGGATTTGGACGACATGATATGGCAATGCACAATATCCATTGGCAGTCCATAGTTATCTGCCAACAAAATCCATGTGATATGTTTTGTTAGTATCATATTTAGTTTGTAAATGAATAATATTACCACTTAAAAGCATTCATATTGCCACTTATAAAAGGAAAAAAACATAAAAATTAAAAAAAGCATTATAATAACTGAGAGGTGACAACACAAACAATATAGTTGAATTGATGGCACTCAATCCTTATGAAACTGGCACTGGCTAAAAATCTTCAGCAAGTTCAGATATTTGGGGATTCTTTGCTCGTAATCAACACTAAATCCAAATTCTCCTTTGAAATACAAGTTCACCTTTCGACACTAAATTATCAAAAGAGAACAAATTTCAACATGGAAAGTAATTTACCAAGATTTAACCAAAAATCTTAGCGAAAAGCCGAAAACATATTACTATGAGAATTACACAAAAATGAAACATTAAACCTCCTAACTTGTCAAATTAAATAAAAAAGATTCCCCATGTCTGTCTGAACAATATATAGCAATAATCGAATAAGATGGCAGAGGAACATCTTATTAATGATCAGTGAAGTTCTCTTGTTTAGCACAAGATATCTGCAGTTTACTTTCAGCTGTTAAATGTGAAAGAAGGATAAAATTTAAAAGCAAGACCAAAACAAACTGCAGTAAAAGAAATTTTTTGAAGTGTAGGCAAAATATTAAGCTCCTAAAACCTTTTGTAAGAAACTACTACAAATAAGTTATAACTTATAACTGACCAGATAATTCAAAGGCTGTTGCTCCTTTGATCTCAACCTGACGAACAACAATATTACCACGTGCAGTAATGGAATGACCAACAGCTGACTTTTCCCTGAAAACACAATGATATCAAGATTGGCATAACATAATTGCCTTATTTACAAAATCAACAACCTTTGATGATGTTACTGTTAAGGGAAACCTTCAGCAGATTTGCATTCCCAAGTATGGCGATGTTGGAGAATTATCACTCTAATAATGTTGAAGTTGGGAATAACTAATATTTGTATACTGTGGTCACTTTATATGTTAGTGACATCTGGCCAAAGATAAACCTAAATGTAAAGGTTAAGTGGTTAAACCACCATTACCACTTGGAGGCATTGTATATTGTAATGAGACAGGACAACTCTTTTTTCAATGATGCTTTTATTACTTCCAGATCCACTCTATAGGGTACATAACACTACCCTTGACATTTTCATTGAAAGAGATTAGAATAAAAAATTTATGCTTCAATGGAGACAATGTTGATTTCACACAAAAATGAAAATGGAGAGTATTATGTGTTTATATGAAATTCTGAAAGCATGACAGCAAACGTCAGTCATGATGCAATGGAAAGTGCCTTTGTTACATTACCATTAAGTAATTAAGTTGAAGTTGAGCCTTGTAAAGTTCAAGAAGGATTTTTGTAACTCTTACAAATACTTGAATGAGATTGCCTTTGATCGGCAACATCAGATTCAATTAATTACAGAAGGATGTCGATTATACCTTGTATGCCCATGTGATAGAGTTGGTAACGGAAACAAGAGCTGAAATCGACACTAAAAACACCATTTAAATTTATAAAGTAGGCTATGATTATGTTTGGAGAAGAGGATAACTAGAAATTCTAGAGAATATTTCCATGGAGATGCCAACATGTAGCAGCTGAAATTCAAAATATAGAGGAAGAGATTAACTAATTGAAAATACTTTTGGTTGTGATGGAATATGAAGAATCATAATCTATGTAGGAGGGAGAAATTATTTGTATCTCATAAAGAAATTAACATAAAATTTGGAGATTGATAACATTTTAGAAATGAAACACAAGAATCTGAATTTGCAAGGGCAGGAGTTGAAATCGATAACATTTCAAAAAGGCAAATAATACATGAATATTAATTTCAAGGCCAGGAATTGAAAAGAATGACAATGATGACTTGGATGTTGAAAATGTCAAAACATTAGCAATAGTAGGAAAGACTTGTGTAATACTTTCTCCTCTGTAGGCTAAATTTAATCAATGAAGACAAGCAATTGAATCACAGTAAGATGGAGAAAACAATCAAAGGAAGCTATGATAGAGCCTCTAAAAATTTACAGGAAGTGGATGCTGAGGCAGATATATCCAATACTAAATTTCAAACAACTATAGAGGATATGCACAAATTAATGTAATAAGATGCACAAACAAGGCTGCTACTGGCAGCATAAAGAGTAAGTTACAAGCAATTATAAAAATAGAAAGAAAAAAACATTTTGGTGCACAATTTGATGTCAATGCCTGTCCAACACAAAGAATGCTTCCAGCCTTGGAATATATGTTGATATGCATCCAAAGGGAAAGAGTAAGTTACAAGTAATTATAAAAATAGAAAAAAAAACATTTTGGTGCAAAATTTGATGTCAATGCCTGTCCAACACAAAGAATGCTTCCAACCTTGGAATATATGTTGATATGCATCCAAAGGGAAAGAGTAAGTTACAAGCAATTATAAAAATAGAAAAAAAAACATTTTGGTGCACAATTTGATGTCAATGCCCATACTGGTTGGCCTCTCGTGTACTTCCCCACATGATCCTTTCACTTAATTTGAAAGTGCCACTCATTCCTTCGTTGTTACTTTGAACCATTGCATAATTACTCATGACAAAAATGACTTTTGGATTTGAAAGGCCTAAGCACTGTTATTTTTTATGGGTTTTTGGATCTACAAGAGGCTAACCTCTTTTCAATGCTCCACTGGCTTTTTAACATTTTTCAGGCTATGTTCATTTGACCCAGTTAGCTTCATGCAGGCTATGGCATATGCATTATCGTATTTCAATGGTAAGTTAGAAGGTTGAGAAACAGACTTATAACCCAACAAGAAAATAGTTGTGTTTTGTGGGGTTGCTTTAAGGAAAATACAGATGAGGGTAGTTTTTCTCCCCTACTTGTTCGTTGTTAATTGAACGAAACCTAAGAGAATGGGTACTAAAGGGAAAAAAAAGTTTGGAAAACAAACTAAGGACTTAAGAAAAATAACCTTGTATTTAATTTTAATGAACCGTAGACCTAGATTAATGTAAAACTGAAACTGAAATACATTGAAAATGGCAAGAAGTGAAAATTTAGTATACGTATTTGGCTGGACAAATCAAACTTTGACATTTTCTTTCCTGAACTATGGAGTGTATTGCAGGCATCTATTATTCTCAGAGCCATTATCATGACAATTACAAGAATAAATGCACAGTTTATGGATGCCATGATAATTGCAAATCCACTCCCTCTGTTAACGATTTCAAATAATAATCACAAATGCCAATTAAAAGGAAAAGTTAAGCATAGGCGAGCATCCTTTTTCCTATCAAAATTCAGTCCAAAGAAAGCCAAAATGGTAATTTCCTCAACAGAACTGAAAAGCCCAATCTCCTTTGAAGTTTAGCAACTGCGGAATCTCATTTCTCCAATATTGAACCTTCTACTCATAAGTGAATGGGGATACTGCAATATGGCAAGGACATCCATTGCAGGGTGCGTCCACATAGTTGAAGCGAAAGAAATACGGCCCTAATGGTTGAAGTTGTGCGTGAACACTAAAACCCACAGGAGAGTAATGACCACGTTGTGTAATAACCACTGCGGGCACACCATTGGAGTGTTAAACCGGTCCCTACAAACTCCAGTAACTAATTCATGTGGAACTCACATGACATTTTAATCCAAATGTTTTGCTATTTACAGCCGCTATTTACACAGAGGGAAAATAAAATTTTCAAACCAGTTCTTCATGGGATTACCAGTTCGATATTGGCTTAAGAGTTTGAATGAGGGATATCCATCAAATGCCAGATTTAAAGGGGGCTGATTTAAACTTACGCTGGTCGAAGCTGGTGATGGGGTTGATATCCGGTCGCTCCGGTCGCCCGCGTTGATGGAGGTTGATAACCGGTCCTGTAGGGTTGCTGCTCAGATTGACAAAAACAGGGGATATGGGCAGTGAAGGGGAGGGGCCAGGGGCAGAGGGGCCAGGCAGAGGGGAGGAGCCTCGGTCATTGAGTCAACTGGCGGGGAAAGCGTCGACGGGAAATTTTTTTAAATCTCTACCAAATTTTTTTTTAAGCCTCCGGCGGTGGGGCTAGCTTTGGAAGTTTCGTCCCCCATTGCGCGCCATTTCTAGTTTCATTTTCTTCACTATACATTCATCCAGTAGGATCCTTACAAGAAGAGCACAAGAGGGTAGAGCAGGAAGAGCAAATACGGTGAAAAAAAATACAAGTGGGTTTCTTGTTTGTTGGGTTTGTCTTGTCTTCTGTCAGATTCAGAAGATGCATAGGTTAACTTCCCATTGTATTTTAACATACATTGTCTCCTATTCTGCAAGATTATTCCAATATTTTGATTTTATTTAATTATGCAATTTTAGATTGAGTTAACTATGATGCATTAACAGTAACACTGGGACTTTGGCCACAAATTTCAAAATCCGGAGAGTTTAGGAGAGTTTGCATAGCTAAGATGGCAGTGCCAACCTGCCAGAAACATAAAGGAATTCATTGACTTGGTTCATGTGGAATTATAGGTATGTGTAGCATTTTGCACTTTGTATTTTCAAATATGTGTAGCATTTTGTATGTGGAGAACAAAGTTAACAAAGTTAAATGTGTTGCCTGTTGCAGTGCTTTCTCATACTATAATTATAAGGGTTTCAACTTTCTATATCCAAATTGTTTGAAAGTTGTAATGTATTATTCTACTGCCAAACAAAGTCTCTAATCCTCAAAATTTGTAACCTAGAAAAAACCCAGTATTTAAATGAAATTAAAACCACATTAATTTATACTTTTCATAGGCTAGGACCATAAATACTCATTTATATAATTCGTATATCATTTGACCAAAATCATATACAGCAACAACTGATGAACCGGGCTTTTTATCTCGGTAAGGTACTAAGGTGCTTCGTCAACCATTAATACAATCCTTGTATGCTTGTGCACACAGTTGTGCATAGTAGGAGATTGAGCATTAAACAATTGATAATTCCATTTCCCAGAGCTCAATCCTCTCTATTTTCAAAGGGGAAGGGAGAGCTTTTGAAAAGAACCCTTCAACTCTCAAGTTAAAATAGAGAGCGAGTGGCTCGATTAGATATTTCTTGTGACCTATAGGGTTGGACTAGAGCATGGGGCAGAGTTGAGAGGCCAAGACTTCACTCTTGATCTGCTTAATAAAACCTATGAAATGAAGATTGAATCTTAGTATAGAATCCAGATACGTAGGATCGACATGCATTCTACCCAGCCCAAATACTTAGGATAAGATACATTGTAAAGCATTTGGCCACAAATTCCACTATATTCACATTAGCAAAACTCGAGCACCAATCTTTTTTATAAATGTGCTTTTTCCCAATCTCATCTTCCATCACGGGTAAAGGTTCTTCATTCTCCACATTTATTTTAGTCTCTCCTCCTCTACGCTAACTCTTGAGTAAACCCCCAAGAAAGATAGCTGGAAGTGATAAATCATCATATCCATGGTTTACCTAACTAATTCCATGTAAATGTTGAATCACTTCCAACTACCTTGCCTAGTTAACTCATCATTTACATGTTCCAATTTAAATGAATATATAATGCATTCTAAGCAATCAAATGTCTTGTGATAACTGGAAGTGCATAATCCAATGAAGTTAACATCATCCTCAAAATATTATCTTGGCATCCACAATAATAATAACAATGTTTTATGATGTATGGAATATCAAATAAGTCAACCATCTATAGCTAGGTGAATAAAGTAGGAAAGTTGCAAAATAGGGTATTACAACTCTTTCCCTTCAAAAAGGTTATGTACCTCGAGTTGAATTGTATACAAATGAATAAGAATAAATTCCTTTAATCTTAGACTCTAATTCCTATGTGTAATCCTCCTCTAAGTATTGTTGCAATGATCTTTGACCTAGTCAATAATTTTACTTTTTAGAAATTATAGCTTCCTACCTACTTCCTATGAGCATTAGGAGTTTGGTGTGGAACTTCCTTGTGTCCTTCATGAGGTACATACCTCTCAAGTAATGATACATTAAATACATTATGAATAGTCATGATAGAGAACATGGTTCCTTAGCCCAGTGCACTACTAGACAAGCCAACACGCCCTAGTGAAGATGATTGATCCTCGGGCCATAGTTCAAGATATACAACATTAGCTTATTTAGAGAGTTAGTTAAGATATACGTCTCATTTCGACCTTGTGTTGCATGCACTAGTATAACTTTATTATTTTATAAATAGTACATTAGTGTATTAGTTTATGAGGGCTAGCTAATTATATTTTGGACTCATTGTAAGACTATAAGAGTGGTCCTTGACCAAATCTATGGAATTATGCTTTCCATTCTAATCCATATTAATGGTTGGGATTCATGGATCAACTACACGTGTTTCCTCTTCTCTATCACATTTTCTAATTTCTTCAAGCAACTTCAACAATTTCTATCTTTGGTTATTTTCTTTCTATTGGTAGTGAAATTGTTTCTTATCATCTGGTATCAAAGCGATGAGGTCTAGACTTACTCCTCCAAGCTCTCTTAGCTAATTTCCCACCCAAGAAATTATAAGGAAATTTGGGTTCCTTGAGGATTGCTCTCCACCCTAACAATAGAATATTTAGATAATTCTATTGGCCCTTGGATCCACCCAACAAACTCAAATTCATCACAACTCTTTAACTATTTGGTTCCTTAGGGTCAACTTCCACCCAAATATGCACTGTTGGTTTTTTTTTTTGTGTTTTTTGGAGGCTACCCTCCCACCCCAACATCAATCTTCGATACATATCCTTCTCCCCATATCATACACTTGCAACACTTCTTATTTTCCAAATTACTCTCGGTGATTCAACAAATCCCCTTCATTTCAAAACCCCAGTGTTCTCAGCAACAAAATGTTTTCTTCTCCCAAGATGTTTTCCTAGGGCTTCCTTGGCACCAACCTTAGATGGTATCCCTAGGGCATGTTATCTCTCCTTCTTTTCCCAATTATGTTTCATCTCAATGCCATCTTGGAAGATTGATCTTATTGTTTAGACTTCTCTTATCTCTTATGGGCATCTCTCCCACTTCTTCATCATATTTTTCCCATGCTACACTAGATCTTCTACAAACAATCCAACATCACACATCCTCTCCCTTTCTAGTCTGAAATAAGAATCTCCCTTCCTTGGTATAATGGAAAATGAATGGTCAAATGTTCAACTCAGATCACTATGTTTCAAGTTTATTTTCAAACATATCCTACTATGCATGAACAACAACAGTTAGGGCTTGTTGGGAATTACCTTGAGGCATTGCATGTTTATGGTGGTAGACATATCTCTCTTCTTCTCATAAATTGGGAGTTACTACCTAGAGACTGTTCAGTAGGTACAAACACAAGGATTTTATCCAGTAGGTTATCCCCAAGACCTCCTATATCGATGATTCTAGCTCAGGCAACACCCAAGTCAACATGTGCAACGTAGCAACATGTAAAACAATGTCTTTCAGTATAATTTCAATATAAAACAAACATAGATACTTTTGATTTTTCGATGAACAAGTTTCATTACTTGCCAATACATACTCTGTTGGTTACAAAACAAGTGATTTCTTCATATTGTTAGCTTTTTTTCTATACATTGTTTTTAATAAATGATAAAATTTTGATGTACTATTACATTTTCAAATAAAAAGAATGATTACTTTTAACGTGTCAACATTGAAAGCTTCAATATCTCATAGATCTCATAACCCTTCAAAGTGAAATGGGACCCCGCCCTTCAAATTTGATCCATGGTCGGTTCCTCCATATAAAACGGTAGGCAAGGAATAGACTAGAGTCTACCTCCATGAAACGATAGCCTAACTGATCTCTCCTTTCTCTTCAAGTGTAACCGAGAGAATATCCCAACCGTAACCGAATACTCTCCTCAACCATCAACTAACTTTGTTTTGAATGTATTTATTATCCATGTTTTTAATAAGGAGTGCATCCTCCTTGATCATAGCATTTGAGCCATGATCATCTATAAATGTAGTACTAAATGTTTTACAACACACATATTTAATTCAAGTAAATATTCTTTCCTTTATACTATGACTTTATACTATGAACGGATTTCCAATCTCCTTTTTATATAAATGGTTACTAATATATAACTTTTATTATATTAGTTCCTTGTATCATATTAATATATATGTATTGCATAAATACTTAAACTACTCTTCATAATAAGCCTCTATTAAGAATTTATAAGAAAAACCTTAGAAAATCCAATAACCTTATAATCATCTTTATTGATTAATTACTATCATCAAGAATTTAAATAATAATAATTATGTATTTATCCCAATAGTACTTTAGTATGCATTCATATTGTTAACCATTAGATCTCATAGTGTGTTTTACAGGTTCACTTCATGCTTTTAAGTTAATTATTAAACTTAGGCTTAATATATATACTTTTTAGACAATTTGGTGAACACCAACAGTTCATCTTCTTCAATGCTTGAGGCACCAAGATGATATCTCGTCGTCCTTAGAATTCCCATGGATTCTTAGCCATCAACCTCTCCCCCTAGTGGATTATGTTGCCCATATCGTTTAGTTGCATCACACCTCCAGTATCCTAAGTCTACAAATTCAAATTACAACTTAGGAATTCATAACAATACTTACATGTTTTACTGGCAGAGCTTTGGCTTTGAGCTCCTTCCCAAGAACTGGTACTCAGTTACACTTTACATTTGTATTTCAGTTACAAAAGAGTAGGGGTAAAGAGGGATGTTACACAATTCTCATATTAAAATTTAAGCCAATCAAATAAGAATATTTGCACTTAGAGTTGCACCGAGAATAGAGAATTCTATTTTGTTTCTATAGTACATCAATTTTGATGACATAGATAGGCCATAAGCCTATCATTATGAATCATATTGGTATAAGGGAATTTGAATCTATGACCTTGACAAACTTATCCAAAATAACCCTTAGACAAACTTTGTAATAAAACTTAATTTTTGCAAAGTTTGAAAATGGCAATTAGCTTGAAGACAAAAGTCCATAAACCTCAAGAAGGTGAAAAGAATCACCTTGATGGTAGGAATTACAAATTTTCCCTATAATAATGAATGTTTCTTGATGCAAGGCAACCAATAATGGGAGAATTGAAGATTGGGAAGAATGGTACTAGTAGAATAAGAGAGATCAAAGAGGAAGTATGCTTTAAGATTGGAGGATGGAGGAGATGTTGAGTTTGTACACACACGCGTAGAATATTGTCCATAACAAAATCCATTTGAAGATATTGTGTTTCTTGGATTAAAATATGTTTTGTACTTCATTAATTTTATACAACACAATGCAACTCAATTCCTCTCTTCAAGTGATTGTTACTCTAACTAATTGATTGGATATGGTAGCAAGACAAGTTATTGGATCACTAGGAAATTTCCTCAGTAATTTTTTTCCTGTAGCAGTCTGTGTTTTTTCCTACGGCTAGATATTCTTCATTCAGGTATCAACAATTCTCTGCTCGAACACCTCTAGTGGCTCAACATTTCTTAATAGCGTCAGTATTCATGTTCCAGTAGCAGTCTCGAAATCTTCATTTAGTAAACCACATAACAATAGACTTGTAGGTAATCTACGACACTTTGGGATCAACACTCATTTCCTACATCACACCAAAGACAACCAAGATATAGCAAAGGTAAAAGAAGAGGTAACTAGGGTAAGAAGCAATTCTTTTAAATCTATCTTGTTCATTTAAAATATGGGAATATCATAACAAGGTAATCTTATAAATAAATAAAACTATAGTGTCTAGGTAGTAATATTTTCCCATTTCAAATATGAATTGAACTAACAATCATTACTCTGTGATTGGCGTAGCCTCATACCTTTACTTTGAAATCATTATCATGTTATCATGTTATACCATATTATATCCGAACATGCCTTAACACATAATCATTCCCATGATCAAAAATCCCTTCAATCCTTTATCACACCTGGTACATGCATTTGGTATTGGATCATGCAAGAAGATGGCCACATATCTCATCATGATCACAATTTATATATGATCCCATTAATTTCGCCTGATTTCTCCTTCCCATCTATTTACATTAACTATTTTACCTTCTATTTTTAATCACCTTTCTCAACGCTCCACCAATCGCAACAAATTGTTGAGAAACAAAGACCCAATCATCTCCCCTACACCTCGAAGCGTTTGAAGAATGGAGAGTGTTGTTCACTAAGAGCTTGAAGAGACATAATTGCTTAAATTTACCCTAAATGTAAGTGTAACATTCGAAGGTGGGTTGTCTTTCGTTTCTCAAGAAGTTATGTGGGTTCAACAATGAGGTCACATTTGCAATTGATCAGACTTTTAATGGAATGATAGCCAATATGTGTGACTTGGAGTTTGAAGTTTCACAGTTATTTATAGTAGATGCTATAGGTATCCCTGAGAGTGGAGAACAATGGTTTACAAATAGGAAAATTGAGAAGGCAGGGAAAATTCACTTCTTTCTTGCATTGCACCAAAACCTACACTGGTCAAAGGGAGCCCTGAAGAGTTGGATGAAGGACAGTTATCGATAACTAATCTTTATCCTTAAAATATATATAACGTGTGAGGGTCTATATGACCTCAAATTTTTGTATCACATTCGACTCTTATTACATTTTTAGAATAGACATGAACTCAATTTAGCATATTATCTCTAGAAATCTCTCTCTAAAATGCCCACCTCTGAACAAAGAGGGCCTAAATATGTAGAGAAGAGTTTATACCATCATGAGATCATAAAAATCCTTGTCCTAGAAGAGTTACAAAGGCGTCAAGCCACTTGGCAGCAATTCTTGGCTCGAAATGGTTTCATCAATGGGTTCATTACAAACACAAAAGGGGTTTAGGCTGAGGATTCCACTAGCCGAAAGAGGAAATGACCATCACAAATAAAGAAATATAACGAGACTCCTCCTACCAACCTAAGAATTACCAGAAGCACATATCTAAAGAATCAGAACCGACTCCAAAAGAGCACGAAAAGGGGTAAGTTTTGCTCAGTGGCCCAAGAAGTATATGACATGTTTTTATGATAAAAAATTGATTGTGCATGATGATTGCAAGAGCAATAGCTCAATCTATGAAATTCCTGATGTTGAATTTTGGAACTATGATTAAAAGAAAACCAAAGATGATGATTTTCATTGCACAAATGAATGTTCTGAATCTGATCCAAGTCATGTACATCCTGATTCCATCAATTCCATTTGATGAAGGAAAACAATAAGATATCTTACCCAAGTAATGTATATCCTTATTCCATCGATTCCAAGTTGATTAAGAAAAATAAGAAAATTAAGAAAATTAAAAGAGGACATCAATGAATTAGAACATCTGGATTGACACGAAAAGGATGAGAATCAGTCTCCCAAAAGCATAAGTGCCATGTACCAAAATGAAAATGAGTAATTAAAATCGGAAAATCACAAACTACTCAATATGATACAAAAGTGGTATAGAAAAACTCGACAACTTAAACTACAAAATAGGAGGTTACAACTCAAGCTTAAAAGGATTCCTCTTAGCCCTCAACCTCACACCACTTCTTCTTCCCACCTGGATCTTCTCATCCATGCAACGACTCATCAGTCAGCTTATCTCACATCGGTTTTGTTCATAATAGTTTTTGAAGTAGTTTTGACATGTTAGTTGCATGATTACATAAAAATGCTCAAGTGCGGGGGAGATATTGGATTCTAATTTTGAAGTATTTTATGTTGTCAAAAGCATTTTATGTCTCACTTATACTGCCTGAAGTTTCCACATTGCTAGATCTTCTCATCATTGGCATTGGGTTCCAATTTTGAAGCATTTTATGTTGTCGAAAGTACCCTATTTTGGCCATTTATTTTTCTATTTCATTGTATTTTCATCCCTTTTTGTTCTATTACCCATAATTTTACCTAGTTCATGTTATCACAATTTTATGAGGAAATTCATTTCCCAAGTCCTTCAATTTCCCTATTTTAATGAATGGATAGATTAGAATTGTTTTTAACCGATGATGTTACTAGATTTTGTTTATTGTAGCAACATGATAGGTTCCAATAACATGCTCGTTGATTGATATAATGGCGCTCTTCTAGATCCAAATTCAACTTATGTGTTTTGATTGTGAAGGCATTGAGATGGTTTTATGTTACTCAATCGACCTTAGATCTCGTCATCAGGTTTATGATTTTATGGTTAAAGATATGGTCAACTATAGCAACGTATAAGGTTTTGAGAATGATAAGGATATTTCGTGCTTCTCGTCATGAAATATGGTATGGATAACGGCAATAGTTGTCCTCCCATTGATCCTACCTATTTTATGGATCAAATCATTCACTTTAGGGAATGTAACTCTATTGAACTAAAGATGGAACAATTAGAGATCCACGAAAAGAGGGATCACATGATCCCTATTTCTTCTATTTGTAAAAATGATCAGAAGTGATGTAATAATCTCAAGGGGATTAGCTTAATAGAAGCACGGTTGTGAGAACAAGAGAACCTATATACTTTGTAATTTCTTTCGATACATTTATGTATCAATCTACAGTATCGATTGTTGAATCTTGTGAGTTAAGTGTTGTGATTTGCAGTGCATCCCCAACCAGGAAGGCCCCCTAAGTTGGGTATGCACTGCATTGATATTTATCTAGTTTATTTTGCATCTTCAAATTTGATTGCGTTGTTGATTCATAGGTATATGTTATAGTCTTGATGTACATATAATTGTTTCCTTTAATTATTGGATAATCTCTTTCAGCTTGCATTACCTAGTTATTTACATGCTTTGATTTCTGGTTACAAGAGTTCTTGGAATTCCACGATGTGATATGTGGTTTGCTATAGGAATATTAACAGGCATTGTTATAGGAACCATAAAAAGGGAAATTTATAAGGATTGAATCAATTGCTATAAGGTTCTTGGTTTAATACTCCTAACTAGTTTGATTTATGACTATAGATCTCTTTGGTTTGGATTTAGATATTGATGCTTGGTAAAACTACAAGAATTGTTTGACCCATTGAGTAACGTCTACAAAAAAATGTTGTAGCAATATTTCTGATAGGGGTAAAACAATTGTGATTGGTGTGAGAAACAAAGTATAGTCTTTATGTTCAATATTGATTCCTGGAACTGATTTACTAAGCAATTTTCCTTTTAATTCAATAGAATAACCCCAGTATTTTAATAGTTAGTTTCTTCCCTGAACCTGCATATATTTTTCCAACACCTCATAAGTTCATGAATCTCATTTGATAATTAAATGTTTGGAATTTAAGCAATTAAATCAACTGACATTGATACTAGGGAATTTAGATATGGTATTAGATATACCCCTTGAATATGATCTTCTATCGGAGGATTTACGTTTTCCTCTATTGATCGATCAATCTCTCACCATCAAGGCATTGTGGGTCGAACCTTCCATGTTCTTTCATCTCATCTCCTATAACAACAGAGATGCAGCCACATCATGAATATTAAATGTGGTATTATTACTTCTAATAGCCACGACCAAGCTATCCCATGAATCTGACAAAGAACACAACAGAATGATACATTTCTCCTCCTCTGTGATTTTAATATCCATGGATAAAAACTAACTAATCATAGTGTTGAATGATTTCATGTGATATGTAACTAATTTGACCTCATTCATCCTTAGAAGGTATAGTTTCTTCTTAAAAAAGAGCTTGTTAACCAGATATTTCGCCTGGTATAAGTACCCCAACTTTTCCCACATTTTGTTTGTAGTGTCTTATCCTGAGCCATTTAGCAATACATAATATTCCAAACAAAGTTAGATTGTAATCCTTTCTTTCCTGTTGATTTTATGCCAATCTTCCTTCGACATACCCATTGGATTTGTTCCAAGTCGAAAGTAACCCATTTCTCTCGATCTACAAGGAAATCCTCCATTTTAAGCTTCCAAAGATCAAAATTATGTGCATTAAACTTTTCAATTTCTATCCTTGGAGTGTCTTCCATTCTCAACTATGAATCATCATTCTAGAACTCCCACTAAAAATAGGTATACTCCATATCCAGTACCAAGCCAAAACCTTAGCAACAAAGGTGTCCAATTGAACCCAAATATAGCTCTAATACCAATTGTTGGGTTTTAATACCTATTACAGTGATTATGCATAATCATTCTTACATATAAACAAAATTAAACAATGGCACACAACACATTCACATAGTACGCAAAAATTACCCTGGAAACCATCTACTGGGAAAACCAACAAACGAATGCGCTTAAATGATAATCTATTAACAACACTCTTAACTAATTTTTACAATAATGCTTTACTAGATCACAACAGATTAAGCATGAAATCAAAATTTTGGTACTCTCATTCCAATATTGTACATTTAGCCTTACATTAACATCATATTTATAGATGCAACACATACACACTAGCTCATGGTACCCAAGTTAGTTACATCTAACTACTCATAAATGGAGATCCATAGCTTCCTAACTGAATATAGCTTTTATGTTATAGTCGACTTGGCGAGTCAACCTTAGTAGACCATTGAGATTCTTGTCCTCCAAATGTTCGTTAAATTCTTTCCCGCTTTATGCTTGTCAAATTCTCGTTAGTTAATCATGGTCATCAACTAGTCGACTATTATAGTCCTCCCGTCGACCATAATTCCATTGTCTATCAGCTTCAATTCTAGTTGACCATCGAATTTGACCGTCGATTTCCATGCAAAGAATATAAAATTATTTATAAAATTTCAGTTTCCTTGAGACTTTTGAAAAATTCAATTTCTTGACTATAAAAGAAAATTTTCAAGAAAATTATGTATAGACTTAAATTCCTAAAGCTATTATGAAAATATTAGCTAATATATTTAGTTGTCTTTCTCTCAGTTGAAAAAATTAAATTTACAATGCTTCTCTACACTTAACTTGAAAAAGTGTTACCCTATTTTTCATTTTCACAACTCCGAAAAAGAATGTGGTTGAAATATATAAAAATAAAAATAAAAAAACCATTTTGAACACTATGAACAATTCTATGTAAGGAAATGTAAAAAGCTATATCAAGAAGAAGTGGAAGAGAGAGAAAGAGGAAACTCTACGTACACCTCTTATGATGGGAGGACACTCTTGTACCAATTAAAATATCCATAATCGCATAAATGTTTCTCTTTGGCTTCCAGTTTGTTGAACTCAAGAAAAAGGTATGAATGGGACATGATCAACCTCTAGCAAGATGGTTTTGGCCCATAATTTGAATAAGAATGAGGGGATAATTTTATGATATGTATTATTATGGATAATTTGGCCAACTTGGGTGTTAAGATTTTGTGCATCCCTTCTCAACATTCCCTTAGGAGGTTGAGACACCATATGAACTAGCAGTTTCTCTATCTAGAGAGTGGGAGGTGGTAGAAACATAAATTCCTATTTATCCTTTGATGGAAGGTCAAGAGCATAATAGTTATGAGTCATATTCTAAACATTATTTTTTCTCCCACACATGCATGTTAGAAGGGGTGCCCCCTTGTGGAGGTATAGGATTATTTAGGACATCAACAATCAATTGTTATCCCTAAGGAGGGAAAGGGTTGGTGAGAATAACTACGTTTTGGGGCAATTCCCATTATGCTAACATGAAATAAGATTCCTCCATTCTGGGGCACTGATAATCAAATGGTCATATTCACATAAATTACAAGGAAATTTGAACTTTTTATTCTCCTTTTATCCCATAAACAAGCATACCACATACCTCACTACCTACCTATGGTCATTCAAGTAAACCATCAAAATCACTTCTAATACTAATCGCATCTGTTAGCTTCTCGTACTCAGAGTAAGGCAAGAAGTATCATACCTTTGATGAGTTCTTCCTTGGCATTGTTTGTAGTTGGAGGTTTGTACCAACAACTAAGTTTATATAGTGGTATACAAAATGACCTAGTCTATAATATTCAGATGCATACCCTCTTTTATTCCGCATTCTTTTGTCATGTGTTAGATATTCTCCTTTAATTATCATCAACCCAATCAGAATATTAATGCTTTAAGATTCCATTAATGAGAGATTGAGGGTCTTCTTTCCCTCTATGAAATGTGCCAACCAATACCACTGCGTATATGTGCCCTACAAAAAATAGAGTTCCAACATGTTATTCCATTAAATAAGCAAAGCATACAGTGTGTTCATGCTAGTTAATATAAATTAATAAAATATTCATCGAACCTCGTTATACGATATCTGGGATGTGATCATAATCTAGTGAAATACTTGATTGGTCCTCCTCCAACCGGGATAATTCTACAGTTATGCGTCGACCAGTGGGGAGTGATATACGATCCTAGATATCAAGCTAATTCATGGATTCATAGTTGTCCCATTCACTACTACTACATGGATCAAAGAAGAAAGAGAGTTTTATTGTTAACATTTCATCTATAGCATTGTATGACGTTCTAACTGAATGAAATGCATGAGTTCCCTAGATGGTTTTGCATTCATATAACTATGATTGATATACATCAACCACCTCCAAAAATATATGTGTACATGTGCTTTCCTATTTGATTGGTATTCTATCCTTCTTTATACCTCCCCCACAACTGAAGAACAAAACTCAATAATGGAATTTGCATCTTGAATGAGGGAAACAATTGCAAACTTCATTTATTTCCTACACAACACAGTTTTGATGCATGCACTTGCTCCATCATGTTCCTCCTTTCTCTTTCTAGTATCAAAATAGTTCCAAATATGTGGTAGCTTGTGTTATTTGTGGATCATATACAACCATTGAAATACACAAGCATTTTTTAATTTCCCTACACAACCATCAAATTGAAAGCAGTGTTTTACAAAATCTAAGTCAGGGCACCTATCATCACTTATGTAGAAGTAATACTCCTTCAATATAACCTTGTTTCATTTGCTACTAACTTCCCGATGCATGTGTATGATATGGAACATTATGATGACCTGCTATGAGTGACAATATTGGATTTGAATCTTGTTTTGCGGTTGAAGGGTGTAGTTCTCAGCAAAATCAACCACTGATAATATAGTACCAATAGGAAACGTATCCCTACATATTCTAAAATGCTCGTACTGCAATCGAGCCACATGGACATGCCCAACATATTTTTGGGTCTTTTCAAAGAATTGATTCATGAAGTCACAGACTCATACAAAGTATAACAAAATAAAGACATATATTAATAGATTGTTACATCTCAATGTACAATCCAAAAGAAAAAGAAAAAAAAAACTATTTAAGTACTCATTACTAACTTGGGAAGTGGCCAATAGTATATTTTTTCTTTTGTGAGTTAACATCATTCTTCCCAAGTTCATACTCATCACTCACATAGATGCATTTTCTTAATAATGTCATTCCACCACACCTAGGGCATGTCTTGTCTAAGCAAGTTTTGTGATAAAATGTGCAACCTTCTGGCTTGGTCCATAAAAGGTTGTGAATAAAGTATCTACATGATGTTTGTGGCAATATAGTTGAGCATTCATGCACAAGTATGTTATGCAATAGACACAATATGTGTGTGTGTGTGTGTGTGAGAGAGAGAGAGAGAGAGAGAGAGAATAATAACCATCTTCTGTGTGGTATCGATTCTTGAATCTCTCATACAATTTTGTCTGTGTCATGTCAAGAAAGTGTTTGATGTGGGTTCATGGTCCCTTGAACCCCTTCTCATTTTTAGTATACCTTTTTGGTTAGAAGAAGGTGTAGTGTTGTCATGCCATAAATCTTGCACTAGTCCTTTAACTACTATGACTAACTTCATATCAGAGCGAGAGAGCCTACCAATGAAGTCCCACAAATATGCTTCACCACCTATGTTGAGGCTATATTGCCTAATAGAATAATTTCTAATGGTTTTCACATTGCATTTAATGAGATGGGATGTTTCTTTTAGTAGACATCATTTTCCCATTACCTTTCTAACAATTTATTGTGGAAATACATGTTTGGATGCATTGCAATCTTGAGAACGAGTTTTTCAACCAATTTTTTGGAAAGCATCCACAAGATTTCTATAAATATGATTATTTTCTTTTGAACTTGTAATTGTTTTAATGCCTAAAATTCTTCTAACAACATTCAAAAACACAAAAACAATTGACATTTAGTTGCATAAGATTTTGGTTCAAAATATTCTCTAATAATTTTAACAGATTGAATAATAAATAGTTCGAATAGGTAAATTACCTTCAAGTGACGCTAGAGAAATTTCATCCACCTGAAGGTGTTTAGGAGTTTTTCAACACACACTATCCAATCTAGGTAGGGGGGATGGACCTATGTTTTGGAACTCTTAATCTCTATGTTGTGGAGTTATAATATTGGAAGGAGTTGGACCTATTCATGGGTAGTTTTTGAAATGCTAGATTGTTGAACAATAGGCTGCACCACTAGGAATTTTTCATCATGAGTTAGTGCATCAATCGCCTCGCTAATTTCATCCATGGTATAATCAACTCCTTGTCCTAATTGAATATTCATTGGAGGTTCATTTGTTGTGCTAGAATTTGGATTCTCCTTTACTAAAAGCCTTTGTTTTTCTATACATATCCTTGCATTTTCCCTTGTTTCATTGACCTTTTCTATGGGCTTCTTTTTCCTTGACCACTTTATTTTTTTATTATGACGGTTCCTCATGTTTAAAGAGATTACAATTACAAGGAAACTTGACAATTCTCTTCCAATTACAAAAAAAGCCGAAAGTTTTCTTCCAATTACACAAGAAGACAAATATTAAATTCGAATTATAAAATAAGGAAAGTCTCATAGATATACAACAAGACAACAATTGTCTTTCAATTTATTAAATTGTGTTGCAAATACATAGGAATATCATAGACTTGTTTCCCAATAAATAATAATACAAAAATATCCTTTCGAATTGCACTAAAATGCATACCACAGTGTTTGTTGTCATTGTTGCTGCATGTTTGAAAATTTCTAGTCATTGTTTGGATGTCAGGTGAGAGACATGCACGATTTTTTGGTAGGAAAATTAAAATCATGAACACATTATTAAAAGCATGCATGCTTTATTTTTTTTTGAACTTTTTCCCCAATAAATGTCAAGAATGAATTTGCACCTTCCACCATGCTCTTGAATCATGTGTGTGCCTCCCCCTTCTCTCTCTCTCTCTCTCTCTCTCTCTCTCTCTCCCTCTCTCTCTCTCTCTCTCCATTACTCTCTTCCTCTCCCCATTCCACCCCCCCTCTCTAAGTTTCCCTCTCTCTCCCTCAAGACCTTACACATGGTCTACAGAGGAAAGTTAGGCCTTGGACCCTAAAGGCATCATCTAGGCATCTAGGTCCCATAACAACACATTAAACAACAACAACTAAAATTTCCATGGTATCTTTGTATTTTGACAAGGGATATTAGTCCCATTAGTACATTTTAGGAGTAAGTATGTGTATCAAGGTCCTAGATATAGTCAAGGGAAAATACTTAGTCCTTGGGCCCTAACGAAATATTCTAGGCATATTGGGTAATTAACTATGCATGACTTGGAATGGGTATCCATAGCACTGTGGATATAGGTTTTGTGGAATTGGGCCCTTAGACATGGTCGATGGAGGAGACTTATGAATGATGTTCCAAGGAAGAAGACCATGTATTTACCCATAAAGAAACCATTGAGGCATCAATAACCACATAATAATGCATTGAAGAATGACACATGACTTGACAAGGGTATCCCTAACACTATGTATCCAACTTGGGGACTCATGGCCATGGACATGGTGAGTGGAGGATACTTAAATATCTATCCCTAATTCAATCTTCTATCCATCTATGTATAATTAGATTTCCTCCACCAACCATACATGGCATCATGAGGTATCATTGGCTTATTATTGAGGATGTCAGTGCCATTAGGTGGTTTTGAGCAATATGTACATTTGTGAGGGACTTGAAAATGAATTTTTGATGAGGAAGACCATGCCTTTTTCCCTAAAAAACCATTGAGGAATCCAAATCCATTAATAATGCCTCAAAGAATCACTGATGACTTTGCATGGGTATCCGTGGTGCTATGTGCCCAAGCCTTTGGGACTTGGTGCCTTAGACATGTTTAGGGGAGGAGACCTAAACCTCATTACCTAAAGTAATCTTCTAGTGATCTGGGGCTAATAAGTTTGACTCTACTAACACACATGGCCTCTTGAGGGTATGATTGGATTATGATTAAGAATTCCAATGCCATTAGGTAGTTTTGAGAAGCATGTATGTGTCTTATGACCTTGGGAATGATGTTCTGAGGAAGAATTCCATGCCTTTGGCCCTAAATAAATCATTGAGACATATAGAGCCATGAAAAATGCCTTGAATCACCATGCATGACTTGGTATGGGTATCCATTGTACTATGGATCTAGGTTTTGTGGCCTTAGTCATGGTCAGTGGAGGAGATGCAAAGATCAGGGCCTAAATGATTCTTCTATACATCTAGCTCTAGGAAGGTTGCCTCCACCAACCACACATGGCCTCCTAAGGATATCGTTGACCTATGATGAGGATTTCAGTTCCATTAGGTGGTTTTGAGTAGTATGTATATGTCTCAGGGCCTTGGTAATGATGTTCCAAGGAAGGATACCATGCCATTATCCCTAAAGAAACCATTGAGCCATATATAACTATGAATAATGCCTTGAAGAATGACACATGAATTCACAAGGGTATCCCTAACACTATGTATCCAAGTTGGGTACTTGGGGTCTTGGACATGGTTAGTGGAGGAGACTTGAACCTCGGGCCCTAAAGGAATCTTGTACCCATCTAGGGATAAGGATGATACCATTACCAAACTCAAATGGCCTCTTGAAGGTATCATTGGCCTATGATTGAGGACGTTGGTGCCATTGGGTGGTTTTGATTAATATGTACATGTCTTAGGGATTTAGCAATGACGTTTTGTGGAAGAAGACCACGAATTTGGCCTAAAGAAACCATTGAGGCATCTAGATCCATTAAAAATGCATCAAAGAACCACATATGGTTTTCTAGGTATATCCATGGTGCTATTGTAATGCCTCGTTTTGACTTTACCATCTAAACTACCATTTACCTATTTGTATTTTCTTATTATTTGTGGAAATCCGTCAGTATGTTGACATTGTGGGCCTATGGAATTATTATTTTGAAGAAGTTATATATGTGTGTGTGATTTTAATATTATGAATGATGGTCATGTTTCAATTCAGCCTCTAGCATGCAAATTTAAAATATGTTGGGTATCTGGACAACAATTTAAAGTTATATGTCGAATAAATGAATGTGGTACCAGGCATGTGGTACATAGAAAAATGATTACATTGTTGTTTATTAGTAATGAAATATGTATGCATGTTAATGATTGCACAATATTGCATGATATCGTGTTGGGAGACTAACCTACAAGTTTAAAAGAGCCAAGTGATAGTTGGGTCCTATGAAATGGAAGTACATCAGTGACATGAATTCCAAAAGAGAAATGGTATGTGAGTGAAGCATTATTGTTATGTATGATTATTGGTTTATTATCATGATGTGTGGGTAGGTGCAGGGTTTTAGAAAAATCAACTTCCCAAATCAGTTATTCGATGATAGAGCCTGAGAACAATAGTAGCAATGTAGTTCTATGTCGATGTAGTCATTGACCCTTGTTCCATAGGAGGGGTGGAGGCATTACCCACTATTTATCCTTCGAAAACTGGAGTCATTGGATGATTGTGCTACAGTGCTCTCCCCAAGGTGTGTGATGATGACTAGTGGGTTCCTGTTTGGGAAGCTTTGTCGATGTGGTTGACACTTATGCTTATGGGTTCTATGTGGAGTTAGGTCAATATAGTTGATGCTCCAGGATAGTCCAGCTAAGGAAGGATAGGATGATGAATCTAGTTGTGAACTAGATAGAATGAAGTAGGTAGATAGGTGTTATAACATATTTTTTCAGACATGTCCCATAAATACTTTAGATGGTTTGATATGATCCATTTTCCTATTTTTGCAGACTCCATTTATCCCATGTGATCCCTTGTGATCTATGAATAAGCACTTTACCTGAAAATATTCTAAAAGACCAATTTGTTCATGATATATGTGACCTTTATAGTGCGTAGTCGTGTATACATGGGTTTCCCTTGTTAGATCCATGTACATGTCTGTTCGAGGGAAAAAGATAAAAATAAGTTACTTTTATGGGGAAAGTTGCAATTTCAATCATTCTCACTTGTCACAATCTCGTAAGTAACTTTCTCCATCTTCCCTAACCACCTACCCATCAATATAAAAGAGGCATACGAGAAGGAAAAATCAATCACCAAGTATTGGAGAGAGTAGCCTCATGCTTTTCATTTGAAATTTGATCAAGAACCCTTGTTATCCCGGTTTACAAAACTCCCTTTCCCATATCTGGAACTCTGTTTTCTAGTTCTTCTTGAGAGCCATTATTATGCTAAAGAATGCTTGGGATTCTTTTGAGCATACTTCACAAGGAAGAAATCCGAAATGAATGTTAAGTTTGTGAAGAACTGGGTAGAGGAACTTAGGCTTCAGTTTGAGAACGGTGCCACAGTGAGATTCAGGTTGTATCCTATCATTTGTACCTTGTTGTCATATTTTATATAAAATATCTCTCTTTTATGTCCATTTCATGTGTTGAATTATTGTTTTTATCAATGAAATTTGGATGTGTCTTTCAACAATTTAATTTATATACTCAATATTTGCACCAGTGATCTTTCTATCGAATCTTTGTTTATTTTCAGGTTTCCATTGGAGTTTTGAAGAAAAGGATTGGAGCAATCACAACTAGGGGGATTCTTCATAAGATGTTTAGATTATGGTGAGTTAATTTCCTAACTTGTTTGCTTGTTTAAAAGTCTATTTTTAAAATATTATTGATTAGTTATTTGCTTGAAAGTTTGAGTCGTCTTTTATGGGCATTGCTCTGCGGTGACTGTGCCCAAAGGTCACTAAGGATGATGATATACCCGCAAAAATAGGAATGGCATTGAAGTTGTGGAGAGAAACTTAATTAATTATGTGTATGTTGAAATCCTTTGCTTGATTCTTATATGCTAACCAAGTACATCATGTTGTTTTCATAGGTTATCATGATCTAAGTTAGTAAAAATTGTTAGACATTGCAATTCCGTATTTAAGTATGCATTAGTATATAATAACTTGTGTGATTATGTGTTATGTGAGATTGATTACTACTTGTACCTACATGAAGTATGAAAGTAGTAGCTGCGCTTACATAACTCATCTATATATTCTTGTATGAATTACTATTAAACTATTTTAATTGAGCATAGATGCATTGTGATTTCGAATAATTACATTATAATTAATTACTACTTAATGATTATGAATTTATGCATTATGTAAAGTTAATTAATGAATGATTAAGTAATTAGAATAGGAGGTTTATGGTACTAGCTTAAAAGAGTATTAATTAATTAATTGATTGATTGATAAATATTGATCAAGGTTTAATTATGCTTAAGGTTGATTATTGATTGTGTTAATCATTGAATAAATGATAATTGAAGTTTAAAATATTATTATTTAATTATTAAATAAATATTAATTAAGTTTAGTTATAATTAAGGTTTGATTGTTGAATATGGTAATAGTTCAATAAATGATAATTGGAGTTTCAAAAAAGGGTATTATTTAATTAATAAAAATTATTAATTATGTTTAATTATAATTAAGTGTGGAATATGGTAATAGTTAAATAAATGACATTTTTTTTATCATTTTGAAAAGAAATTAATGTGAAGTTATATTATTGAATAAAGTTATGTTATGTCGTAAGAATGAGTGAAAAGATCGGCGGTGAATCTTTATTTTAATAAAAGAATTAACTTGCATATAACCATCTGTACCCATGATATTGAAGGAAATTAATGAGGCCTGACATAGTGATGGGGAAGGGAGTTGTAACATTAATGAAAGGATAGGGATAGTAAAGGAGGGAGAAGAAAAGGTGGTGGGGAGGAAGATATGGGAAGGGGGGTGAAGAAGGAAATGGGATTTAGAGGTTTTGGGAAAATCGACAGAGGAGGATTGATTTTTTGATTTGGGGGAATAACACTTGAAACTAGTTGGATTGTTGTTCTAAGGATTTATGCACGGAGGACCAAGAAACTCAATTTCTTGGATATAGGGAACTAGCGAGGTTGTTCCTAGTTGGTTGGGTGGTAAATCCAATTGGCGGTTGGGATTCTTAGTGCAAGGGAAAAACTATTTATCTACAGGGAGCTTGCAGGGGCAATCCACTATCTTATGGGTATTTTATGAATAAGTATTTAATTTTGTATGTTTTGAAAGTTATAAATTGTCATTAACATGTTATATTCTTCTTCTATCTGCTATAACAGAATATAATTATTTATTTGATTTACCTGCACAATGAAACTATTGAGTATTTGTATTTGGTTGATACCTATGGGCAATATATATTTGATTTACACCTACATAGTGAACTTAAATCCTAAACATAACAAAATAGAAATTAGATGAAACGTAGACATGAAATTAGAAAATACTTACAAACTCATAATTTAGTATTAAGAAATTAAGGATAGGTGAAGGTCCTTACACATGGTATTAGAGCTCGGCTTCGAAATCTGGGGCCTTTGGGCCTACTACAAACCAATACAAACTAGCACTTGGAGTATTGTAGTAAAAAAAAATTCTTCGAAATCAAATAGAAATTTTACAGAAATATGTGTCTTGATCAGAACAAGAGTAATTGAATAGAATAGGAATTTTTAAGGCTAATAGAAGTAGAGGTTGGAGGGAAGCTAGGAATTAGTCAAGACAATGAACTACACCTTGAACCATGGCCGAGACTTTTCTTGAAACAAAAATAAAATAAAAACAACAACAAAAGAGCAAGTTAGTAAAGATGGTATTTATATATAAGTGAGATACCAAATAAATGAGGGGAAATGGTATATAGGTACCTATAACCAATATACAATTGTAGAAAAAACACATCTTTTGTGAGAAAAGAGGTAGACATATATTGTATGCAAAAAATATTTCATTCTTTGTGTATATAAATATACATTTTTTTATTATCTATGATATATATAGGTTGCAAATAATTATGAAAAAAATAGGTGTTGTCTCTTTACTAGCGTTCAAAACCCTACGATTACTCTACCATTCACCAAGATGAGTGTAAAAGAAATCCCATTACATGAGCCCCCACACGTAGTCTTATGCACAACACGTCAAGATAGTAAGTACAAACCCACAGGTGCAAGACACATACTAGGCGTAGGTAGCTCTATGCCACTATATTGAGCCATTTCACATGAACCACAAGCCATACAATCCTCCAAGAAAACACACTACCCATTAGGGCAGTAAAAGTTTTTACAACCAAAATGTTTTGGCTTTCAACTTACCCAAAAGCCCAAAGATAAACCAGATCGAATGATGAGGTTATGGGAGAATTGTGGTGTTGTTCGTGTCATAAACATACACAAAAACCATAGTAGGGTTCAACATTAGCCAAAGGGTTTCAACTTGCATTATGTGTCTGTTATCACATATATAGTAGCTGGGCTACCATATGTTTTATTCCAGATTCCAGTACATTTTTCAGCCATTCCTTTACACTAAGATGCTTGAGATGAGCATCTATATTGGATCACTATTATGATTATGGATAGCAATATATTCCGTTGCCATGACCGAGTCTCAGGAAACTCAGATTTGATGACCGATGTAGCCATTTAGCCCTTACAGAGCATTATGTATTGCCTAGAGTTGCAACAGCAGGTTCTCAGTGGACATATGATGGTTCAGATGGTTTATGCACAGGTAGATGACGAGGCATGTATTATAGTGTGTTTGTGGTTATTATTACTTTTATACTCATTCTTGTGGCATGTTTTATCACTTGGTATCATGATCTCGAGATCATATAGATATATAGACTTGGTTGTATTATTTATTTATCTATGTCCCCGCTTAGACTTAGAAGTTCTTGGTTATACTCATTGGTTTTACCCTCCTTAGGAGAATGGAGGTGATCATTCCCACCATCATATGGCTTGCTAGTGTTGGTCTCACTATTCACTGTCTCCATCCATCCATTACCTTCCAGTGATTGCATTATCCTTGACTTACTATTTGACTTGTGACATGGAGGACTTTCCCCCACTCTAGCCTCTTTGTTGGATGAGCTTCCCTGTTGTATTGTGTCTCGGCTCTGAGTTTCCTAGGTTGTGTTGACTAGACCTGAAACATATAGTACTACCATCATTACAATGTGTCTAGAAATGAAATGTATATCTTAAATGAAATACCATTCTAGAATGTGTTTCTCAACACACGTGAATGAAAGGCATGTGAAATGAATGTAAATCCAAGAATGTGTTTCTTAACACACACGGATAAAAAATCCTAATAAATGTAAATCCAAGAATGTGTTTTTCAACACACACGGATCCAGGCTATGGAAATGAATGAAAGGCCTAGAAAGAAATGGTTTAATAAATGTTATATCTAATGATTGTTGGCCTCACTTGTAATGATCTATTCCTCACTAGCCTGCGGGTTATCATGTGAGATGGAGTAAGGGACACCTAATTCTAAGTGTCCCCTAGAGTCTCAAGTTACAGTTTGTAGGAAACCCAGTCATGGCGGCTCTAGAAAAGAACCTCATGGAGTTGTATGAGCTTGGATGTGAGTTGTAGACATCTGTCAAGGTTGAATAAGCACTTTTGAAACAACTTATCCATTTGTGAGACGCTGCCATCCCCTGTGTTATTGCTTATCCAGCATATGATTTAGTGTGTATCCCTTTTCCCACTTCCAAAGTGTCAGATTTTCAAGTCAGTAAAGTCATCCCTTAGCCTACCCTTGTAGTCTTCAGCCTTTACCCATCACTGGCAAAATGATCACAGTCATAAAGTGAGTATAGTCTTGAGGTTCTAATCTGAGCCATAAAACTAATAAAAACATTGAATATTTGGTTGTAGATCACCAGAGAAATGATTACTATGTGTTTATATTGCTACTTGAATGATTTGTAGAGCATGCCTTAATCTCTTACACTTGTAGCAACTTGATGTTAGCCTGGGTCATTTTATCGGTCATGTTGACTTGGTCAAACCTAGTTTGACCAAGGTCAACTACATGACATGAGGTGATTAGACCTTGGATGATGTAGATAGATGATATTTGGTCTATTACAAGTCACCAGGTGGTTCCATGCATTGGTTACATGTTTATGATGATGATCTGGCATTTTATTATATTTGATCATTTGTAGATTATTATTATTTTTATTTGTTCGGGTATATTTGAGATATTATATGATCATGCAAAGATCCATATGGTGTATAAGTACACACCTCTAGTATATTTGGGCTCTCTGAGTCCATTGAGATAGTTGGTTTTCAATTCTAGGCAGTTACAATTGCTATTTTCCTCAGTTTATTATTTTGGTGCATATTTGCCATTAAAAATGGCTGGTCATAATAGTTTCATGATCTATTTGGTTCACCTAGGGCGCTATAGAGGGAGTATGGGGACCAGCCACTTGTTTTCACTATTATACCATACTCCCAGACATTATGGTGCAGTCATATTTGGCCCTGGGTGATCAGGCAGAGAGTTACAGGCATTTTTATACTTTACAGAGGATTTACAGAGGATTTACAGAGGCACAAAAATGGTAAAAATGGCTACTTAGGAAATCGATTTGAGCTACTGAGGCAAAGAAATGGCATGAGGATATTTTTAATGATGAGTGTGATGTCTCCCACACCTTCCAGAACAGTTTCAGCATTCAGTGGGACCCACACACTTCCCGATGGCATTTTATATGGTTTTATTGAGTCTTTGGAGGCTCACGACTTTCCCAGAGGAGCACGATTTGGTGCTTTTGTTGGTCATATGTTATTATTGTGCCATCGTTACACACTAGGGAGGTTGAATATCACCCCCTAGACCCACCATGTGCGGGTTATCATGTTTTTCTAGTCACTTTGAGTGGGATTCCCCCCTAGGGCGATTTTGTCCATGTATATGTTATATTTTTGAGTTGATCCATGTACTTTATGTTGAGCTCATCTCAATCATTGATTATACCTTATGTATCTTTTAATCTTAGCCATCCATTCAAAAGGTGGATAGGGTTTTGGTATCTCTTCTTCCTATTTAAAGGAGAGAGCTTCTCATTGTAAAGGGACTTTTGGCTCTTGGCTTCTAGAATAAAATAATATTTTTGCAAACCCTTGTCTTATGGTTTTGGATGTTAATGGTGTTGATTGAAATTGTTCTTCCTTTGCACTAAGGATCTTGGTGATTGTTTTGCACATCTTTTTCTCCACGTTTTTATCTACAGGTGAGGAGGCCGAATTGGTGAGGAAGGCGCACTGGATGGGGAAGACTCTCCTTGAATATTTCTCTTCGCTTCATCAATTGCAGGGAGTATCACTCTCTTAGTACCTCTTACTCTTTGTGATCATGCTCGTCAGTTGTATTTACCTTCATTTTTGCTCTGCTGATTGAAATCGTTTTTCCTTGGCACTGCAGGAAGAGGAGGGTGCACATGTGGAGCTGGGCATTTCGTGTGGGAAAGACAAATCAACAAATTCTCATTTGATATTTTCAAGAACAATCCTCAACATATTAGCAAACATATCCATCATTCAGGTATGCTTGCAAGGTAATATTTTATTTCTCTAACCTACCCATCTGTCAAATTCATGTTAAAACCCTCATTAAAATCCTTCAGAAAATTCTCTAGATCAAACCACTTGGTTAAAAGAATAACCATTTCTGGGTTCTCCTAGGCGTCATCATTGGAGGACTCCACAGGCCCAATTCCCAAGGCACTAGTCTCCTTGAACCCTCACGCACTCCCTGAGAGAGTCTGTTTACCTGTTGTTTGATCTATGTTCTCGAGCTTGCTTGCTCTAACACTGTCATATCTATCTTACAAGCTGTGCTAGAAATCCCTAATCCAAAAATCCTCTCTTTGGGTCACTTTCCCCGTTTTAAGGGTCACGTTTCCCAAGGCAGCTGAATTTGACTATTTTAACTAGCACTTGAATCCTGGAATCATACTTAAACATTGAATCACTGTGTATAATGAATCTTTTCCAAGTCACATCTTCCCTAAGCCTCCACAATGGTCTCAATTCCTTAAATCCAGGGTTCCATACTTGTCACCTTACACATTTCATTTTATCTGATTTGATCTTTCTTGTCGGGAGTGGATCTGCGTCTCCTCCTTTGTTATCTTGGGTTTGATAACATAAAGCGAAGGGTACCTTGGTTGGCGTGACAACCATTCCTTTTGGGAACCAAGGCTCTCGAGGTTCACCACTTTGGTTTCCTATCCCCTCTACCATCTATTTTGGATCCATCTTTAGGGGAAACTACAAGATTGGTGATGACAGTGTCATAAACCATATTTTGCCTCATGCCAAGACCGTTGGTGGTGGAGTCTGATCTTCCTGATTTAGAGGTTGAGTTTCAGTCGTGTTTGGATCCTATCCCATGATGGGGGGTGTGGGGGGGATCCCCCCCCACTATATTCGACATGGGGGGTCTATGGGGGGGAACTGCATTTTGGGAGCCCCCCGAGCGGGGGTTCGAGGGCAGTGCCTCCATAGCGAAATTTTTGGAAAAAATGCCTTATAAAATGTTGTAATTTCATATTGATGACTTGGTCAATAATGGGTGATTTACGGGCCCATGGTATTGGGTATCCCGTGGTATTTTCTCATGGTAATACCTCTTTAAAAGGAAGGCACTGTAATACGGTTGTGTATTGTAGTATTGTAAATATCTCTATGTTTGTGTGAGAGAGATTATGAGAGAGTGAAGAAGAAGTTGCAACGGATGTGTTGTAGGTTTTTATCCCTTCATTTATTGGATATATTAATAAAAGGACTGGCAATTTCTCTGTATATTGGGTGAACCATGTATATTGGTGCCTCTCTTGTATTGTGTTTTTGTGTTTTATTTTTGCATCTTATTTTATGCTATTGTTCTGCAATCCTGTTTTTCTGATAATTGGTATCAGAGCCGAAGGTTTATTTGGTGCATAAACTCACACAAAATAAGGGTTCCTAGTTCAAGTGGGAGCAACATTGAAAGAAGGAAAGTTTCGGGTCGAAAAATTTAACGACCAAAACTACTAGTTATGGAAGATGCAAATGGAGGACTATTTGTATCAAAAGGATCTATTCCTATTGTTGGGAGGCAAAGCAAAACAACCACCAACTATGATTGACAAAGAATGGGAGGTTCTTGAGAGAAAGGCGCTAGGAACATTACGATTGTGCTTGTATTCGTCAATGGATTTCAATATTTCAAAAGAAAAGACAACGGAGGGTCTGATGAGCACATTGGCTAAACTGTATGAAAAAACCTTGGCCTCCAACAAGGTATTTCTAATGAAACGTTTATTTAATATGAAGATGTCAAAAGGTGGGTCTATTGTTGACCATTTAAATGAATTTAATACGATTACTAATCATCTAAGTTCTGTAAAAGTGAAATTTGAAGATGAAGTTAGGGCTCTTCCAATATTTTGCTCATTGCCAGAAAGTGGGAACGGCTTGGTCATGTCTGTAAGTAACTCTGTCTCTGGTTCAAAAAAATTGAAATTTGATGATCTTGTTGGTGTTATTCTTAGTGAGGAAATGCGAAGGAAAAGCACATGTGAGACATCAGGTAATGCGTTGACCATGGAGAGTAGGGGAAGACAAAGGGAGAGAGGAAATCAATCCCAGGTAATCGTGGGAAGTCTAGGAAGGGTAGATCCAAGTGCATACTGGAAAATATAGAGTGCTAGAATTGTGGAAAGAAAGGACATCTGAAGAAAGACTACAGATATCTAAATAAGAAAGGAGATGGACAATAAGAGACTACTTAGGAAGCAACTGTAACAGGTGATGTGTTACAAGATGCTTTGATTCTTGCATTTGATAATACTTGTGATTATTGGGTAGTAGATTCAAGGGATTCATGTCATGCTACACCCCATAGGAAATTCTTTCATGATTATGTTCCAGGTGATTTTGGACATATTTTATTTGGTGATGATGAACCATGTAAAATTGTTGGAATGGGTAAGGTACAGATAAAGTTAAAGAATGGAATTGAATGGATATTGAAATATGTAAGGCATATTCTTGCTATGAAAATAAATCTGATATCAACGGGGAAGTTGGGAGATGACAATTGTTTATCTATGTTTGGAGAAACACGGTGGAAGATCACTAAAGGATCGATGCTGATAGCAAAATGAGATAGGATAGGTACGTTGTATTTATGTCCTCATAATACTAATTATTCTATATCTATAGCTTCCACAAAAATAGATACAACATTGTGGAATCGTAGGCTTGGCCACATGAGTGAGAAGGGGATGTAGATTCTCCACTCAAGGAAGTTGCTGCGAGATATGAATCAGGTAAGTTTGGAATTATGTGAGAACTATGTTTGTGGAAAACAGAAGAGAGTCATATTCCTCAAAGTTGGGAAGCAAAATAAGAGTGAAAAGTTATTGCTTGTGCATATAGATGTATGGGGACCGTCTCATGTACAATCTCTTGGTTACTCTCGTTATTATGTTACTTTTATTGATGATGCAACTAGAAAAACTTGGGTTTATTGCGTTCGAAAAAAATATGATGTTTTTGCTACTTTTAAGAAATGGAAAGCTTTGGTTGAGAATGAGATGAGAAAAAAGTTAAAGTGTCTCAAATCTGATAATGGAGGTGAATATTGCGGCAACGAGCTTGATAGTTACTATTCATACCATGGGATTCATAAAGAGAGGTCTGTTCCAAGAACACCACAAGAAAATGGTGTGTCAGAAAGGATGAACAGAACAATTGTGGAGCATGCAAGGTGTATGAGATTGCATGCATGATTTCTCTTACATTTTTGGGTAGATGCTGTAGATACTACTACTTACTTAATAAACAAAGGGCCTTCAAGCACTTTGGATGGTGGGATTCTAGAGGAGGCATGGATAGGTAAAAAGGTAAACTACTCATTTATGAGAAATTTTGATTGTGAAGCATTTATTCATATTGATAAAGAAAATAGAACAAAGCTTGAGGCTAAATTCAAGAAATGTACCTTTATTGGATACGAAGTTATTGATTTTGGTTATCGCTTATGGGATTATGAAAATAAAAAAATAATAAGGAGTAGAGATATGGTATTCAATGAAAATGCCATATATAAATATCAGTTGTGGGGGAATAAATAGGAAAAATGAAAACACAGAGTACACAATGCTTGATGAAATCAAAGAAAATGAAGTTCCAAAGGTGCAAGAAAATCAAGAACAACAACATGTACCTCAAATTCCTGTAAGTGTTAGAATATCTACCAGGTTAAGTAGACCCCCTGAACGATACTCTCCTTCAATGCATTATTTATTGATGATTGATTCTGGTGAACCAGAATGTTATGAAGAAGCAATGCAGGTGGAAATTAGAAAGAAGTGGGAGCAAGGCATGAATGAGGATATGGACTCATTGGTAAGAAACAAGACTTGGGATTTGGTTCAGTTTCCTGCAGGTAAAAGGGAATTGTAGAATAAATGGGTTTATAGGTTGAAGGGAGAAGATGGAGGAAAGAAGCGGTACAAGGCTAGACTTGTTGTAAATGGGTTTGCACAAAAGAAATGTATATATTTTGATGAAATATTTTCTCCTGTTGTTAAAATTAATTCAATTAGGACTATTTTAAGTCCAGTGGTGGTAGAATATTTGCATCTTGAACAATTAGATGTAAAAATAGCCTTTGTCCATGGGGATTTGGAGGAAGAGATATATATGCAGTAGCCACAGGGGTATGAGTTCAAAGGGAAGGAGAATTTAGTATGTAGGTTGAAGAAGTGCTTGTATGGCCTGAAGCAAGCTCCAAGGTAGTGGCATTTAAAATTTGATAAGTTTATGACAGAACAAGGTTATAGTAGATGTCATTATGACCATTGTTTTTATTTCAAGAAGCTAGATAATGGAAGATACATTATCTTGTTATTGTATGTGGATGACATGCTTGTTGCAGGATATAAATGTGCTCAAAAGAAAATTAGCTAATTCATTTGCGATGAAGGATTTGGGTGCCGCAAAGAAAATCCTTGGTATGAGAATAACAAGAGATGGGAAAAATTGCAAATCGACATTGTCTCAAGGTGATTACATAGAAAAGGTGTTGGAGAGGTTTAGAATGGAGGATACAAAACCAGTTAGTACACCTTTGGCCAACCATTTCAATCTAAGTAAGGAGATGTGTCCCAAGACACACATGTCTAAGGTTCCCTATTCATCAACAGTTGGCATCTTGATGTATGCCATGGTGTGCACAATACTACATATTGCACATGCAGTGGGAGTTGTGAGCAGGTATATGGACAATCTAGGTAAAGACGATTGGAAAGCAGTAAAGTGGATTCTTAGGTATTTGAGAGGTACTACTACTCATGGATTATGATTTGGAGGTTTAGACACTATTCTACAGGTATATATTGATGCTGATATGGTAGGTGATAAAGATAGCAGGAGGACCACCATAGGGTATGTATTTACTGTATTTGGAACAATAGTAATTTGGATTTCGAAACTGCAAAAGGTTGTTTCACTTTCAACAATGGAAACAGAGTATGTTGCTGCTACAAAGGCTAGTAAAGAGATGATTTGGCTACAAAGGTTCATGGAGGAATTGGGTAAGAAGCGGGCGAATAACAGGTTGTATAGTGATATCCAGAGTGCCATTCATATTGCAAAGAAATCAGCCTTACATTCTAAGACTAAACATATACATATCAAGTACCATTTCATATGATCTGCTCTGGAAGATGAACTGTTGAAGTTGGAAAAGATACATACTAGCCAGAATCCTACAAACATGTTGAAAAAGGTAGTAACCAGAGAGAAACTAAGTTCCTGCTCAAATTCAGTTGGCCTTCAAGGATAAAGTTGAAGATGATAAATTTTTGAGTTCCAAGGTTGGAGCATAGTCCAACAAATGCAGTAGCGGTGTATTTGTTGTGACCAGTCTCCAAGTGGGAGGTTGTTGCTTGTGGAGCCTAATCTTCCTTATTCAGAGGTCATGTTTCAGTCGTGTCTGGATCCCATCCCATGACGGGGGGGTGTGGGGGGTATTCCCCCCCCACTATAGTCATCATGGGGGGTCCAGGGGGATGGCAACTACATTTTGGGAGCCCCCCCTAGAGGGGGTTCGGGGGAAATGTCCCTGTAGCGAAAATTTTGGGAAAAATGGCTTGTAAAATGTTGTAATTTCATAGTCATGACTTGGTCAATAATGGGTGATTTACGGGCCCATGGTATTTTCCGACGGTAACCCCTCTTTAAAAGGAAGGTATTGTAATACAAATGTGTATTATAATATTGTAAAGATATTTTTTATTTGTGTGAGAGAGACTATGAGCGAGTGAAGAGAAAGTTGCAGTGGGTTGTATCCTTTAATTTGTTGGATAGATTAATAAAAGGATTGGAAATTTCTCCGTGGACGTATCCCATATGGGGTGAGCCACGTATATTGGTGTCTCTCTTTTATTGTGTTTATGTGTTTTATTTTTGCATCTTATTCTGTGCTATTGTTCTGTGATCTTGTTTTTCTAACAAAGAAAAATCACAAGCCCACAACTTGTGCCACTGGAGACCACTGGTGCACTATATGATTAGGACGCCATAAGCAGTACATAAAACAAATAATAAATAATTTTTTTTTTAAAAGAGGGACATTCTCCTATTTTATTGGTGGATTGGTAACCATGGTTGGCCATGGGTGGAAGACTATATCTGAGTTCGATATTGCATTAGGACTCAAGACGTAAATTGTACACATCCTATCCGCCCAACCCAAAATTTTCCAAGCCACATCAGCCTACAAGAGAGTATGTTGTGCACTTAAATTGAGCAATGAGAATTATTTATGGAACTAGAGCTCCTCTAAGTTTTAAATTTGTGCATAGAAGCAACAAATACAAATTATTTTAAGGAAAATAGAGATTACACCATAAAATTCACACATAATACATAGAGATTTATCTTGGAAACCCTTAACCGGGAAAACCAACCAAACTTAGATCCACGCCTCTTATTTTCTCATCATTAATCATTAATCACTCACAATACAAAATATAGGTATTTCACAGCATCCAAAACCCTAATCCGTTTATCGATATTATAAATAGACCCCAAGCCCTTACCCGGGATTAAATTACATATTTTTAGAAAAAAAACAAAAATAACTCGAAAATATAACACATACCCAACATCCTCCCACTTGTTGTTTTCTTTGCATAACAATGAGTCATCTACTCATAGGGCCATAGTTTCAGGGCATCAATTCCAATAGATTCTCTACACCAAGAGAACTTCTTAGTATTGACAGAATTTGTTAATGAGTCTGCAACATTCTTCAAGGTTTCAACCTTTTCCAACAACAGCTTCTTGTCTTCAACCATATCTCTCACAAAGTGATATTTCACATCAATATGCTTTTTCTTAGCATGATAAGAAAGGTTCTTTGCCAGGAATATTGCACTTTGGATATCGCAATCTAACCTTATAGCTTTCTGTACAAACCCCAACACCTAAACACAATCTCGCAACCATACAACTTCTTTGCTTGCATGAGTGGCTACCATGTATTCAGCTTCTATAGTTGAGAGTACAACTACAACTTGTCTCTTGCTCATTCAATTGATAGCTCCTCCAAATAGGTTAAACACATACCCACTTGTAGATATTCTGCGATCGATATCTCTATCCCAATACGCATAAACAAATCCATGCACATCTATTTCTATGTCTGGTCCGGGTATTCCATGGTAGCAGATTTCATAATTTGTGGTTCCACACAAATATTTGAAGACCCTCTTTACAGTTGTCCAATGCTCTTTCCTTGGTTTTGACATATATCTTCTCAAAACTACCATTGCATGAGTAATGTCCTATCTAGTACAGACCATTGCATACATCAAACTACCAACCACACTAGCATATGGAACTTGTGACATTGATCTTCTTCATGTTCTTGTGTCTTGGGACACTGATCTACACATAATTTTACTCGTATAGGAATAGGGACCCTGATTGGCTTACTTTCCTGCATGCTAAATATTTGTAGTATCGTCTCAACATATTTTTTCTTTGATTCAACCAAATTTTCTTGTTTTTCCCAGTATGAATTTTATAGCACCAAGATCCTACATGTCAAATTTGGAGGATAGCTAAGATTTTACCTCCTTTATGACATCTTTGTTATTTCCAATCAACAACATGCCATCAACATACATTATTATGTTAATGAAGTGATCACCAACCTGTTTGGAGTATACATAGTGATCATCCTTTCTTCTCACAAACCCCAATCCAAGTATGTAGTGTCGAACTTTTGGTACCACATCCTTAGAAATTGCTTTAGACCATAAAGGTGTTAAATTTTCAAAATTTACTTCAATCTGATCTAGGATCTCAACTGGGAGAACAACATGTACAGCATATCTACAACATATTAATCATGGACACAATAATGCAAGCACACAAGAGACACAGAGTTTACTTGGGGAAAACCATAAAGGTGAAAAACCCCAATAACTTCCTCAGAGATAGATAGAGCAATGATACAACCAAAATACAAGAGATAGTCTTCTCCTAGCAGCAGAGCCTCCTCCTCACAAGTGCGCCACTTTCCGAATGAGAGAATTGTGTGAATGAATGACCAAATAGAGATCTCCCGATCTCTATTTATACTTGTCCTGTCCTACCCAATAAACTAATGGTGCCTACATGTCTAGCTTAACCCATGGTTAACTTAATCCGGGCCGACCCCACACTTGGTGGTCTAACAACCCTTTGACCCACATGGACGACCCCCAATAGGGTGGTCTAATAACCCTTCGACCCACATGACTTATACAGGGTCGACCCCAACAAGGTGGTCTAATAACCCATCAAGTATAAGTTAAGACACTTACAATATAAATGACGACACTTCCGTATAAAGGAATAATACTATCTCTATAGGAGTACAAAATACATATATGAAATACATTCCGAAGTTACATATACATCAACAAAAGGGAATTCTTTAGTTTACATACCAACTCTTCCCTTCCCTTTACTGTAAACCATTCTAGTTTTTTCATGTAGATTTATTTTTCAAGATCCCCATGTAAAAATGTTGTATTCAAATCCATCTTCTCTACTTCAAGATCAAAAGCAACAAAAGTAGAAAGAAGGAATCTAATAAAATTTAATTTTGCAACTGGAGAAAATATTTCACCAAAATAAATTCCTCTACCTGAGAATATCCCTTTGATACCAAGCAGGATTTGTACTTCTCCACTTTACCTTTTGCATTCAACTTCTTTTTAAATAACCATAAGAAATTACCACCCCCAAAAAGAAATCATTAAAAAATTAATTAAGAGTTAATTAGCATCGCTAATCACATAAAAAGTCAAACCCACATTTTCCCTAGATATCTTTTCCAATTGCAGAACGAACAACGTGGGGTTAATTTATTGGGTTAACTTATTTTGCACGAGACACAATGTCAGGTTAATTCAAAATTTTCAATTTGGAAAAATACCTCTTCTTTTCGTTTTCCCCAAAATCAGTTACCAAACCAGGTTGTTTTCCTACTTCAACGAACTCTATATGTTACCAAAAGTTGAACTCTATCCGTTACCAAACAAGGTCGTTTTCCTGCTTGAACGAACTCTTCAAGAGAACATATCAACACAACATGTGCGATTCCCTGCTTGAATGAACCTAGTAAGAAGAAAACCCTATGCAAAAATGAAATCCAATGCCCTACTTTAGCGATCAAGATCAACAACTGGGTGAGGATCGAGATCAGGGTAATGATTAATTCGTGAGCAACAAGGTGAGTAATGATTTGATAGGAAACGGTTGTTTGATTTTTTGTTACAGTTTATGTAGTGAACAAAGGGTATGCATTCATGTTTGGCATGTTTTATGTTCTAGTCAGGGCACTTGCATATTGCATTTACCGATCAAAATCAACAACTAGGTGATGATCGGGATCAAGGTAATGATTAATTCGTGAGCGGCAAGGTGAGTGTAATGATTTCATAGGAAACTATTGTTTGATTTTTTGTTATGGTTTATGTATCCAATGAAGGGTATGCATTCACGTTTGGCATGTTTTTGTGAAATTCTGTAACACAACAGATCATTGAGCTTGAGAAAATCTCACAGTGAAAGAATTAGCAAGGAAGAAGAATTGCAGTGAAATATAGCAAGAATTGAGCAGTAAAATAAAACATGCAAAGAAACTCAAATGTGAATAATAACTGGTGTCATATTCCATTAATTTGTATAGTAAAAGAATATAGTACAATTGAGAGAATTCAATTGTCCGAGAGGAATTTGAATCCATGTCAGTCTAGCATAGGAAATATCACCACTACAGAGCTCCAGAGGTTCCAAACTCAACTGATTGTCAGTGAACTGAAGATATTGTCAGTTAAATGAGCATGAAGGGCGCATCAATGAGTTTTGCATGCAAATTAGGCTAGAGAGGGCGCATTTGATCACAGTCAGTTGCAATCAAAGCTCAAACCCCCCACTAGAGTCATGAACTCAGGTGGACTGAACTAGATCACTGAGTTAGCTCCTAAAATGTAGGGAACTGAATCTGCATGGCCTAAAATCATGCATGCAGGGTGCATCAAGTGGATAATGTGTCTGAGATGACATCTTCACACCACTAGGGGGTCAACAACATCATCCAATACTAGGAAAAGGTAAACAATACTAAGGTGGACAAAGATTGAAGTATTAATTATCCTAACACCCCCTCTTAATCCAAAATTAGACAACCTGGGCCTTGGTAACTGAAAACAAAGGTCACCCAAACAATAAAAAATATATGTTCACGAAACTAAGGAAATGGGGAAAACCTCATGGGGAAAAAAAACCTAAAAAATGACAGCAGGGATCTCAAGAATCCTTCACATTGAGTAGAGATATGAGATAGGAAAATCTCTTCTGAGTGAAAGAATTTGTAAAAATGTCCGCAATTTTCTCCTCTGTAGGGCAGTAATGCAGTGTGATGGTCCTGTTGTGCACTAGTTCCCTGATGTAGTGCATGTGAACCTCAATATGTTTGGTTCTTTGCTTCTAAAATGAATCACTGGAGATCTTTATGGAACTTTGATTATCACATAAAATACCTACTAAAGGAGAAGTGTGAATGCCAAACTCTGTCAAGATTCCATGTAACCAAATTGCCTGAATAGTTGCATTCACAACCCCTCTATACTATGCTTATGTTGAAGAGAGTGTGAGTGCTACTTCTTCTTGATTGACCAACATATTGGTCCTAATACCAACATTAACACATAGCCTGAAGTAGATTCCTTGTCCATTTTGTCTCCTGCCCAGTCTGAGTCAGTAAAACCAACCGGATCTAACTAAGCAGCAACAAAATAATGAATCCCAAACTCTTTTGTACCATGCACATAGTGTAATATTCTCTTTACTGCCTTCCAATTCAGCTCATGTGGCTCATGCATGTACCTTGCCACAAAACTAACAACATAAGATAGATTTGGTCTCGAATGTGTCAAGTACAATAAGCTACATATTAACTTCCTGTACAAGGTGTTGTCAACCAAAGGAGTAGAACCACCTTCTTCCAATCTAATGCCAAATAGGAAAGGAAAAGTTCCTACTTTGCAATCAGCCATGAGAAAATTTTTGAGCAAGTCAGATGCATACCTAGACTGTGAAACCATGATCCTTGAAGCTTTTTGAGTTAGTTTGAGGCCAATAAAATGTTTCAATAGCCCTAGATCTGTCATGGAGAAGGCTTTGCTCAAAGCAAACTTGATGTTCTCCAATCCAGTAGATGAACCAATGGTGATGAGAAATCCCTCCGCATACAAAACTATCAACAATAGGAAACCTCCCTTCTGCTGCATGTAGACATTGCAGTCAAATTTGCACCTTTTGAACTTGTGTGACAGTAAGAAGGAATCCATTTTGGCATACCATGCCCTGGGGGCTTGCTTGAACCCATACAATTATTTCCTTAGTCTGCATACCAAGGATGGATCATCTGTGTACCCCTCATGTTGTTTCATATATATCTCTTCTTCTAAGTTACCATGTAGGAAGGGACTCTTTACATCCATGTGATGTACCTCCCACCTTTTCAAAGCTACAATTGCCAAAACAAGTCTGACAGAGTCCATTCTTGCTACTAGAGCGAATGTCTCATTATAGTCCAAGCCATGAACCTGAGAATACCCCTTGGAAACCAACTGAGATTTGTACTTGGTTGTAGATCCTTCAAAAGCAAGATTTTTTTTTGTAGATCCACTTGCGCTCGACTAGCTTTCTCCTTAGGGAAGAGAGACAATATCCCATCTCTCATTGTTCTGGAGTGACTCATATTATTCATCCATGGAAGCCTTCCATCTTGGATCATGGAAAGCCTCTTTGAAGGACTATGGATCAAACCCTACCATCATGTAACACCTCTCTCGAAGAAGTGGATTTGTATGACATAGTGCAAGGTTTGCATCTCGATGTCGAGATCTGGTTCTTCTATGGTCAGATGGATCTTCAGCTATGTTCCCAGCAGCTTCAAGGAATTTGTGAGCCCATTTTGGCCTTGAATTGGGAGCAGGCACTGGATCTGGATCTAGATATTCATACTCAATATCAATATTTGATTCAACTTGGTCGTCATCTTTGGAATATGGATGCGGATCATCAGAAGAGACATCATTCTGATCTTCATCAGGTGCATATGGAGTAGGAAGAGAGTATGGAAAAAAGTGAGAGAATTCATATGCCTTGGAGGCATGGTTTGCAACACCTTTCATTGTTAACTTCCTAGATGAGATCTCTGCAATCTCAACTGTGTTAGGTCTAAAAACAACTTTCTTTAGTGAACCTGTCTAAGAATATTGCACTATGTGCATGGTACAAAATAGAATCTTATAAATATTTGACGGTAGTAAAGAGATTATCTTCACTATGATACTCTTTTGTACCATGCACATAGTGCAAGATTCTCTTTACTGCCTTACTGAACAGATAACAAGTTTATTGCCAAGGAAGGCACATACATAACATTTTTGAACTTTCCATGCTCCAGTTGTATTGTACCCTTCACTTCAACAGAGATCTATGAATTGTATCCTATGTGAATAATAGGACCATCAATAATATCTAGAGAAGAAAAAGATTCTCTGAAGGAAACCATGTGGTTGGAGGCTCCAGAATCTATGAGGAAGGCTTGTGATTGTGAGAAGGGCCAGCCTTGAGTGCATGGCATCTCTCATGATCATTTGTCTCACTTCTAGAATCAATCTTCCTTGCGCCTTCTGGGAGGGAAATGTTGTGATGTTCAAGAAGTTTGGTCATTTGATCTATCTTCTTCTTTATGCAAGAACTCTCTAGATGGTTTCCTTTCTTGCCATAGGTACACTTGGTCTTCTCAAACCTCTTTTTCTTATCCTTATAGAGCTAGAGGCTCCTTCTGATGGGTTAGGCTTCTCCTTTGGATTGGATTCGGATTGCTTCTTGTCCTTTCCCTTCTGCTTCCCTTTAGCATTCACACTTTTCGACTCCCCAGCCATAAGAGCTTCATTCTTGGAGGCTTTCATGCATCCCATTTGAATAAGTTTGTCTTTTTCTTGGATCATGGAGTCTATGAATGCATCTAAAGAAGGAATTTTCCAATTGGGGATTAGCAAACTCCCAGAGTGGAAGGCAGACACAAATATTGAAAATTCAGGGCCAAGCTTGCTTAGGATGGATAGTACTAGTTGTTAATCCTTCTTGTCAATTCCACATTGTTTGCACTACATAACCAAGGAATTGAACTTTAAAAGAACTATTGTATGGTTTTGAAACTGCTAGGTTGAAGAGCAATTAATTCATTCTCCAAAACATGGCCTCAGCTCATATTGCTTGCCAAAGAGAGTTTCAAGCTTCTGCCATACCTCCCTTGGGGTTTTCAATCCATCAAGATGGAAGAGAAAGTCTCTGGATATATGAATACACATAAAACCAAAGGCCTCATCTAACTTGTTCAGGTACTTTGCATTCTCAGCAGGTTCCTAAGGTTCGACCTCATTTCCCATTGTGACCTTGTACAGACTCTTGTGGCGTAACACAATCGGCATATCTGCCCTCCAATCCAGATAATTGAAGGTGTTAGGATTCTTGGTGTTAAAGGAGCATTCAAATTCTCCATCTGTAACTGCTGGAGTGAATGCAAACTGCTACTGCTGCACTAGAAACTTCTCAAAATCCTATAGAAAAATCTCAAAACAAAGATAAACTAGATCTTATGAGCTCTGATACCATGTGAAATTCTATAACACAGTAGATCATTGAGCCTAGGAAAATCTCACAGTGAAATAAATAGCAAGGAAGAATAATTTTAGTGAAATCTAGCAAGAATTGAGCAGTAAAATCAAACATGCAAAGAAACTCAAATGCGCATAATAACTGGTGTCATATTCCATTAATCTGTATAGTAAAAGAATATAGTACAATTGAGAAAATTCAATTATCCAGGAGTAATTCGAATCCATGTCAATGTAGCATAGGAAATATCACCACTACAGTGCTCTGGAGGTGCCAAACTAAACTAATTGTTAGTGAACTGAAGCTACTGTCAGTTAATTGAGGATGAAGGGCACATCAGTGAGTTTTGCAAGCAAATCAGGCTAGAGAGGGCACATTTGATCATAGTCAGTTGCAATCGGAGCTCAAACCCCCCACAAGAGTCATGAACTCGGGTGGACTGAACTAGATCACTGAGTTAGCTCCTCAAATGTAGGGAACTGACTCTGCATGGCCTAAAATCATGCATGCAAGGCACATCAAGTGGATAATGTGTCCTAGATAACATCTGCACACCACCAGGGGGTCAACAACATCATCCAATACTAGGAAAAGGGTAATAATACTAAGGTGGACAAAGATTGGAGTATTAATTATCCTAAAATTTTTATGTTCCAGTCAGGGCACTTGCTTACTACATTTACCAATGGATCGGAGGAACTTTCCAGGGATATAGCTGATGAAGGGATAGGAGCGCCAAGGTTTGAATCAATTTTACCCTTATTTATTTGATGCATAAATTTGTTTGGTCCATCTGTATACATAGATTTGAGCTATTGTGGAAAACCATTCCGAGCTTAAAAATGATTCCATGCTCGGTCCCTTTCTCAAATTTTAACTAATGTAACCACTGAGAACCTCTATCTTTTGGTGTTATATCCTCATAAGACTTGTTAATTTGGTTTTCTAATTTTTGTTGTGCAATTTTTTGTCTATAAGCAGACTTTAAAGTTATTTGTCAAATACTGTATATCCATATTAATCAAATTTACCCTTTATTATTTGATGCAGAAATATATTTGGACCATCTGTCTCCAATTCTAAAACCTTGGTTCGAAGGAGAAAAAAATCGAAATTTCTTACCAAAGGCTAGTTAATATGTAGTTATTATATTATCCCTATAGAAATACTTTGTTTTTTATTTGCTCTTTGTTTTCTAACTAAGAGATCCAATGTGTAACATGTGTAGGACTTTTGGGAATCCTATCATTATTGTATATTTTTACTTTTTATAAATTTAATCATGTTCAATACAAACCCTAATCCATTTCCACATAAAGAATGAAATTCATTGCCTCCAGAAGTTGTAGAAGAAGCTTTTCAAATACTTATTGAAGAGGATGCTAAATGAGAAAAGAGACTGCAAATGAAGCAACAATTATCTAAGCGGAAGTCATGACAATTATCTAGAATTGCAAATTTTGAATGTTGGAGTGACGATGATGTATGTTGGCAGGCGGTTTGGAGATGGAGTATCGTAGCATCGCGGACGCTGCGACAGGCAGAAGGTACCGCGGAAGGCTGAAGGACGAGCGGTCGCGACAAGTATTTTTGGGTACTTTTGAGTCAGTTAGACCGCAGTATGCGGGATTTTGGGTCATTGGACCAGGACAAATGTATTTTGGGTCATTTGGACCGGGTTATAGGTATTTTGGGTCATTTAGACTGCATTGTGCTGATTTTGAGTCAATTTTGTAGGAATGTCGGTTAGGAAGAAGTTAGAATATGGACAAGCAATGTAAGGTGGAAGCCTATAAGTAGTCATAAGTTGTAAGTGTCGGATAATATTCATAGGATAAATCTTGGAGTGGATAGGTATCGTGGATGAATGTGCCTGTGATTGTGTATCTGCAATCAAGAGATATCGGTGAGATTTGCATTTTGTGGAGATGTTGTATTTGGGTTTTTTTGTGGAGTTAATATGATATGATAGAGCTGATTTGCGGAACTCTTGTGTCTTGTCTGTTTTTCTGTGATAATGCATGTTGCAATATGGGTATATGAATAATGTGATGTTTTCTTATTGCAATCAATGTTTTGATGTTATATCTGCTATGGTTCTGTCAAATGATGCAACCTGTTGAGTTGAAATGTCTAGACTTGGTTTTGAATGTTGCGATAAGTTGAATGTCTAATGCACCATATCTTCTTGCATTCAGCGGAAACCTGGTCCCATCAACACTCCCTTGTGTGCCTCGGGTGAGACCTCATCTGCTCTGCAGGTGTTGCTGGACGGGGTAAAACTTGTCTGGGTCGGTGCTCAGGGAGATCGCGGCGGTTTGGGTGTCGACAGTGCTAGGAACCCCTGTCGATTGGGTCTTTGTGTCAAGAAATGGTTCCGTTGTCGGGACCTGTGTGAAGTGATGGGAGGATATGTGGCATCCGACGAAACCGAAAATTGAGGATTGGTTTGACCAGAAGTGGACAATAGAATAGTGGTTAGGAAGGTACATTCACAACAGTCCACACGAATACTTCTTCTACGAATTTTCGATCTTGTTGTTCGAATGGTTGGCAAAATTGACCTTTCGGAAGAAGAATTTCCAAGGAGGTGACCCGACGTCTTGGACTCCAGAGCTGATCCAAGAACTCCAAGAAGTTGACAACAAGGTATCACGAGCTGTCAAAGTTTGGCTCGACAGCGTGCTAGAAGGCTATATCACTGAGTTCGCGATTGATACAAGGAAATCCTATAGTGAAGCCGAAAGATATTTCTTTGCCGGACCGTGGGTAGATTTCTGTTGTCGCTGCAGTTATCAATCAAGATGCTCATCTGCGAGAAGGGCATATTGAAGATGCACCTTGATCTGTAGACACCATGGTGGGCGGGGGCTGTGGGGATCACAGCAGAAAGGGGTGCGGCGAATGGAATGATATGGGGTAGATGGGTGGAAGTTGTGACGAGACTGTGAAAGAAGTTGAGGAAGAGAGTGGTCTTACGAGGGGAGGAGCAAGGTTTCGACAAGAAAAGAGGCAGAGGACAGGAGAAGTTCCTGTTGCGATCGAAACACAAGGCCGCGAAGGAAGACCACATGGGACAAAGTGACCTCACAGTGCCGATAGAGACAACCAGGTTACGCCCAGGATAGAAGTAGGACCACATCCCAGCAGCAGCATTCCCACACCTCCGCTCACTATCACACAACTAGTAAGAAATACCGCGTCGACACCACCGTGTTCTTCATATCAACAACAATTAATTACTAGTGGATCAACAACTACAGGACGGAAGCCCAGGATGGAGGGTGAAGATGCAAAGATGCCACTGTTCCAAGGAAGTGGAACAGACAACCTAGAACAGTATTGGTTTCTATGTGAAGCCGTATGGATTGTCAAGCAGATTACTAATGATAATGCTAAGAAAGGACAATTGGAGACAACTCTCCAAGGTCGCGCATTAGACTGGTTTATGAAGTTTATCCAAGTTCCCACTGGCGCCCCAAAAAATACGCTGGAGGAGATCAGAAAGGGATTGATTGTAGAATTTAGGAAGCCTAAATCAAAGGCACAGTACATTACAGAATTGAACGAAATTAAGCAGTATGCCAATGAAACAGCGTGGGACTTTGACCAGCGGTTCAAAACGCTAATGGCATGGGTTATCTTCGACATGAGTGAGGTCCAACACAAAGAGTGGTTTATTGCTGCACTGCTACCTCACATTCGGTTACCTTTGATGCAACAGAGCATTACAACCCCAAGTGAAGCCCTGGAAATCGCGATGTGGTTGGAAGCTTTGCCGATTGGTGAGAATGCAGCTGGTATGTCGTAGATTCAAACGCAATTGGCCAACCTCACAATACAGTTGCAGGACTTGACAAAGGACAAGGAACACCGTGTGGAAGCTTGGTGTACATGCTGTCGGGCAGAAGAGCATACTAAGGATAACTGCCCAGAATTTCGCAACTATTTGATATCAGGCACACCGAACCCATTAAGTGGTGCGGGTATGCCGTGGTGTCGTATCTGTCAGGTATATGGACAATGGCATGAGGAATGTCAATACATGCAGAAAATGGTAACACAACTGATGAACTTGTATTGCACTTTCTATAAATCTGTGGGACATGATGATAAGGACTTCCGCGCATACGACTTGCTTCGGGAGAGAACGCATGATGCTTATTATGTGAAAGATGTAGCACCACAACCGGCGGTGACCCAGCCGCACCGCAGCCACAGATTCAGTTCCCACCTCAGCCGCAGCAACAGTTTGCTCAACAATCGTAATTTGTTCAACAACCACAATATGCTCAGGGAGGGCAGCAGTAGTTCAATCAACAAGGGGGTTTCCGTGGCGGATTTCAGGGAGGACGCGGTGGAGGTTTCGGAGTTTGCGGAGGAGGACGAGGTCGCGGCCCAGTTCAGTGTTATAACTGTGGAACATTGGGGCATTATAAGAGGGATTTCCCACTACTGCCGCCACAGTGTTCGTATTGCTTTGCTGATCACACCGATTCCAATTGTCCATAGTTAATTGTAAAATGGTAGGCCAAAAGTATACAACAGATCCAAAACCAGAACCAGAACCAGGCACCGAGTCAGAATCAGCAACCACCACCTCAGAATGTGAATCAGCCTGTGAACCAGCCACCAAACCAGAATCAAGGTCCGACTGTTGCGACGATTATTGCGGAACCGAGGGTGCAAGATGTTGATGTCACCGTTATCACTTGAGGAGGTGCAGTGACAGGTTCAGATAGTTCACAACCTCTGATATGACCGGCTAAGATGAAGAAAGCGCAGTTCGATATTGATGATGAGTGCAATGCATTTTTTCAAGCACGTAATGCGATGGCAAAAGATCGTTGTAAGTCAATTGTTTACGATATGCCCTTGGTTTTTTACTTGACTTTGGATGCAAGCCCATCAAGTCAACGTGGTGCCTTACATCACTTCCTGGAAAGTTGTTTATTGCTAGCTAGAGACCCTAAAGCATTGGCCGAAATTGAGAATTGGTTGTGGCGACCAACTCACGGACGAACAGAATCTGCAGTAAATTCTTTGCAGAAGAAAAAGACTGGCAAGGAAATGCGCATGAACATTCAGATTGGGGACTATGAATTTGACTCAGTTATTTTGGATCTCAGATCCGATGTTAACATTTTGACCAAACAAGCATGGCAGAAGATGGGGAGCCCGCAGTTGAGATGGTCCCCAGTACAATTGCGACTGGCTAATCAAGCCACAGTAACACCAATTGGGTACGTTCCACGCCTTGCTGTGGATATCGAAGGCATGACGATAGTTGCTGACTTTGATGTTATTGAGGTTGTCAAAGGTGGGAAGTCTTATCCCGCGATGTTGGGAAATGGGTGGGCCAATGACGTTGGCGCAGCTATTGAATTTAAGAGAGGTATGATGACCTTTGAAAACTGGGATTTCCGTTTCATCGCGCCGTTGGATCCGACAGAAGGACGACGCTACCTCGAACCAGTGAAGGATAAAGTAGTCCACGGTTGGGATCATGACTACAACATTTCAGAGGATTACGTTCACCTCACTGAGGAAGGTGAACTTGGTTGGCGTAGCTCTAGCTCTGCGACTTCTAATTCTGAAGATGCTTTAGAGAATTGGCAGAATCGCATGCACGAGGTATCGCTCAGAAAATGTGGGTTGGTCCAACAGTCGCTGTACCGTGTTGCGACTAAGGTGGTCGAGTTGCCAATCTATGAAGGACTCCCAGGGTTGTCTGACTTTCTGGAGATGTTTGAAGAAAGGGTGCCAGAACCTCAACAGTCCATTTCGAAGGGTGTTTTTGCTGGATATAGTGAGTACTCCAAGGCTTACAGAGTAAAACACCAATGTTCAAAAGCTTCCCAAAACCAATATTTTTTCCTTGTCTACATTTGGCGTAGTTCTCTTGATGTTGTGTGTTACCCCCTTTTTGTGGTTAATGTGTTTATCCTACATTACATGTCACTGAAAATTGTATTAGCACATTGACCTAACCGGTAGTGTTGAAGTTTCTTCAACACAATGACCGACTTGGGACTGCTCTCAGGTTGACATTTTTCTGGTTTGGTCCTCCTGCTTGGTTGATGGATACGCTCATTCTTGATTGAAATTTATTATTTGTTTAAAAAAAAAACCAATATAGTCGGAAAATCAATATACATATAATGTCTGAAAATAGTCTTTGAAAATCAAATTTCTCATGGCCATTCGAGTGCCAATTTGCATGAATTTGAAATTTGCAACACGTGTAAGGTGTAATATTTCACCTAAGTTAGCTGATGTATTTTGCGTTCTCTGCTGTAGTATTTTACTGATTATTTGGTTAAGATGTATTGACATGAAACAGTTACAAACACTACTGCAATGTACTCCTGAGTGTACCCTCTCACTGTAGTTATGGTTTGTTGGGCTGATATAGTTAATTAATGTTTCTTAGTTGAGTGATTTTCTCAAACAGTTCACTAACAAATAGTTTTGCCACAAATCGTCCTCCCAATACCAAACACTTCAGCTGAGATTTGTGACACTACAACCACTAGGGTTCGACATGTCCCTCCTAAGCCTCAGATTTGAGGGAAGTAAATGTGTACTTTCAAAGAAGAAAGAAAACATCGTCTTGTTTATTGTTGTTTTCTCGAGCGTAGGTACCACCAAACAGGGATCTGTCAGATCTATCTTCCTCAAGTGATGATGAAGATATACTCAGAGAGGTTGAAAGTGAGACGAGTTGTACTAGATCTACCGGTTCTATATCAACTAGATCTGAAAAGATAAGGAAAATATTTCATAGACGCATGAAATATTTTATTGCCAATAGTGGGTCGTGTAATTATGATGCTGAGAGCATAGGAGACATTGATTTTCCATTGAGGTATAAACATATAGTGCAACGATGGGTACCTAATATGCTACCTCAAGTGGACATAGATTTCCTCATCAATGGGAGGATGTATCGCATCGCTCCTTCGTCCTTACATGGATTGGGGCTATTTTCCATGGATGGAATAAAGGTCCGCTATGGCACTGTAACTGAATTGATGGAGTATGTAGGACCACTATACAGATACAATAACTGGTTGATCTTGGTCCACTATACTTGAAGTATGCGGAGATACAGAGTTGCCGCGAATTATATTCAACTAGCAGAACACAATAAAAACAAAGGGGCGACTATGTATATTGATGGGAGACCAAAAGCGTCCGGAAACATTGTTGGCTTTATAAATAGTACATGACCAATGACAACAAATAAGCAACCAAATTGCGAATTCGAGGGATGCAAACAACATCGTATATTTGTATGTGCAATAAAACCAATACTTGCAGGTGAAGAGTTGTTGATCGATTACAACTTAAATCGAATAGATGTGGATTCCACGGTCCAGGGTAACCATGGACCGTCATAAACTATGCCTCATCAGGTAAATGCTAAATGTAGTAACTAAACATGACTACCATAACTAAATGTTTCATTTTTTTTTCTGTTAACATTTGATTTCCACTGTTGACATTCGCTTTTTTCGTGCTTATTATGAATATTTCCATGTGATTACATGGTGATTACACTGCTATGAATATCTCATTTTTGTTTATGATGCAATTATTGACTCAACGTTTGTTTAGGGTGGCGGCAGTGGAAAGGCACATGCTGCTTCCACGGTCCAAGGTGACCGTGGAAGGTCAGAATCTATGTCTCGTCAGGTAAATGTTAACTATAGAAAATAAATATGACTACAATAACAAGATGTTCCGATTTTCACTGTTAGCATTCACTTTTTCCGTGCTTATTGTTAATATTTCTATTTGATAGCATGCTTATTAAACTGTGGCAGGAGTTTGCACATCGACATGCAGTAGAACATGTATCTTCTACTTCTAAGGTAAAAATAAATATTAATGCAATATCTCATTTCTGTTTATGTTACAATTATTTAGTATGAGGTAAACGTTTATTTATTTATTTATTATGTCAAGGTGGCACCATTGGAAAGGCACCTGCTGCTTCCATGGTCGAGGGAGACCGTGGAAGGTCACACTCTGTGGTCCGTCAGGTAAGTGTTACGTACAATAACTAAATGTTTCGATTTAGTATGTTAACATTCAATGTCCACTACTGACATTCACATTATTATGAGCTTATGATGGATTACTGGTTCATTTTTCTGACATCATGATGGACTACTAGTTCATTTAGGACCGTGGAAAGGCACCTGCTGCTTCCACGGTGCCAATTGATCGTGGACACTCACCGGCCATAACACCGTGTCAGGTAAGTGTTAGTGCATAATAGTAACTTAATTTTCATTACAATATAAATATTTGAATGATGTTAAAATTATATTGCTTAATTTAATTTATTGTTTGATGAATTTAGTCACGTGCACCCAAATTGGGTGATGAGGGGTTTGAGGAAGAAATTTTCTATTCCACTAACCCACTGCACACTTTTAGAACAACCTTGAAAAAGGCAAGCATAGAAATGCTTGCCTTGGCTCGCATAAGGCCCTTGACACAAGAGAACAAGGCAAGGATTCAACAACTGCAAGATGAAATACAATCTTATGGGGTAAGTGGCATCATAAATTTTTTTAAGCTATGACATGATTTCATATTTGATATTATGTTTTTTGTTTTTCCAAGTGATCTGATAAAGTAAATTTTATTGTTTGTAGAATTTTTTAAAACCCGTGACTAGATCAGAACCTTTAGAGACAGGTATAGGTAGGAGTGATGGTCCAAATGCAGCAAAAAAGAAGCAATGTACCAATGAGGCTTTTTGCCACTCCTGCGGTTGGCCTCGAATCCATTGATGACGCAGACACTGATGAGATGTGGCATGATGCCATGCCGGAGCATGATGAGACGGAGCCTAGGAATCCACATGACTCTGGAGATGAATGTACTGTAGACGACCAGGAAAATTTTCCTGGAGCAGCATGAGTTAAAAGCACCGGATCACTAGATCTCACCTTTCTGGTGGATGACTCTTGTGTTCCTATCAAGGTTCAGAAGATTGCAAGTATTTATTAATTAATTTATTGATTTTAATCATGAAATTGAAATAGACATACGTTGAAATTAGTATAAATTAATGGATTACATGTTTTTGCAGGAAACAATGTCTTATACAGGCATTTGAATGACAAAGCCTTGGAGCTATTTGGCCCCACCATTCGCACACAGTGGAATAGCCAAGATAGAAAAAAGAGAGATGAATTGATGGATCACATGGTCAACTTGTTCGGCAATACTTTCAACAGGAAAGTTGTTGCAAAGTTAGTCGGTGATAAGTTGAAATATACCAGGGCCCAATATAGGGAAATATTGCAAGCTGACCTCAAGCATGAGCGCCCTCCCATGGTTCCAGAGAAAGAGTGGAAGGCACTCATAGATGATGCAAAGGAGAACTTGCTAAAAAAACAAGGAAAACAACCACAGCCTGGTAAAGAAAGGTACAACATATATCATCTTTTTACTGAAATAAGCTCAATTATTATTTTCTTTTTTGTTTTAAGTAAGATTTTTGATATCTAAGGTTTTTCAAAATTTTCATATATAGGCTACCTGACACCTCCAAAGCAACCAAGGCTAGAATGGAAAAGCGCAGGCAACATAGACTGGGCCAGGGTGGCTATAGAAAACTAAGAGCAAGAATCGTAAGTATTAAATGATTAATTGTTGGGAATATTTATTTAACAGTACCGAACAAATATCTGATTTTGATACTGGAAATTTTAAAATGTGTTATCATGCATTGTAGGGAAATATGTTCCAAGTTGTTGCCACCGAGGAAGACCTAAAGCTTGGTTTCAAGTTTGGTTTTAAAATTGTGGTTGAATATCGAAAAATCTTGGGGTAGACTCCAATCTCTCCAATGACGCAAATGCAGGTATATCACCAATTGTAGTATACTAATAAAGTTTATTCAGTTCTGATTATATCACCCATAGCTAAAATGTATGTTTGTTTTTAAGCAACAATGCAACTGCAGTAGTGAATCTAGCGGTACTCAGCAAGTACCAGTTGATGTTGGGGTGCACATGTCCCATGATAGTGTGGAGCATGGTGTCCATTCTGGTATGTATGCTTTGGAAATAGAAATATCTACTGTGATTAGATATATATATTTCTTGACGTATACTTATAAATTTTCTTCTTTCAATGGAAGACCATGCAACATAGGAGCCTGAACTACAAGAGGAAGCAAGTAGACCTCCAATTAACACCCCAACACCTGTCACATCCACACAGACAGGTAAAGAGAAATATTGTAATTTTAATCAAAATAATGAAATATTTATTTCAATAATATTTCAACGTCATATATATATGCTCATTTCCATTGTGGCAGTTCACACCCCTTCAGAACTGCCTCCACGCCCTGCTCAGCGACGTACAAGAAGTGGCATACATGAGGGCATGGAAACACAAACAATAATAGGAGATGTAGCAGTAAATACTGCGCCAATTGACGATTGTGATACCGTACTCGCAAGTTTTTCAATGCAAAAAAACAGAAATCAACGAAAAAGTAGATGCAACATAAATTCATGACTTGTATTTTGATGTATATCAATGTTGTTAGTATGAAACATGGATTCTCTTGGAAATTTTCAAATTTTGTGTTTTCTCACACATCATCACTCCTGTATGTGCTGCATGTAGATATATTAGTCTGAAACATTCATTCTCTTTATAATTGTGAGGAAATTTTGCTTTTGTAGACCATATTGCTAAATTGAAAGGTAACAGAGGTGGCTTTTATTTTCTATAGTACAAGGTACCATATTTGTACCCACACTTCAGATCTGATTTTTGGTTTAATGTTGACGTGGAGATCTTCAACTATACCTCTCTTATTGTTATTTGATCAATATGTTTATTTTATTACCTTGTACTGAAAGAGATGAAAATGATGTTATAATATGTTTTACTGTTGCTTTAGCACTATTCAAATATAGTACCGTTTTATAATGCAGCTGCAGAATTGTTATGTTACTGTACCCTTCTTTCATCTGTGTGCTTAATTGTTGTAGTATGTGGAATGTGTTAACCTGTTTGAGGTATGTACTTAACTTTTCCTCTCTCTCAAGGTACTTTCACGTTCCCTTGGTGACTTGTCCCTTGAAAGGAAGCCTAATCATTTTTTATTCGCTTTTTTCATTGCTTATTTACTGCTGCTGCATATGTTATAATCTGATTACTGCCCATTACATCTCGAGGACCAACTTCAGCACAGGGACCACACAGGAGTGCTGAAGTTGATAGAGATCAAATTTATGTTATAAAATCTTTTACTGTTGCTTTAGCACTAGTCAGAAATTTGGATGGTAATTGTGAGGAAATTTTGCTTTTGTAGACCATATTGCTAAATTAAAAGGTAACATAGGTGGCTTTTATTTTCTATAGTACAAGGTACTATATTTGTACCCACACTTCAGATCTGATTTTTGGTTTAATGTTGATGTGGAGATCTTCAACTATACCTCTCTTATTGTTATTTGATCAATATGTTTATTTTATTGCCTTTTACCGAAAGAGATGAAAATTATGTTATAATATGTTTTACTGTTGCTTTAGCACTATTCAAATATAGTACCATTTTATAATGCAGATGTAGAATTGTTATGTTATTGTACCTTTCTTTCATATGTGTGCTTAATTGTTGTAGTATGTGGACTGTGTTAACCTGTTTGAGGTATGTACTTAACTTTTCCTCTCTCTCAAGGTACTTTCACGTTCCCTTGGTGACTTGTCCCTTGAAAGGAAGCCTAATCAATTTTTTTTTCACTTTTTTCATTGCTTATTTACTGCTGCTGCATATGTTATAATATGATTACTTCCCATTACATCTCGAGGACCAACTTCAGCACAGGGACCACACAGGAGTGCTGAAGTTGATAGAGAGCAAAATTATGTTATAAAATATTTTACTGTTGCTTTAGCACTAGTTAGAAATTTGGATGGTAATTGTGATGAAATTTTGCTTTTGTAGACCATATTCCTAAATTGAAAGGTAAAACAGGTGGATTTTATTTTCTATAGTACAAGGTACTTATATGTGATGTGATGCTATCAGTATTGCATAGAGAGAAATGAGGGATATTTTTATTTGGCATCCCACCACCCGTCCTTATACTGTGATGATGAACTTTCAAGTTATATTGGATGGTTGTACATTTGAGAGAGATATGACTGGTTGTACCTTCCCCACCTTGATTAAGTTATGATTGGTCTTATGGTACCTTATCTTTCACTTGTGTTTAATGGGGTCATTTACCCTCCTTGAGTAACTTTTTTAAAACCACCTTGTTGAAGTTTTGCTCTTATAGAGTACTACAGTTGTTTGGCCAAATTTGGAGCATACCCTTGGTTCTAAGGGTCATGGGTCTTCTACTACCCACATGTATGTTATGACCATTGTTTATATTTTCTTATTTTATGACCATTGTTTATATTTGTACCCGGACTTCAGATCTGATTTTTGGTTTAATGTTGACGTGGATATCTTCAAGTATACCTCTCTTATTGTTATATGATCAATATGTGTTGATGTAATTGTAACTTCGGAATGTATTTCACATATATGATTATTGTATTCCTATAGTGATGTTATTATTCCTCTATACAGAATTGTCGTCATTTATATTGTAAGTGTCGTAACTTATACTTGATGGGTTATTAGACCACCTTGATGGGGTCGGCCCTGTATAAGTCATGTGGGTTAAAGGGTTATTAGACCACCCTATTGGGGGTCGGCCCTGTCAGCATTATGTTATATGGTTAAGTTAAGGCCGACCTAGTAAAGGTTATTAGGCAAGTCAAGTCAAGTATAAATAGAGTGCGGGAGGCACTCTATTTGTTCATTCACTTTCTCACTCACACACTCATTGGAGAGTGGAGCACTAGTGGAGGAGGAGAAGCTACTACTAGGAGGACTATCTCTTGTACTTGGGTTGTATCATTTCTCTATCTATCTTTGAAGAAGTTGCGGGGTTTTTCACCTTCTTGGTTTTCACCGGTGAAACTCTGTGTCTCTTGTGTGCTTGCATTATTGTGTCCATGATTGATATGCTGTAGATATGTTGTAGATATGATGTACATGTTATTCTCTCAGTTAAGATCCTAGATCAGATTGAAATTTCTGAAAAACTAACATGGTATCAGAGCTAGCCTGAAAGAAGGCATGGTATGGCATTTATGACACTTGTTGCACTTGCGAAGCTAGGGCTTGATATAGCAAAAACCAGCCATCGTAGAACTTTCGCTATAAATCCATTTTGGCAAAGTTTCAGGATCTGAAACTTTTACAGGTAAAAGATAAGATCCCAATGTACCGTGTGTCCAAAGAAAAACTTCTAATTCATTGTAATTTGTGTTTTATGATCTGTACAATCTAGGGTTTCTGCGTCTTCCAGATCTCAGTCATAAACAGGTGACCTAGGAAAAAAGGTCACAACTTGGGATAGGAAGCTCCAAATGAAATTTTGTAAAAAGTGACAGGTAGGGCACGGACTTTACTTTCACAGGATGAAGGTTCAGAGGCCGAAAGTGAACCAGTGACACGTGGAACTCCCTACAAGTTCGCTCTCCTGTTTTATCCCATAAACAGGTCACGTTGCGACACTTGCCATAAATCTCTCTAAAAGAATCCATTTGAGGTCAGACCTATGGGGTTGGAAAGATAATAGATCAGGCTACCACAGGAAGAATTTTCAGACCCTTTAGATCTTAAATTTCAGAGTTACACCAGAAACAATCAGGTGCATATTTTTGTCAAAACAGAATTGGATTTTGAGCACCTTCATTCATGGCTCCGGGAATTTAGGGCTTCAGAGAAAGTTGGAATTTTTGTAATCAGAGACCACGGCTAGATGCGCCTCATAAAAATCAAAATTTAGAGACCAAGATCAAATTTGTTGGTTGGGCAGAAGGTCGGGCTTGATCAAACCCTAGTTCGAGACTTTGATTGGAAAAGTGGAAAATTAGGGCTTCTACAAAAATGGGAATTTTTTAAATATGTGACCATAGCTGGAAGCTCCTTGGAAAAATCAAAGTTTAGAGATTTGGATCAAACTATTTGGTTGGGTGAAGCTCCAGGAAACTCAAACCCTAATTCAGGGTCCTCCCTGGTGAATCCGGAAGATTGAAAAGCAAATTTGAGGGGTGAAACTTTGCAGTTTTCAAATTCTTAGTATACCAGGTTGATCAGCTCATCAAGGCACATCTTTCTATCCTTTCAGAAGTTTGAAATTCAAACTTTGAATTTTTTAGGGTTTCCCTGACAAACCCTAATCCAGCTCCAGATCCAGTTTCTGCAAATCAAGTGGATTGGGTTAATCCTAGAAGAGAATGGATTGGCCACCTGCATAAGTGAAGAAGTTCCTATTTCGGAGGGAGATGAGGCTAAGGCCTTACATAAGAAGATTACAAGCAAACTCGACAGGTATGACTTACGGGTATGTTTCGAAATCCGTTCATGATTAAGTTTATGATATGTTTATCTTCATTAAGATTAGGACAACCTTGATTAACTTTAGACTTGTCGTATCACCTTAATAAAATTATGAATGCAGACATTCATTGATTAGGGTTTTTGACACTTATGATTGTACTAATGCATTGTGTTGTTGTATGAGGTTGATGTTGTCCGCTAACATGAAAGGTACATCAAGAAAGACAAATCATGTTCTAGTTCAAGAACATATGACCATGGTGACATGAAGACAAGGATTCATCCATTGTCATGGATCACATAGAAGATCTACTTACGAGGGATGTATAACTTGGTTCTATAATGGTTAACCTATGAGATATGCAGGTTACTAGCAGAAGTCATTGAAGAGAACAAGAAGACATTATGCGGGTATGTTAGACATAACTAGCTAGCATGCTAATCCAGGTATGTTTTTCCTATATCAAGTTAGAATCCTACCTTGTGTTAGGGTCTATTATATAAGTATACATGGCATGATTGATAATGGTTATTTATAAAGTTAGAAATTTAAGTAATCAAGGGTTTATGCATATTATGTCCCTTACCTTGATTGATGATATGACTAACCAGAAGAATCCTATGGTCAAATAGGAATATGCATAAGTAAAAGAATTGTGATAAATTATTTGTGTATGAAATGATCTTGACCATACATGCTTAATATTATTGTGTTTTGATAGTATTAATATTATACTAATGAATGTATGATTATGTATGAGATCTCGAGGATAACACAATGATGATACTAGTAAGTATGCATAGTGATTGAGGATGGATATAAGTTCAAAGACAGGTAATCTAGGAAGCAAAGATCAAGAGGGAGCACACTCCAGTAGTTCCTACAAGGAAACAAAGATTGAGAGGGAGTCCACCCATCAAACAAACAAAGATAAGTATTTGAATTGTCATTTCTTGTATATTTGATTATTTGAATAATACTGTTCAATGATGTATATGCTTATGTTCCTAGACTTAGGGTGTGTATTATGCATATTACAATAATTGCATTAATGAACAGTATACTACTAATATGCATGTGATGGGTAAGTGGCCTATGGAACTGTACAACATTCCATTGCTACTTATCTAGAATGAAACCTCTTTGCTGACATGTTGGGAGTTGTGCACACTCTTAACAATGTTCTGGTAGAGATTGGAAGGCATCTAGAAAGTTACGGGATATGGATAAATGTTGTATTGAAGCATTGGCTAAGATAATTGCATGACTGTATGACATATGCCTTTATGTATAAGACTTTGTTCTGTAAACTATGAGAAGTTTCTAATCATGCAATTGAATTTGACTTGTAGGAAAGATCGTGTACAATCATCTACAAAAGAAGGACTACAACATTTGTTCTAGCAAACGAAATTCAAAGAAAACTATCTATTGAAGATATTGAAGAATATGAAGTTCCCAGGATTCGGGATGCAGTAATGGAAGAATGCCATGATCAAGGAATACCAGTTGATCATGAAGAATGATGTTTGGGATGTGGTCCCAAGACCTGAAGGGAACTCTGTTGTGACTTCCAAGTGGATCGATAAGATCAAGCATGCTGCAGATGGTAGTGTAGAGAAATACAAAGCGAGGTTTGTAGCTCGTGGATTCTCCCAGAAAGAGGGAATAGACTATGAAGAGACTTTTGCTCCTGTAGCCAGATACACTTCCATCAGATTAGTACTTGCTCTGGCTGCAGTGATGAAGTGGAAGATACACCAGATGGATGTCAAGACAGCCTTCTTGAATGGTGTAGTCGAGGAGGAAGTGTATGTGGAGCAGCCACTTGGTTTTGAGACACATGACAGGGAGTCATATGTGTGCAAGTTAAAGAAATCCTTGTATGGCTTGAAGCAAGCTCCTAGGACTTGGTATGGTAGGATGGATAGTTTCCTATCCAGTTTGGGATTTACTAAGAGTAAAGAGGATTCCAACCTTTACTACAAGGTTGAGGAAGGCAATCCTGTGATACTACTACTGTATGTGGATGACCTATTTGTTACAGGTGATGATGGGTTGATTGCCGACACCAAGAGGAAGCTTGCTGCCAAGTTCGAGATGAAGGACTTGGGGATGATGCACTATTTTCTAGGCATGGAGGTGTGGCAGAGTGCAGATGGAATCTCCCTTGGACAAGGGAAGTATGCAGTAGAGATCCTGAAGAGGTTCGGAATGATGGACTACAAGTCCATGGCCACACCTATGGCATCGAACCTGAAGCTTCTATGTGATGCTTCATCTGATTCGGTTGATGTCACGATGTATCATTAGATGATTGGGTCCTTGATGTACCTGATTAATACGAGACCAGACATTTGCTTTGCGGTGAACACATTGAGCCAGTTCCTGATGGATCCGAGAGGTGTTCACCTGGTTGTTGTAAAGCATATTCTGAGGTACCTGAAGGGTACAGTTGATTATGGGCTCAAGTATGATGCAAATCAAAAGTTTAACCTAGAGGGTTATGTTGATTCAGATTGGGCAGCCAGTGCGGGAGATAGGAAGAACACTTATGGGTACTGCTTCAGTATGGGATCAGGTGTGATCTCTTGGTTTAGCAGGAAGTAATCCTGCGTAGCACTGAGTACAGCCGAAGCAGAGTATGTCGCAGCTTGTTCGGCTAGTTGTGAGGCAGTATGGCTTCGGAAGCTACTGTCTGAGTTATTTGATCTCCCGTTGGAGGCTACTGGCATATTTTGTGACAACCAGAGTTGTGCAAAGCTGTCTGAGAATCCGGTATTCCACGACAGGTCGAAGCACATTGAGATCAAATATCACTATATCAAGGATATGGTGCAAAGAGGAGCAGTAAATCTCTTGTATGTTGTGACGGATGAGCAGGTTGTAGATGTGTTGATGAAACCACTAGCCAGAATGAAGTTTGAGTAGTTCAGAGAGAGGCTTGGTGTTCTTCAGATTGACGACACTTTAAGGAAGAAGTGATGGACACATTTGCAGGAACCATTCCAAGCATGATGAGAGGAGGATCCTTCCCATGGCTGTGGATGTAAGCGCTGGATGATGAGCATCAAGACAATGCTCCAGTTACCGCTTCGTATATGCATCAGTTGGATGATTTGTATGATCAGTTGGATCATGTATTTATATGCATCATGTTGGATGTTTTGTATGATCAGTTGGATCATGTATTTGTATATGCATCATGTTGGATGCTTGATATGATCAGGTGGATCATGTATTTGTATATGTATCAGGTGGATACTTGTATGATCAGGTAGATCATGTATGATGATATGTATCAAGTGGATACATTGTATGATCAGGTGGATCATATATTTGTGTATGTATCAGGTGGATACATTGTATGATCAGGTGGATCATGTATGATGATATGTATTAGGCAGATACATTGTATGCATCAGGTGGATGCATGGTATGATCAGGATGATCACAGATGACGAGCTTCAGGATGTTGCTCCAGATGATATGCATCAGGATGATGCTATGATGTTGATCAGGATGATCATAGATGATGAGTATCAGGATGTTGCTCCAGATGATATGCATTAGGATGATGCTATGATGTTGATCAGGATGATCACAGATGATGAGTATCAGGATGATTCTCTAGATGATATGCATCAGGACGGTGCAGTGACGATGATCATGATGATCACGTATGATGAGTATCAGGATGATACTCTGGATGATGTACTGTATGATGATGATCAGTATGATCATAAGCATTAGGATGATGCTTCACGCGATGATGATCAGTTGGATCATGAGTATCAAGTTGATACTTGGAGGTCAAAGATGATATGTGGCAAGTTGTGCAAGTAGCATGTAATCAGTCCTCAGAGATCCGATAGGTTGAGCTGTGTGTTCGTAATCAGTCCTGGGATGAGGTATTGCTATGGAGACATGTAATCAGTCCTGGAGATCCAAGAGGTTGAGCTGTGTGCTCGTAATAATTCCTGGGATGCTCTTTAGAGATCTTGTCGGTCGTGCCGCAACACATAAATGTTCCTGGGATGCTCTTTAAAGGTGTTGTCTATTCACATGTAATCAGTCCTGGAGATCCGAGAGGTTGAGCTGTGTGCTCGTAATAAGTCCTAGGATGCTCTTTAGAGATCTTGCCGGTCGTGCTGCGGCACATAAATGTTCCTGGGATTCTCTTTAAAGGTATTGTGAAGGAGATGCATGTAATCAGTCCTGGGAGATCTTGTCGGTCGTGCTTAGGCACATAAATATTTCTGGGATGCTCTTGTCAGGTATTGCATCAACACATAAATCAGTCCTGAGAGACCACCTCTATCAGACCGTTCGCACAGATGATGAAGACCTACAAGTAGTGGGACTACATCCAGTATGAAAAAGGACTGGCTCTGTAGAACTTCCTATGACGAGTAGATTGGAGATTGATTGAGATAGTAGCAACAGTGATGATGACGATGATTCGATGTCGATGATACAGTGACGATGATCCAGAGAAGAAGACTTGTGCTAGAAGATCTGTGTCGAGAAATACCTTCCTAGTTAGGAGGGAGTGTTGATGTAATTGTAACTTTGGAATGTATTTCACATATATTTTTATTGTATTCCTATAGAGATGTTATTATTCCTCTATACGGAAGTGTCGTCATTTATATTGTAAGTGTCATAACTTATACTTGATGGGTTATTAGACCACCTTGATGGGGTCGGCCCTATATAAGTCATGTGGGTTAAAGGGTTATTAGACCACCCTATTGGGGGTCGGCCCTGTCAGCATTATGTTATGTGGTTAAGTTAAGGCCGACCTAGTAAAGGTTATTAGGCAAGTTAAGTCAAGTATAAATAGAGTGCGGGAGGCACTCTATTTGTTCATTCACTTTCCCACTCACACACTCATTGGAGAGTGGAGCACTAGTGGAGGAGGAGAAGTTGCTGCTAGGAGGACTATCTCTTGTACTTGGGTTGTATCATTGCTCTATCTATATCTGAGGAAGTTGTGGGGTTTTTAACCTTCTTGGTTTTCCCCAATGAAACTCTGTGTCTCTTGTGTGCTTGCATTATTGTGTCCATGATTGATATGCTGTAGATATGTTGTACATGTCATTCTCTCAGTTAAGATCCTAGATCATATTGAAATTTCTGAAAAACTAACAATATGTTTATTTTATTACATGTTACTGATTGAGTTATTAAATACTTGTTGTACCTTCCCCACCTTGATTGAGTTATTATTGGACTTGTGGTACCTTTTCTTTGACTTGTGGTTAATGCGGTCATTTACCCTCCTTCATTTTTTTTATACCACCTTGTTGAATTTTTGGTCTTATAGAGTACTTGACTTTGATCACCTGTGATCAGTTGTGGTGTGCTGATAATCACTTCTCTTCTGCTAAGACTTGGTTGAAGTTTATAATTTTTGTGACTTTATATCTTTTGAGTTATGTACTGTGCTTGACTGTCATTGACCTAATCAACACCAGTCATTTTTCTGTCTCTGGTTTGTACACACCCTCTTGTTGGGTCAGCTGGTTCCTAGAGAAGTCTGGCCTCTCCGAGGCACAAACAGTCTTTTTTGAAAGTAACACTTCTGAGTATATTTTCAAGAATGGTTTCACACCCAGGTTGGTATCTTCAACTATAGCTCTCTTTTTGTTATATGATATATATGTTTATTTTATTACATGTTAGTGAATATTAGTTTATTGTTTTAGTTTGCTTGTCAGTGTAACTCATTATAATCTGTTGATATGGAAGTTTTGAATTTATCATAAATTGCAAAATGTTGTTTAATCCTTATGATTATTCAAATGACACAAGGATGTGAAATCTGAGCTTGAAGAAGAACAATTTGCAAAGCATTGAAACATATTGATGGCATATTTGAAGGACTTGTGTTATAACTTGAAGGTTGAGCCTATTCTTTGTGACCAAATTGAAGTTGAGTTTGAATAGTGTTATGGGACAACATCAATGTTACCTGTATGCATGTTGAATCAGAAGTGAAGAATAGTATTTTACAACAGATTTGTGCCATTAAAAGACAAAAATTGAAGTTGAAGAATTGATTGTTGAAAAGGGATAAGTATGAAAACTACTTGAACAATTTTTTTTTGTGTTACTGCTTATCATAAAGACTTGGTAACCCAGATCTACCTTTCATAACTGTTTATGGTTGTAGGTGGCTTTTTTAGTGCTTAGAACTTCATTTGAATGCTGAAATAAGGCACATGAATTTCAACCCATAATATGTACTAATGTGTCCTATTCAAGCTAGTATTTTATAGAGCCTATGGTACATTTGTGCAAGTTTTTGTCATCCTTCCTTTTAGGGAAACTTTGCATTGCAATTGTAGGCAAAGTATGAGTGAGAGAATTTCAATCTCACTTCATATTACTTGGTTGAAATTCACTTGATACAATGTGCATATTTATAGCCCATAACAGTCCTCCTAGGCATCAATCATGGCTTGTCTTTCACAACCATCTGCACATAATTAGCCCCACGATACAAATATTAGCAACTTTTGGACCTTTTACAATTGCATGTGCCTCACTACTTTTCTCACATGGATGAGAAGACAAGTGTCTCTAGGATATTTGTCCCTGGTGAAAGTATGTTCTGCAACTTCCCAATCAAAGGTTGATCTGTTGTTGGTCCTAGGTACTCTTCTTCAGCTTTCCTTCTTTGATGTACAAGTACTACACTTGAGTTCCTAGGATGCTTGAGTGATGATATAAATATTGCTTCTAGGAAGAATCAATAGGTTGTTATTGAATATGCTTAATGGATCGGACACCTCCATATCCCCCACACTCGAGATAAGGTTGGAAATTTAATGTTATCAACATCCATGTTGAGAAAATTGTCCGACTACTAAAAATATGAAGATGCTAAGACCAATTATGCAAATGATCATCTTTTGTGTACAACTTTGAACTTCTCAATTCAATAAAATTGCAGAGTCTTGGAGCTTGGGTGATTTGGTGTATGGAGGTGCACCAGCTGAGTGTGATGCCTTATTATATTGCTTAACAATTATGTATTGTATCGGTGGGATATCCTTAGATGTTGATCCCCTTTTTCCATTTTGATGACTACTTGATTCCAACTTCATCATTCTTCGTATATGTTTGTGGGTTATCAAATTGTTGGAGTCCTTGACTGTGCATTTGATAAGGGTTAATAAAATGAAACTTTTTGGTCCAAGACATGCCCAATAGTGTCCAAATGTCACTTCAAATTGTTGTAAAAGTTTCTCCAACGACAAATAGGGTGTCCAATAGGAGGATCAGTCTTACTAAATGAGGTATTAAGCCTTAGATGGTGACAAGATTTCATTCTTTTAGGAGGCCAGACCCCACTACAAGGTGTTTTGAAACTATTATCTGAGAAAATTATGGATAGAGGCTGACACTAGTATCTGGATATGCTGACTGCAAATTGTGTTGGATCGGATCACCATTCAACTACTATCCACATTTGCTTAAGAGTTCGGCTTACAATTCTTCATGTTTATACATTTAGTTCAATTTCTTGAGATATCTATCTAGGACTGTGTTTGTTGTTTACAAGCTCATGAAAATTTTGATGATAAATGACTCTGAGAAAGTTTTATTAAGCATCTAAATACCATTATAGAAGCATATAGACATTCTTAAGAAGTGAATATAGCTAAGGTATAATTCTTTATAGCATATTTGAAGGACTTGTGTTATAACTTGAAGACTGAGCCTATTCTTTGTGACCAAATTGAAGTTGAGTTTGAATAGTGTTATGGGACAACATCAGTGTTACCTGTATGCATGCTGAATCAAAAGTGAAGAATAGTTTTTTACAACAGATTTGTGCCATTAAAAGACAAAACTTGAAGTTGAAGAATTGATTGTTGAAAAGGGATAAGTCTGAAAACTACTTGAACAAAAAAAAATTGTGTTACTGCTTATCATAAAGACTTGGTAACCCAGATCTACCTTTCATAACTGTTTATGGCTGTAGGTGGCTTGTTTAGTGCTTAGAAATTCATTTGAATGCTGGAATAAGGCACATGAATTTCAACCCATAATATGTACTAACGTGTCCTACTCTAGCTAGTATTTTATAGAGCCTATGGTACATTTGTGCAAGTTTTTGTCATCCTTCCTTTTAGGGAAACTTTGCAAATATGGTTGCAATTGTAGGCAAAGTATGAGTGAGAGAATTTGAAAAGGGTGTTGAAGCCACTCTAGATCCTGCAAATGTCTTCCTAAAGAACAAGTTTAGTACCTATTACAAAGCTTTCATGCCTTCTGGCATTAGTTATTTTTTGAAGAAGCTCAACTGGAATGACAAAAGTTTCAAATCGAGAAACTACAGAACGTTTGGTGCAGAATTGAAGAATCAAGGGAGACCACGACATCCCTAAATCCTAACACCGTTGGCACATGTTCTAGACACAAATTGTGCTTACCTTTTCTTTGAATATGCTCATAAGGAAACCTATCAGACTTCCTTCACACTAGTAATGTTTCTGTATTGGATTGGCCATCTCGTTGCAGCATTGCTAATGTTGAGATATTGTAACTTCAAAGAATATTATATTTGTACTTTATTATTTCGGAGATGTTTCATTCCTCCGTGAAGATCTTATTGTATATCCAGAGATGGTTATTCCTCCGTCGGAATATGGTAACTCGGGTTATTAGACTTCCCTAATGGGGGGTCGGCCCTGTATGTGTTATGTGGGTAAAAGGGTTATTAGACCACCCTAGAGGGGTCGGCCCAGTCAGTTGTAGTGGGGTATTTAACCCATTGGTTAAATACGAGCCTACGTGTACCTGTGTAAAAGATATGTCAGAGTAGTGTATAAATAGAGGAGGTGTGTTCCTCATTTGATACACACACTCACTTGAGGATAGCGCACTTGTGGAGGAGAGGTCTGCTATTGTGGAGGAGGAGATCATGTCTCGGGGTTTCATCTTTGTATATTTCTGGTCATCTATATTGAGGAAGCTTTGCTGGGTTTTCTACCCCATGAGGGTTTCCCAGGATAAATCTTTGTCTCTTGTGTTTATGCTATGCTTGTTGTTTCTTCAGTGATCTTGTATATGCTATTATTGTGAAATGGAATGTAATGCTGCTATTTTCTGTCTTAGCATATTAAATCTTAACATGGTATCAGAGCTAACCTGAAGGAAGACAAGGTATGGCACTTACGACACTTGCTTTACTTACGACATTTTGAAGGTTAGGGTTTTACATAGCGAAAAACAGTCATCGTGGAACTTTCGCTATAAATCCATTTATGTGAAGGTTCAGGGTCTGAAAAGCTTACAGGTCGAAGATAACATCCCCAGGTACCTTGTGTCCAAAGGGCACCCTCAGATTCGTTGTACTTTATGAGTTATGATCAGTACAAGTTAGGGTTTCTGCCTCTTCCAGATCTCAGTCAAATCAGGTGACCTTGGAAAAAAGGTCATAACTTGGGCTAGGAAGATCCAAATGAAATTTCGTAAAAAGTGACAGGTAGTACACAGACTGTACTATCTCAGGAAACTTTTTTCAGAGGCCGAAGGTGAACCAGTGACACGTGGCACACCGTACAAGTTTGCTGTCCTGTTTTATCCCATAAAAAGGTCACGTTGCGACACTTGGCATAACTCTCTCTCAGAGAGTCCAATTGAGGTCAGACCTGTCAGGATGGAAAGATAACAGGGAGAGCTATCTTAGGAAAAGTTTTCAGAGGCCTAAGTTCAAAGAGTGACACGTGGCACACCGTACAAGTTCGCTCTCCTGTTTTATCCCATAAACAGGTCACATTGCGACACTTGGCATAACTCTCTCTCAGAAAATCCAATTGAGGTCAGACCTGTCAGGATGGAAAGATGACAGGTCAGGCTACTGCAGAAAAAGTTTTCAGACCCTGTGGAGCAAAAATTTCAGAGTTATAGTAGAAACAATCAGGTACATATTTCTGTCAAAACAGAATTATTTTTTGGAGCACCTTTATTCATGGCTTCCAGAATTTAGGGTTTCGGAGAAAGTTAGAATTTTTGGAATTGGAATCCACGGCTGAATGCTACTCAGGAAAATTGAAATTTAGAGACCAAGATCGAATTTTTTGGTTGGGTAGAAGACCGGGCTTGATCAAACCCTAGATCGGGATTTTGATCGAAAAGATGGAAAATTAGGGCTTCAACAAAAGTTGGAATTTTTGAAGTCTGTAACCACGGCTGGAAGCTCCTCAGAAAAAATAAGAGTTTAGATCCTTGGATCGAACCTTTTGATTGGACAGAAGGGTGGGCTTCATCAAACCCTAGTTCGGGTTCCTGTCCAGAAGATCCAGAAGTTTCGAAGGCAATTTTGAGGGGTAAAATTTTGGAGATTTCAAAATTGAAGAATGTTAGGTTGATCAGCTCAGCAAGACACATTCTTCCATCCATTCAGAAGTGTGAAAGTCAAAGATTGAATTTTTAGGGTTTCTCTAGCAAACTCTAATCAAGCTCTAGATCAAGTTTCAGGGGGAGTTGAGGCTAAGGCCTTACATAAGAAGACTACAAGAAGTCTCGACAGGTATGACTCAAGGAGGTTCAGGTATGTCTTGAAATCTGATTCTTGATTAAGTTCATGATGTGTTTGTCTTCATATTATTTATTAGTACAATCTTGATTAATGTTAGAATTGTCTTATCACCCTAGTAACAGTATGAATGCATGTGAATGATCGAAGACATTCATTGATTAGGGCTATATGATTGTATTAATGCATTATGGTGTTGTGTGAGGTTGATGTTGTCTGCTAACAAGATACAGGTACATCACAAAAGACAAATCAAGTTCCATGACCATGACAACATGAAGACAAAGACTCATCCATAATATTTTTTCTACTTACAAGGTATGTATGACTTTGTTATATTATGCTTAACCTATGAGACATGCAGGTTCTAGCTCAGGATCTTTAAATCATTGAAGAGATTGTTTAGGTATGTTGTACATAACTAAGCAGGTATACTAATCCAGGTATGCTTTCCTATGTCAAGTTAGAATCTTACCTTGTGTTAGGATCCCTTATATAAGTATACTTGGTATGATTGGTTATGCTTATTCATAAAGTTAGTAATCAAGGGTTTATGCATACTATGATGATTTAATTAACCTAAAGAGTACTATGATCAAACAAGAATATGCATGAGTAAAAGAAGACTTCCTTGAAACTCTGAATACTAATGATCATGACTATATATATTCAAGATTATTTAGAATTAGAATGTTTTGATAATATTGAGAATATACTAATGAATGTATGCTTGTGTATGAGATCATGAGGATGACACTAGTGCACACTTGAGCATGCACAGTGGTACAGAATGAATAGAAGTTCAGAAGACATACAGAAGATCAAGCGAGAGGCAACCACACAAACATAAAAGATAAGTATTTGAGTTGTTATTAGAAATAGTAAATGATATTGTTTGTATGCATATTTATATTCCTAGAATATATCATGCTGAGTGTAAGCATTCATAAAACATTGAATAGTATACTACTAATATGCATATGATTGGTAAGTTGGACAAACATTCCATTGTTGCTTGTCTAGAATGAAACCTCTTTGCTGACATGCTGGGAGCTGTGCACACTCTCGATAGTATGTTCTGGTAGAGATGGAAGGCATCTAGATAGCCACTGTATGCATATAGGATATGGGAAAGTATTGTGCCAAAGTATTGGTCAAAATAGTTGCATAACTATGTAAATGATATCTGTCTGCATAATAGGTTATCATGTCAATATGATTTGATGATTATGAAGTATTACTAATCATGTACTTAATTTTGATTTGTAGGAAAGATTATGATGAATGATGAACACTGAACAAGTGATGGATGTTCAACAAAAGGATTTACAAATCAAACACACTATAGAAGACTTGTGGCTAGAAGATTCTCTTAGAAAGAGGAAGAGAATTGTGATGAGATGTTTGCTCCAAGTGGCTAGATAAGACCATTCTCTTAATGGTGTAATTAAAGAAGAAATGTGAATCAGGTTTTGTATGGATTCCCAGGATCGATAATCAATTGATGAACTTAATGATCACCATGGGTGATGTGGATCTCAACCTTTGCTACAAGGTTGAATATGGCTTCTATACACATATGACATGGATGCAAGAAGGAACTCACCACAGAGTTCGAATGATGTTGAGGCTCATATCAGTAGACCCATCTGATGAGAGATGGCACAGATAGATGGCTACAGAAATGAAAATGAAAGATCTCAGATTGATGCATTACTTTCTAGGTCTAGAAGTATGGAAAGGCTCAGAAGGAATCTTTCTCAACCAGGGAAAGTATGCTGAGAAATATTGAGAAGACTTGATGTGTTGGAATGGCCACTCTCATGGATTCCAACTTGAAGCTGTTAGCGGATGACTCATCAGAGTTAGTGGATAGAACTCTGTACAGACAAAATATTGAGTCATTGATGTGTCTAACGAATAATAGGTCAGATATATGCTTTGCTGTGAACACCTTGAGTCGGTATCTAGTGGAAACTAGATGTGTTCACCAAATAAGCTGCAAATCATGTGATACGGTACCTAAAGGATACAATAGACTTTGATCTATGATCATGACTTCATATGGCTACATAGATGTTGATTGGGAAGGAAGTGTATCAGACAGGAAGAGCACATCAAGAGGATGTTATTGTCTGGGATCAACCATGATCTCGTGGTTGAGCAGGAAACAATCTAGTGTGGCTCTTAGCACAAGCAGAATATATGGTTACTTGATCTGCTAATTGTGAAGCGGTTTGGCTTCAGGATTGTTTGACTTAGAGATAGACCCAACTATGATCCTATGTGACAAACAGAGTTGTATCAAGATGGCAGAGAATCTAGTGTTCCAAGATAAGGTGCAGAAAGGAACTAAAAAATTTGGATTTGTAACAAGTTACCAATATACTAACCAAACTTCTACCGATCCGAAGTACTAACCAAACCTCTACCTCAAGTAAATTTTTTTGAGAAAAACTTAATATAGTTCAGAAGGACCCTCCTCGAAAGGGGGAGTGATGTGATAACTCATGATGAGATTGCCTGCATCGACAGTGAGGTCGATGATGAGGATACCTATATCAGTGATGTCTCCGAGAATGAAGTCCTTGGTGGACATGATAGGATTGCATCATCCTGAAGAGAGCCGTAGACATGATGTCTCCGAGAATGAAGTCCTTGGTGGACATGATAGGATTGCATCATCCTGAAGAGAGCCGTAGACATGATGTCTCCGAGAATGAAGTCCTTGGTGGACATGATAGGATTGCATCATCCTGAAGAGAGCCGTAGACGTGAGGTCTCCGAGAATAAAGTCCTTGGTGGACAGATGAGGATTGGATCATCCTTGAACTCAAGTTCTAAAGTGAGCCGTAGATGTGAGGTCTCCGAGAATAAAGTCCTTGGTGGACAGATGAGGATTGGATCATCCTTGAACTCAAGTTCTAAAGTGAGCCGTAGACGTGAGGTCTCCGAGAATAAAGTCCTTGGTGGACAGATGAGGATTGGATCATCCTTGAACTCAAGTTCTAAAGTGAGCCGTAGACGTGAGGTCTCCGAGAATAAAGTCCTTGGTGGACAGATGAGGATTGGATCATCCTTGAACTCAAGTTCTAAAGTGAGCCGTAGACGTGAGGTCTCCGAGAATAAAGTCCTTGGTGGACAGATGAGGATTGGATCATCCTTGAACTCAAGTTCTAAAGTGAGCCGTAGACAGGTGTCTCCGAGAATAGAGGATAGGACTGCATCGTCCTTGGACCTTGGTTCAAAATGCACGTGATTGGATTAATCATCCTTAGACAGTAAATCCAGTAATTCCGAAAGGAAGGATAGTCTTAAATGTGATTGTGGTTGGACTAATCATCCTTAGACAGTAAATCCAGTAATTCCGAAAGGAAGGATAGTCTTAAATGTGATTGTGTTTGGACTAATCATCCTTAGACAGTAAATCCAGTAATTCCGAAAGGAAGGATAGTCTTAAATGTGATTGTGATTGGACTAATCATCCTTAGACAGTAAATCCAGTAATTCCAAAAGGAAGGATAGTCTTAAATGTGATTGTGTTTGGACTAATCATCCTTAGACAGTAAATCCAGTAATTCCGAAAGGAAGGATAGTCTTAAATGTGATTGTGTTTGGACTAATCATCCTTAGACAGTAAATCCAGTAATTTCGAAAGGAAGGATAGTCTTAAATGTGATTGTGTTTGGACTAATCATCCTTAGACAGTAAATCCAGTAATTCCGAAAGGAAGGATAGTCTTAAATGTGATTGTGATTGGACTAATCATCCTTAGACAGTAAATCCAGATTCCGAAAGGAAGGATAGTCTTAAATGCTGATTGTGATAAGGACTAATCATCCTGTAAATAGATTGGGATTTCCTCGTCCCTAGACATGGTGAGATGTCTTAAAGTGATAAGGACTAATCATCCTGTAAATAGATTGGGATTTTCTCATCCCTAGACATGGTGAGATGTCTTAAAGCGATAAGGACTAATCATCCTGTAAATATATTGGGATTGCCTCGTCCCTAGACATGGTGAGATGTCTTAAAGTGATAAGGACTAATTATCTTGTAAACAGATTGGGATTGCATCGTCCCTAGACATGGTGAGATGTCTTAAAGTGAGAGGGACTGATCATCCCGTAAGTGGATTAGGATTGTATCATCCTTGGACCTATGTCCTAAAGTGAGAGGGATTGATCATCCCGTAATTGGATCATGTGTATTGTAGGGTATGCTGCTGTTGTGTATACTTGTATCGGTGTGGATACTTGTATTGATAGATGTATTAGTGAGAATACATGCTTTTGATGATAAATGTATTAGTGAGAATACATGCTTTTGATGATGGATGTATTAGTGAGAATACATGTTTTTGATGATAGATGTATTAGTAAGAATACATGTTTTGATGATAGATGTATTGGTGAGAATACATACTTTTGATGATACATGTATTGATTAATGTACTTGTATGGTTGAGGATACTGATGCTGTAGATCGAGATGATCCAGATGATGTAGATCCAGATGATCCAGATATGTTGTAGATCGAGATTATCCAGATGCTGTAGATCGAGATGATCCAGATGCTGTAGATTGAGATGATCCAGATGTGCTGTAGATCAAGGTGATCCAGATGCTGTAGATCGTGATGATCCAGATGTTGTAGATGGAGATGATCCAGATGCTGTAGATCGAGATGATCCAGATGTGCTGTAGATCAAGATGATCCAGATGCTGTAGATCGTGATGATCCAGATGTTGTAGATCGAGATGATCCCGATGCTAATGATCGTGTGATGACGATACTGATGATCGTGTGATGATGATGCTGATGATCGTGTGATGACGATGCTGATGATCATGTGATGACGATGCTGATGATCGTGTGATGACGATGCTGATGATCGTGTGATGACGATGCTAATGATCGTGTGATGACGATGCTGACGATACTGATGATCGTGAAGATCCAGATGTTGATGTTGTTGTAGTTGTTCGAGTGCTGCAGAAGATAAAGACTCAGTACTGAATATGTTAATGTTCCAGTATTGAAGATGTTCCAGTAACTGCTTGAGTTACTGATGATGTTGAGAAAGCTTCCAATGATTTATAGATGTATCATGTATGATGTTGATGACTCCTTGCTCGTGCAGATGCTGTTATAATATCCTTCTCGTTAAGGGGGAGTGTTGAGATATTGTAACTTCAAAGAATATTATATTTGTACTTTATTATTCCGGAGATGTTGCATTCCTCTGTGAAGATCTTATTGTATATCCGGAGATGGTTATTCCTCCGTCGGAATATGGTAACTCGGGTTATTAGACTTCCCTAGTGGGGGGTCGTCCCTGTATGTGTTATGTGGGTCAAAGGGTTATTAGACCACCCTAGAGGGGTCGGCCCAGTCAGTTGTAGTGGGGTATTTAACCCATTGGTTAAATACGAGCCTACGTGTACTTGTGTAAAAGATATGTCAGAGTAGTGTATAAATAGAGGAAGTGTGTTCCTCATTTGATACACACACTCACTTGACGATAGCGCACTTGTGGAGGAGAGGTCTTCTATTGTGGAGGAGGAGATCATGTCTCAGGGTTTCATCTTTGTATATTGCTGGTCATCTATATTGAGGAAGCTTTGCTGGGTTTTCTACCCCATGAGGGTTTCCCAGGATAAATCTCTGTCTCTTGTGTTTATGCTATGCTTGTTGTTTCTTCAGTGATCCTGTATATGCTATTATTGTGAAATGGAATGTAATGCTGCTATTTTCTGTCTTAGCATATTAAATCTTAACAGCTAAAGGTGTAGCGCAAGGTTTGGATTTTCTACATGGGTGTCAACAGCCAATCTTCCATCTCGATCTCACTTACAAAAAAAATCTTTTGAATTCTTTTACAGAGCCACACATAGGTTATATTGAGATTTGCAAGATTGTTGATCCTTCTAAGATCAAAGCTGGGATTATTTATGCAATTGTTGGCTAAGTTGGATACATCCCTCCAGGTATGCTCTAGCTGCTCATTTATGCCAAAACATTACATGTTACAAAACGTAGTGTTTTATAGTGTATTTTTAGGTTTGTAGAGTTCCTGATGAATGATACAGCAAACTAAGTCAAATGCAAAAACCGGTGAAGACTGAGGTGTAGGCTAATACCTCGTGATTTTACGTACATTCAATTTTTTTTTTTTTAAACACTTCCAAGTATCGTCTCTATATCGGCGAACATTAGTGTAGGCTATAGAAATTAGTTCCACGCAGATGCTGAACCTGCCACGAAAGATTGTGAAATGATTCGTGGATACTGCGACGATGATTCGTGGAACTATAAAAATGTTTCCACACAGGTGCTGAACCTGCCACGAAATATTGTGAAACGATGCGTGGATACTGTGACGATGATTTGTGGAACTATAAAAATGTTTCCACACAGGTGTCGAACCTGCCACAAAAGATTGTGAAACGCTGCGTGGATACTGTGACAATGATTCGTGGAACTATAAAATATTTTCCACGCAAGTGCTGAACCTGCCACGAAAGATTGTGAGACGTTGTGTGGATACTACGACGATGATTCGTGGAACTTTATAAATGTTTCCACGTAGGTTCGAGGAACTATAGGAGCTTTACGTCGATATAGCGACGAAACTTCATGGCAGGATTCATTTTCCATATATCTGAGAGCTGTTGTGTAGTTGACACGTGGCCACTATGAAGCATTGCTATTGCCACGATGGGGAATTTTCATCCATATATCTAGGATTGTCGTTCCACGAAAACACGAAACCCCAAACATTGCAACATGGACGAAAATTCGTGGCTATTACAACGAAAAATCGTGGAAAAATTGACCATATGTACTAGTGCTGCAAACATCCCACGAGCACTGAGAGATATGCCAAGATAGTGGCCTTCGAAAAAAGTGTAATCAGACTTGAGGCCAAATACATCCAGAACCACCCTCATGTCTGTTAAATTGTCAATAATATAAAGACTATATTAAAAAAATACTTATTGCAGGTGTTATTTCATCTCTTGCAAGCAATCCATATGAATGGTGTCGCCACAAGGTAGTACATTAATATCCCTTGTGGACTTGAACAAGAATTTAAGATCAGGATTTCCAAACTTATTAAGAAAGGAAAGAATTATGTCAATTCAAAACAATGTGTCACGTCCCCATTATTGACCCCATTACATTCAAATGTAATTGATGTAATATTGTATGAAATCATGGTGAGGAGCTCAAGGCCAAGGCCCCGTCATCGATTTATTGATGCATATGCTTTGCGTGCGAGCCAGGCACATTGGAATTTCAACATCATGTAATATGCATTTTAATAAAAATACCCACAACTAGCTATGCAATGCAACAAAGAGATGGGGGCATGATTTCACAAGGAATTGGGAGGGAAAACATTCAAACCCTTGAACCAATAGGGTCAAGCCAAGTGTCAATGAGAGAACCCATCAAACCCTCAACTACCCATGTTGACTTTTGTACCCAATCATTGATTTATCCCAAGAAGTGGTTGAGGTAGTTAATGCCTTGGGAATGGAGAGGTATGGCTGTCCAAATTCGGGTATGGGCAAGCCACCCTTCATGGAAAATCGTGTTTTTCCCCTTGGGCAAGAAAAGAGCCACGAATTTGCTCTCAAGGGGATTATTCACCATGGCCTTGCTCTCTCACGCAGCTCTAGCTGCCTGGGTGTTTTCCTCCCTCGTTTTTTTGTGTTTCCCTTCATCCTTTAGTTGGGAAGGGGCATTTTTGTGCTGGTTACCAGTGGGGGAAGAGAGAGAACATTTTTGGGTCTTCCTGGAGGTCGTTTAGGCCATTGGAAAGGGTCCTAACTAGTGGAGAGAAATCGGTTTTGCTCCCTGGGGGTTGAAATCAAAATTCCACAGTTCGTTTGGGTGAACCACGAGTTGGGAGAGCCAATGTGGACCCTGTTTTGTGAACACCTCTGTTGTAAATGTGTAACCCTGTCAATAATCGTTTTGCTGTGAGAAGAAAGAGTATGTTGGGGTATGGGTAATGGGTAATCCATTGTTCTGGCTTGTGCTTGAGAATGAGCATCCATTGTTCCATTGTAGCCTGATAAACCCAATTGGACTGGCTTGGCTGAGATAAAATGGTTAATGGGCTGTGGGTGAGCTGGAATGTTCCCTTTCCCTTGTGAGAATCATGCCCAGCTCGGGGGTGGCCTTCGGACGGACTCAGTATAAGCTGTCGAAGAGCCTATGGCTGGGTGGAACGTTGCAGCGACATAGCTAGTTGCTTGGGCAGTTGCAAAAATGAAGATAAGTGTTTTTATGCTCTATATTTACTTCTGTACTATAGTAATTCAATAGCTGTTGATATGTTGTATGCATGAGTAATGTGTGTGGATGTCTTAACTTCGTTGTGCATCATAATTGTTTTGTTTTACGTCTGCACATTCATAATTTTATTTATATGAATCTAACTAGTGGGCTGAGATCATGGGAAAGCCCTGAATTTGGCATCATGTACCCTGCCATGCATTGGTTGAATGGGTGGGTACGTGACAGAATGGTATCAGAGCTCTAGGTTCAACACTACGGCTGTTGGGCCCTTCACAGAGATATACGTCATTGTATGTGTACATGCATTTTATATTTGGAACTAAAATGCATTAAAGAAACCTCAAGATCGCATGGCTTTTAATTGTTGGAATGGGAAATCATTTCCATGACTGCTTGCATTGATTGCATTCTATGAAATAGAGAAAGGAGGGGCAACCTCTGCCATCTTATGCTGTTTTGTTGTTTTGCTGTTTCATGCTTAACATGAAGAAGTGCAATTTCTTTGCCTGAAATACTGTTTTGTTGCAAATATGATTTTAAAGTTTTCAATTTTTCCTAAGTGTCTTTGAAAAATTCGTTTAAGACTGTTTCGGGAAGAATTCTCTAATGTCTTCCGCGACTGCGGAAGCATTTGGCGAATTGCTCCGAAACTGCGGAAGCATTCCGCGAGTTTTTCCACAACGCGGAGGAGTTGGGAAGTCGCCCCGAAATTTGCGGAAGGAATTCTCTTCCGAAATTTGCGGAAGGATTCCGCGAGTTGTCCCGCAATGCCGAAAGATTCGGCGAAATGCTCCGAAAAAGCAGAAATTTTTTCTAAGTTTTGGCGTCGAAAGGAAATTTTCGGAAGGAATTCTCTTCCGAAACTGCGGAAGGATTCCGCAAGTCGTTCCGCAACTGCGGAAGACTTCGCCGAGTCGTTCCGCAACTGCAGAAGACTTCGGCGAATCGTTCCGCAACTGCGGAAGACTTCGGCGAATCGTTCTGCAACTGCGGAAGGATTCGGTGAATCATTCCGCAACTGCGGAAGGCTTCCGCGAACCTTCCCGCAACTGCGGAAGACTTCACTAAATCGCCTCAAAATTTCGGAAGCATTCGGCAAACCATTTCGAAACTGCAGAAGCATTCTGCAAATGGCTCCGCAACTGCGAGACCATTCACCGAATCGCTCTGCAACGGAAGCATTCCGCGAATGGCTCCGCAATTGCGGGAGCATTCGCCGAATGGCTCCGCAACTGTGGGAGCATTCGTCGAATGGCTCCGCAACTGCGGGAGCGATTGGCGAACCAACCTGGAAAAAAAAAAAAAGGTAAAGTGACCAAAACTTGATTTTTGGATAGCAGGAGCATCCGGAGGTAAAGTGACCAAAACTTGATTTTTGGATAGCAGGAGCATCCGGACTCAGAATGGAATGATTCCTGTGGGGCTCAGAGGCCATTGACGAAGGCCATGAAAGAACCAGCGAAGACCCCAAGCCCATTACACTCCAATTTGACAGAAAATGGATAATAGTGACTTTTGAAGGACGGAGTCCCGAGGCTTGACGGAAGGTCAGTTTGAGATGAAATTGATCAGGCGCGGCCATGAAGCAGGCATGATGTTAAGTTCAGAATCTTGGAGCCAAACTCCAAAGGATGTGGAGTCGGGGTGAGCAAGAAGGCCAAAAAGCACTGTTCCGGGCCACTTTTTCGGGATTTTGAAAAGCTTGTGGGCAGTAAAATTGACCCTAGACGTGGGAATCAAAAATTTTACTGAACTAGACATTTCATATTCTCATTAAGACGGACAGTTTCCGTTAGACGAAAATTTCCCAGAAATGCACCGTTTGGGAGATAGCCATTTTTGGCCCAAAATTTGGGATTTGGGAAAAATGTGAAAAGTGAGAAGTAGTAAAACCCATAAATTCATAGAAGATGAATGGTGCATTGAAATTGAAATCCGTGAATTGCTGAGTGTTCCTTTCTATATGGACTAACTTCGCCCGATAGATAAGTTTTTGTGATTCCTCATAGATTTTCTTCCACAGGTGGCTAAAGTTGGCATTCTGGACCAAAATGCAACTGTGTAAAATGTGCAGAATTGAAGTGAAAGTTGTCATTTTTGAAGAAATGCAGTTCCCGCACCCGATTTCGGAATGGATCATGAAGATAGACATTGGAAAGCTTGCCCAGTAGGGAACAATAATGGATGACCAGAGTTTGAATGAGGTCTACAGATATCTGTTGTTGCAGCAACATCCCCCCCAAATTTTTGTACATATTGGGGCCCCTCCTTTAAAAATTTTAGAAAGGCTGCCTCAAGGGGCCATTCCCAGCTTTTATCTTTTGCTTTCCAACAGAAAATCTTGCCATAAGCCTTTCCAATTTTCTTCCAAGGAACAGAAAAGGAACTTAGAAATTTTTCCCAAAATTTCGGAGCTTTTCAGACTATCTCCCCGCAGTTGCGTAATTTTTTGAGTTTTCATCCCGAAAGGCGGAAGCCTTTGTTTAAAACTCCCAAAAGGGACTTAGAGACTTTCATTGAATAAATTGCGGAGAGATTCGGGTTGTTCTCCCGAAATGACAGAAACCATTCGCCTAAGCTTCCCGAAAATATTTGAAAGTCTTCGTTAAAAAATTGCGGAAGCATCTGATGAATTCCTCCCGAAACGGTGGAAGAATTCAATGAAGCCGCCCGAAACTTGCGGAAGCCGTTCGCATAAAACTCCCGAAAGAGACTTAGAAATTTTCGTTGGAAAGTTGCGAGAACCTTTGGGTAATTCTTTTCGAAACGGCGGATTTATTCGTCAAAACTTTCCGCAGTCGCGGAGGAATTCGGTTTTTCCGTTCGAAACGGCGGGCGCCATTCGTCAAATCTCCCTGAAACTTTGAAAAAGAACTTAGAATTTTTCCTTTGAAATGTTGCGGAAGCCTTCAACTTTTCGTTCCGAAACGGTGGAAGCCGTTGGCGAAAGCTCTCCGCAATTTCAGAGGCCTTCGCGATAGCATCCCGAAAAGGGGCGCCGAAAAGATTTAAACACTCACGTCCTGTTGCGGAAGCCGTTCATCAATCTCTCCCGAAACGGCGGGGAGCTTCACCATTTCCTCCCGAGACCCCGCAAGACTTAGAAAATTTTTGAATTGCGGAAGCTATTGATGAACTACTCCCGAAATTGCGGAACGCTTTGAGTTCTCCTTCCGCAACGCGGGAGCCTTTTTGCGGAACGTTTAAGTTTTCCTTTCGCGACGGCGGAAGCTTTCGCTATGCCTTTCCGCAATGGCGGATGGAATTAACAAGTCGTCCCGTTGGTGGCGGCCGTGCACGCAAACCGATGCAACTCGATATGACCGCGGCGTACAACATTTAAAACTTGTTTTAATATGCCACCAACCGTATTAATGTCCCACACGTGTTCGACTTATTTAAATATACGGTGGGGGCTCGAACCGACCCCATTGCTATTTGTGTCGATTAAACAACTGTTGGACGTTGCGCGACAGATCCAGCTCGGCTCGCTCATCCACGTTCACGGCCACCTCAGTCATCTATCCTCGTCGGTGCTAGGTAGGATCTTAACCATTAAATTTGTCCCTTCTACGCGTCAAGTTGCTATTGGGTTGTCCTTTTTTGAAAACGATAGGCATTGGTTGGATTTCGACGGGAAAAATGCCTGTCATAGGCTATTTTGCCCGTCAAACGGTCTAAATTGCATATTTCCCGTCAAAAAGCATAGGAATTATAGAACGTTGCATAGTGGGTAAAGACCGTCAATTTGGACGGATAAATTTGTTCTAAATTCCTCCCCAGGCCGCGTCCTTCGTTGTTTAAAAATTGCCGCAGCCCCATGGACTTTTCGTGTCCCCAGCTGAGAGCGAAATCTATAGCCACCTGGGCCTGTTGCATAATATTAGTCCCGGCCAGTCACTACTCCGTTCAGATCCTGACCTTGACCATAGGACCTCACGCTAAAATGCGATAAATAAACCCTGCCGGCCGAGCCCCTCGCCTGTTCATCAGCACGGAGAGCCATCGCTGGCTTAGTTTTTTATCAAACCCAGCTAACCGACCACTTACCATTTGAACCTAAATGAGGGACACCCTTTCCCACAGAGCTAGACCGAAAGCAGGTTGCTTCCGCAACAGGCTCACCCTCGCGGGAGCATTCCAAACTTGCCCCTTTAAAAGAATCGGGATGACTAAAACTAGAATTCTTGTTTGAAATGGTGTATTTTTGCTTCCTAAGCATACAGCTTCACATTGCATTTATCTCATTGACATGTTAGAATGGTGATGCTCTTGAAATCTCACAGTATGTTGCTCAATTTTATAATGGCTTATATTTGGTTGCCATCAGGGATAAGTCAAAATGCCAAAAGGTGGGAAGACGAAGGCTAAGATGACAGAGAAGAAGCCTGCACCACTTAAAACTGAGACCTCACTCCAGGATACTAGGTGCACCACCGGGGTTCCTCCAGAAATTCGCTGGGGTGACATTTACAGGATGATTAGAGACCAGGATGTCCCGGACATGTTGTTAGAGGAGGGGCCGATTTATCTAAATATCAAAGCTTCAGGCATAACCAGAGCTGCTACCTGCCCTGAGCTATTCCCCTGTGCTGAAGTAATCGGATGGATAATCCAACATGCCGATGCAGAAGGAAGAGTGATAAATGACAGCGGCAAAGTAGCCATTGCCTCATTCCACCCAGCATACATTGCCGCAGCCTATAAGTTTCCCTGCTCCCAGCAAGCTTTGACTGATGAATGGTTGGGAAAAATGAATAACGTTGAGATGGCCAAAAAGCTACTAGTAGCAGGCAAGCATTTGAGAAAGAAAGGAAACGACGAATATGACGTACAGAATCTGAGATCTCATTTCAGATTGATCACCCTGATGCTGTGCAGAATCTTCGGCATGCCCGATGGCACCGTGTATAAGATTCAGTGGGTCCCTATTATTCACTTCGTGGCGTTTCAAGGAACTGTGTTTGACTGGGCCACTCTCCTGTCAGATAGTTTGGCCTCAATGATAGTTGCTGCTAGAGAAGGACTAGCCTTGAAGAAGGCAGAATTGTTCATGTCCTCATATCTGATCGATTGTATTTTGGCCAAGGTGGACTTCCCCAAATTGGGCTGCACATGGGATAAAGCCACCACCCTGGTTTACACCGCTTTCAAGATGATGTGGGCCCAGAATTACAAACCTAGCTACAAACTCATCTGTGAGGGGTTCATCATGCCCTTATATGAGAAGTTATTCAAGGAGGAGCCCAACTGCCTGTCAGAGAACGCTGTGGAAGTCCTTGAGAATTACGGGGATTTTTACTTTTCAGAGCAAGGCACCTACCTCAGAATGTTTGGAGGGACTAAGCCCCCATACATTTTGCCGTAGTATGCCACAGATTATGTAGTCCTTAACGAAGCAGTAAGACAAATCTTCCTGGATGGAATTGGGGCAATGCTCCACAAGCAACATAAGGCTTCCTTTCCCCCTTTACCTTTCTGCATAGGTGCTTACAAGTTCTCGGGGGTTGCCTCAGCCGAAGAGTTTGTGCAGGAGCTGAAAGCCTTCGACTTCGGCGAGGTGATCTTCCACAGGAATGACAGGAAGGGAAGAGTGGCCGAGCACTGTAGGGAAATCTATGCTCATTTTGAGTACTCCCACTATCTCGATGCCGAGGAAGAGGTATTCAGAGGCATTAGCAACATGGTTGAGCTGCGAACCCTTCGCCAAGGTAGTGGAGTAAGTTCTAGCTCCACCAAGATCCTGAAGACCAGCCAGCAGAAGGAGAAACAAGCTGATGATGCCCGAGCTCAGGAAGAGCTCAGATTAAGAGAAGAAGCAAGGTTACTCCAGGAGGCTGAGGAAGCCAGGTTGCAGCAGGAAGCTGAAGCGGCAAGAATGTAACAAGAAGCCGAAAATGAAAGGCTGCAGAAAGGGGCTGAGGAAGCCCAGCAGCAGAAAGAGGCTGAGGATGAAAGGTTACGAAAAGGAGATGAAGGTCAGCCACAAGTTGAAGGAGGGGAAGGAGGACAGGATGCTGAGGCAGAAAGGAAAGTGGAAGAAGAGCTGAAAGTAGGGGAAGATGCCCAAGCAAGTGGGTCCGGTATCCAAGACATGGAAATAGACGCATCTCAAGCAGGTGGCTCTGGTACCCAAAATGTGGGAGCAGATCCAGCTCAGGGAGTCCGGACCCCACTAGCTGAAGAGGAAATAGACATTATGGACCGCCCAATTGTCCCGTACACTCCATCGGGAAAACATACGGTGTCCAGATGGAATGAGTTTGTCTATGACAAGAAAAGGAAAGCAATGGTCCTCAAATCGGAAGAGAGGATCAAAAGTCCCTTCCACGAGGACATCATTACCCACCGAGAGGTCACTATAATGAAGAATACAGATCAAGATCCCTTTGCTATGGCATCCGCAGCTGTAGAAACAGCAAAAGCATCACTGGACAATGTAGGGGTTATAGTTAGAGAAAATGTATTGACAAAGAAGAAAGCTCGTACGCTACAATAGACTGTGGCTAATGAGCAAGCCCACAGAGATCTGGTGGTGAACAAGTATAATTGTCTGTATGCCGAGCATAAAGAGCTATCAGGCAAGTATAACTAGCTGGAGGAGGAAAAGGACCAACTAACACTCCAAATGATGATTTTGGAAGCAGAGAAGAACGGAGTGGAAGATAAAGCATCCCAGCTAGAAGCAGACAAGCGGGCATTAGCTGAGCGGTTAGAGCAAGCTGAGAGCAGAACGATGGACATGTCTCCCTTCCATGAGTTGTCCTGTAGCATCCTGAAGTAAGTGCATGACACTCAGGATCTAATCACTAATGAGGTTTGCAAGCTCAAGGCCATAGTAGTCAGGTTAAGAGAAATTAATGCGGAGGCCCATAGGCTCAAAGCTAAGAATACCCGTGTCAAGGCAAATATCATGAGTCAGATGGCATGGAGAGAAGGAAAAGGGGGTTTCCCCATGCATCTCCCATTTAAATCTGTGGACGGTTTTAATGAGGACATAGCCCTGTTGGAGTTTGGCAGGAACTGTGCTAGTAAGCTGATAACCAGTGTGCAAAGAACAACAGATAAAATTAACAGTCTGTACCAAAGGCTCCAAGGGGTGCATGACAAATGCAAATTGAGCTTCCCTCAGACCCTGGAGGACTTTCCGGAAAAGGAGCAACGTTTGTCTCAACTAAAGGAAGAACTAGGCATTCAAACGGAGTATGTGAAGAGGATTGATGTCCTGGCTATTGATGACCTCCAACATTATATTGGATTGTCATCACTCCACAACCATCTGCTGAAGGAAGTGCATCAAGCTGTAGTAGCAGAAGTTCAAAGCATTGGAGCAGAGCTCGGGAAGAATGTGACTTCCCAGAAAATCTTGTTCCCTGCTGCAGCAAACATAGTCGTAAGGGACACAGGTATGTGGTATAGCTACATAGCGGAGGAGGAGAAGAAAGCTGCAGCAGTAGCAGGAGCAACAGCAGATCCAGAATCTTCTCTCCCAGCAGCCACTCCAGCAACAACAGTGAGCTCAATCCCTTCTTCCCAAGTAGAAGCAGCAGCAACAATTGGTTCGAGTGTCTCTTCCCAGGAAGCATCAGCAGCATCAATTGACTTGGGCGATCCTCTGTCAGCAGAAGCTCATGCACAGGAGTGAAATCGTTGATTTCAAAGTATTATTTCTGTTATTTTTGTATTTGACTCTCAAATGTGTAAAGCGTAGAAACTATGAGACAACTGTCCCTATTTTCTTTTAAATAATTTCTGTAAAAGAAAGGGAATCATTTTTTTTGTCTATTATAGGAGAGAATTTTCTCTAGATGACAAGTGGAAGGTGCTAGGTGGCAGCCCAAAGGGCAGATTTGTAATTATAAATAGAAGCTAGGAAGAATAGAGGAGGGACTTTTGGCAGGGAATGAAATTTTGAAACCCATACGAGCTATCTTGTATCGGTTTTGTAAAAATCAAATTTTCTAATAAAAGCCAGGGAGATGTACGTTTTGCATGGGAACGAAAGATGGATGTGTATTGGACTGTTCTGGTGATTTCCATCCTGTAATGTGAGATCCTTCTTGTTATTTGAACTATTTCTTTGCAACAAATGATTTTGCTTATTTCTGTGTGAACGATTTCTCCATTTTATGAACAGTGAATGTGTTTCATATTAAATCAGGAGCTATCTGCGATATCTTTATTTTTGCTGTAGAGTTCTCTTTTAGATTAAATGGCTAACTGTTCTTTCTTCAAGATAACTCATATAGCTCATTGTTCATGCCTTTAAGTTTGCTCCTTGCAGGGATCTTTAGAGTTATTTCAGTTTGTTTACATTTAGATCTGTTTCTTCACTCTTTCCATTTAGATTAAATAATTTTGCTTCTCTGTTTCATGAGCAATAGATGCGTTTTATATTAAATTAGAAGCTATCTTCTAAAGATCTTTTATCTTGCTGTAGCTTTACCTGTGAGAATTGATGGCTATCTGTTCTTTCTTTATGATATATGTTACAGCTCATTGCTCATCCTTAATGTGTTCCTTGCAAGGATAGGTAGATTTACTTCAGTTTTAGCATCAGATCTGTTTTAGTTTTGCATTTAGATCAGATATAAATTAGGCACTTGCATCTCATTAAAACATAAAAATCCAAAAGAAAGGTGGATCGGGCCATAACCGGTGCATTCGGAATTAAACTCCAAAACCACAGTTACCGGAACCGCTAACCGGACGGATTCCCTATTCCAAACGGTAGATAATCTAATTGGGATCATCTATCGGGGAGAATCCCTTTCTGATTGATGCTACGATATCCGAGGCATCAACAATATCATAGATATTTAATGCAGAAGAGTGCCAGCGGCTGTTTTGACAAACAAATTTTGTTGTCAATGTGGGCAATTTCTACAATTGCATGATATGGAAGAGGAATTCCATGTTACAATGAGGGATCGAAAAGGGAAGAATTCTTTAAACCCCTATATGTTATCATACTTATAATCATGAAATTGTCATATGGCATAAAATGTTAAAAATGTAAGGGATTACATAGATGTATATGCACTAGATGGCATCTTAACAAACATTGCATAATACATATGGAAATGCTTGTGCATAAATGAGATATTGCATATTGGTAGAATAATGAAGTCTGCATATGCAATGAACCACTAATGGAGAATGTTGTGGTTGACAATCACTATTGATGTTGGCATTGGTTGTAGGACCAAAGATAACAAAGAGCATGGCTAAATGTGCTGAGGATGTTGTTGCATGAAGCCAACAACCTTATGTAGAAAGGATGGTGCAACAAATCTATGATCATAAAGTTGGCAAAAGGACTGAACAGCCTTGGTAAGAGGCCAACCGATCAAGTAACATCAGGCGATGTTAATGGTAACCATGCAGGTAATGATTATTGGAGCCTAATTGCATGAATGTTGAAAGAGGATTTGGTAAGATTCCTTCAACTATGTTTGAGCTATGTTGATTTAGTTGCATGTGGTATTGAATGCTGATTGGGACTTTTGACCTACCAAGCTTGGTGAGGTGTGGGTAAGTGAAGGAAATGATCCTTACACCCTATGACTGTTTAGAAATCTCAATGCATTCATATGAATTTATATCATGCCATGTGTATGTTGGTTATGTGCCTAATAACCGAAGCAAGTGAGGACTGGTGGTCCTGATTATGGTAATGCAAAATAGTAAATACATGAAGAGCCAAATCATGATCGATGGGCTGCTAGAATGTTCTGTGGGAGGACAGAGTTGTATGAATGATATGACTGTGAAAAAATGAGTATTTACGATTTATTTAAGTTGCATAGATAGTGTGACTATGTCTTGAAATTCTATTGTGATAATGATGCATATATAGAAATCAATATATATTTCATTGCATTTCATATGTTAAACAACTGAAGGTGTTTGAATTATTGAGCATTATAATTCTGAGATCACTTCAGTGATTGTTATGGCAATGAGTGATTATGTGCGTAGATACTCACAACGTGTTTGGCTGATTGAAGTTTCAGTTTTCAGGTAGAAAAGTCTTGCGTATGGCAATGAGGATAAGTCCATAGTAAAGACCAGGATCTACCGTGTGCAAAAGCCAAAGGTTATGAGAAGGTTCTCATGGTTGTAAATTTACGCATGAAACGAATCTGAAAATTGTCTGGTTTAAGTTTATGAGAATAGTCTCATAGTTGCAAATCTAATTTCTGTAGGAAAACAGAGTTACAAATTTCAAATTTGAGAAATTGCTTATAATTGCCAATGATTGTTTGGCTTATATAGAATTGTGTTAGGAGGACATGCTGTAGGTGGATGTTCAGGTATGGTAGCAAGGGTGAAACCATAATGGGCAGAGTGATACCACTTACAAGAGCCAAACAATATGAGGAGGGCCTCATTGCTAAGCAAATCAATTTATGTAGGAGACAGAATTGTAAATTCATATTGAATTTAATTATTAATGCTATTGATTGGTTATGGAACAATCATACTTGAAAGTTATTGCTAAATGTTGCTGACTGTTTGGCTATTTAATAAAGTGTGCCAGGATGACACATTGCAAGAAGACCATGTGTGATGGCCTGCAGAAGCCAAACTAGATGGGAAGGATCCCATGCTTTGGAAATGGGTTTCGGGTGAAACGCCATTGATAATGTCTCAGCCAAACCGCATGTCGGTAAACCATGAAAGTGAGATGGTAAAGCTATGCCCAAAAGGCATGTGAGACACATATGCAAAATGAATGAGTATTCTGTGACCCTAGATAAGAATATACATGTCTGGTTATTAGATTTAATATACAGAGCATGTTTTACTATTTCATTATTGTTCCAGACTGCTTGAGTATGATTAGGGCCTACATGGCGCACATCAGAAAGGGGGTGCACACCTTTTCTGGTGCTGGGTCATGGTAGGGTTTTCAATATTGACTACACCCTAAGGGAATGGACGCATTCCTGGTGTTTCAATACTTGATAGTGAATGTTGTGAAATGTGGTCAAGAATTTGAACAACAATACTGATGAGCTTGCTTATCCTTCTTGTGTTATCAGCCTACACAGATGCAGATTGATACTGCACATTAAAGGGCAGAGTAAAGAAGGGTACGCAAATGTATGGGAATTGACAACCTTTCTATGCTCACGTGAAATATTACCAGAAGGGATGGAAAGGCCCAAAGAGCTGTGTAATAAGAGAAGGTATCATCCTTATGTGAGTAGGGGTCATGTTAACCTGCAGTCAAGAAAGTCACCTATAAAATTCCTAAAAGGAACCACCGATTTGCACAAAAGAAGGTGTGGTGACATTGGTAAAGGCACAAAATCTCTATTGGGTCAGCAGTGGGAGGGTGGGCGCCGAGGACTGACTGGAAACCCTGAGATACATATGGCTCCATAGTAGAGCCTTGACCTATACTGGTCAGGTGGCGCAGTTTCCTTCCATTGGTCGATGACCCATACGAATGTGCTGGCTCGACACTGGAGAGGGCCAACCAGGTATGGAACTGGTTGGGCACCACCAAATGCTTGGTAAATCCAGCCGATGGGGAGGCGTACTGGTTAAGTATTAACTATATCCAAGTCCATAGGCGATCCCAAGGCTTGCAAAGCGAAGCGGGATCCTGTGGACCAAAGGGGAAACGCACAATACATATAAGTATTCGTTTTCATTTATGTCTTGTTTGGAATAATGAAGATTTCAGGTATAAGTCTTCTAACAGCTAAGCTGATACACTATTGTTTCTTTGTTGGAAACCTTGGTCATTGCAGGAAGGCAAGACCCTGAAAGACTATAAATTGCTGGTAAATCCAGAGAGTAAATGAGTGGGCGATATAAATTGCTGGTAACCAGAGAGTAAATGAGTGGGTGATATAAAGTATTAAGAAATCCAGGGAGTAGCTGGTTGAACGCTATAAAGTTCTTGATAAGTCCAGAGAGTGACTAGTTGGGCATTAACTACTTGATATGGTAAAGCAGCGTGTATGCTGGCCCAACACCCCTTAAACAATTGATAAAACCAGTCGGAGCACTGGCCTAGCATATTGCTAAAGGAAATGATTGATAAGCCCAGTCGGCGTACTGGCCTGGCATTGCCTATTCGAATGGTTGTGGAGTAGCCTGCGTGCTGACCCAACATTCATTATTGTATCCACGGGAAATCCGATGCTTGGGAAGCAAAGAAGGATGCTGTGGGATAAAGTGAAGACATCCAATACAGATAAGTATTCGGTTATCTTGCAACTCTTGCTTATGAATATACATGTGTATATAATTTAATTATGATTTCTTAAATTCTCATCTGGAGATAAACCCTATGAAAATACTAAACATGTGCATTGACTCAATGTTTGAGTGTAGGTATTGCTGGAAGCAAGCACTATGAAAGCATCTGGAGGATGCATGTGGACATGTGACCATCCTAAAGAGAGCTCAGTATGAGCGGTAATGAAAGATGGTGCTAGTGGAACTATGTGGGTCCTAGCAGCCAAAGGTTCTGTAAGCAACAACGGGGAAGGGTTCCCTAGTTGAAATCCATATGCAGACCTTAGACACTAAGTGTCATAGCCAAGGAAGGGCAAGTCAAGCATTCACATTGAAGTGAAAGAGGCTAAAGAGCATAGAACCACAAGTGATGGTGTGGCTCCGGATTGGAACAAGACTAAGAGGGGGAAACTCTTACTCTTCTCTTTCCTTTTGACAGATGCATCTCAGAAACAAAAGACTATTGAGTGCATGTCATAAATGAGAACAATTTGTGTTTAATTGCTTGAAATGAATTGTGAATGCTGAAATAGTTATTTTCTTGTAAAAGGATGAACATGAATGAGTTCATGCGTGTGTGGGAAAGCATGAAATATGTGGAAGTCTCATGAGTAAAGCATGGACGTTCCAAGTCAATTAGGAAAATAATTGACTAATTTTATTATTGTGTTATGCTTGTCCTAACAGGAATTTCCATGATAAGTCTCATAGATAGTTGCCGGGACAGCAAGGAAGATGAAATCCATGAAATTCCAGACTTGTAGATCAGCTGGAAGATAAACAAACGAAAAGGGGTTGCTGTGGAGCGATGCCCACCTACAGAACTGGAAGATCAAGCCAACAAGAGCAGCTTGTGGAAACCAAAGGACTTGATCATGAAAGGTCAAAGTAAAGAGACGAATTGCAGGACAGACCTGCCACCAGTTGTGAATTTTTGGACGTATGTAAAGTGGGTATATAATCTAAAGTATTGGAACACCGAGGACGGTGTTATTCCAAGATGAGGGGAATGTCACGTCCCCATTATTGACCCCATTACATTCAAATGTAATTGATGTAATATTGTATGAAATCATGGTGAGGAGCTCAAGGCCAAGGCCTCGCCATCGATTTATTGATGCATATGCTTTGTGTGCGAGCCAGGCACATTGGAATTTCAACATCATGTAATATGCATTTTAATAAAAATACCCACAACTAGCTATGCAATGCAACAAAGAGATGGGGGCATGATTTCACAAGGAATTGGGAGGGAAAACATTCAAACCCTTGAACCAATAGGGTCAAGCCAAGTGTCAATGAGAGAACCCATCAAACCCTCAACTACCCATGTTGACTTTTGTACCCAATCATTGATTTATCCCAAGAAGTGGTTGAGGTAGTTAATGCCTTGGGAATGGAGAGGTATGGCTGTCCAAATTCGGGTATGGGCAAGCCACCCTTCATGGAAAATCGTGTTTTTCCCCTTGGGCAAGAAAAGAGCCACGAATTTGCTCTCAAGGGGATTATTCACCATGGCCTTGCTCTCTCACGCAGCTCTAGCTGCCTGGGCGTTTTCCTCCCTCGTTTTTCTGTGTTTCCCTTCATCCTTTAGCTGGGAAGGGGCGTTTTTGTGCTGGTTACCAGTGGGGGAAGAGAGAGAACATTTTTGGGTCTTCCTGGAGGTCGTTTAGGCCATTGGAAAGGGTCCTAACTAGTGGAGAGAAATCGGTTTTGCTCCCTGGGGGTTGAAATCGAAATTCCATAGTTCGTTTGGGTGAACCACGAGTTGGGAGAGCCAATGTGGACCCTGTTTTGTGAACACCTATGTTGTAAATGTGTAACCCTGTCAATAATCGTTTTGCTGTGAGAAGAAAGAGTATGTTGGGGTATGGGTAATGGGTAATCCATTGTTCTGGCTTGTGCTTGAGAATGAGCATCCATTGTTCCATTGTAGCCTGATAAACCCAATTGGACTGGCTTAGCTGAGATAAAATGGTTAATGGGCTGTGGGTGAGTTGGAATGTTCCCTTTCCCTTGTGAGAATCATGCCCAGCTCGGGGGTGGCCTTCGGACGGACTCAGTATAAGCTGTCGAAGAGCCTATGGCTGGGTGGAACGTTGCAACGACATAGCTAGTTGCTTGGGCAGTTGCAAAAATGAAGATAAGTGTTTTTATGCCTCTATATTTACTTCTGTACTATAGTAATTCAATAGCTGTTGATATGTTGTATGCATTAGTAATGTGTGTGGATGTCTTAACTTCGTTGTGCATCATAATTGTTTTGTTTTGCGTCTGCACATTCATAATTTTATTTATATGAATCTAACTAGTGGGTTGAGATCATGGGAAAGCCTTGAATTTGGCATCATGTACCCTGCCATGCATTGGTTGAATGGGTGGGTACGTGACACAATGAAATTTTTTTTTTTTTTTTGTGTCAGGCTAACAACTATACAAGTTGATAACAGTGGACAAAATAAAGCAAGCACAAAAACCACCTCAAAACAAACTGGACAGTTGTGGTGTATTGCGTATTTTTTTAATATGTTAATAGGGCCATCCAAGCAAATGACATAGAATTCATTGAGGCAATGTCACAAACCAATGTCCATAAGAGGAGAGCCCACTCCTAACTTCCTCTGTCTTATCTAGAGTCTTAGTTATAGAAAATTCGAAACTCTCTATTGATCAATTGCAATGTTCTTCATTATGTTCTAATATATATCATGATTTATTTATGTGCAAATGCATGTAACTTATTTTGTACTATTTATCAATTGGGTGTAGCTCAAGTGGCCAAGAGGAAAATTCATTTTCCTCCTTGCTTAGGTTCAAATCCCATGTTTTGTCACATGTTTGCTCTTTATGAGCCAATTGTTGTTGAGATGTTGATTTGGCCTTGATCCATGAAAAATCCAGTTTACCTTGCATACCATCCCCATTCATACCATATTTAGAACAAGGAGAATTGCACAGTGGATTTCACACAGAAATGTGCACATTTAAAAAAAACAATTCTTAACTATTACTACTTGTTCATTAATCTAGTGTCTAAACTTATAATTTGCAACATGAAAGAGATAACTCATGTTGGTTCACTTGAAAATGAAAATAGAGTAATCCTCAGATATAGAAAAGAAATCATTGCTACAACAAATTTGTAAATTAGTAGACACCGTTCCTGGATATTTAAACATTACACATTGTTGTAAAGAATACAAGACCAATCTACAAGACATAGAGCTAAAGTAGTAACAACTGTTGAAGTAATGTATGAATCATAAACTAATAATTGTTGTATAGTTATAGATCAAAGGGATACCTTATTATGAGACGAATGTTGGGATTTTGTGATGTCATTTATCACCTATCTTTTGGGAAGCAAAAGAGACGAAGTTGATGCCATCACTAACTTTTTGAGTTTTTTAGCTGCATTTCTCACTGAAATGAATATTGTGGATAGTTGAAACTCAGTGTCAGGGGAAACCAATGCCTAAGTTGTGTTTATAATGATACTTGCATATGTAAATGCACAAAAATGAAAAAAGAAACCGTCGTCAAAGCCCTCTTCAACCCTAAATACAATTATAGGGATGTAGCATAAATGGGTGTGGTAAAAAAAGCACAATACCAAAGCAATTGCATTTTACTTGATTCTATACTCTAAAACCCTATATAAGCAGAGTTACCAAACTAATCGAACCTCTCCCATAAATTTATTTGATAGACATTACAAGTAAAACAAAACAAAAAGAAAACCCTCAATAGTCAATTGACTCACATTGAAAAATCCTAAGAAGAAATGCCATAGCTAGAAGTTTTCAAATAAGCTCGACTATTAACGACGGACACGAAAACTAAGATCGTGCATTTTTTAAAGAAGAAAAAACCCTGAACTTACATGACAGGGTTGAAGTTGTAATAGCCATTAAAATGATATCAGTGGACAAATAATAAAATATTAAGAGTTGAATATATAGACTATCCTATGACCAAATTAACAGTACATGCCAAAAATAAAATATATGAGATCCTAACTACTAAACTTATAGATAGAGTAAATTGATCTGAACTCTATATTCTATCCCTTATTGCATTTCCCTTTAATGCAGAAACTCGAGTAACACAAACAATGATTCTTATGCTTTCGTATGGCCTTTCCTTCCAAGTACCCATTGCCCCCACCAATCTGCCAAAAAATATTCTTTTATTGAATATGATTGACATTTGACCGATTAAGCATGTCCTTTTCCACAAAAATATATTCCCATTAAATGACAAAGCTAATATATGCATTTCAAAACATTTTTCTTGGTGAAAATGAAAGAGAGAGGGAGAGACTAGTCAAGGAGTGGTTGCATGTGACAAGCCAACAGATAGATGCCTGAGGTAATCGACCGAAGTAGTGACATAGACAAAGCTAGCCTTCAATGGCCAAATGGACAAAATTGGTGAGTCCGTACCTATGTGGATTGCAAGGTATGGGTGGAATCGGAATCTAGGTCTCGCTTTGGGGGTCGAATATCTCAGCTAGAACCAACGTGGGTCATCTTTAAATAGAGGAATTCTTCTGATTTTCCCATTTCTTTGGCAGGTCAAATAGGAATTTCATGTGTAGCGTAGATCTCCGGTCCTTGCCATTGGGATGTAGGCTAAGTCACTAGGGTGTTATGGAATTCATGCACATTCCTTAGGAATCACCTTGCAATTTGTTATGAGACACATCCTTAGCCTAAATGTAGGTGGGATTATTGAGCTCCGCCACGACCACCAGAATCTTCGGAATGGTGGACCTTTGACTAATGAAACCGACCTCTGATAGACGACTGGTGTATGAATGATTTTACTTGATAAAGCAACGAAGAGCATACAAAAATGTTGCAATTGTGGATTGGCATGGTAGACGATGCTTATTAGCTTTCAGATCCTTTCTCTCCGGAAAATTCCTTTAGAGTGCTTCCACTAGCTCACCGCCATATATAAAACTTGCAGGCTGGAGCTTCTGAACGAAACTTGCAGGTTGGAACTTGTGAAACTTTGTGAACACAACTAAATAATTGCACTGATAACTGCGCCACAACAAAATTCAACATCACACCAACCACAACCACCCGACAAACAAACATGGCAATATTTTATTCAATGGAAAGATTATAAATCTCCTACAGTGTCTTGCGAGACTATCTTGCTGTATAAATTCCTTCGGCGTAATTATGTACATATTTAACAAAGTATAATCACTAGCCAACTTAACTAAGCATGTTAGATTACTTTAAATTTAGGTACTTTTTTTCAATGGAACACATCACGGGAAACCCTTAGACACTTCCCCTTATTTCAAGGATGGTACCCAAGGTAAACCATTCAGTTGCAGTGATTAGGAAACCTAAATCAGTGAGGGAATCAAGTGAGACCCTTTATATGCAAAACCATGTGGGGATTTGACCCCGAGACCTTCTGCGTTCTTTTCACACACTCAACCACTTGAGCTAACCCTTCGGGCTAAATTTAGGTACATTTTACTTAGAAAAAAATGATTAATGCTTGTTAAGGTGTTTAAGTTTGACATTTTATGGACTAATATAATATCAGAAATCAAACTACATATTTTACATGATTGACTCTTACAAAATTAAAAAATGTTGGCAATCATCCACTTTAATTTAAGTGAGTGTAACTCATCATCCTTTCTTAATTTTTAAGTTGTAACAAGATTTTTAAGAAGGAGCTTGCCACCGATTCATCTTGTTAAAATTACTTCCTTACAAATTATATTAAAGCAATAGATACTTCAACTCAAAGTTTTTATATGTAGACTTTGTGACATACAAAAAAGTTAAAACAATATATACTCTATCTCTAAGGGTTTCAATAAAAAGTTAAGTAATGTCACTTATAGAAACATGGGTGGGGAGGATAACACTCCATCCCACAACCATTTCAACTAAATCCAATTTACAATCTAAATACTTACAAGAAAGAGCAAACATATCCCTTTAGTTATATGATATGAAAAACAACATTAACAAGAGCCATGATGTGGCAATGTCCCCAACATTGTCACTTGCTCTTGCGACATAAGGGATGTTGTAGGAGGAAGGCCAAGAAGCCACCAGCTAAGGAAGGAGCTATTTGCTCGAGGCCCTGAGCAATTATTAGAAGTCTACATAAATGAGCAAAACCATGCTTTCTATCATTGAGGCACATGTAAGAAACTAATGACTTTGAATCAATCTTATAAGAATTACAAAAATATTGGAGATCACTGCGTGACCATGTCTCTAAAAACATTAATAAAAGCTTTTCACTTCTAAATACCATGAGATGGATTCCCATGAAAATAACACCAAATCCAAGCAATAAAAGGAAACATATATGGAAGAACAAGAGCATGTTAGAAGAACCGTGTTATTAGTTTCTAACACACACTCCAAGTTTTCATAATTTTCTCCAATTAATTGTCTCGACAGAAGCCTAAACGCAGTTGTAGTTGCCATGAAATTCCATGAGAAATGGAATATACCACAAAATACATGTAAAATGGATGGAATCCCACTGATTATGTTAGCTCGTCTATTGAATGCAATGGAATAATATATGTAGCAATGGGAATTTATGAGTGAAGCAGACTCGAGATAATGGAGCAAGAAATAAGTAGCTATCAGGCCGATGCTTTCCATAACCAACGAGTACTTTCGAGTATGGTTGTCAAAGCTCATAAGGGTCTGATAAATGAAAGAGTCTCCTACCACATGACAACAACCCATATAGAGTCAATATACAACATTCATATTAATGATAGACCGAACTTCATCTCCTTCTCTTCTAGAAAATATTTCCACGCAATCCATGGAAGCAACCTCCCACCGTGCCAACACATGGAAGGCACAATCAAAGTATTTGGTAACAATTTTAAGACTTAAATATATTCCAAATTCTACTTAATCGATCTCATTTTGACCCTAAGAGTATGGCATGGTGGTTATTGTGAAGTAAATTTATTCTAAAATATGATTAACACTTATTAGTCCCTACCTTGGCTGCAGGGCCTACTATAGGAATCAGTTCAACCAAGTTGTATTACCTTCCACATTTTTGAACACTTAATATCCTAATTGTTTTTCATACTTTTGTTTTCTGGCCAATGAACACATTATAGGCCTTATATCCACCCTTATTCATATACTTGGGCCTTCACTGCCTCCCTATTGAATAAGGTTGATCCTGTAAACTATGGTCAAAACACCTTCAATCTTAGTAACAAGGGAAACTTGAAATCTTTACTTAGCTTTACGATTATGTGTAGTGTATAATAGCATAGGTAAAATATTAATGCGACGTTGTTTTACAATAAACAGTTATTCGACATTATTATCATGGAACGTTTATGAGCTTCGTGGCACAGTTTCGTTCATCTACTGGAACACCTAACAACATCTGCACCATGGCCAATTGCATGACTGCTTGGGGAAGCTGCAAAAGCTCATGAATTTGTACCTTAGCAATAACCAGCTAAGTGGGGAGCTTAGTGCTAAAATTGGTTCGTGTAAGTAGCTTGGGGAGTTCAATATTTCAGAAAGTCAAATCTCCAGTTCGATACTGCAAATCTTAGTAATTTGTCAATGCTTAATTATTTATACCGCTCATACAATCTTCTCAATTGGTCGATTCCTTTCGAGCTCATGAATGTGAATTTGCATGCCTTCAATGTCTTGGACAACGGTTTGTCTGGCACAGTTCCTTCCGCGTTTGCAAATTCGGTGTATGAAGAGAGTTTTTTGGGAAATCTTGAGTTGTGTAGTCAGGAGGCCTTTAACAACACAATGTCTTGTTCTAAAAAACACAATAAAAAACAAAAGCAATGGAAATAGTGGTGGTTGCTTCGTTGCTTGTTTGTGTTGTCTTTCATTATTTTCCTCCTTGGACTCGCGTGGTTTTACAGAAGGTACCAAAGCTTTGCAAATGCAGAAAGAAAAAAGTCCATGGACAAATCTTCATGGATGTTGCCTTCATTTTACAGGCTAGGGTTCAATGAATATGACATTTTGGATTGTAATGTCCTTGAGAGTGATGAAGCAGGTAAGGTTTACAAGGCCACGTTGAGAAATGGTGAATTAGTGGCCATCAAGAGGCTTTGCAGCAGTGGTAAAAGCGATGCTTCCAATGACAATGGTTTCAAAGCAGAGGATTTTGGGGCTCGTGTTGCAGATTTTGGCTTTGCCAAAATTCTACATGGTGGTGGAAAGGGGGTTGATTCTGTCTGCAACTCGCTCTTATTTAGCCGACTCTTATGGCTACATAGCTCCAGGTTTGCCTATTACAATATTGTAAAAATAATTTTATATGGTGTTTGAATTCCCTTCTTATATTGACCTCTTTTCATTCAAAATGATCTTGCTTTGCTTTGATCGCTTCAGATGGTGAGACTCAAAGTTGAACCCCAGTTTTCTCTCTTAAACAAGGACACTAGTATTGTTTTTCCTCATTATTTCTGCAAGACTTGATGCAAATCTTGTTTTTTCTCATCGGTTCTGTAAGACTTGATGTAAATGCTCTGTTTTTCCAATTTTTGGGGGGATGATCTCGATGTTTATCTGTTTTTTACCTTAATATTTATCTGTTTCTTACCTTACATTTGATGTTGTTTTTTAAGATGCAATTTAATGATGGCTTATCTGTTTCTTACCTTACATTTGATGTTGATTTTTAACATGCAATTTAATGATGGCTTCGCAAGCCAAATGTATTGCCTTTGTAATTTAATTTTACCTAATTTTTTTATAACTGAAATGGTTATATTTATTGATTTGAATAACGGTTGGCCGCAACCAATCAACCAAGGTTACAACTATTCGATAATCGACTTGCCACTACTGCATCATATCCGGATCTTAGAAGACATTTGATCAAGGCAATACCATAACTATGGAATAGGGATCCAGAATGGTGTATCATCATTCTTGCTGTATATTCCTTGAGATAAAAGGCAATGCTTGTTCACTTTTTCATCCACTTCTTTATTGGATCCTCTCAGGATATGGAAAAACAAGGAGGAAGTGAATTCTCGGAGAACATAACGCACCCTTAGCAAAGTCTTATTGAGCATTGGATTGCTAAATTGGTCATCTGTATTTAGAATCTTTATCAAGATTTCAGAATCTCCAAAAACTTGTATTTCTTTGTAACCATTTTCTTGGGCAATCTGACAAGATTTTAACATCCCAAGAATTTCAACATGGTTATTTGCTCTGATTCCTAAACCCAGTGAAAACTATCTTTTCTAAGACCATCCGGTGAATAGATAACGCCGCTTGCTCCTATAATCCCAGGATTTCCTTTCGAGGCCTTGTCGAAGAAGACCGTGGCTTTACCCTGAATTCTCCACAATCCTTGAAATACTGCATCCGAGTCTTGGAGTCACCATCTTGGATTGTTGAAGGGGCAGATTGTAAGCTTTTGTCTATCCCTAAACAAATATGTGCCAAACCACTTTTTTTCTTCAGGGAGCAGGGAGTTATCAGAGAAGGAAGGGTGATGGACGGCTACCTCCTTCAGAAGAGCCTTTGCCTTTGCTGGAACGATCAATGGAGAGGGCTTGAGATTGTTAAAAATCTGATTATTTATCGCCAACCAAATTTTCCAGCAAACATGCTTGGGGAAAGCTTGCCATATTCTAGTCCAAGTGGAATTGATTTTTAGCGTATGAGGGTACCTTGCTTTCCAAGTAGAGAAAAGGGTAAAAACAGAGACCTGAAAAGGAGCAAATACATTGAGGCTGAGCAAGGAAGAAGATCAGACTTCTTGAGAAAATGGATAGTCCACGAAAAGATGTTCCAAGGTTTCAAACGCCAAGCAACACAATGGACAGCGATGAGGGCCTGTAATTCCTCTCTTCATCAAATTTTCACCAGTTAAAACTTTCCTGTGGACAAGAACCCAAGTGAAAAAATTGACTTTGGGAAAATCGTAAGAATCCCACACTAGAGTCCAGAAAGAAGGTGAATGGATCGGCGGATGGTGAGGTTGGGTAGCTGCATAACCAAGAGCTACCGAATAAAAACCAGTCTTTCCCCAACCCCAATTATCATGCAATTGTCGATGGACAGTGTTGGTCACCATATATGTCAATTAATTAAAGCTGACACACAGGATGGTCAATATAAATTGTCAAACACAGGGAGGTCTTTTGTTTCAATGGTAATAAGCATAATTTGTGCATAAACATGTCAAGCAGTTGATTTACTAAATGTAGATAATGATCCTACCAATCTATCCATCCAAACTCACTCCAGAAAGCAAACTAAGCAGGGCAAAATGATGTAATAAGGATGGCCAAAAAGGGGCATTTCCTAGACCCAACATCTCCTCCCAACTATCCGATTGCATGTCCTCATGCAACAACCTCCCTTAGTCTGAATCTGAGTCTGAGTGGAATCTGTGGAGATTTGTAAGATTGTAGGCAAATTCTGGTGTCTCCCTTCGAGGCACAAACCCATAGCAGGATATCCAATGCTCCCAACATAACTCTTCTTCTTCTACAGTCAAAGCATAGTTGTTTCTATAAGGACTCACAGGAAACCATATGAGAGGGAATTTGAATCTCAATCCAATCCACCAAGACCCGCACGTTTTCATGCACTGCACATATCTATGAATCCTTGTCAAAGCTTGCCTGAAATTCTCAAAGCCATATGGATCCATTTCCTTCAGAGATGAGGAAGAGTATAGCCATATGTATTCACTACCTTTCGGGGCATTCTGTTGCATATTAAGAATCATTGGGACACATGTGGTAAGGATCTTATCCCACAGGATTTCAAAGTATTGAGCAATTGGAGGAACCCTGAGAGATTTAGCATGATTTTCTATGAATGCTTTTGGATCCTGAGGTTCCCCCCTAATACAGAGAGTAGAATTCTCCTCATTCCTGAGGATGGTTTGGAAATCATCCCGCCATCTTACATGGTTAATGACAAAAGAGGCAAATGCCCTCAGCTAAACACCCCCTAGATAAGGTAATGGATTAGATGGAGAGTCAATATAACAAGCCCTGTCATGTAAATACAATTCACATAACTAATGTTGATCCTCAAAATCACTCTTCAGAAAAGTCTCCAAAAACTGAGTAGTTGTTGCCAAATCAAATGATCTCCCTTCCTTAATAGCCCTTAATTGAAATAAAGTTGTCTGCTCATGGAGAAAGACAGGGTAAGAGGGGGATGGAGCCCTGCAACTCAACAATTCTAGGGAAAGAGTATACATTTTGTCTTTTTCTTGTTGCAGGGACTTAAGTTTCTTCAATCCTTCCAATTTTTCTTGAAGTTTATCCCACATGAGTTTTTGGAAGAATAACTCCTCAGCCCACTTTTCTCTTAGTCCCTTAATGACATTCCTATGTTCTTGGAGAGAGATCATACCTGTCCTGAACTGATCAATCCACTTGAGCCATTTATCCAACTCGAGATTTAACCAGAGAATCATCTTCTCCAGCCGTTGAAATATTCTGTCTTCTACCTCCTTTTCATCACCAGAGTCTAGATAAATGACTTCCTTGTTTTGCTTTGGCACTGTAACAGTTTCATCCTCTATTAGAGTTGCAGTGGTCTGTGCTTGTAGTGCAGTCTCAGCCATGGATTTTAGGGGTGCTGGTTCTTGTGTAACAACATCCTTTATTTCCATATTAACCTTAGCCCCCTCAGTTTGTGTTACAGTGTCAGCAAATATTCTTAGGACTGCTGGTTCTTGTGTGACAGCATCCTCCTTCTCCATTTCAACCTCATCCATCTCAGTTTGTGTTGCAACTGTAGCAACTGATTTTGGAAACACTGGTTCTTGTGTAACAATGTTTTCTTCTTGGTCCTTGATATCAAATGTTGCTGTCTGAGTTGCAGCCTCACTAAATATTTTCAAGGGTACTGGTTCTTGTGTGACAGTCCCCTATTCTTTAATTTCTTGGAACTGCTAAGATTGTTTATGGGTTATATCAAGTCTTTCTGACTGATGAGACTGGTCTTGAAGAAGCTTGGTGTCCCCTAATGGCTGGGACTGTACTGTTTCATCTCCTAAGTTCGAATCAGGGATCCCTTCAATTCTTGGCTCATTTTCCCTCATTAATTCGATTTATGGCATTCCTTCTTCCACCTCCTCTATTTGTACATGCCTTTGTGATACCACTCCCAGCACAACAACTCTGTGTCCTACTGCAAAAAATATATCTCCACACTCTGGACAAACAGTCTCTCCATACTTCTCATTTTCAAATGCAAAAGATGGATTTCTAATAAGTTTGCAGCATTTGCTAATGAGTTCAAATTCTTTTCTGCTTGTTTTCCAGTTACTCCCTTCCATCTTTCCAGCTCATTTCGCAATATCTGCACCTCCTCTTTTAATAATTCATTTTCAAGCAGGAGATTTTGGATTTGAGGTTCCTCTATGGAAGATTCCTGCATAGCAGCAGATGACTTGGGGTTCAAAATGGGAATCTCTATATCTACCCCTGTTACAGGTGCTTTCTCTACCATAGGTGACTCCCTATTCTCTCTGACTACTCCTGCTGTCTCTGCTAAGGGTGCTTCAATATTATCCCCAATTGCATCCATTGTCTCTGCTTCTTCTGTTGTCTCTGCTACCCCTGCTGCTGTTGCAGTTGCTTCTGCTGCTGCTGCTAATCGAGTCCTTCTTTTCCTCACCATTCCCACTGGGTGTTCCTCACTACTTACTGCTACTGGTGCTTTGATAACTCTGATTTTTCTTTTCTTTGCTGCAGTAGGTGCCTGACCCCTGTTTCCTGATCCTACTCTTCATTTCTTTGACACAGGGGTCTTTACCTCGGTCTTTTCTTCTTCAATAATGGTCCCCCTTATCTCCGGAGAGGACACAACCTCCAAAATTTCCACAGTCCCTTATTCTACTATTCCTGTCTGATATCCTTCCTCCTGAATTCTTGTTTCTGCAATTGCAGCTTCTACTATTGTAGTTTCAACAGCTGCTCCAGTTTCAGCTTCTTTTATTTGAGTATCTTCTTCTACATTTACAGCTTCTGATTTTTCTGCCTCCTGCTCCATGGTTTCCATCACAATTTCCTCAGCAACAGGGTTTTCTGTTGATGTTGCTTCTCCCTTATTTACTTCCTCTTCGAAACTGGTTTGGTTTTCTAATGATCCAGCCTCCCCCCCAACTGGATTTGAGGAACGCCGATCCTTACTATCTTCACCAACACCCTCCATTTCTAATACAGGTTGTATGATTGGCACATCTCCAGCCAAAAATTGTTCCCAGGTTAAATTACGATTTGCAATGGCTCTTAGGACTAATAATTTAACTAGGCCATGATTAGTAAGGGAGGAAACTAGGTGTTGGGCGATTCTTGCATATCCAGCCATGGTTTGTAGGGCTTTAAGCAGATAAAATGGTATATTCACCAAATTGCCATGGCATAAATGAGACAATAAGGGAAGTTCAGAGAAGGAAAAAATTTGGTACCTACCTCCACAAGAGATGTATCTTTTCACAAATATTGCCACTTGATTCTAGGGTGGTGGTAAAGATGCCAGTTCCAGCCCATGGCGCTTTGGACTAACTTGCTCTCCAACTGCCAAAAATTTCCTCACCGCATTTGCATTATGTGCCTTCCATCCAAATAAATTCTTCCCAACCAGCGGTAAGCTAGTAACCTCGGCTATGATTTCTTCTGTAACATCCACACGCAGTCCCCTGACCTTGGAGTGAGTATCAGTCAGGTTGAGGGCAAATTGCAATGCGGTTTCTGTGTGGAAATTGTTCAACCGTTCAAAGTATTCCATCCAACCTGCTGCTGTAAAAATATTAAGAACTTCTGCATTGGCACGTACAGCTTCTGTATTTACTGGTTCATGTCGGACTGGGTTTCCCATTTTAATCCCTCCTCAAAGTTCAGAACGAATGCAACAATTTCTAGTCTAGACGTGGAAGTTGAAGTTTTACGAACATGCAAAGGGTCGTTGGGGTTCAAAAATCAGGTTTTAGGCAAGTCTGCGCCAGTATGAACATTCCGTTGGGACGAGGAAGTTGGCAGAATTGGGGGTAACAGGTGAAAATCGGGTAAGGTGACGGGAAATAAATACAACCACGATCCTGACATAATCCCTAGAGGTTAATTCGTATGGGTTCGTTAATCGAGGGCTACGACAGTACATAATCGTTATTACCGTATTTAATTTTCTACCAGATCATGTAAAAGATGCGATCCGTACCTTTGCGTTTATGAGTTTTAGCCATGGATCAATCATTACAGCCGGCCGTCGTCCTCGCGAGTGTGAATGCACATGTGATGAAGTGATGTGGCCACCGCCACTTGGGCTGACAGCTACTCAAGACACCCAAAATTTTCCTTCGTGGCAAACCATGATTGGATCTTGTGGAGCGAGCAACAAAACTGACGCCTAATTGAATCATTATTGGCATCATCAATCGGAGAGCAGACAAACTGGCAGAGTCACAGCTGCTAGACTTAGTAAAATAAGCAAAAATGGCGGAGTCGCAGCTGTACGGAAGGAGCGGAAATGAAGTGGAAATAACAAAGTCGCAGCTGCCAAATTTAGTAGAATAGTTAAAAATAGTGAAGTCGCAGCTGCTGGGTTTAGTGGAATAGTCAAGAATAGCGGAGTCGCAGCTGCTGGGTTTAGCAGAACAGTCAATAATAGCGGAGTCGCAGCTGCTGGGTTTAGCAGAACAGTCAAGAATAGAGGAGTCGCAGCTGCTGGGTTTAGCGGAATAGTCAAGAATAGCGGAGTCGCAGCTGCTGGGTTTAGCGGAACAGTCAAGAATAGTAGAGTCGTAGTTGTTGGGTTTAGCGGAATAGTCAAGAATAGTGGAGTCGCAGCTGATGGGTTTAGCGGAACAGTCAAGAATAGTAGAGTCGCAGCTGCTGGGTTTAGCGGAATAGTCAAGAATAGCGGAGTCGCAACTGCTGAAATAGTAAGAATAGTCAAGGATAATGGAGTCGCAGCTGCTGCATTTGGCGGATTGGTCAGGAATAGCGGAGTCGCAGCTGCCGAAATAGTAAGAATGAGCAAGGTAAGGAGTCATAGCTGCACAATATGAAGTAATAAGCAAATTTTCAGCTGACTGATGAAAGGTAACAAATCATCCATCTTCTTAAAAAGAGCTTTATTATGCCAGAAACAAATGCAAGGTGCTCGCAGTCGTCTGGCCCAGTCACGACCGTTATTCCTCCAATTAATTCCTGCACAAAATTCTTCTGAGAAACCCGATCAAATGCAAAATGAAAAATAAATAGATAAAATATAGAATGAGAGAAAAAAAAAGAAAATGAATTATTTATGTACAAATCATGTGGATATTGCAGTTCTTAAAAATTGACAGGGGTTGAGAAAAATCCCTGTCTCGGTGTCAGTTGATAGTCTGGATCACCTGCAACATGTGAAACGAAAGCTTCCCTTGAGATCGGCTTGTGATACAGTCGCAGCCGATGACCATTTGCGAATAATGGTACTTTGTTTTCGTCAATGGTGATCAACCGGACTGTTCCATTATCAAATACCCGATCTATCTGATAAGGGCCCAACCAACGGGTACGCAATTTGCCTTTAAAGTCCCTATTGAACCGTGAATCATATAACAGAGCCCAGTCTCCTTCTTGGAAGACTTTCTTCTTTATAAATTGATCATGCCATTTAGAGCGCTGTTGTTGTATTAAAGCTGTATGATGTACTGCAGCTGTGTGCTTCTCATCCAATTCATTAAGCTGATTCAGTCGGTCCCTCTGTGCCTCTGATAAATCTAGGTTTGCTTCCACAGCTGTTTTCAAGGTTCTGATTTTAAATTCTATTGGAAAAACAACGTTCTTACCATAGACTAACTCATATGGGGAAAAACCAGTGGTGTTACGCCATGTAGTACGATAGGCCCATAGTGCCTCTGGAAGCCTTTCAGCCCAATCTTTACGATGGTTCTTCACTGTTTTTGTCAGAATAGCCTCGATAACCTTGTTTGTGCTCTCCACTTGGCCATTGGCCTGTGGATGATATGGTGAGGTTATTCTGTGCTAAATATGAAATTTCTATAATAGTGCTTCCAGCTTGTGAGACACAAACTGTGCTCCACCATCTGTAATGATTTCCTTAGGTACTCCGAACCGAGTAAAAATCTCTTCATATAGGAAATCAATCACAGCCTGATCATTGGCCTTAACCAAGGCTACAACTTCTACCCATTTGGTCATGTAATCTGTGCAAACCAAGATGTGAACTTTCTTCTTTGAGGGAGGGTTGATAGGCCCTACAAAATCTAGAGCCCACCTATCAAATGGTTCAACAACAAGCTGTGGTTGCAAAGGAATATCATCTAATCTATTGGGTTGGCCCATCCTTTGGCAGCTATCACATGCCTGAACATACTTCTTTGCATCCTTGAACAATATAGGCTAGAAATAACCCATTCTCAAAACTTTATGACCTGTCCTTTTGTCAGCAAAATGTCCCCCACAGGGCTCATCATGGCAAGCTTTAAGAATGCTAAAGATTTCATCTTCTCTAACACATCTTCTGATCTCTAAATCAAACCCTGTGTAGAAAAGATGGCCATCAATCCAGCAGTACCTAGCACTCTGTTGTATGATCTTCCTTTTTTCTCTCTTTGACAGATGTGCTGGGAGCTTACCTGCAGCCAAAAAGTTAGCAATATCTGCATACCATGGGGAATGAGCTGATACTGCAAACAAATGTTCGTCAGGGAAGGAATCTTCGACTGGTAAATTGTCATCACTGTTAGTAAGTTGAGATAAAAAATCTGCAACAACATTCTCCTTTCCTGGTCTATCAATAATTGTGATATCAAATTCCTGTAACAGTAACAGCCATCTAGTAACTCTAGCATTCGTGATTGGTTTATTCATTAAATACTTGATAACAGAATGATCAGTGTGCACAAAAGTAGAATATCCAGTAATATAATGTCTAAATTTGTTGATGGCATAAACAATGGCAAGAAATTCCTTTTCTGTGACAGTATAATTCAGTTCAGCGGGAGACAAATTTTTACTAATGTAGTAGATGGCATAAGGAGCATTACCTTCCTGCTGTCCCAAAACTGCTCCAATGGCAATATCTGAAACATCTGAAGAAATGTGAAAAGGCAGAGCCCAATTGGGCCCTCGTAAGATGGGTGTTGTAGACAACCTTCTCTTTAGCTCAGTAAATGTTGTTTGGCATGCATCATTCCAGACAAACTGTGCATCCTTCATCAATAGAGTGAACAAAGGAGAAGCTAGCTTGGAAATTTTTTCTATGAACCTTCTGTAATAGCCAGCATGCCCCAAGAAGCTACGTACATCCTTCTATGTTCCAGGAGTTGGTATATTTTCAATTACCTCGATTTTGGATGGATCTACCTAGATACCATCAGAAGAGATGAAGTACCCTAGCACTATGCCTTCACTCATCATCATGTGGCACTTTTCAGTGCTTAAAGAGAGTTAGCTTTGTTCACAGCGTTTCAAGACCTTTTCTAAATTTTTCAGTGCTTCTTCATAACTATCACCATATGGAGTAAAGTCATCCATACAAATTTCCATGCAATCATTCACCATTTCTTAAAAGATTCCAATCACTGCTCTCTGAAATGTAGCTGGTGCGTTGCACAACCCAAAAGGAAGTACTCGGTAAGCAAAAGTTCCCCAGGGGCAGGTGAAAGTGGTTTTGTCCTGATCTTCTGGAGCAATCTGGATCTGGTTATAACCACTAAAGCCATCCAGAAAGGAGAAATACTTTTTCCCAAACAAGGTATCAAGGACCTGATCGATGAAAGGTATGGGGAAATGGTCCTTCTGCGTTGCTTTATTCAATTCTCTGTAATCCACGCAGACCCTCCATTTCCCATTCTTCTTTGGCACAATCACAAGTGGAGAAACCCACTCATTGTCTGAAATCGGGTATATGAATCCTGCTTCCAAAAGTTTCTGGATTTCCTCTTTCACTATGTGCCTTAGGTTCGGGTTCATCCTTCGTTGTGGTTGACAGACATGCCTGGAGTCGCTCTTAATATAAATGTGATGGGTGCACAGATGAGAAGGAATTCCTTTCATGTCTGTGTACTCCCAAGCAAAAGCTCCCCTACATTGTTTCAACAAAGTGACTAGCTGTTCCAGCTCGCTAGGTGCCAGATTATGATTGATATTCAATGTTTTTCCCGGCCCAATTTCTACTAGAACACTCTTTGAATTCTTAAGTACTGGAATTATACTGTCATCACCGATTAGAGTTTCTTCTGTAATATTTTCTTGTTCTGTTGCAGCTAGAGTCATGTACAAGATCTGATAGACATTTTTATTGACTGACGTGGGCTCACTGATGAAACTATTAATGGCATCATCCTCTATTTCATCTTTAAACGTTAAGGCTCTCCCTATGGTTAATAATGGCTGCACACCCTCTTCCTCCTCCAAATCTGCCCATAATGGAGTGTCAGCTTCTATGCTTGGTTGAGCTGGAGGGTACAGGGTTAGGCTCTTGATCTCAGTTCCGTCTGAAATGGTCATAGATCCTGACCAACAGCTGATACAGGCCTCTGTTGTGGCCAACCACGGTCTTCCCAGGATCAGTGGGTGTCCTCCCAACTGGGATTTCGCCTGTAACACCAAGAAATCCGCAGGGTATTCCCATGAGTCGACTGAGATCACGAGGTCATCTAGGATCCCTTCAGGCTTGATCGTTGATCTATCAGCAAGTTCCAAAATAGTAGGGGTTGGCCGAAGATTAGTGAGTCCCAATTTCTTCACAGTTTCTATGGTCATAACGTTAATAGCTGCGCCTAAATCTACCAAGACATTGGGGATTTGTGTGTTCCCTATGTGAACTGTAACAGTCGGATTTCCAGGGTCATCATATTTTGCCACAGGGGTCTTTCCCATTATTAATTCGAAAAGTTTTCCCAGTACATGGACAGTGGGAGGATCCCTGGGCCTTCTTCCTGGTTTCTTGACACATAAGTCTTTAACAGTCTTGGCATAAATGAGCACATCATGGAGGGCCTGTAACAGTGGAATTTTAACATACAAAATTTTCAGTTCTCCCATGAGATCAAATCGGGGCTGTTCCACTGTTTTCTGCAGGGCCAATCATTCAGGGTATGGTGGTTCTCTATTCAATTGTGTAGGTTGTGACACATCGTGTGTTACTTTCTGAGTTTCAGCTACTGTTTCAGTAGGAGTATAAGCATCCTCAATGATGGGGCTTGCTGAATTAACCATGTTCTTATAGTGCTGATTTACTCCAGTTTCAATCACTGGGGATGAAACATCCTCAGTGATAATAGGTTCCACCACCCTCCCTGATCGTAATTGTATATCATTTCAGGGAATCTGAGTGATGGAATACGTAGGCATGTTGGCAGTCTCAAATTGATGGACTGCTTTATTGTTTGGGTCGGGTTAGGTTGTGCAGGTAACTGTGGTCGAAGTGGTGCATTCATAGGTGCGACATTGTTTTGGAAAGGGAGCTGTGGTTGCGGATACTGTTGGTGCTGATACTATTGGTGCTGATACTGTTGATGCTGATAGTGTTGAGGAGGGTACTGTTGATACTGAGTCTGATGATGGGGAAAGTTATTTCCTTGGTAAGAATTTCTCCATTTGGAATTCCAAGGAGCATGGTTTCACTGTTGTGACCATGGTGTCCATGAGTTAGGATTTTTCATTGGGTTCTGAGATGGATGCCACTGGTTGTTAGAATAATTTGAAGGGAATTGTGTATTCATATTATGCATATTGTTCATTCCATTCATATTATTCAGAAAAAATGCTGGGTCTGGATTCATACCTTGGTTTCGAGGCTGCCATGGTTTCTTCTGTGCCATGAAGTATGCTGGCTCCACATCCGGAATGGATGCATGCAGGACTGCTTTGACATTAGGTAAGGAAGGACATTCCTTAGTATCATGCTCGAGTTCACATATCCTACATACCTCTTCTTTGTCCAACATGCATTCCTTCAGTGGATGCTTTTTCCTACATCTAGGACATAATACACCAAGTGTAAGATATTCTACCACTTGCTTCTGCTTTGCTCTCATGACATCTAACTCTGAGGAAATGGAGCTCATCATGTCTGTTTTAAAATTCTCCTGTAAGTTTCCTATTTCTGCTCGAGTGGCCCCTCCACTAGCTGACTTCTGAGTCCTAGTGAAGACATCCCGGTCTCGGTCCTTGTCTCGTTTACTAGTTCTAGAGGATCCCCTCGAGTACCTTCGACATAATTCAACAATCTTTTCGAAAGGTTCCTTCGAGATATCCCCTTTTCCCAGCGGATTTAACATATCGAGGCAATATTCTCTAATTCCTCTTAGTAAGATGATCTTGAGCACATCCTTGCCAATCTCAGCATGACCAGATCTCTGTAAATTGTACAACAATCTTTCCACAAAGTCTTCCAAACTTTCTTCATCCTTCTGAACCATTTTAAACAACTCTTCTTTTCTATCCCTAGTTCTACAATATTCTTGGTACTTAGAAAGAAAGGTGTTTTTCATTTGGTCCCAAGTAGTAATGGTCTCATGACCCAGACTCATGAACCAGCGCAAAGCATTTCCTTTCAAGGTGGCTGGGAATAACTTCAGTTTCTGAGCACTAGAGGTGTAATCATAGCTGCGACAGAGGATATCAAACTCAAAAAGAAACTCATCAGGATCCTCAGAGGATTTACCATGAAAATTTGGGAGAACTGATGGTGAGATATTTTTCATAGGAGCTTCCCCAGGTATCTGGAGGATAGGGAATTCTAATGTAGCCACAGTATTACCAGGCTGATTATTTTCTCCTTCTTCTTCCTGGTTATTCCCATGTTCGTTCTCGCCCTCCTGTTCTCTACCAGCCATGGTTCTAGTCCAAAATTCAATAGCTTCCTTTATGCGTTCTTCCTCTGCTTTAGCTTCTTCCTCTCTTCTCCTCTCTTCTTCTCGCCTTCTCTCTTCCTCTGCTATTCGGCGAGTCTCCAACCACACCTCTTTAGTAAATCTGGTTCCGTCGATATGATAGATCTCCTCTCTATCTGGTGCACCTATAGCGCTTCCCTTATCCTCAGGAGGTTTACTTTCTGCAATAGGAGTTGAAGGTCCCACTGTATTCTCCACTGTGGATGATGAATGTTCAAGATTGGGAGGAATAGAATTTTCCCTGCCTGTAGAGTTCCACGGTGGTCTAGTGGAAGAATCAGCTCTAGAAATTATCTCATCAATGTATGTGTGTCTTCCCTGACCTGCATTACGACCTCGACCTCTTCCACCTGCAATGTTAGTATTCAAAGGGGGTTCCCGATTTGTTTTTCTTGTATTCATGCATGCTGTAAATAATTGAACTAAAATAAAATCAAATGAAATCAACTATTAACTTTGTCTATCTATTACCATCCCTGGCAACGACGCCAAAATGTTGGTCACCCTATATGTCAATTAATTAAAGTTGACACACAGGATGGTCAATATAAATTTTCAAACCTAGGGAGGTCTTTTGTTTCAATGGTAATAAGCATAATTTGTGCATAAACATGTCAAGCAGTTGATTTACTAAATGTAGATAATGATCCTACCAATCTATCCAGCCAAACTCACTCCAAAAAGTAGACTAATCTAATTCACACATCTAAGAATTTGATTGAAACTACCTTCCTACAGAAATCACCCAACAGTTATAAAGTTAAGAATAGAAATAAACCAGATTGCTTTTGCAAGAAGTTATATCCTATAATTAGCAAACTACAATAATTGATCTTTACCAAAATGATCCATCTAGCAGCTACTGTTACTCAATCATAATCTATCTACTTAAAATCAATTGAAGATACAACAACAACCAGAATCTAAAGCTTGAACTGTAACTGACAATTACTGGAAATCCTAGAAAGCATAAAAAACTGAAAGATATTGGGATTGAGCTTCGCTGTTACAGCTGATTCAACACACATGCATTAAATCAATTATCCTACACAGTCGACTGTCACACCAATCTGCTACAACTATTCGAGATGCAATTATGAACTACCAAAGGGAAAGCTAATTCTTTGTTGCAGCTACCAATAACATCTGCAATAATTCCACACCACACAACAGAAGGAAAGCTAAATTACCCTACCTACTTAAACCGGCTGTCTCTGTGAGAAGGCAGGCCCTGGCCTTCTAACAGAGATGCCGAGAATCACATCAAATTAAGACACAGAAATGAAGAACTCTGCTCTCATATTAATGATGGAAATTGACAGTATCAGTGCTCTATTACAGCTTATGCAAAATGGTAATTGTCCAACCCCAGGCTACGAGAGCCTTTGCATATTTATACATTGAAAGTGCAGATCACGATCCAATAAACTCGTGCAGGAATGAAGATCTATGATCTTCATGCTACGGAGTTATAGCTAACTATCACAGCCGTATTAAATGAGGTTGTTACTCATGAAGGAGTTGTTACTCCAGTAATCAATGGATCAACGGATTTGGCAAGCTGGAATGCGATCTGTTTGTTGCAGTTGGGTTCTGTTTCAGTGGAAGCCTGTTACAGATTCTTGTGGATGAATGCATTGTCCCTTGGAGTTATGAGGAGCTGGTGCTTTGAAGAGTAACAGCTGGCGCCACTTGGTTGATACACCTGCGCTTTAGACCTTGAATAATATGAAATCACATAGATCAGCATAAACCAAGGACTCGGATCTCAAACCTTAACAATCTTAGGCATAAAATAAATAAAGCAATAACAAATTATACCTGTCAAGATTATTGGTCAATCTAAAGAAAGGCATGGATATATCTTATGAAAGTAGGATGAAATTAGGGCAAAATGATGTAATAAGGATGGCCAAAAAGGGGCATTTCCTAGACCCAACAGACAGGAGCCAAACCCATTAGCGCCTTATAAAGGAGGGTAGTTTGATCCTGTAAGTACACTGGTGGTCGAGGGAGAGTCCACACCTTCCAAATCCCTAAAGAGTCCCATACTGATATGTCTGCCAGCTTATCCAATCCGAGTTGAGAAAGACATGACCGGAGCTCGTTGAGATCGATGGAGAGGGCGAGAGGAAAATGGCCCAAGATGCTATATTCCCATATCCAAGTGTTGCACCCATTTCCAGGGACTCGATATAACAGATTTTGAAAAAAAATCATCCATTGCCGACAAAGATTCCATATCATCGTGCCTTTAGGAGTGTTATCATCCTATAAATTCCTTAAAGAGACTCCCTCAAGGTATTTTTTCCTCAAAACTTCACTAACTAGATGCTTGCGATTTGTGTAGAGTTTCCAAAGATTGTTTCCTCCTAGAGCAAGATTAGCCATTGCTGGATCTCTTACCTATAAGCCTCCTTCCATAAGAGGGCGCTTGATAATATCCCAATTAACTAAGTGGAACTTTCTTTCATTACCTTTTCCTCCTCTCCACAAAAATTCCCTAATCAATTTAGAAATCTGAACTGTGATCAGCTTAGGGGCCAAAATAAAGGATGCCTGATAAATTGGAATGGAGGATAAGACTGTTTTTATCATGATGAGTTTCCCAGCACAAGTAAGACCCTGGCCTCCCCAAGCTGCTAATTTAGACCCGATCTTACTGAGAATTCCAAGCTAGAGGGATGCCTTGTTAGCTCCCAGAGTGAGAGGAAGACCGAGATAAGTGGTTTTTTCCCAAATGGCATAGCCCATGAACCCCAGGAATTGGGCAATTCAAAGGATTGAATTATGATCCATATTCCAGCCATATACTGCACTTTTCCTTTTATTTATCTTTGCTCTCGAGATGTTACAGAAAATTTTCACAATTTCTTTATAGAACTTTGCTATTTTTATCGAAGCTCCTCCCAGCAGCAAAGAGTCATCCGCAAAAAAGGCATGGTTGATGGAATCCAAACTTTTCAACGGCCTGATGCCCGGGGCAGTCCCAACATGCTTTTCTACAGTCAGCTTCCTACTCAGTGAATTTGCCATGAGAATATACAAAAAAGGGGAAATAAGGAAGCCTTTCCATAATCCTCTTGTGGCTTGAAAGTAATTAGTTGACCTACCATTAACTAAAGGAGCTATCCCTGGATTTTCAATACAAGCTTTAATCAAATTAACAAATTCGATACTAAAGCCAAATGCAAGAATAACTTTGAACAGGAAAGAAAGTTTTACTCAGTCAAAAGCATTGGCCATGTCTAGCTTGATGAGCATCCCTTGCTTCTTCCGCTGGAGACTGGAGTGCAGAGCTTCCTGAACCAAGATAACATTGTCCAAAATATGTCTCCCTTTGACAAAGCCACTCTGGAAAGGAGAGTTGAGTTTCTCTAACAGAGGCTTGATCTTGTTAGCCAAAAGTTTGGAGAGAATTTTGTATGATGCATTGCAAAGGGAGATAGGCCTGAATCGATCAAAGGAGCCCAGATTCACCTCTTTGGGTATTAAGGCGAGGAAGGTGGAATTAATACTGCCTCCCACTTTGGCCTTTTGTTGAGAAGCTTTGATCATTCTCAGCAAATATTTCTTGATGATTATCTAGCAGATTCTGTAAAAGTGGATTGAAAATCTATCTGGCCCTGGTGCTTTGTCTGGCTCCATGTCCCAGATGACATTGCTGATTTCTTCCTCTGTGTATGGTTTCATGAGACAAATATTGTCTTCTTTGCTGATGAGAGAGGGAATGTGTGAAAGGAAATCAGTGGTGGCCTCCTCACTTCCTGGCCCTTCTTCTTTAAAAAGATTCTGAAAATGTAGTTCTGCCACCATTTTAATCTCCTTGCCTTTAAGGACAGTCCCTTCAGCTGAGTTTATTTCAGAGATGTGATTCCGAGAGAGGCGAGCTCTAAATTGTCTTTGGAAAAAGGAGGTGTTGCGGTCCTCGTTTTCAGCCACAAACTTCGAGACTTTAGTCTCCAATACTCTTCTTCCTGTCGAAAGGAGTGAAAGGAGGTTTGTTGGGCAGCCTGTTCTTTCTCGAGATCTGAGATGTTGATGACTTTGCTTTCCAAATCCATTTGCAGATCTAATAAATTCCGAATAGTTTCTTTTCTATAGCTAGCATGGGTAATAAAAGACTTTTTAATCCAGTCCTTTAGAGCGTATTTTGTTGCTTTAAGCTTATGTTCCCAGACAAAGCTGGGTGATCCTATGATAGGGTTAGCCCAGGCCTTCAGAACTATCTCCATAAATCCATCCTTTTCATTCTAAAGAGGGATGAATCTGAAGGAATGGGGCCCAAGTTTTCTTCCTCTTCCAACAGAAGGAGGATGGGCTTATGATCCGAGGTGAGCTTAGGTAGAATTTTTGAAGAAATTAGTTTCTTTTCTAGTAAAAATGTGCTCTACACTAGAAATCTATCCATGCGGGCTGAGATGTGCGTTGTCCCGAATCTATTATTTGTCCATGTATAAAATCCTTTCTTTGGCTTAAAATCAAGGAGGTCCCACTGTTGTATTAGATCCTCTATAAGGGGTTGCGATGGGTCCTTATTGCTATTGCCTCCTCTTTTTTCCTTTGGTTCAAGTACTAAATTTAAGTCTCCAGCTACTATGATATTCTTGAGTGGATGAGTTTCTAAAAAATTAGATAAAGAATGGCAACATTCTTTCTTCTTAGAATAGAGTACCAACACATAACGATTAAAAAGAGCAATGGTAAGCTTACTTGAAGAATGGCTGATTTCAGTGAAAATCCAATGCTGGGTCTCAAAAATTGTTTCCAAGTGAAACTGGTCTTCCGACCAAAGGGTTGCAAGCCCTCCTGAGGTGCCCCTAGAACTGACGGCCTTTCCATCATTTTTCCTCCACTTCTGTTTGCTGAGAGCTAGAAGGGAATCCCCATCGATTTTAGTCTCTTGGAGCATGAGAATCTCAGGAGTTTCTATTTTCAGAAGGTCTTTAACTGCTTCAGACTTCAGTGGATTTCCCAAGCCTCTGCAGTTCCAAGGGACTAATCGCATTATTTACCAGGAAGAGAAGGGGTAGGGCCTCCCTTGGCAGGCCTTGTTCTGGTTTTTCTGCCAATGGACATTTCGATGGTAGATTGGTTGCCTTGCATTTTTTGCCTCTCCGCTTCTTCCTCTCTTGCATCTTTGAGAGATTTTCTACCTGCTCTTTTCAAGGGTTTCTCGAACATCTCATCTTCCGAAGAACCATAGTTTTTCATAGGTTTCTTCCTTATCATTTCTGCACAGGAGGGGGGGAGGGGCCTCCTGCTGGGGAGTCAGGAAGAGCTAGGGGTGTGTCTGTCTTTTATTTTTCCCCTTCGAGGGAAATGTTCTGTTGTTCGGGCTCCACAATTACTGAAGTTGAGGTGTCTTCTGGAGTACTGAGAATATCAAAGGAATTTTTTATGACTGCTGGAATTGTAGGGGTTGTGCTTCCTTCACCTTGATGCTTCCCTGCTGAGGATGCACTAGGAACCATCGATATCCCTTTCCCTTTTGTACTGTTATTTTGTTTTATCTTGGCTGTTTTCTGCATTTGACACCATTGCTCACCTTTTGTTTTTTCCACGGGGGCTTCACTCAATAAACTGCTATCATAGCACGTTCGTTCGTGGCATATGAAACAATACCCCTAATTTCACTAAATATTCGAAAATACCTTCCAAAATCGTTTTTTTAACCCCCTCCCAATTGGACTTCCCAATTTAAAAAAACCCTTATTTTCACTAGATATTGTATGTATCAATTTTTTCATTAACATTTTTTATACCCCTTTATATTTCTACCTAGTATATTGATATGATACCCCTATTATGACCCCACATGCATTCTACAATGCACCTTGCTTCTTTCGATGTATATTGTGGATGCACATGACTTCACCCACAATGCAATTACTGAACCACATATCATTATGATTTGCAACATCTAATGGTCTAATGAAGAGATAGGAGATTACTTCTTGTATTTCACTAGAGCCAATGCACATAGTACAACATTTAGATTGCATGTTGCAGTTCCCCAATCGTTGACTAAGCTTGTTGTAGGCTAGGTATCCAAGCCCCCAGGGCCTGTAACAAGCTCTAGGAGGCTAACTAAACCTCCCAAGGCCTGTAATAGGCACAAGTGGTTGGGTATTCAAGCCCCCAAGGCCTATCGAGGGCCTATAACAGTCCCTAGAGGCTTAGAGCCTCCCAAGGATATTGGTAACAACTAGCTGAGTGTTATTGGTAACAATTGGCTGTCAATGACCACTGTCTCTCGACTATGATCGACTGGAAACCCACTTCACCACGAAACCCCTGGCCTCACGCATGCCTCAAGACGCGATTTCCCTGTGTCCTGGTAAGCCCGAGCCTTGCCTCAACCCGATTTCTCATCCGTCCGTGATCCCGCCATCTCCATTTGGCGGATATTTATCAGCCCGCCCATATAAAAAAGACCCCAAAGTATTTTTGTATTGTTACATTAAATTAAAAAAAACCTTTGCCCCTTAATATATAAGCAATATAATTTAGGTTTTCATGAATATTTAATACCGCAATATGAATGAACGTGATATTATATTTCCTTCTAGTGAAGCCCCCGTGGTTTTTTCCGCCTCTTCTGCGTTCCTCTTTTTATAATTCCTGGCAAAGTGACCGCAACCTTGGCAGAATTTGCATTTAAAGGGTAGCTGTTCATAATCCAATTATTGGATATGTGTCCAGTCGGCTATTGTTAGTTTAATGGTCTCTGGGAGGCCGATTTCCAGATCAACCTCGACACAAATTCTTGCACAAGAATACTGATCCTTCCGTTCTGCTCGGTCAATGTATTTACCCAGGGTATTGCCTATTGATTCTAAAGACTTCAGATTCCAACAATGAAGTGAGAGGTGAGGTAGACGCACCCAGACCGGAACCGCCGACGGCACATCCTGAGAAGGGTCAAAATCTGGAGTCCAGTTGTTCAAATACAAGCCCTGAGGGCCCATAAAATACAGACCATTCCTAAAAATGAGGTGCCTATCTTCTACACTGTCAAAGTCCAAAACGAAGAATCCTTTACCGACCAAATAACTTCTTATTCCTTCCGAAGTAAGTGATCTCCAGTTTCGTTGAACCCATGCCTCTATGGCTTTGGGAGAGGGCCATAAGCCAGTAAACTGTCTTATTAAACCCCTCTCTGCTAAATTCAGGGCAGATCGACAAGATTCTGCTTTTGGTAAAGCAACTGTGGGAATGTTATCCAATTTCGTAACAAACTTTTGTGAAGAATCACTTTGTTTTCTCTTGCTTCTAGCTGTTACTAACTTCCTGAAGGTTAGAATCTCAGGCGGAGGAAGAGAAGGATCGAGACACCCTCTTGGGGCCATGCTAGCAAGACCGGGGGCGCAGATCAGTGCAGAGCCACTTTCCTTGCCTCCATAATCCTCCTCTGCTCCGTCGAACACCTCTGCTCCTTGAAATGGTGTGGGAAAATACCTCAAGAAGTGAATAGATCCTTAACCGAGTTTTGGAAAACCTTTACTCATGTCTGAAAACCTCACAAAAACCTCGCTGCTCCAAGATCGCCCAGGTCCCAAAATCTAAATATTAATTTTACCTAATATTTGAATAAACAAAGAAACTAGTATTATTTGGCAAATATTGAAATAGTAAATAGTGAGTCTGAGCCAAGACTAAATTATTATTATCAATTAAAATTATTCTTCAAACACCGAGAAGAAATTACAGTCAATTTTGTATAAATTGTAAATGTGTATTAATATAGATTAAGAAGTATGTTATACTCAGTTTAATTACAGAAAATGAGAATTCAAAAACCCATGTGGGATATCCAAACAAGACTGTCGAGGTAATTTTTATGAGCTTCATTTACTGAGCTCATGGTTTAACTAGTTAGAATTGAGATTAAACCCTTAAAATATTACACAAAGGACAACAGATTGACCATTTGATTTCTTCATTAAAAAAACATCTAGAAATATATTAGGACGTAGGGCCTACAAAATATTTTGGTATCTCTTTAATCAATTACTATATAAGTACTCACCCGAGGTCGAACCCCGAGAGGACCAACAATATGGATTTCTTTGTACAGAGTAACTGGTACATGTCTTCCGTTAAAACCAAGGTGCATGCTCAGAAAGGTTGATAAGTCACCTGCAAGTAAAAAGGAAAGTTAAATATTACTTTGCGATACAAAATCCAGTGTACACTTCGAGACTTGAAAACGAGCATGAGTAAAGTTTTTACCTGTAAATCTGTAACCTCAACCTGTATGTCATGACTTTGTGGCCGGACTGAATCTCTTTGCACTTGTAATGAGAATCGGAGGGCGTTATAACTCTATGAGATTTAAACTGAGAGAGGTACTGTATTTGGTTTGTAATATATCTACGTAGTGGAAGAAATACTCGAAGTATGCACAATGATGAAACACAATCTCGTCGATCTGCTCGAACATCAAAATCAAGGGTACTTGAACCAATAGGAATGGACGTATTCACAAAAAATAGAAGAGTTAAGCAGGCTCTGCTCCATAGCCGCTTCTTCAACCAAAAGACCTGTTAAACCCTTACAAGTTCACAAACCTATTTCTTAATTGTAGTACATAGAAGGGCAAGGCGATTGAAACCCCCTACTCAAACCCTATAAAATCGAAAATGGCACATTTGGGCCAAAAGAACTGATGAGAAATAATTTACACTTCCAAGCTAAGTTGATGAGACTGTCATACTATGTCAGTACTACAACTACTTCATAACATGCGTACCATTCTCTATGTGACATAAGGAGGTTGAAAATGTATACAACCCAACCAACTTCGAACGACAACCTACTATTAGGTCTTGGGGCACAAAACACCACGAAAACGTTAACAATAAGAAATGAATAAACAACAAATAAAATAACATTTAAAAAAAAATCTTTTTATTACATCTAAATCAAACCATAGAAAAACTTTGCAAAACCAAAAAAAATTCAAAAGCAAGCCCCAACTAATCCGCATTGGCAAAAACTATATATCTGGTGAAAATAAAAATTAATATAAACATTGAAGTAAAAGTTATAAGAGATTTAATTTTTTCACAATACAGTTATATTGATGGTTACTATAAACATTGATGGTTACTCTGCCCAAGTCTAGAAATCGATTTAAAACACATTTATGCAAATATCTATATATGTATCAAACCTTAATTGTTCATTTCCATTTCAAAAGAGACAAATAGGTGGCCGTTACAAAACATTACAGCGGTTGAATTCTCCGCTATCCATCCACTAATTTGCAATAATGAACGCCGATACTATAGCAAATGTAATAATGAATTTAAACTCCTCGAGGATTAAGAGAAAGTATGCCTTCGAAACTTGATCCATAAAACCATGGAGAACATCAAAATTTCCACTGAATTTAATCCCTGAACCACCGAATTTGCTACCTAAGACTTATACAAAAATTAATAAAAAGGATCATTATGGATAAATATATCCTAAGCCTGCGTATCTCTAGGATTATGTGTTTCGCTGTCTCATCAATAAAGCGTTAAATATTTCTGCACATTATTCTGGTCCAAGGTACGCAGCCCATCTTGGTAATTGCCCGACTGTTTGATTTCAAAATCCGCATGGGGAATTGTGCATTTCAAATTTGTGCAACGTGGATTTCAAATACGTCTTGGGCAACGGTTACTATACTAGGTTGTATGTGGATTTCAAATACGTCTTGGGCAACGTGTAAACAAATTTAAAACCCATGCTGGCAGTGGCATTGTTGGGAGAAGAAAAGATAGAGCGGAGCCGAGCAGAATTCAGAGAGCATATTTTAGTGTCTGCAGCAGGATGTCGCGGGAAATAGTGGGATCCCATGTCCTCCCCCTTGAAGCCGATGGTTCTGGGCGTGTCCTCCTCCTTGAAGCTGATGGTTCTGGTAATACTTGAAATCGCAACGCCAGTGCCAAACCCTGAAAATATGAGAGAGTAGAGATGAAAATATATGAGAGTAGCGTCTGGTTCGATTATTCTTTCGTGTTTGTGTTTTTTGTTCTAGCATGGCCATGCTTATTTGATTTTACTTTCATTTTTGTGTGAATTTCTTTCTGTGTTTCATTTTTATTTTTTTTAATTTTTGCATTTTCCTTTTGGGTTTGCTTTATTCGTCTCTGTTTTGAGTTTGATTTGTTTGGGATCGAGAGGGAGGATGGAGGACTAAAAATATCCAGAAGTGGGTATCGCTGGGTTGTCATTTGCGAAGGCGGAGAAGGTTTGTGCTTAATTAATGTGTAAATATTTGGATTGAAATTTAATCTTTATTGCATTATTTCATCATGTTCTGTTTTGTGCAGAGCCAGAGCTACAAGAGCAATAATCAGGTGCAGAAATCGTTGATGCTGCGGAATTTCGGGATTGCAGAGCAATAATCAGGTTGGCTTCCTTTTATTGACAATAGAAATGCTCTGTTTGGTTATTCAGCAGTTTTTAAAAGTTTTATAGGTTTTTGTTTACCAGAAGAGGATAAGTATGCGTGCTTTAAGATACCGGGCTTAATATATGTGTATATAGTTTTTATTTACCAGCATCAAAATCAAATTCCATGTGAGGGTTTGATTTTTTTTGGTTAAATCTTCGGTGACACTGGTTTTAATGATAGAGATAGATAATGATAGAGATAGATACGTGTTACATTTATTTATTTAAACTCAAAATCCGATTCCATGTTAGGGTTTTGATTATTTTTTAAAATCTTCAGAGCTATTTGCTTTTGTGATGTATAATTTTGATATGAAGTTGAAGTCGGTGTGAGGAGAGTTTATGGGATTTTAATTTCTTGGTACTGTTTAAGTTCAATAGCATAAATCCACCTTAATTTCACATCCCTCAATCTTGTGGGTGTTTTTAATAATGCGAGAGTTCAGAGAAGTGGGTGTTACCATAAATTCACCTCCCTATATCTCTCAACCTTGTGGGTTTTTTTACCATACATTCAACTCCCGATATCTCAAATTCAACTCCTGAGATCTCTTAACCTTGTGGGTTTTCTTACCATAATTTCAACTCCCGATATCTCTTAACCTTGTGGGTTTTTTTTATAATAATGCTAAAGTTCAGAAGTATTCGCTAGCATGAATCTACCTCAAGACCAAATCTCTTAACCTTGTAGGCATTTTTAATAATTTTAGAGTTTATAAGCAAGTGCTATCATAAATCCACCTGAAGCCCAAATCTCTGAATCTTGTAGGTGTTTTTAGTAATGATGACAGTTCAGATCTGTATTAGGTTTTTATTCTCTTGTCATTTTATTCAATTCAACTCCCTATATTTCTTAACCTTGTGGGTTTTTTTATAATAATGCTAAAGTTAAGAAGTTGTTGCTAGCATGAATCCACCTCAAGACCAAATCTCTTAACCTTGTAGGCATTTTTAATAATGTTAGAGTTTATAAGTAAGTGCTATCATAAATCCACCTCAAGCCCAAATCTCTGAATCTTGTAGGTGTTTTTAATAATGATGAGAGTTCAGATCTGTATTAGGTTTTTATCCTTCTGTCATTTTATTCAATTCCATTCTAAATATAGACACACCATATGGGCCCTCACTCGTTTTGGTATGGAATTTTTTTACTGCCTTAATTCTTATCTTCCAAGACACAGATGCTTAATATAGTGGGATTGGAGTCACTCAATCTCTATTAGCCAAGGAATCATAAGAAAAGGGATGAGGCAGTGGATTAAATAGGTTTCCGGAGGGATGAGGCAGTGGATTAAATAGGGGTCTCCGGAGTTATTGGATTAACTAGGTCTTTGGAGGATAAACAATGGAACTCACCAAAATTTAATTATCTTTTTCCCAATTTCCCGTTTGTTCATAATGTGAACAGGGTACACATCTCTAGCCTCATCATCACCATCTTCTACTTGGCTTCACTTTTTGTATCCCATGTGTACACACGACCACCGTCAAATAAGCCTATTCCTCTCTTAACTTGATGGGATGGGTAGGCATCATTCGATCCTATTAGATAAGATTAGCTCCGATTAGCTCCAGCTCCTTCCCAAGCAAGGCCAATACCCGTCTATGAGATTACATGATAATATTAGTGCAAACAGTTCAATATTCGGGGGTTTTGCACATGTCCTAAGAGGGCTATTAGTGTTAAACCATGCCCATGAATCTCCTTGTTGGCATTGGCCATGAGTCCATCGACTCACCGTTCTTATTGGCTTTGGATTGGTCAAAGTACAGTGAGATGCTGTTTATTTGCTTTTGATATCCATTTCCTAGTCACAATGTCTTGGGATTGAGAGTTTTTGTTTGGGCTCTGGGGTCAAATATCTGTAGAGGGATGCTCCTATAAGATGGATGGATGAAAAATGTTCTTATAAGCTTAGACTATAAACACAGTTGAGGTCTTTGGCTTGAAGGTCTTGTCTCTTTAGAGACCTCAGTTCTCTTACATAGGCATTTCTTTCTCAAGGTGCACATTTCTTTCTCAAGGTCCAGTGCAGATCCGACATTCCCTGTTCATACTTGATCCTCATGTACTAATCTAAATTTGAATGTTTTGTTGGCCTCACCCTGGTCTATTTTAACTTAATCTGATGCTTTTCTTTTTGATATTCTTCCTCTCTTTTCTATTAGTCCAATCTCTTTTCCTTCATCCTTTAGTGTTGTGGGTCAAGAGCTGTCCTAATAATGAGGTGATGATTTTCCAATTGGGTTCAATTTGGGACTGTCACAACTACTTCTGGAGTTTATTAGAAATATGTGTGCTTGGTAAAAGTGACTTTGCTTCAATGGGTTTGAAGAAAAAATGCCTTAGAAAAAGTAGAAAATGAAAATGCAAGTAAATGAAAATGTAGGAGTAAAAGGCTTTAATATTTTAGATTTACTTGAATTGGCACTGTAGGGCATACTGAGCAGGGTTTAACCTACGGCATATTGAGCAGCAGGGTTTAACCTAGGGCATACTGAGCAGGGTTTAACCTACGGCATATTGAGCAGCAGGGTTTAACCTACCAACTTATTTAACATCACAGAGTTTGCACAGATCTAAGGGAGCAGTGTAGGAGCAATCACGTATGGGTTATTCTTTGAAAGCAAAATAGGCCTAGATTATTGGTCCTTAACTTATTGTGAATGGCAATGTCCTGTTGCAATGAATCGAGATACAAGAAACCCATTGGTCCTTGACTTATTGTGAATGGCAATGTCATGTTGCAATGAATCGAGATACAAGAAACCCACCTTTAAAGTGCATATATAGTCACAACATGGTGCTTTCACTATATTTTCATTGTTCAACAATCAAGTTGAGTAATAGTGAGGAAGCACGGTTTCAATTATTTATGCATTGATTGTATCTCTTCTAGTAACTAATTCATTTCCAATTAGTTTTAAAGTAACTAATTCATTGCCAATTAGTTTTCCCTCTTTAACTGCCATTGGTGTGTCCAGTCGTGTTCCCTCTTTACCTCTCTACCTGCGAGTTTGAGGGTTCTGTTTACCACTGCCTTCATTTACTCCCTACCACTCATGTGCCAGAAAATTGCCAGTGTTGCTGCATTTTGTGGAATGACGTTACCCATTAACCTGCTCATCACCTGCATTAAACCAGGTTAATGGGGGTAACGCCAGGTTGCCGGTTTGTACAGGCAACAAAATTCGTAAACAATATTTTCTCATTATTCAAAATTTGTAAACAATATGTTTTAATATATTTTATTAGTTATTATTGTAATTGTATATTCACATTACCTGTTTGGCTTAAAATATGCTTTGGAATTATAATCCCAGCCATAATTTTCTGTGAACAGCCAGTTCGATATTTCAAACAAAAAGATGTGCCAGTTGTTCATCTCGCGTCCCATAGCAACAGGATTCCATGTAAATTAAATTTAGTTTAAAGTATATGTATGTTCTCAGTATTGAAATGATGCAAAAGTATGCTTAATATACTTATGTTCTCATTATTCAAAATTCGTAAACAATATTTTATCATTATTCAAAATTTGTTTTAAACAATATGTTTTAATATATTTTATTAGTTATTATTGTAATTGTATATTCACCTTACCTGTGTGGCATAAAATATGCTTTGGAATTATAATTCCAGCCATGATTTTCTGTGAACAGCCAGTTTGATATCTCAAACAAAAAGATGTGCTAGTTGTTCATCTCCTACCATAGTAACATCTCCTACCATAGTAACAGGATTCATGTAAATTAAATTTAGTTTAAAGAAAAATGCGATTCCCCTGTGGGGATTTTTTTATTTCTTTTATAAATTAAAGGTGAAATGTTCAACTGGATTGTACTTAAAAGTACAGTGTACTTTTATTATTATGAAAAATAATTTTAATATTATAAATCTAACATTTTTTTTCCTTTAACAGGTGAGGTGGAGAAGAATGCAGGCTAGTTTGAAGTGCCTTCAGAGATATAAGAAAAAGGTGTAACAGGTGAAGGTGGAGAAAAGTGCAGGCTAGTTTGAAGTGCCTTCAGAGAAATATAAGAAAAAGGTGCAACAGGTGAAGGTGGAGAAGAGTGCAAGCTATTTTGAAGTGCCTCCACAAAAATATAAGGAAAAGGTAAACAGTTTTTATTTTGATTAGATTTTAAATTTATTGGTACCATTTTAAAAAATTAAATTTGTATAAATTAATCATATTTAGACTTTTTTATTATTTTTATAAATTTAAAATAATTTTGATGTGTACAGATGGGTGGATGAAGAGTGCAAGTTATTTTTGCATTGATAGAATATTTGAAAGCGCTTTGCAGTAGACTAATAATAGAAGATGTAATTACATTTTTTTAAATGTATACATTTTTTAATGTAAATACTCAAAAACTATATTCTTAATAAATTTTTTTTTTGGAAGGGGCATGCTCCTTTCCCAAATCCTTAAAAGATAGCCAGCTATGGCTAGCTATCTTTGAGGAGTGTGCGTGTTTTTTTTGTCAATGTTCTGCCTGTTTTTTTTCAATGTTTTTATTTCAAATTCCAGTTGATTGTAATTATAGTTGATTGATTTTATTATTGAATGATGTGCAAATATTTATTTTAATGCTTTTAATTATATTAATGAGTGTAATGTAATAATTTTAAAAGTGAATTGTGTAATTTGTTGTTTTGCATTGATTGCATTTTAATTAATTTTAAAAATTTAATTTATGATGTACATTTTTTCGTTTTATTAATTTATTAGTACATACATAAATCTGTTTCAAATTTTAAAAATTTAATTTATGATGGTATAATTTTAAAAATTTAATTTATGATGGTATATTTTATGGTTCTTATTAATTTATTTAATACATATAGATAAAATTTGTTTCAGATTTTAAAAATTAAATGATGTTTATTAAAATTTTTGAATGATGTTTATTGAAGATGGAATTTTAAGTTATGTATTTGTATGAAAATGGAATTTTAAATTATTTAATATTTGTTGTTACATACATTAAATTGATTGATGTTTACTTAAAAAAGATAGAATTAAGTTATATAAAATTTATAAAAGTAAAAATTATGTTTGTATATATGTTTATGTTTGTTGTGTTTTGTTATAAATATATATTTATTATTCTTTTATATTAATATATAACATTGTTATTTTGAAAAAATAAGAATAATATTGTAACTATATATGTGTGTTTTTTTAAATGAGTTTTTTAGTTTTTATATTTAAATTTTTAATCTATAAAAATATAAAAAATAAGATGAGTAAAGTTATAAATTATGATGAGAAATGTGTATATTGGTTTAGATTAATATTTTAATTGTAATTTAGGATTTAATTTTATATTAAATTTTTGGGTGGTTTATATTTATAATATGTTATGTCATAATTTTTTTAAATAAGAAAAATTAAATTGTAAATTATAATGATAAATGTGTATATTTTCATTTATAAATTTTAAGTTGTATTTAATTTCTTATTTTGAAAAAATAAGAATAATATTGTAACTATATATGTGTTTTTTTAAATGAGTTTTTTAGTTTTTATATTTAAATTTTTAATCTATAAAAATATAAAAAAATAAAATGAGTAAAGTTATAAATTATGATGAGAAATGTGTATATTGGTTTAGATTAATGTTTTAATTGTAATTTAGGATTTAATTCTATATTAAATTTTTGGGTGGTTTATATTTATAATATGTTATGTCATAATTTTTTTGTGTATATTTTCATTTATAAATTTTAAGTTGTATTTAATTTGTTATTTTGAAAAAATAAGAATAATATTGTAACTATATATGTGTGTTTTTTTAAATGAGTTTTTTAGTTTTTATATTTAAATTTTTAATCTATAAAAAAATAAGATGAATAAAGTTATAAATTATGATGAGAAATGTGTATATTGGTTTAGATTAATGTTTTAATTGTAATTTAGGATTTAATTCTATATTAAATTTTTGGGTGGTTTATATTTATAATATGTTATGTCATAATTTTTTTAAATAAGAAAAGTTAAATTGTAAATTATAATGATAAATGTGTATATTTTCATTTATAAATTTTAAGTTGTATTTAATAAATTCAATTCAAAATTTAATTTTATAATAAATATACTTTCTCACAATTTGATTGATTATGAATATGGATAGTCTTTTATAATTTTAATTTTAATTTTAATTTTAATTTATTTTCATATTTGTTAGACTTTAAGTTTGATATATTAAATATGTTTTTTACCAATTTGAATATGTAATTTATAAGGGGTGAATTTGATATATTTGTAATTATGTGTGTATGTTTTCTTAATAAGTTTTTTAGTTTTTATATTTAAATTTTTAATCTATAAAAATATAAAAAAATAAAATAAGGAAAGTAATAAATTATGATTTAGGATTTAATTCTATATTAAATTTTTCGATGGATTATATTTATAATATGTTATCTTATAGTTTTTTTCAAATAATATAAAATAAATCGTAAATTATAATGATAAATGTGTATATTTTTATTTATAAATTTTAATTTGTATTTAATAAATTCAATTTAAAATTTAATTTTATAATAAATATATTTTCTCACAATTTGATTGATTTTAAATATGGATGGTCTTTTATAATTTCAATTTTAATTTATTTTCATATTTGTTAAACATTAAGTTTGATATACAAATTTGAATATGCAATTTATAAGTCGTGAATTCTTTTGAGTAGTTTGTATAATTATACTTCTAATTTGTATTTTTATATTTCATTTTTATTTTTTAATATATTAAATTAGATATATTAAATACTTAAATATATATCATGTTTTAAATAATTTATTTTGAATATATACGTTATGTTTTAAATTATATTATTTCATAAATAATGTGATTTTTATTTGGTAAATATGTATTGTTTTAATGATATATAATGAAATTAATGTTGATAGTTTTTTAATTTAATTTTAATTTTGATATGGAAAATGTTATTATTATATTTGTTCATTTTCTTATATTAATATATAACATTGTTATTTAGAAATAATAAAAATAATGTTGTAATTATATATGTGTGTTTTCTTATAAAGTTTTTTTAGTTTTTATATTTTCAATTTTAATCTATAAATGTTTTTTTTTAAAAATAAGATGAATAAAGTTACAAATTATAATGAGAAATGTATATATTTTTACTTCATTTTTATTGATTTAGATTAATGTTGTAATTTCAATTTAGGATTTAATACTATATTAATGATAAATTTATTTATAAATTATAATTTGTATTTAATAAATTCAATTTAAAATTTAATTTTCAATAATAAATATGTATGATCTTTTATAATTACAATTTTAATTTATTTTCATATTTTAATACTTTTTAAACATTAAGTTGGATATATAAGTAGTTAATTTTTTGAGTAGTTTGTATAATTATACTTTTAATCTTTATTTATATTTCATTGTTATTTTTCAATCTATTAAATGACATATATTAAATACACTTCAATTTATATTTTGTTTTAAATAAATTATTTTGAATATTGTATTTGTAACATTATAATTGTATTTGTAAAATTATTTTTTAATCTATAAAAGTTTTTAAAAATAAGATGAATAAAGTTACAAATTATAATGAGAAATGTATATATTTTTACTTCATTTTTATTGATTTAGATTAATGTTGTAATTTCAATTTAGGATTTAATACTATATTAATGATAAATGTGTATATTTTTATTTATAAATTATAATTTGTATTTAATAAATTCAATTTAAAATTTAATTTTCAATAATAAATATGTATGATCTTTTATAATTACAATTTTAATTTATTTTTATATTTTAATACTTTTTAAACATTAAGTTGGATATATAAGTAGTTAATTTTTTGAGTAGTTTGTATAATTATACTTTTAATCTTTATTTATATTTCATTGTTATTTTTCAATCTATTAAATGAGATATATTAAATACACTTCAATTTATATTTTGTTTTAAATAAATTATTTTGAATATTGTATTTGTAACATTATTTTTTAATTCGAAAATATATATTATGTGTGATTTTTATTTCATAAATATATATTATTTTAATGATGTATATTATGTGTGATTTTTATTTCATATATATATTATTTTAATGATATATAATGAAATTAAAGGTTATACTTTTAATCTTTATTTATATTTCATTGTTATTTTTCAATCTATTAAATGAGATATATTAAATACACTTCAATCTATATTTTGTTTTAAATAAATTATTTTGAATATTTTTTTTGTAACATTATTTTTTAATTTGAAAATATATATTATCTGTGATTTTTATTTCATAAATATATATTGTTTTAATGATGTATATTATGTGTGATTTTTATTTCATATATATATTATTTTAATGATATATAATGAAATTAAAGGTTAGGGTTTTTAATTTAATTTCAATTTTTTTATTAAATATAGTTTGATCTGAAAAATGTTATTGTTTATATTTGTTGATTTTCTATATAATATATAGCATTGTTGTTTTGAAATAATAAAAATAATGTTTTCTTATAAATGTTTGTTTTTTTATTAAATATAGTTTGATCTGAAAAATGTTATTGTTTATATTTGTTGATTTTCTATATAATATATAGCATTGTTGTTTTGAAATAATAAAAATAATGTTTTCTTATAAATGTTTGTATTAGTAATGTTATTGTTTATATTTGTTGATTTTATTAATATATAGTATTTATAAATGTTTTTAAAATTAAGAAATAATAAGAATAATGTTGTAATTATATATGTGTATGTTTTCTTATTAAGTGCTTTAATTTTTATATTTTTATTTGTAATTTATAAATGTTTTTAAAATTAAGATGAGTAAAGTTATAAATTATAATGAGAAATGTGTATATTTTTACATCATTTTAAATGATTTAGATTCATGTTGTAATTTCAATTTAGGATTTAATTTTATATTAAAATTTTGGCAGGTTTTTATAATTTTATTTTTAATCTATATTCACATTTCAATAATATTTATAATATGTTATGTTATAATTTTTTTTAAAAATAAGATAAAATTAAAGTATAAATTATAATTTGTATTTAATAAATTTAATTTAAAATTAAAATTTATAATAAATATATTTTCTCACAATTTGATTGTGAATATGGATGGTCTTTTATATTTTCAATTTTAATATTTTTCAAACATTAAATTTGATATGTTAAAATATATTTTTTACCAATTTGAATATGCAATTTATAAGTTTCAAATTGCAATTTGTGTTTAATTGTTTTTTGAGTAGTTTGTATAATTATACTTTTAATCTCTATTAATATCTCATTGTTATTTTTCAATATATTAAATTAGATATATAAAATACACTTCAATCTATATCATATCATGTTTTAAATAACGTATTTTGAATATTGTATCTAAAATAATATATCATTGTATCTGTAACATTATTTTTGAATTTGAAATAATAAGAATAATGTTGTAATTATATATGTATATTTTTCTTATATGTATATATTATTGGCCTTGTAGATCTAAAGGTTTTTGGTGACTCTAGAGTCACTATAAAGTGGGCGAGTGGACACTACAAATTAAAAGTGACTTCTCCTCTACACTGGTGCAATGGGATAAGGGTTGAAATCACTTAGATCATCAATATTTCCTTTGAACACATTTTTAGGGATCACAACTCCTTGGTAGACAAACTTTCAAAGTAGGCTATTGATGGTGAGGAGGGCAATATTTCCTTTGAACACATTTTTAGGGATCACAACTCCTTGGTAGACAAACTTTCAAAGTAGGCTATTGATGGTGAGGAGGGCTTCTTGTTGTGGGAAGAATATCAGGGAACACACATTCAAGATATGGGTGTGTTAAGCTTTTTTGATTGAGATTAGGCTTTGAAAATTTTAAATTGGATTGGGATTATCCCTCACATGTGTTTTTTTGTGTTATTTAGAAGTTTTTTGAGCTATTTATAGCTTATATGTCGGTTATGACATAAACATCGTTGTAATATTTGATTCTTATTGAATATCAATAGTATGTTTTTTTTCGCTGAAAAAAATGAGAAATGTGTTTTTTTACTTCATTTTAATTGATTTATAAATGTTTTTAAAAATATGAAAAGTATAGTTACAAATTATAATGAGAAATTGATTTAGATTAATGTTGTAATTTCAATTTAGCATTTAATTCTATATTAAATTTTTGGATTTTTTTGTTAAATTTTATTTTTAATCTATATTGACAGTTCAATAATATTTATAATAGGTTATGTTATGATTTAAAAAAGAAGAGATAAATTAAATTATAAATTATAATAATAAATGTGTATTTTCATTTATAAATTATAATTTATATTTAATACATTTTATTTTCATATGGTTTAAAAATTAAATTTGATATATGAAATATGTCTTTTACCAATTTGAAAATACAATTTATAAGTGGTTAATTTTTTGAGTAGTTTGTATAATTATATTTTTAATCTATATCTATATTTCATTGTTATTTTTTAATATATTAAATACACTTCAAATAATATATTTTTTAAATAATAAATTTTTAAATGTATATTATATGATTTTTATTTCATAAATATATATTGTTTTAATAATATATAATGAAATTAAATGTTATAGTTTTTAATTTAATTTTAATATTTGATCATTTTCTTATATTAATATATAATATTGTTATTTTGAAATAATAAAAATAATGTTGTAATTATATATTTATGTGTCTTTTTTAAAATATATCATATTTTAATAGAATTAACGACTTAAACTAATAATATTAAATAATTAGTTCATTGTGAAATATGTTATTATTCATTTATGTTAATTTTGTTTTTATCTATAATGATGTATACCATTGTTCTTTTAATGTCATCGTTCTTTTTTAATATATTAAATTAGATATATTAAATACACTTTAATATATATCATGTTTTAAATAGTTTATTATGAATACTGAAAATGTATATTATGTGTGATTTCTATTTTATAAATATATATTGTTTTAATGATATATAATGAAATTAAATATATTTCTATTTTAATTTAATTTAATATATAACATTGTTGTTTCGAAATAATAAAAATAATTTTGCAATTATATGTATGTGTTTTTCTATTAAGTTTTTTAGTTTTTCTATTTTTATTTATAATCTTTAAATGTTTTTAAAAGTAAAATAAGTAAAATTATAAATTATAATGAGAAATGTGTATATTTTTACTTCGTTTTAATTGATTTAGATTAATGTATAATTTAAATTTAGTATTTAATTCTATATTAAATTTTTTGGTAGTTTTTATAATTTTATTTTTTTCACATTTCAATAATATTTATAATATGTTTATTATAATTTCTTTTTAAATAAGATAAATTAAATTATAAATTATAATGATAAATGTGTATATTTTCATTTATAAATTTTAATTTGTAATTAATAAATTTAATTTAACATTTAAATTTATAATAAATATATTAAAAAAATGAGAAATGTGTTTTTTTACTTCATTTTAATTGATTTATAAATGTTTTTAAAAATATGAAAAGTATAGTTACAAATTATAATGAGAAATTGATTTAGATTAATGTTGTAATTTCAATTTAGCATTTAATTCTATATTAAATTTTTGGATTTTTTTTTTAATTTTTTTTTTAATCTATATTGACAGTTCAATAATATTTATAATAGGTTATGTTATGATTTAAAAAAAAAAGATAAATTAAATTATAAATTATAATAATAAATGTGTATTTTCATTTATAAATTATAATTTATATTTAATACATTTTATTTTCATATGGTTTAAAAATTAAATTTGATATATGAAATATGTCTTTTACCAATTTGAAAATACAATTTATAAGTGGTTAATTTTTTGAGTAGTTTGTATAATTATATTTTTAATCTATATCTATATTTCATTGTTATTTTTTAATATATTAAATACACTTCAAATAATATATTTTTTAAATAATAAATTTTTAAATGTATATTATATGATTTTTATTTCATAAATATATATTATTTTAATAATATATAATGAAATTAAATGTTATAGTTTTTAATTTAATTTTAATATTTGATCATTTTCTTATATTAATATATAATATTGTTATTTTGAAATAATAAAAATAATGTTGTAATTATATATTTATGTGTATTTTTTAAAATATATCATATTTTAATAGAATTAACGACTTAAACTAATAATATTAAATAATTAGTTCATTGTGAAATATGTTATTATTCATTTATCTTAATTTTGTTTTTATCTATAATGATGTATACCATTGTTCTTTTAATGTCATCGTTCTTTTTTAATATATTAAATTAGATATATTAAATACACTTTAATATATATCATGTTTTAAATAGTTTATTATGAATACTGAAAATGTATATTATGTGTGATTTCTATTTTATAAATATATATTGTTTTAATGATATATAATGAAATTAAATATATTTCTATTTTAATTTAATTTAATATATAACATTGTTGTTTCGAAATAATAAAAATAATTTTGCAATTATATGTATGTGTTTTTCTATTAAGTTTTTTAGTTTTTCTATTTTTATTTATAATCTTTAAATGTTTTTAAAAGTAAAATAAGTAAAATTATAAATTATAATGAGAAATGTGTATATTTTTACTTCGTTTTAATTGATTTAGATTAATGTATAATTTAAATTTAGTATTTAATTCTATATTAAATTTTTTGGTAGTTTTTATAATTTTATTTTTTTCACATTTCAATAATATTTATAATATGTTTATTATAATTTCTTTTTAAATAAGATAAATTAAATTATAAATTATAATGATAAATGTGTATATTTTCATTTATAAATTTTAATTTGTAATTAATAAATTTAATTTAACATTTAAATTTATAATAAATATATTAAAAAAATGAGAAATGTGTTTTTTTACTTCATTTTAATTGATTTATAAATGTTTTTAAAAATATGAAAAGTATAGTTACAAATTATAATGAGAAATTGATTTAGATTAATGTTGTAATTTCAATTTAGCATTTAATTCTATATTAAATTTTTGGATTTTTTTTTTAATTTTTTTTTTAATCTATATTGACAGTTCAATAATATTTATAATAGGTTATGTTATGATTTAAAAAAAAAGAGATAAATTAAATTATAAATTATAATAATAAATGTGTATTTTCATTTATAAATTATAATTTATATTTAATACATTTTATTTTCATATGGTTTAAAAATTAAATTTGATATATGAAATATGTCTTTTACCAATTTGAAAATACAATTTATAAGTGGTTAATTTTTTGAGTAGTTTGTATAATTATATTTTTAATCTATATCTATATTTCATTGTTATTTTTTAATATATTAAATACACTTCAAATAATATATTTTTTAAATAATAAATTTTTAAATGTATATTATATGATTTTTATTTCATAAATATATATTGTTTTAATAATATATAATGAAATTAAATGTTATAGTTTTTAATTTAATTTTAATATTTGATCATTTTCTTATATTAATATATAATATTGTTATTTTGAAATAATAAAAATAATGTTGTAATTATATATTTATGTGTCTTTTTTAAAATATATCATATTTTAATAGAATTAACGACTTAAACTAATAATATTAAATAATTAGTTCATTGTGAAATATGTTATTATTCATTTATGTTAATTTTGTTTTTATCTATAATGATGTATACCATTGTTCTTTTAATGTCATCGTTCTTTTTTAATATATTAAATTAGATATATTAAATACACTTTAATATATATCATGTTTTAAATAGTTTATTATGAATACTGAAAATGTATATTATGTGTGATTTCTATTTTATAAATATATATTGTTTTAATGATATATAATGAAATTAAATATATTTCTATTTTAATTTAATTTAATATATAACATTGTTGTTTCGAAATAATAAAAATAATTTTGCAATTATATGTATGTGTTTTTCTATTAAGTTTTTTAGTTTTTCTATTTTTATTTATAATCTTTAAATGTTTTTAAAAGTAAAATAAGTAAAATTATAAATTATAATGAGAAATGTGTATATTTTTACTTCGTTTTAATTGATTTAGATAGATTAATGTATAATTTAAATTTAGTATTTAATTCTATATTAAATTTTTTGGTAGTTTTTATAATTTTATTTTTTTCACATTTCAATAATATTTATAATATGTTATATTATAATTTCTTTTTAAATAAGATAAATTAAATTATAAATTATAACGATAAATGTGTATATTTTCATTTATAAATTTTAATTTGTAATTAATAAATTTAATTTAACATTTAAATTTATAATAAATATATTTTCTCACAATTTGATTGTGAATATGGATGGTCTTTTATAATTATAATTTCAATTTATTTTCTTATTTTCAAATTTTTTAAACATTAAGTTTGAAAATTTATTTTTGAATTTGAAAATGTATATTATGTGATTTTTATTTCATAAACATATATTGTTTTAATAATATATAATGAAATTAAATGTTATAGTTTTTATTTTAATTTAATTTTTTTTATTAAATATAGTTTGGAGAATGTTATTATTTGTATTTGTTCATTTTCTTATATTAATAGATAACATTGTTGTTATATTAATATATAATATTGTTGAAATAATAAGAATAATGTTGTAAATATATGTGTATGTTTTCTTGTAAGTTTTTTTGTTTTCATATTTTCATTTTTAATCTATAAATGTTTTTAAAAATAAAATGAGTAAAGTTATAAATTATAATGAGAAATTTGTATTAAAAGTGGCTAATATATTTGGTCTTGTTGATTTAAAGGTTTTTGGTCACTATAAAGTGGGTGAGTGGACACTACAAATTAAAAGTGACTTCTCTTCTACACTGGTGCAATAGGATAAGAATTGAAATCAATCAGATCATTAATCTCTCTTTGAATACATTTTCAGGGATCACAACTCCTTGGCAGACAAACTTTCAAAGCACGCTATGGATGGTGAGGGTTTCTTGTTGTGGGAAGAATATCAGTGAACACACATCCAAGATATGGGTGTGTTAAGTTTTTTTGATTGAGATCAAGCTTTGAAATTTTAAATTTTACATTTCTCTTGATGTAATATTTTGGGGATTGGGATCATCTCTCTTATGTGTGATGTAATATTTTGGGATTGGGATTATCTCTCATATGTGTTTTTTGTGTTACTCCATTGAAAAAAAATGAGAAATGTGTATATTTTTACTTCATTTTAATTGATTTATAAATGTTTTTAAAAATAAGACAAGTAAAATTACAAATTATAATGAGAAATTTGTAAATTTTTACTTTATTTTAATTGATTTAGATTAATGATATAATTTTAATTTAATATTTAATTCTATATTAAATTTTTGGATGTTTTTTTTAATTTTATTTTTAATCTACATTCACGGTTGAATAATATTTATAATATGTTATGTTATAATTTTTTTAAAAATAAGATAAATTAAATTGTAAATTATAATGATAATGTGTATATTTTCATTTATGAATTATAATTTGTATTTAATAAATTTAATTTTATAATAAATATATTTTCGTGATTATGAATATGGGTGGATTTTTTATAATTTCAATTTTAATTTATTTTCATATTTTTTTTATCAATTTGAATATACAATTTATAAGTGGTTAATTTTTTGAGTAGTTTGTATAATTATACTTTTAATCTATATTTATGTCTCATTATTATTAGTTTTTAATATATTAAATACACTTCAATCTATATCATGTTTTAAATAAATTATTTTGAATATTGTATCCAAAATAATATATCTTTGTAATTATAACATTATTTTTGAATTTGAAAATGTATAATATGTGTGATTTTTATTTCATTTTAATGATAAATAATGAAATTAAATATTATAGTTTTTAATTTAATTTCAATTTTTTTTAATTAAATATAATTTGATATGAAAAATGTTATTATTTATATTTGTTCATTTTCTTATATTAATATATATTATTATTATTTTGATATAATAATAATAATGTTGTAATTTCCTATTTATGTGTCTTTGTCTTTTTGTATAATACATTACATTTTAATAGAATTAACAACTTAAAGTAATATTAAATATAAGATTGATGTGAAAAATTAGTTCAATGTGAAATATGTTATTATTCATTTATGTTAATCTTTTTTCTATAATGATATATAACATTGTTCTCTTAATAGAATATTTATGTGTCTTTTTATAATAATATATCAAAATTACAACTTTACTATTATAATAAAATATAATTTATATTTAATAATTATAATTTAAGATTAAATTCTATATTTATTAAGTTTTTATAATTTTATTTTTATATATATACTCATTTCAATATTATTTTTAATATATTAAATTACATATATTAAATACTTTTTACAATTAGACGGTGCAATCTATAATATGTTATATTATAATGATATTTAAAAAATAAATAAATTAAGTTATAAATTATAATGATAAATATGTATAATTTCATTTATAAATTTTAATTTGTATTTAATAATTTTAATTTTAATAAATATATTGTTTAATTTTAATATATTCATATTTCAATATTATTATTTTTTGTCAATTTGATTATACAAACTATAAGTGGTTAATTTTTAAATAGTTTTTATAATTATATTTTTAATTTATATTTATAGTTCATTGTTATTTTTAATATATTAATTATACTTACTATCTATATCTATATTATGTTTTAAATAAATTATTTTAAATTATTTTTATTATTTATTTATTTTAATAATATTTTTTTAGTTTAGTGTAATTTATAGTTTTACTCAAAATGATATATTTTTATATTTATAACATCATTTTGAATTTGAAGATGTATGCTATGTGTGACGTTTATTTCATAAATATATATCGTTTTAATGAATATAAAGATGTATGCTATGTATGATTTTTATTTCATAAATATGTATTGTTTTAGTAAATATATGACTAAATTAAATATTGTAATTTTTATCCTTATATTTATAACATCATTTTGAATTTGAAGATGTATGCTATGTGACTTTTATTTTATAAATATATATCGTTTTAATGAATATAAAGATGTATGCTATGTATGATTTTTATTTCATAAATATGTATTGTTTTAGTGAATATATGACTAAATTAAATATTGTAATTTTTAATTTTGTATTAAATATAGTTAGATGTTAAAAATGTTGTTATTATTTGTTTATGTTCATTTTTTTTTTTTTAACAGAAATCGATAAAGAGCTTTTATATATAAAGAAAGAAAAACACAAGGTTACATAGTTTCGAGAGGAGGGTGTTCCAAAAAGAGTAGAACAACCATGACTCCAAGATTATCTTTGTCAAGCCTGTGCCTTTCATTGTAGTTTCCTGAATTGTGTATACTATATCTCCTAACAAATTGTCCTAATAACAGGGAACATAAACAAACCATTTAAAAGAAGTAAAGACCAGTGTCCTAAAATCTTCTTGAGTTTCAACCTCAAATTGTTGAGCCAAAAACACTGCTAAAATATCATTCTGGAGTATCATTGTACCACCCAAAAAAGTTCCTAAAAACAAAAACCTGGAGCAACCACAGAATTGAAGAACTACTGAAGAGGAGCTACCACCGGGTTCCTGCATGTCCACCAACCAATCCACCAGCTTCTTTTTGCAAATCCTGAGTGCTCATGTTTTGTCATTCTGGACGCCAAATTAACTTCTATTCACTGCTACGTCAAAATAGTAGAAGCAAAAATTGACAGTATACACGCAGAAATAAGGAAAAGCACTTTCAAGCCTGTGCCTTACATTGTAGTTTCCTGAACTGTGTATACTATATCTCCTAACAAACTGTCCTAATAACAGGGAACATAAGCAAACCATTTAAAAGAAGTGAAGACCAGTGTCCTGAAAGCTTCTTGAGTTTCAACCTCAAATTGTCGAGCCAAAAATACTACTAAAATATGATTCTGGAGTATCATTGTATTACCCACAAAAGTGCCTACAAAAAAAAACCTGGAGCGACCACAGAACTGAAGAGGAGCTACAACTTGGTTCCTGCATGTCCACCAACCATACCACCAGCTTCTTTTTGCAAATCCTGAGTGCTTTTCCCGATTTCTGCGCACATACTGTTAATTTTTGCTTCTACTATTTTGACGTAGCAGTGAACAAAAGTTAATTTGGCATCCAGAATGATGGAACATGGGCAGCCCTTATCGAGAAATTTAACTAGACTTTCCACCTTCTCATTTATCTTGGTGCTTCTGCTACGCAACTTAGAATTTGTTACTTGCACAAGAGTGTACAGATGGGATATTGCCCTCTTAAGTTCATAATTTTCTTCCTGAATCAAGCGAATTTGAGTCTCCATGTCCCTCATGTAGTTCTTAACCTCTTCCGGTATGCTGCCAAACTCATGCATGAAACTAGTCCTGCCACCATCTTCATTTACTGAATGAGAAGGAAAATTCTTACCAAACCCCAAGTGCCTACATGAATCATGGAGGTCGAACTTACCCGTGCCATCTGGAGCCAAATTTTGCCCGTCAACATTCGCATGGACCGTCTTCATGAAGTCTATGCTCGTAGTTCCCCTGGGGCATGTAATCGGCTGTCTGCAGCGCAAGCAGTGAGCTAAGAAGGGACCCAAAACAGGGGGAGAATCACTCATATTTGTGCTCTGTTCCTCAACGTTACTTCCTCTCAAGTTCAAAATGACCAGGTTCACGCGATGGAGGACAATGGGACTGCATTTTCCATTTAAGCTTATTCCGTCTCGATTTCCCCACGCCTTAATTCGCTGCATGCTGGCCATGTGGTTTCGGCGTGCGAGCAACTCCTAGTCCGAGGCACAAGGAAATCTCAAACCTCCATTGCCGATCTTGTCATTGTCCAATTCATAACTATGGATATAGCAAGAGATTGAATAATGGATAGATATGAAACCACTCCAATCCAAGGAGATTGAACCCCTCACAAGGATAGGAAACAATTTATTTTTGACCATCATAAACAAAATGCGCGAGATTATGGGACCCAAGACCTCCCATAAGTATTCTGATTGCAAACTATTATTCCACAGTCAAGACCAACCCCTAAATTTGCCATAACATCCGCAATTTGATTGTTCGATCTCAGCAAATGAAGGAAGTTGATGACTTTGTATTCGTTGACTATACACTTGAAGAGATGATGAATCTTTGTGACAGGGTTCTTACGATTCTTGATCAAATTTCTTGCTTCTCTTATAACTAGCATTGAGTCACCAAACACCACCAATTTTTTGAGGCCATCGTTCCTGGCTAACTCCAATCCTTTAATAAGTGCTAACCACTCCGCATCATTATTGGTCCTTCTTCCAATGCCCCAAGCATATTCTTTCAATTTGTTTCCTTCCGAGTCGAAGTAGACTCCACCTGCACCCGCCAACCCTATTTTATGTTCATCTTCTTATAATATATAACATTATCTATTTTAATGAAATAATAAAAATAATATTATAATTATGTATTTGTCTTTTTTTATAATAATATATCACATTTTAATAGAATTACAACTTAGGTAATATTATTATTAGTTTGATGTGAAATATATATATATATATATATATTTTTTTTTTAACAGAAACAGTTTAGAAGCTTGGTATTATAGAAAAAGGGATTACATAGATCTAGGGAAGGACTATTCCCATAGTAGGACTGCATCCAACACTGCTTGTTCTTCGTTTACAATTCTGTAGCTGTTATGGAACTTACTTGATATATGAAGACTATAACTCTGAACAAACTGTCCGAGGAGGAAAAGGAAAAAAAAAAACATTGCGCAGAAGATAATTTAACCTACAATCCTGAATTACTGCAGAGTTATAATCATTTATACAAGGTTTGCACAAAACCGCTCCTAACCAAAGACTAGGTAAGACTTTGAGACATGACCAGAGGGAACCCATTACAAAACCGAAAAACAGAGGTACTGAGGATCGTGAAAGCTAAGTCTGGAGATTGTGGTACTTTTGTTTGAAGATGCTTCCAGCTGAGGGGTCCACCGTTCCTCCAATCTTCATGCCGCTGTTTGCTTGCATTTCCAGGAAATTGAGCCCAATCTCTATTCTCATGACTTCTATTTTTCCATCCACCTCAAGTACCTTTCTGCTAACATCATCAATTTTGGAGTCCATATTTGCAATACCAAAGCCAACATTGTCAATTTTATATGCTATATTGGCTACCCTTCCATTCTGCTGGCTATTGCTCGTTCAAACTTCAGAATGCGTAGCTTGAGCTAAGGAGAAGAGACGAGTTATGGCCCTTTTAAATTCCAGATTCCAACTTCCGAGAATACGAACCTGGTCTTCCAGGTATTTTATACTCACATCCTCCCTGAATTGTTTCCTTTTAAACGCTTGCTGTGTACAGAAACTACCACAATCACCCTTTGTCGGAGAAGAGATCAGAATCTTGTCCGCTTCTAGGAAATTAGCTTGACAATGGATTTGAGAATGCTCCGTAAGCCCTTCTCTCACAAGGAAAATTTTAGTCGTTTCCCAATTGGGATTTGGGATAGACTTCCCACACCGCGAACACTGAAACAGGGGAGCCAAGTCGCCATCCAAAAATGAAGACAGAGTGGGGTTGTAGAAGCCCATGTTTTTGACAAATCGACACCGAATTCTGCTCTCCAAATGCCAAACGAATCTGAGGTGAATGTGCATGTCTCTCCAAGCACCGGTATTAAAAACAACACTTGTCCTGTTTCCCTCCATACGGTTTCCATGCATGTATACCATCTGTCTCATGCATGAAACCCACCCCCCTTCAATAAATGCAGCATGGGGGTGAATCCCAAAACGTCGATCGTGGATCTTGGTCTTAACTCCACCCCGACTTAGGATAGGAAATGGAGTTGTGATGGTCTGAAGAGGGATTTTAAAGCCAAATTCGACCAGAGCATGGCCATCCTAGTTATTCCAAGAGCTTCGATGAGCGACGTAACTTGCAAAATGAGACTCTGAGTTATGGAATCCAACTATTTTCAACAACATCATGGTCACTTACTAAAACCCCACAATTTAGACTAACTCCTGAGTTTTCCATAACATCCGCCTGCGAGTTATTGGCTCTCAATACATGAAAGAAGTTTATTGCTTTGAATTCATTGACAATGCACTTGATGAGGTAATGCATTTTGGAGGATCGGGGCTTGTGATTCTTCATCAAGTTCCTCGCTTCTCTTATGACCATTAGAGAGTCACCAAAGGAAACCATTTCCTCGATGTCAATATTTCTTGCTATCTCCAATCCTTTGATTCTGGGCTAGCCATTCCGCGCCGTTGTTAGTATTTCCGCCGATAACTCAAGCATACTCCTTCTTGTTCCCCTTGGAGTCATGAATGAATCCACCTGCTCCTGCCAGCCTAGGGTTTCCTTTCGGGGATCCGTCAAAGAACAAGGTATTGCACCTAATATTTTGCCACCAGTTTTGAAATTCATTTGCTCCCATTCTTAATTTCCAGTTTGGGATTATGGATCTCTTAGGTGACTTGATCCAGGTGGCTGGAGAGGGTATCACGAGTAGATATGAAACCCAAGCTTTTTCCTTGGCCAGAAGAGGCTCCCTATTAACATTAAACATTCCCTTCGCGGTGAGGGCCTCAAACCAGAGGGCTTTTGCTGAGCCAACAACTTGGCTCGGGCTAGTTTTTTTATCTTCAAAGATCTCTTTATTTCTTGCTGTCCATATCTTCCAGCAGATGTATTTTGGTAGAGCTTCCCAAGCTCTTGCAAAGTCTGGATTTTTATATAGGGAACCTTGGTAGTAATATTTCCAACATGTAAAGAGATCATTCCAATTTGTTGGCAAGACTAAATTGAAATGACGTTCATGGAAAGCATTAGACCAGACCTCTTGAGAAAACTTACAATCCAAGAAGAGATGTTCAAGAGTCTCTTCTGCTTCTTTGCATAGAATACATCGCATGGGTCCTGCTACTCCTCTCTTCCTCAGATTATCCACCATTAATGTTTTGCGATGCGCTAAGATCCAGAAAAAAAAAAAAACATTGATTTTTGGGAGGCCATCCTTGCACCAAAATTTTCCCCACTTTTTGTATTTATTGCTTCTGTTCTTCATCCCGTATAGAAGTCAATATCCCTCCTTAACGGAGTATGTGCCTGAATTTCCCTAGCCTCTTTGATCCGCAAGACGTCTATGAATTGGAGCGACGCCTTGAAGCAAGGAAAGGAAGGCATTGTAATCTGCAGTGAGACAATTTGTGACCTCCATATCTTTCCAGCGGCCCATCTTCCACTACTGGTCCAGGAATAGATGTCGATGAATGTGGTTATGTTTAAATTATCAAGCCAAAATTTAAGATCAGAGAGCTCCTGCAGGAAGTTGGCAGGGTAGTTGATCCCAAAGTTGTCTTGCCAAATGTTAATACATTTTCCGGATCTTGGAATCCAAAATAAATTGTCTTGAATGATAGATCCCTCCCTCTTGCATAAATCCCAAATAGGAGTTCCAGCTCTTCTCATATCTATTTCTTCCACGCATATTTTCCCCGTGCCTTTCATGTATTTTTATCCATAGTACCTCCTTCTACCAGGATTTCTTTCCTGATACAATCCTCCAGAGGATCTTTGCTCCAAGAGATAGGTTCATTAAATTTGGGTCTCTTACCCTAGCACCTCCAAAGACTTTTGGACTGCAAACCGTGTCCCAGTTAACCAAATGAAACTTTTTTGTGTTGCTGGATTTACCTCCTTCCCAAAGGAACTTTCTAATTTCCTATGTGATGTCCTGCATAATTTTCTTTGGAGCTATGGAAATCGAGAAAGCATATATGGGATAGGCAAATAAAACAAAGTTGATAAGAACTAGCTTACCAGCTGGGTTGAGCCATTTGGTCCCCCACGAAGTGATTTTGTTTTTTATCTTTTCAACCAAACCTTGCCAATCAGCTGCTCTTTTTTTTCCTTTGAAAATTGGAATCCCAAGGTAATTAAACGAATTCCAATTAACAATCCCTTTGAAGACAAGGATCCTTGAGATCCTTACCAAAGTCCTAGTAGGGAAATTCCATCCGTAAACCTTAGATTAACCATCATTCACCTTTCCATCAACATCTTTGAGAAAGGTGGTTAAGGCTCCTTTGAATCTCTCGGTGATGACTATAGACGTGCCCCCAAGCAAGATGGTGTCATCTGCAAACTGAGCATGGTTGGAAGCTTTAACTCCTCTAGCAATTTTCAAGCCTTTAACTCCTTGTCGAAGGCCCCTGGTAGCTTGAAAGAACTTGGTTGGCCTTCCATTCACAAGTGGTGCAATCCAATGTTTGCTGATACATGCTTTGATCCATCAGACAAAATTCTTAGAGAAGCCAAATCTGGACATAATTTCAAAAAGGAAAAAATGATTTACCCCATCAAAAGCATTAGCCATATCCAATTTTATAGCCATACCTTCTTGTTTTTTCTCCATGCTGGAATGGATGGATTCCTGGACAATGATGATGTTGCCAAGAATTTGGAATCCGACAACAAAGCCACCTTGTGAATCAGAGATGAGATGGGCCATGATGCTTTTCATTCTAGTGGCCAATTTTTTTGAGAGAATCTTGTAAGAGGTATTGCATAAGGAAATTGGTTGGAAGTGATCAATTGAGAGAGGGATTCTTTCTTTTGGAATCAAGGCCAAGAAGGATGAATTGGTGGCCACACCGATCTTGTACTTTTTTTTAGTCCAGTTTAGAATTTTTTTAGATAATCTTTTATGATATCCCACGCAGCTCTATAAAAGTTAATGGTGAACCCGTCTGGGCCAGGGGCCTGTTCCATGAGTAAAGACCAAAAAACCTCTTTTATCTCGAGATCTAGGATAGGCTTTAGTAGTTCTTTGTATTCTAGATCGGAGATAAGAGGGGGAATTCTAGATAGATGGTTGGCTTGAGCTTCTGAGTCTGCCTCTTCTTTATCTAAGTAGAGGTCGCATAAATGCTAAAAACTGTGGTTCTTAAGCTCTTCCTGGCCCTCCACCTTGTTTCCCTCTTTATCTTTCAATTCCTTATTCATGTTGAAGCTCAAACTTTCCGTGGTTTGTTTATGAAAGTACTCTGTATTGTTGTCTCCTCCTTTCATCCACAATTGTCTGGATTTCAATCTCCATTATTCTTCTTCCTGCCTAGCAACACTTGTTATCTTCTTGCTCAACTCCTTTTCCTTGACCAAGCACTTAAAAGTCACATCCTCCTTCTCCATTCATGCTTGGAGAGCTGCTAGATCGTTTTGATGTTGGATTTTTAGAGAATTTCGACTCCTGAAGACGTTTTTCGCCTAGCTCTTGAGAGCACACCGCACTGCTCTTAATTTTGATTCCCATATATAGCTAGCAAACCCAAAGTGGTTTTGGCTCCAAACGCTTTGAATAATTTCGAGAGATTTAGCGTCTTGCAACCAAATCAGATTAAAACAGAAAGGGATGGGTCCATAATTAACGATGGATGTCAAATCTAGGGAGATTGGCTTATGATCTGAAACCGCAGAAGGAAACGCCAAAGAAGCTGGAAGTAGATTTTTTTGAAGAAAGGAAGAACATACCAAAAACCTATCAAGTCTTGTCGCAATATGCCCGATGCCTATCCTTCTATTGCTCCAGGTATACTTCCCGTTCTTTAAAGGAGGATCCAGCATATCCATATCTGAGATCAGGTCTTCCATCTTCTCGCCGAATGGATCCCTAACTTTTGAGCCTCCTCGCTTTCCCATCTGCGATTCAGTGGCGTTGAAATCCCCTACTATTATAAATTTTTTACCTCGCAGATCCTCCTTTAGCGTTGAGAGATATTCCCAAAAAATTACTTTGTCCCTATAATGCATTGGCCTGTAGACATTATAGATATAAATTGGATCTCGATCATCCTTCGCCTGGATTTCCGATAGGATCCAGTGTTGGCTTTCCTTAACTGGAATTATTGTGAACTTGTTTGAGAAAAAGGTTGTTATTCCTCTTGATGCTCCTCTAGAGCTTATAGCTCTTCCTTGGCTATTTTTCCAAAAAATACATGAGAGTGCCATTATCTCTATGTCTGTGATTTTCGTCTCTTAGATTAGCATCATGTCTGGTCTTTCATATTTTATAATTTCTTTTATAGCTTCTACTTTAGCCGAGCCTCCCAAACCCCTGCAGTTACAAGAGAATGCTTTCATTATATATTGATAGATTGTGACCCTGCTTGGTATCTACTGTCTACTTTAGTTCCTCTCGTGCCTTTGGGGTTTTGAAGAAGCTTGGTTTCCTCAAGACTCCGTTTCTGTCCAAGTTCTATCTCCCTTTTTGATTCCTGTTCTCTATGATACCTTTGCGATTTTATTCCTCTGGTGGTATGGGGAGGACCTAAATCACGCATTTCCTGGGATCCGTGAGAGGAGGAGATATTTGGAGACATAACCTGTGGTGTGACTTTGCTTTGTTTTACCATTGCGGCCCAGGATCCTTCGGGGGTTGAGGATCCCTATATTGATTTTTCAATCCTTTCTTCTTCGGGCATAGGGGTGGCGATGCTGATTGTATAAGGAACTTCTCTATTTTCTAGATTTGCTTCTGATGTATTTGTCACTAGAATTTCTCCTTCTTCTGCAAGTAATGCCTGGAAATTATTGCTGGTGGTAGGTCCTTTTTATTCTTGAGTTTGCTCCTTACTTTTCTCTGGATGAGACCCATTCGAAGTATTCGTATTTGACGAAGGAATTTTTATTTTCCTTTTTACTTGCTTCCATCCTTCCTCTTAATTTTTTTTCTGGAATTTCTTGAGCTGCTTTTGGGCATTTTTTGACGAAGTGTCCATATTCGTGACACTTCTTGCACTTAAAGGGAAGTTGTTCATAGTATACCTTTTTCTAGTGCTTCCATCCGTACATAAATGGGTTAACTGCTTATGGAATCCTCTTTTCCAGATCAACCTCCACACGGATCCTTGCACAAGAAAACAGTTGTCCCTTTGGTTCTGCTTTGTCGATGTATTTTCCAAGAGAGTTTTCTATTGCTTGAAGAGTTTCATCATTACAATAGTGCAGTGGGAGGTGAGGGAGACAGACCCAAAATGGAACTGCTAAGGGCACATCCTTTTCTGGATCAAAAGATAAACTCCAATGATTGAGGTATAAACCGTAGGGAACCATGAAGTAAGGTCCACTCTTGAAAATAAGATATTTGTCTTCTTTATTTTCGAACAAGAATACAAAAAAACCCTTGCCGCAGAAGCAATGTTGCAAACCACCGGAGATCAAGGGAATCCAGTTCTTGTTAATCCAAGAGTCCATAGTTTTTGGTGATGGCCAAATCCAGGTGAACTGACCAATCAAACCCTTCTCAATCAGGGCAGGAGCTTTCAACATTGAAGTAACGGACATGATCTGAATGCGTGGAGCTGCTGCTCGCTTGACAAAGTTTGCATCACCATATTTCGAAGCCTGAGGGGGAACTGGAGGCGTGGATGCCACCAAAGCCCCAAAATCTTCATCCAAAATGTGCCGCCTATCCTCTGGAATCGGATCCGGAGGGGGATCCATCCTAGGAGGACCAAATTGCAGAGGATAGATGAAACCCTACCAGCTGATCACTATCACAGCCGCTCTGCTCACCGTCGCCCGATCGCTCTAGACCCCGTATCTCTATCAGGATTCGTTGATTTAAATTGATCAAAACTCTTTTTTCAACATATATATTTGTATTAATAACATCATATAATCAAAAGTAAATTGTAAATTGAGTATTTCAAGGTGTTAAAAACCATTTGAAAAATAAACATATCAGTCTAAAAAAAATTAAATAAATCCAACAATTTTTTAAATATGGCGATGTTTAATTGTTATTTATATTTATATAACATTATAATTTCAAATGTGGTTAGCTAAAGGTGGTAAATTGTAAAGGAATATTTGAGGGTGTTTGAATTTATTTATGTAATTAGAAATTATTTGAATATGGAAAAATACCGATATCAAACCAATTTTTTAATATGATGATTTTTAATTAATTATTCAATTTATTTTTTTTCCCTGAAAAAAATCCGCATTATATTAATTGAAATATAACCCATTTTACATAGACGTTTTAGTCTTTTCTTCTCCTTTGCTTGCATCAAGAGTATTCAAGATGCTTTACACTAGAGTGCGAAGATAACAATCGGTTTTAAGAACTGATTAGATATGTCCAGGCCCTATGGCCTTACAAAAAATAACACTAATAAGGTCTTTTCTTCTCCTATGCTTGCATAAAGAGTATTCAAGATGCTTTACACTAGAGTGTGGAGATAAAAATTAGTTTTAAGAACTGATTAGATATGTCCAGGCCATATGGCCTTACAAAAAATAGCACTAATAAGGTTCAAAAACTAGATTTTCTCTTTATATTGCACCTTTGTATTCCTTTCACCCATAAAAGAGGGAGAAAAGGAGGTTATGCTAAAAAAGGTCTTGGATCGATTTCTTGAAGAATATCCTCAGCATTCTCCCATCTTCTCCAAGATCCTTCCTGTACACTTAACCCTATCTTGGAAAAATGATCGACATTCCTGTTCCTTTCTCTGTAGATGTGGCAGAAAGAGATATACTAGAAGGAATCACCTAGCCTAAAACATTCAGAACAGATAGCTTCTAGGAAAATATTATTTGTTTTTATTCTTCTTTTTCATGCAGTTCACCACCAACAATGAGTCCCCGAACATTTGAATTGATCTAACACCTTTATTGATGGCTAGCAAGAGCGAGAGGCAAAGCGATTCAAACTCCCTGAATTTATTTGTGCATGTATCGAGGCCTACAACAAAGGATGAAGACTGAGATTCCGTGGTGTGAACACTACCTCTTGCTCCACTGCATTTAGGATTATTGGTGGACACGCCATCAAAAAACAACTGTTATAGGTGAAATCTGCACTTCTCCATCCGTGATCACATTGCTCTGTCGATCACACAAAAGGACACTATGGGTGGAAGAGCTAGATTGACTCTGGATGAGTTATTGCTTAAATTACACTCTTCAGCTGAAAAACATATTTTTTCTACAGTTTTCACCATGTGTGCGCTACTATTGCCACAATGATCTAGCATTCTGGACGCTGGTCTTATTGAAGACAACCTGCGCACATCCTCCAAAATGTTGCAAACACTGGTTGTCAAGTACAAAAGTTGCATACTGTGCGCTGGTCTACTTGTATGAAACCTGCACACATCTTAAGATGAAATGAAAAAATATATTAATATTACGAATTGGGATTAGTTGAATTTGGTTCTACAACTTCCCCAACCTCCCAATTCAACCACCTCTCGAATTAAACTACCTACCTTGTCCCATAAATACAAGGAGAATCCATGAGAGGGGGGACTAGAATGAATGATAAGCTGTTGTTATGCTAGAGGAACTCTTAAGTAATTGTGAGGAGCAGGAGCCCAGGACTCGGTTGTAAAAGTGTCTGGACAGCTCAGGTATATCTGTACTTATCTACATTTCTTTGACAATAAAAGGTGGAAATATCCTTCCCGTACCAATTGAATGTCTATTTGATGGAATGTTTATTTGATTGAATATCTGATTGTAGTTGATGTTAAGTTATTTCCAATTTCATCATATTTATTACAGTTAAGATACACTGAGGAAGGTTAACTTTGTTTTGCAGGTTCATCATTGTAGAAGAGTGGGCGAAAGCTAGGACCGACCATTGTTAAAAAGTACAACTTTTGGAATCCTAACCTCTTTCCATTTGTAATAATGAATGCAAAACATGAATGTATTTACCTGTCACCCCATGTAAGTTGGTAGTGTTGTATCCCTCACTATAAGGTATTTTGCTGCACAATAGAACTGGCAACTTTGCTGGGGAGTAACCGGTTGTTTTCTGCTCTAGGGACCTTGCTAGGTTTTCTTCCACTTTATTCAGTCTTTTGTTCTCTGAGAGGTTTTTTATAGCTTATTTGCCTGTTCTTTTTATCTTGATTCATCTCAATCTGCTTCAGCAAAGCTTTTTGAATTGCTTTAAGTCCCTGTGCGCTGGTCTGCTATACATACAGTAGCTCATTTCTGTCTTATGCGCTAGTTTCCTTGAAACACAATAGCACATTTTTTGTGGTAGGCGCTGGTTCTTATACCACACAATAGCGCACTTTTCCTGTAGGTTCAAGCCTTTTACTAGGGTTTGGTTTCCAAGTGGTTGGGTTTACTTCTAGTATGTTTCCTTGCTTCTTTGACTGATTACTGAGACTTGTTTGTCTTTCTTGAGTCTTGTTTGCCCCTCTGGAGTCTTGTAGATTGCCTTTATTTGCTTTAGCACTTGTTTAAGGTGTCTTTTTTGCTTTTTTAGAACCTTTGATGCTGTACGTGCCTCTCTGCTAGGCACAATAGCGTACTTTCCCCCCTAGATGCTTGTTGTAGTTATACAGACCTGCGCACTCAACGCTTGTTGTTTGTAGCAATAGTTGCGCACTTTTACTGAGTCTTGTCCTTTTTTTTAGGGTTTGATCCCAGTTTGAGTTTTTAGGGTGGCTTTGAAGGGTTGTTTGGTCTAGATACCTTCTGAATATCTGTTCAGATCAGTCCGAGTGACTTGAAGCTTTCTAGTTAGATTTTCTTTTGAGTTTGTGTGTTGGTACCTGGTTACTTTTGGTTTTCTTACCTACTCTTTTGTTTGGCGGGTGTTTTCTTAGGTTTATTGGTGCTTGGGAGTAGCCTTTTGGTTTATTTTCCATTTCGTGCATCAACTTTACCTTATTTTCTTTTACATCTTGTTCCAAACCTTGAGTTGGTTCATCGAAACAACTCGGTAGGTGGAGTCTTTCTCAAGTCTTTTTGATTTGATTGTTTTAAGCCATTAGGTTGTTTTTCCTTACTCACACTTTGCGTTAGGTCTTACTTGTTCCTTTTTCAAGTTCATTTTCTTTTGCAAATATTAGAAAAGACAAAAATTGAAATTGGTAGTTTAGTACTGAGATTTATCATCATTTTCAAAGTAGCATAGTCTTGCTTTGAAAAGTTAAAAGAAAATTGAATTTTTTATTATTTAGGATTGCCTACTTTTCAGTTTTGAAAAATATAAACGAAAAGAAAAGAGTCTTTTGTGAAGTTTCATCCATTATTTTTATATGCACTTTGCTTTCTATCAAAACCATTCCACACACTTCACTACCCTTATTGAGTAAAAAGTAGCCCTTAAAAAGAAATGTTAATAAAATTAACTAGCAACTTTTTTCTTTTTAGGTATACACATTATCAACTAGCTTAGGCTAGGGTTTCGGGGTAAATCACCTTAAACTACTTGAAATCGGCTTTATTACTCAACAATCGTAATAAGACTAGGTAAATCCACCTCTATAAAATATCCTGGGAATGCTCTACTCAAACCAGAGTTAAGCACGAGGCTGTGGGCGATTGGAACTGTTGAGGATACCCTGTCACTTTCCTCTCAACCATAAACCAGAGCTGATTCGCGTACGGGGGTCCACTAGTACTTTTAAGTGCTTTTGGATTTTGGGCTTTGCTACCCTATCCATGCATCTTGGCTAGGCTGACGACTGTTCCCCCAGGTCTTTTCGTATTGGTGGTATCCTTAGTATCATAACCCTAGAGCTCTACACAGGTAGAGTGGAAGGATATTCCCACTCACTTCCCACTTCACCTCAGACAGACACATAAGGTAGCCCTTTGGCAGTAATCCCAGGAGGGAGGTTTGGTGATTCAAACGCTTGCACCCAGAGGACCTCCATTGGATGCCGCGTAACTGACCATCGATACTCTATTAGTTTGTTCTGGGCCCTCATCATCCCAGACTTGCTTCAGAGAGTATTTGCCTTGTTTTCCCGGTTTGATCACTTAGTCGTAGTGGCCACTAGGTTTTGTACTTAGTTTGATTTTTATATAGATGTGGAGGACCAACATCTTCGTAGGTCTCAAAGGTTTTAAAGCTTTCCCCCACTCATTGTGGAGCCTCCACCGCCACCGCGACGCCGGAGGATGGATTCCCGTGGTTCATTCGAACTTACAAGCGAAACAAAAGTACCTAGAGAACCACAGCCCCGAGTTCAGGATCAATAAGTCTTTGATATTGTTGAGGTTGAGGACTTAACTCCCCAAGAGTTTAACCCTCTGCTGACTGGACCCAACGATCCACTACTGGTACCTGTAGGCTTTCTAATCCAGCTTGAGTACAGTGCATACTTGTTTACACCTGGTTACACAATGACTAACCCAAGAGATAAGCAGGGAGTTCCTCAAACTCCCACAACAACTATGGATACAAGGATTACAAATCCTTCTTTTACGAACACTGCAACACTGAGCTCTTTGCATACTACTTCTGCTTCGAGTTCGTCCTTTAGTTTTAATGCTGGTACTGTAGGCATGCCGAGCTCACAAGCTTCGACATATGCTTCAACCTCCACCCCTATCTGTTGAGGTTGAGGACTTAACTCCCCAAGAGTTTAACCCTCCTTTTAACCCTCTGCTGACTGGACCCAACGATCCACTATTGGTACCTGTAGGATTTCTAATCCAGCCTGAGTACAATGCGTACTTGTTTACACCTGGTTACACAATGACTAACCCAAGAGATGAGCAGGGAGTTCATCAAACTCCCACAACAACTATGGCTACAAGGATTACAAATCCTTCTTTTACGAACACTGCAACACTGAGCTCTTTGCAGACTACTTCTGCTTCGAGTTCGTCCTTTAGTTTTAATGCTGGTATTGCAGGCATGCCGAGCTCACAAGCTTCGACATCTGCTTCAGCTTCCACCCCTATATTTGGACCAACTAATGTCCCTTTGACAGGGATACTTGTAGTGACTTTCACTCAACCTCCGGTTACTCAACAGTTCCAGGGTATACCTCAAACTATTTCTTCCACATCCGTTGTAGGATTGATCCCCTCTGCATCTATGCTTGTTATGGGTATGATGACAACACCGTCTGTTACAACTACACTTGGATTTAACCCTTATCCAGGTTGCAATGTAAATCCATCAAATATACCTGTGGGAGTATCCCTTTCTCTTTGTTTGCTAGAGGAGGGGGTAATATTATTAATCCACAATACGGTGGGGTTAACACCTAGCCGCAATGGATCACTACCTCGGGAAGTAATCCGCTTTCTTTTGGGTGGAGAAATTTTAATGCTTTTACCTCACAACTGATGGCTGGGGGCAACCCCAACTAGCAGTACACGAACTAGGTATTGGGAGGTTCCCCCTATCAGGTTCATGTCCACCAAATTCCATCGGCACGACCATGTTTACCTTTTCTGGCAATTTTGAACTTGCCATATCTTTCAAAACTCACTAACGACCCCATGCGCCATAATCCTGCATGGCCACCTATTCCCACTAAGTTTCCTTCAGACATTCCTAAGTTTGAAGGTAAGACTGGTGAAGATCCCGGTGACCATGTCACGAAGTTTCATCTTTGGTGCTCCTCGAATTCGCTGAATGATGATTCCATCAGATTGAGGCTCTTTCAAAGAACCTTGACAAGTGTCGCAGCCAAATGGTATATTGAACTGCCTACAGCTGCTTATGGCACCTTTTGGGATCTAGCTACTATTTTTCTGAATCACTTTCAACTTCCTGTCTGGTATGATGTTGGTATAGACCTTCTGTCAACCTTTAGACAGACTAAATCCACTCACCTATCTGACCACATTCAATAGTGGCGAAGGAGAAAGAGGCTCATTAAATTTGACATCCCTCCAACATTTTTATTAAAGTGGTATCTCAAATCACTCCTTCCTTATATTTCTAAGGAAGTTGCAACTTCAGGGGTGTCCTCTGAAGAGGAAGCTATCTTAAGAACTCAGCAACTTGACTTAGTATATGCTCAGTCTGGGATCTTATATGAGATTATTCTCGACGCACCCAGGTCTAACACAGATCTAGGTAAACCTAAACTTGGACCACATGTTGATGGCATTGTGGGTTCAGTAGACTCTATAGCGTTTGATGCTTTAACTAAGCAGGTTCATGCCTTGTCTGTCAAATAGTCTGCTACAAAAGCAACTTCAGTTGTATCCTCCCCTTCAAAAATAGAATCTCCACAACAAGTGTAGACGAATCAAAAGGGCCCTCGACAACCCAACAACAAAAGAAAGGGCAATAAAGGGGAGGGGAACCACCAAAAGCCCAAAAAAACAGAAAATTCCGAGGAGGGTAAAAAGGAAAAAAGGAAAGTGAAGTTCCCTTGCAAGCTATGCAAAGAGTACCACCTTAGCCATTGTAATACCCCCAATTCGACCCTTAGGATATATTAGCCTTTAATGTAAATAAGTGTACATGTGATGTATGTTTTCCTAGCGTGGAGCTCAAGGCCAAGGCCCCGCTAGTGAAAGCCGAATTTTATTTAAAGGGCAAGTATTTGATATTTTGATACCATGTGCTCTTAAGCCATGGAAATTGTAATAGGATGTAAATAAACATCAGGCAATATAAAATGTCCAAAGCTGGCTACGGAGGCAACGAATGAGAAGGGGCCACGTGTATCCACTAGGGAGTGGTGAGGGGGCTATGGGAGTGACCCATAGGTTTCCATTTGTCATTATGTGAACCCATTGACTTCCTTTAGGTGACATTAATGCCAATTGTAAGGAAGTGGTTGAGATTTCAGCCCATGGCTTCAATGGAGTATGGGCAACCCTGAAATTCGTATGGGTAGGTATGGGCTCTTTTGACTTGTCCCACAAGTCACTCTACATCTTGGGGGTTGCTCCATCCTTATCCCCATTCCATTATGGAAGCATGGGACATCTTTCACCACCCAAAAACGAGCTCCCAACAGTGAAAAAACCAGAAATCGCGACTGTGGGAGAACCCACGTTTTGGGAAGCCAAAAACGTCCCGATTTGGTATTGGACAGTGAAATCCAATGGGGGATCCATTGGTAGGAACCTTGGGGCGAATTTGGGAGCAATCGCTACCCCAAAAGCCATGGGAAAACCCAGTTTTAATGGCCCAGAAAATCAGTGACGGATTTGGGTTGTTTGTGACAGATTTGTGAGAAATCCGATTGTGGATGTATGAATAGAGGATGGGATTGCTGAGTCTAGCTTGAAGGGTATGTGGCTCTGGGATTGAGCTCAGTGGACTAGCATCCTCCTCCATCTCCTATTGTATGCTTGAGAAACCCAACCGTGTGTTGGCTTAGCATGACTGTTTGAGTGAAACCCTGACTGTGAGGGAGCCATCTAGTTCCTCCTTAGTGGATACACAGCCCAGCTCGGGGGTGATCTCTCAGCTGAAAGAATACAGGCTGGACATAGATCTATGGTTGGGTGGAACGTTGCTCTCACGTAGCCAGTCGTTTGGGCCATTACAATTCGAGATAAGTATTCTTGCGGTTGAATTATGTTAATTCTATGCCCTGCAAATATTTTAATTAATGACTGCTGTTTACATGATTGAATGCATGATGAATCTGTGTGCATATGTCATGGTTAAATTCCGCTGTGTTTTATTGAAGGTTGCATCTGTATAGAGAAGTTTTTAATTATTACATATTTATGAGCAAAATATTGGGGCTAAGTCTATCCAAAAGCCCGTAGCGACGTAATGATTCATTCCCGGTTGTTCTAAGGAGGAGGGGACATTACAGAGTGGTATCAGAGCCCTAGGTTCAACACTACGGCTGTTGGGCCCTTCACAGAGATGTAAATCAGTGTGTGTGAACATGCATTTTGTATTTGGAATTAAAACGCATTAAAAGAAACTGAAATGCATTTTGTGTGTACATGCATTTTGTATTTTGTATTTTGTATGTACAGGGATTAATTGTGAATCCATTGCATGGACTGTCGAATGATAAATGAATGAAAGATTTTGAATTTTCCTAAGTCTGTTTGAAAAATTCGTTTAAAACTGTTTCGGGAGGAATTCCCGAATGTCTTCCGCAACTGCGGAAGCATTCCGCGAAGTTTTCCGCAACGCGGAGGAATTCGGGAAGTCGCCCCGAAATTTGCGGAAGGAATTCCCTTCCGAAATTTTCGGAAGGAATTCTCTTCCGAAATTTGCGGAAGGATTCCGCAGGTTGTCCCGCAAACGCGGAAAAATTCGGCGAAATGCTCCGAAAAAGAAGAAAATTTTTCTAAGTGTTTTCGAAAATTTTGTTTAGAGTTGTTTCGGAAGGAGTTCGGGAAAGTCTTCCGAAACTGCGGAAGGATTCCGCGAACGGTTCCGAAATTGCGGAAGAGTTCGAGAAAGCTTTCCGAAACGGCGGAAGGATTCCGCGAAGGGCTCCGAGATCGCGGGAGGATTCGGGAAAGTCTTCCGAAACGGCGGAAGCCTTCGCCGAATGGCTCCGCAATTGCGGGAGCATTCGCCGAATGGCTCCGCAACGGAAGCCTTCGCCGAATGGCTCCGCAATTGCGGGAGCATTCGCCGAATGGCTCCGCAACGGAAGCCTTCGCCGAATGGCTCCGCAGTTGCGGGAGCATTCGCCGAATGGCTCCGCAGTTGCGGGAGCATTCGCCGAATGGCTCCGCAGTTGCGGGAGAATTCAGCGAATCGCTCCGCCATTGCGGAAGCGTTCGCCGAACTGCTCCGCAATTGCGGAAGCGTTCGGAGAACCAGCCCGCGCGACGAAGAGCGAAAAAAAAAAGAAAAAAGAGTAAAGTGGCTAAAACTTGATTTTTTGATAGCAGGAGCATCCGAACTCAGAATGGAATGATTCCTGTGGGGCTCGGAGGCCATTGACGAAGGCCATGAAAGGACCAGTGAAGACCCGTAGTCCATTACACTCCGATTTGACAGAAAATGGATAATAGTGACTTTTGAAGGACAGAGTCCCGAGGCTTGACAGAAGGTCGGATTGAGCTGAAATTGATCAGGCGCGGCCATGAAGCAGGCACAATGTTAAGTTCCGAATCTTGGAACCAAAATCCAAAGGATATGGAGTCGGGGTGATCAAGAAGGCCAAAAAACACTGTTCCGGGCCACTTTTTCGGGATTTTGAAAAGCTTGTGGGCAATAAAAGTGACCCTAGATGTGGGAATCAGAAATTTTACTGAACTAGACATTTCAGATTCTCATTAAGACGGACAACTTCCGTTAGACGAAGATTTTCCAGAAATGCACCGTTTGGGAGATAGCCGTTTTTGGCCCAAAATTTGGAATTTTGGAAAAATGTGGAAAAATGAGAAGTAGCAAAACCCAGAAATTCATAGAACATGAACGGTGCATCGGAATTGAGATCCGTGAATTTACGAGTGTTCCTTGTTATATGGATTAACTCCGCCCGATAGAAAAGTTTTTGTGATTCCTCGTAGATTTTCTTCCACAGGTGGCTGAAGTTGGAATTCGGGACCAAAATGCAACTGTGTAAAATGTGCAGAACTGGAGTGAAGGTTGTCATTTTTGAAGGGATGCAGTTTCCGCACCTGATGTCAGAATGGAGCATGAAGACAGGCATTGGAAAGCTTGTCCAGCAGGGAACAATGATGCATGACCAGAGTTTGAATGAGGTCTACAGATATCATAGTTATTTAGTGCAGAAGAGTGCCAGCGGCTGTTTTGACAAACAAATTTTGTTGTCAATGTGGGCAATTTCTACAATCGCATGATATGGAAGAGAAATTCCATGATACGAGGAGGGATCGAAAAGGGAAGAATTCTTTAAACCTCTGTTTGTTATCATACTTATAATTATGAAATTGTCATATGGCGTAAAAATGTTCAAAATGTAAGGGATTACATAGATGTATATGCACTAGATGGCATCTTAACAAACATTGCATAGTACATGTGGGAATGCTTGTGCATAAATGGGATGTTGCATATTGGTAAAATAATGAAGTCTACAAATGCAATGAACCACTGATGGAGAATATTGTGGCTGATAATCATTATTGATGTTGGTATTGGTTGTAGGACCAAAGATAACAAAGAGCATGGCTAAATGTGCTGAGGATGTTGTTGCATGAAGCCAACAAATCTATGATCATAAAGTTGGCAAAAGGACTGAGTAGCCTTGGTAAGAGGCCAACTGATCAGGTAACATCAGGCGATGTTAATGGTAGCCACGCAGGTAATGATTATTGGTGCCAAATTGCATGAATGTTGAAAGAGGATTTGGTAAGATCTCTTCAACTATGTTTGAGTTATGTTGAGTTAGTTTGCATGTGATATTGAATACCGATTGGGACTGTTAACCTACCAAGCTTAGTAAGGTGTGGGTAAGTGAAGGAAATGATCCTTACACCCTATGACTGTTTAGAAATATCAATGCATTCATATGAATTTATATCATGCCATGTGTATATTGGTTATGTGCTTAATAACCAAAGCAAGTGAGGATTGGTGGTCCTGATTATGGTAATGCAAGTTATATGAGATAGTCATGTCTCGATCATAATATGCTTGAATGCATAGTACTCATGAAACAATGCAAGGTAGCATTGAGTAGATGTGCATTAAGAGATTTTATAAATCTTGTGATGCATTGTATGAATGCATAGGGATGATGCATATGTTATTGCAAAATAAATAATGAATGAAATGATGAATTGATGATAATTCTAGGATCATTTCATGAGTTGTTGTGAATGCAAAATAGTAAGTGCATGAAGAGCCCGATCATGATCGATGGGCTGCTAGAATACTTTGTGGAAGGACAGAATTGTATGAATGATATGACTGTGGAATAATGAGTATTTACGATTTATTTAAGTTGCATGGATATGGTGACTATGTCTTGAAATTATATTGTGATAAGGATGCATATATAGAAGTGTAAATATTTCATTGCATTTCAAATGTAACAGCTGAAGGTGTTTGAATTATTGAGCATTATAATTCTGAGATCACCTCAGTAATTGTTGTGGCAATGAAATGATAATATGCATAGATACTCATGACATGTTTGGCTGATTGAAGTTTTAGTTTCCGGTAGGAAGGTCTTACATATGGCTGTGAGGATAAGTCCATAGTAGAGACCGGAATCTACCCCATGCAGAAGCCAAAGGTTATGAGAAGGTTCTCATGGATGAGAGCTCTAAGTTCTGTTAGTAAGAACAGTTGTAAATACAAGATTTGTAAATGTTTCGGATTTGAAATTTTACTAATAATTGCTAATGACTGTTTGGCTTATATGAAAATGTGTCAGGAGGACATGCTGTAAGTAGATGCTCATGTATGGCAGCGAGCATAAGACCATAACGGGTAGAGTGGTATCACTTGCAGGAGCCAACATTATGAGGATAGCCTCATGGATAAGAAAACCAATTTCTGTAGTAGACAGAGTTGCAAATGCATACTGAATTTAATTATTAGTGCCATGGATTGGTTATGGAATAATCGGATTTGAATTGTATTGATTAAATGTTGCTAACTGTTTGGCTGTTTAATAAGTGTGCCAGGAAGACACATTGCAGTAAGACCATGACAGAGGTCCTGCAGAAGCCAAACTTCATGGGAAGGGATTCCATGATTTGAAAATGGGTTCCAGGTGGAATGCCATAAGACATTATTAATGTTTCATCTGCACTGCATGATTGGTAAACAATATGAGTGAGATGGTAAAGGTTATGTCAGTAAGACATATGAAGGATATGTAACATCAAAAGGAATTGGGATGGAAAACCGAGGGACTGTCAACTCAGAGAAGGAGCCTCCATTCCTCATTAAAGAAGAGAAATAACATCTGCAAAATGGATAAGTTTTCCATAAACCCTGAATTATATATATATATATCTAATTATTAGAGTTAATATGCAGAGCATGTTTCGATTTTATTTCCATCATGAAAGACTGCTTGAAGTATGATTAGGACCTTCATAGTTCACATCAGTAAGGAGTGCATGCCTTTCTGGTGCTGAGTTATGTTAGGGATGCCAACATTGACTACGCCTTAAGGGAATGAACGCATTCCTGGTGTTTCAAGGTTGGATAGTGAATGTTATGAAATATGTTTACAATTCTAGGGCAGTGATACTAATGAGCTCGCTATCCATTTTGTGTTGACAGATTATACATATGAAACTCGGTGCTGCACATTAAAGAGAAAAGTGAAGAAAATAGTACTCAAGAAGACTGTATGAGCAGTGGTAACCCTTGTGTAGGGTGAGTGGGTATCATGAGGCCATGATAGCCTGTAGTTGAGAAAGTCACCTAAAAAATTCCTTAATGGAACCGCCGGCTTACATAAGAGAAGAAGTGCCACCCTTGTGTGGGTGAAGAATTGTTATGCGCATTGAGGGATTGTGATACCGTGAAAGGCTGATGCAAGCCTAAGGCAGAGTAGTGGAGCCTTGACCTGTAATGGTCGGTGGCGCAGTTACCTTCCATTGGTCGATGACCCAGACGTATGTGCTGGCTCGGCAATGGAGAGGGCCAACCAGGTATGGGACTGGTTGGGCACCACCAAATGCTTGGTAAACCCAGTCGGCGTGAAGGTGTACTGGTAGGGCATTAATTATTAGATGATTTGGAACAGCCTGCGCGCTGACCAAACATCTTAGTCCGCAGGAGGATCCCAAGGCTTATAAAGTAAAAGCAGGACCCTGTGGACCAGAGAGGAAATGCACAGTACAGATAAGTATTCAATTTCATTTATTTTTTTTGTTTGGAATAATGAAGATTTCAAGCATAAAGCTTGTATCAGTGAGCTGATGCATTATTGTTTCTTTGTTGGAAACCATGGTCATGCAGGAAGCAAGGACCCTGAAAGAACTAAAAGTTGCTTGGCAAATCCAGAAAGTGGCTGGTTGAGCGAGATTATTGATGATTTGGAGCAGCCTGCGTGCTGGCCAAACATGCGAGATTATTGATGATTTGGAGCAGCCTGCGTGCTGGCCAAACATGCGAGATTGTTGATGATTTGGAGCAGCCTGCGTGCTGGCCAAACATGCGAGATTGTTGATGATTTGGAGCAGCCTGCGTGCTGGCCAAACATGCGAGATTGTTGATGATTTGGAGCAGCCTGCGTGCTGGCCAAACATGCGAGATTGTTGATGATTTGGAGCAGCCTGCGTGCTGGCCAAACATGCGAGATTGTTGATGATTTGGAGCAGCCTGCGTGCTGGCCAAACATGCGAGATGGTTGATGATTTGGAGAAGCCTGCGTGCTGGCCAAACATACAAGGTTATTTGATGTTGTGGAGCAGCCTGTGTGCTGGACAAACATACAAGACTGTTAGATGTTGAGGGGCAGCCTGCGCGCTGGCCAAACACCCAAATCCATAGGCGATTCCAAGGCTTGTAAAGCAAAGAAGGACCCTATGGAATAAAGTGAAGACATCTAGTGCAGATAAGTATTTGGTTATTGTGTAATTTCTTGCTTATGAATATACATGTGTATATGATTTGGTTATGGTTTCCTATGAAAATAAACTAAACATGTGAATTAATTCAATGTTTGAGTGTAGGTATTGTTGGAAGTAATGACTATGGAAGCATCTTAAGGATGCGAGTGGACATGTAACCACCCTAAAGAGCTCAGCATGAGCAGTAATGAAAGATGGGGCTAGTGGAACTGTGTGAGTCCTAGCAGCTAGGAGTTTGACCAACCAAGTGGAGGAACTCCATGGTTGAAAGATCTGGAATAGACCATAGACACTACGTGTCATAGCCGAGAAGGGCAGGTCAAGCATTCACGTTGAAGTGAAAGAGGACAGGAGCATGAAAAAAACACAGTGGTGGTGTGGGTTCCAGAATGAAACAAGACTAAGAGGAGAAACTCTTACTGCTCCCTCTCTTTCCTTTTTATTGATGCATCTATAAAATTAGAAAATTGTTGAATGCATGCATGATTGAAAGTAAAAGTGGGTTTATTTAATTAAAGTGAGTTGTGAATGCTAATTAATGAATTGTGAATGGATGAACATGAAGGAATTCATGTGTATGTTGGGAAAGCATGAAAAGTGTGGAAGTCTCATGAGTAAAACATGGACTATCCATGTCAATTGGGGAAAAACCATTGACTGATTTTTAAATGTTTGGGTTATGCTTGGCCTAACGAGAATTGTAATGATGAATTTCACAGGTGGAAATTGAATCAATTGGTTGCAGCCGGTGCAGGCAAGTGTTGCTAGTAAGCAAAGTGTGGTCAGTTGTTTCCATTTACCATGGAGGCAGACCAAAGGCTATCAGGATTGGCTGGAAGTCTTCTTCAAACAATTGCCAAGACCCAAGAAAATCTTGGAGAGATGCTCAAGATGCAAAAGCAGCAGAACGAGATGAACCACGAGGTCTTGCAGGACACTCTTCGTCTGCAGAAAGAGGTAAAAAGCATTGTGAAAGCAATCAGCAAAGGAGAGAAAAGTGGATCAATGAAGAAGCATTCATCCAATCGTCCGATTAAGAGACGCTCCAGGTGGAAAGACTCAAAGGAAATCGAGCAGGTAAAGATGAAGCAACCAGTGAAGTGTTGGAAATGTGGAGGGGATCATTGTCTCCGCAATTGCCCAACAAGAGAACCTCAAGAAGGTAGCAGCCATAAAGTTTTCAGACTTATGGATGAGCTGGAAGATCCAAATCAGCAGGAGCAGCTCGTGAAGATCAAAGGACTTGGTCCTGAAAGTTCAAAGTAAAGGATAGAATGCAGGGCAGATCTGCAAAGTTTTGAAGTTTTGGACATGTGTAAATTGTATATGTATGCCTAAGTCTTGGAACACCGAGGACGGTGTTGTTCTAAGGGGGAGGGGAATGTAATACCCCCAATTCGACCCTTAGGATATATTAGCCTTTAATGTAAATAAGTGTACATGTGATGTATGTTTTCCTAGCGTGGAGCTCAAGGCCAAGGCCCCGCTAGTGAAAGCCGAATTTTATTTAAAGGGCAAGTATTTGATATTTTGATACCATGTGCTCTTAAGCCATGGAAATTGTAATAGGATGTAAATAAACATCATGCAATATAAAATGTCCAAAGCTGGCTACGGAGGCAACGAATGAGAAGGGGCCACGTGTATCCACTAGGGAGTGGTGAGGGGGCTATGGGAGTGACCCATAGGTTGCCATTTGTCATTATGTGAACCCATTGACTTCCTTTAGGTGACATTAATGCCAATTGTAAGGAAGTGGTTGAGATTTCAGCCCATGGCTTCAATGGAGTATGGGCAACCCTGAAATTCGTATGGGTAGGTATGGGCTCTTTTGACTTGTCCCACAAGTCACTCTACATCTTGGGGGTTGCTCCATCCTTATCCCCATTCCATTGTGGAAGCATGGGACATCTTTCACCACCCAAAAACGAGCTCCCAACAGTGAAAAAACCAGAAATCGCGACTGTGGGAGAACCCACGTTTTGGGAAGCCAAAAACGTCCCGATTTGGTATTGGACAGTGAAATCCAATGGGGGATCCATTGGTAGGAACCTTGGGGCGAATTTGGGAGCAATCGCTACCCCAAAAGCCATGGGAAAACCCAGTTTTAATGGCCCAGAAAATCAGTGACGGATTTGGGTTGTTTGTGACAGATTTGTGAGAAATCCGATTGTGGATGTATGAATAGAGGATGGGATTGCTGAGTCTAGCTTGAAGGGTATGTGGCTCTGGGATTGAGCTCAGTGGACTAGCATCCTTCTCCATCTCCTATTGTATGCTTGAGAAACCCAACCGTGTGTTGGCTTAGCATGGCTGTTTGAGTGAAACCCTGACTGTGAGGGAGCCATCTAGTTCCTCCTTAGTGGATACACAGCCCAGCTCGGGGGTGATCTCTCAGCTGAAAGAATACAGGCTGGACAGAGATCTATGGTTGGGTGGAACGTTTCTCTCACGTAGCCAGTCGTTTGGGCCATTACAATTCGAGATAAGTATTCTTGCGGTTGAATTATGTTAATTCTATGCCCTGCAAATATTTTAATTAATGACTGCTGTTTACATGATTGAATGCATGATGAATCTGTGTGCATATGTCATGGTTAAATTCCGCTGTTTTTTATTGAAGGTTGCATCTGTATAGAGAAGTTTTTAATTATTACATATTTATGAGCAAAATATTGGGGCTAAGTCTATCCAAAAGCCCGTAGCGACGTAATGATTCATTCCCGGTTGTTCTAAGGAGGAGGGGACATTACAGCCATCAATGCCCTATGATGGAAGAAGTGCAGAAGATACTCTGTGAGAAGAAACCAACTGTCTTGAAAGATCCGTTCCCTCACGAACAAAGTTCAGCTTCTGGAAACTCTAGTGCTGGGGGCATACCTCATGCCTCATATGCTGATCAATCGTTCATTAATATGGTTAATTCAGATGCTCTTCTGCAAACTCGAGCTAGAAATTATACCCCGGATCCGCAGCAGAAGGATGTTCCTGAGTCATCTACCTCTCTCCACATCGAGAGACCAGTGGATTTTTTGCTGAAGATCCCGAAAGGTGTCTACAAACGGGTTGTGCACAACCCCAACACAAGGGCGGCCCCCAACTACAATGTTGTGGAGGATTTAGCCCAAACCCCCTGTGCCATGTCCACTTTGGAAGTACTACAGAGTTTCCCATTGCAACACAGTGCACTTCTCGCAGCGATCGAGAGCGTAGATTCATCCAATATGCTTGCTCGATTTGATATGACCAATATCAAACCCTGGTTGTCGTATCACGTCGCTCTCCAAATAGAGGTAGTTCATGGTCCCAAGACCATTGGACGAGCTGTTGTAGATGAGGGCGCGTCTACGTGCGTAATGTCCATTTCTTGCTGGAATGCTTTAGGCGAACCTGAGTTAGCCCCCTCGAACACCGTGATTACTGCCTTTGATGGAAGATATTTCCATCCACACGGAGTCTTACCATGATTTGATATTGAACTTGCGGGTAAGTTAGTGTCAGTAGAGGTTGAAATCCTGGATGCTCCGCTTGACTACAACTTGTTGTTAGGTAGGAGCTGGACATATGCCATGCAAGTAGTGCCGTCGACCGTTTTACGAGTTTTAATGTTCCCTCACGAAGGCAAGATCATCACAATTGATCAACTTTCGTTTGCTCGAAAAAACAACTAGACTTCATTGGATTCAATGATTCCGTTGGTTGATCAGTCCCACCCAGTTACTGAGAGTAGGAGCAAGTCTCTATGGGTAATTAATAGACACTTTTGACCTACCGTCTCCTATTCATTTAATTGTTTCTGAAGAATGTTCTTCGTATGAGATTTTCACGGTCATTCCAACGACAAATCCATGGATTCTCCCCACCGAATCAGAACTAGTTGTGCCTTTATCTATTGCAGAGGTGGCTTACTTAGATTCACAACATGCTACAATAAAACATATCATGACTCCGTTGGTCTCTGCTGAGTCAGATATGGACTATGCCCCTGCATGGTTAGTGGACTCTATCCACTCTTTTGACTGTCTAGACACTGTTTTTCCCTCTGATGAGACGATCTTGGAAGCAATGATTGTCTTGGACCATCCTTGGGAACACATGCACCACAAGTCTTATTTTCTTTTTGATATGGACAAGATTGAGAGAGGTGAGTTTTCTATGAGACCCGGTGGGAATGTTGATTTGTCCGCTATCCCTTCTACTTCAAAAGCTGTTTATGCCGAAGGGAATATGGCAAATATATCAAGAACTATTCCAATCAACATTTCCATCAAACCCGTCATCGTGGAAAATATTTTCATTGGAGCAGACTGTTCTCATGAGGATATCATTTTGTATACCAATCTCTTTAAATAATTCCGTGACGTTTTTTCCTGGTCTTACGAGGATATGTTAGGCATCGACCCCACCATTGTTGAGCATGTCATCACAATGTATCCCAACGCTAAACCTGTGAGATAGAAGCTCCGTCTAGTTAACCCTCGAAAAACAGCTGCCATCAAGGCCGAAGTAGAGAAATTGCTCAAAGCCGGATTCATCTATCCGATAGCTATGACGGAATGGGTTTCAAATCCTGTTTCGGTAGACAAAAATCAAGGTACCATTAGAGTCTACATTGACTTCTAGAACCTAAATAAATCTTGTTCGAAAGACAATTACCCCATGCCATTCATAGATCAGATCATTGATGTGTGTGTAGGCCATGAAATGTTTTCTTTCATGGATGGGTTTTCAGGATATAATCAGATTCAAATCAAACCTGAAGACTAGCACAAGACAGCTTTTATTTGTCATTGGGGAACCTTTCCCTATCGGAAGATGCCATTTGGACTGAAGAATGCTGGAGCTACCTTTTCGCGGGCGATGAACTTCACTTTTCATGACATCAAGCACATAGTAGAACCCTACCTTGATGCTATCCCAGCATGATCTCGCAAGAAACGGGAGCATCCAGATCACTTAATACTCGTGTTTGAACGGTGCAGATACTACAAGATTCGATTGAATCCAAACAAATGTGTATTTTGCGTCGAGTCTGGACGATTACCGGGTTTCATAGTATCCAGTCATGGCATAATGGTTGATCCATTGAAAGTTGAGGCGATTGTAAATATTCCTCCTCCTCGGACCCTGAGACAACTTCAAAGTTTGCGGGGCATGTCCAACTTCTTGATATGCTTAATCATTAACTATGCCAAAATTACAAAAGGTTTCATGAGACTGCTTAAACAAGACACCTAGTTTCTGTGGGATGAGGCTCCTCAAGCATCATTTGAGGCCTTGAAAAATGCATTACTTTCAACTCCCTTGTTAAGCCCTCCAGACTATACGAAGGATTTCTTCTTATATCCGGCTACATCAATATACACAATAGGCATAGTACTTGTTCAGGAGGATAGCAAGCTCCAAGAGCATGTCATTTATTATCTGTTGCGCATTTTGATAGCTCCTGAGATTAAGTATTCTCACGTAGAGAAGTTGGAATTAGCTGCTGTCTATGCGGTTTAGAGGCTACGTCACTATATATTATTGCGAACTACCACAATGGTTTTGGAGGTCAACCCATTTCAATATGTTCTCACTCGACGCAACATCGGTGGGAAATTTAATAAATGGATTGTAATCCTACAAGAATTCGACTTGGTTTTTTAGTCCGCTAAGTCAAAGAAATCACTGGTTTTCATCGAACTGATTTCTGAATTTCCTAGTGACATAGTACACGTTGAGGAAGATTCATCATTCCCAGATGAACATATCTTTCTCATTGCATCCTATGACCCATGGTATGGGGAGATCTTGGCATATCTCCAAACTTTGAGGTGTCCCACCACTTTCTCTAAGGATGAACGACGCAAACTTAAGAGTCATGTGAAGAACTACCTCATCATTTCTGACACTTTGTACAGACGTGGGGTAGATTCCAGCTTACGCCATTGTTTGATCCTGGAGGAAGCAGAATTAGTATTGAATGATGCTCACAGTGGAGCCTGTGGGGGTCATCTTTCTGGGTTGGAAACAACCTAGAAAATACTGCGTGTTGGTTATTTTTGGCCCACAATCTTCAAAGATTGTGTGGAAGCTGTGAAACGCTACCAACAATGTCAGTTTTTCACTAGGAAGATGAGAGAACACCTGGATCCTCTCCATCATGTAATCACAGCAGGCCCCTTCACTAAGTGGGGGATTGATTATATGAATTGTAATCCAGTTTTGTTTGGAGGTCATCATCATATCATTGTTTCCGTCGACTACTTCACCAAGTGGTCCGAGGCAATACCTACTGTTAAGGCAGATGGGGAAATGACCACTTATTTGGTTTTCAACCAGATCATTGCAAGATTTGGTATACCCAAGGAGATTATGGCTGATCATGGTCGTCATTTTTAGAACAACATGATGACCGATCTATACACCATGTTAGGTTTTCTATAGGAGCATTCGTCTTCGTTTTACCCGCAGGTGAATGGTCAGGTCAAAGCGGTCAACAAAACTTTGAAGACCATCTTACAAAGTACCATTAATGCCAGTAGAAACTAACTGGCACATTATGCTGTATCCTTCTCTTTGGGCCTACCGAGCCAATGTGAAGACTGCTACCGGGTTCTCTCCATTCCAACTTGTGCATGGGATAGAAGCAATCATTCTGGTTGGGTGCGAGATTCCTTCATTGAAGTTGGATGTCCAACTATTACCTGACACTTCATTCTTGGAAGAAATTTTGCTGCATTTAGAACATCTGGATGAGCAGCACCGCGACGCGCTCACAACAAACGAAGCGCATAAGAATAGAGTCAAGGGACAGTATGATAAGTCTGTTAGACCTAGGGTTTTTCTCGAAGGAGACCTTGTTCTGCCCTATGATTAGGACAAGGAACCCTTAGGAGATGGCAAGTTTAATTCAGTGTGGCTCGGTCCCTACATAGTTTCTAAGGTTCTGAAGAAAGGTGGATATGAGTTAATAGACTATGAAGGTAATAATTAGTTGCCAGAGCCCAGAAATGGGATCTACTTGAAGAAGTACTACGCTTAGGCTTATGTGCTTTTTCATGTATTATAGCTGTACATTTTGTAGAGTTAACTTTGTTTATGGTTGTCCTTATGTCTTATGCATCCATTGCTTTGTGTTTCAGATGTCGGCTAAACACTTTATATGGTTTGTTGATGGCGCTATCCGCCACACCCGTCAATTGGCTGCATCTGCTTGGGTTATTTACTCACCAACTGGCCAACCAGTTTCTTCGGGAGGGGCTTGTTTAGGTCCCACAACGAACAATGTGGATGAATACAGTGCAGTCATAGAGCTACTCCGAGATGCTTTGTTCCATGTCATTTCACATGTGGAGGTACGGCTCGACTCACAGCTAGTTGTGTTTTAGTTAATGGGTGTTTATCAGGTTAGAGATCCTATTTTGCTACGTCAGTTTTTACGCGTTAATTTACTTGAGAGACAGTTTGATTATATCACATATCAACATATTCCAAGAAAGTTGAATGCATTAGCTGATTCATTTTCAAACCACGTTTTAGATTGGCATGTACATCATACACATCCATAATTCATGCATAAAAGACAATAACACACATGTAAATAACACCGATACTGTATATATAATCTGTATAAAAAATAATAATAGGAGTTTGAGTCATAAGTCTATCACAGAGTCATAATATACAAAATTGGGCTCGATGGCCTCAAAAATATACATAGATATGTCCTTCTCCTATGGAGAAGGAGGGGTCTCATCTGCCTCTACTGCCTCTCTATAGCAAATGACCAACCTAGCTACTTTTCTCAGTAGCCGAATCCATGCTGGGGGCACACCCACCACATTCTCCTACATGTCGAGCGGCATCTGCTCAATCCTGTATGTCAGAATGTCATGAGTCAATCGACTCATCTTCCCCTCTATGTTCTCCAGCATGGCATCAAACGCCCCTACTATAACTGGTCTCACGAAGGTACGTGGGTGTTCCTCAGGACGCACTGGTCCAACATCTGCATAAGACATTTTTTTTCAGTACTTCAAACTCATTATAAAAATCATATATATAAAAAATGAAAAAATTAAATAATTTTTCAAAAAAAAACAACAACTTGCCAATCTCTCCCCAGGCTGCTCCTGGAGGAAGAGCCAGCTCAGGATCGTTGTGGAATTCTATGCCCGCATATGGGAACTGCTCAAGAGTTGGTACCTGCTGGTCCCACCACGCCCATAAATCATCCTCACTATAGAAAAAGTTTCTCTCGCCACCACCCTGGCGAAGGAAGATCTCTACCCAATGACCCATCAGTGGATCACAGGGGTTAAGTGGGGGAAAATCCATCCCCAGACTCATGGAAGGCACCCTTTCAAAGAAAAAGGTGCACAGTATGCTTCCGTATCCAAAATTCTTCATCCTCCCGGTCTTATACCCGGAAAATTGAAGCTTCATGTTTTCTAGTAGACTTGAACACCAGTAAAAAACTATCCCTCGTAGGAATTCAGTACCCATATGCATGAAGTTCCTTGAAGCAAGATGTTGCATAGCACTTCCGACCATCCGATTGAGAATAATCAAGATCACCTTGAGTGGGAAGCTCACAACAATCGAAATAAGGACCCGATTCGCTTTCTTTGTACCCGGTACACAATAGGTATTGATGTAGTCTTGCACGGATAGGGCACCCACATTGAGAGAGGACACTTTAAGATTCACTACATCTCCCCTTCGGGAGAGACCCGTGATGAAATAGATGTCATCAACTGTTAGTTCCAATATCTCCCCTTGGAGATTGAATACCAATGCATTGGCATCCCAATATTGTACAAGCCTCTCATGTAGTCGGATTTGTGCCCGCATATTGACCATTCTATAAAATTTCAACAAACCACATTTTCGCAATGCATGCAAGGTTAATGGATCTTGTAAAGCTTCTCAATCCATATCCTCATGTTCCCTTTCATGCCACACAAGCACCATCTTGCCATTAAAACATCAAATGTTGGTCATTTGTAATTTTTTGCCCTAGTTTTTGCGGTGAACGCTACTGTCTATCATGGACAGTAGCGCCTTGAACGTGACTGTCTTACAGGAAAAATAGCGCACTTTTGTTGAGTGCGCTAGTCTCTTGCAAGCAAACCAGCGCTTGCGCATAAATGATTTTAAAAGTTTGATAAAAAATGATTTTAACCACTAAAAATTAAAAACTTTATATGTAAATGCAAGCTAAGGATGAGATTACTTACTTGGTGAAAGCAGAATTTGGATTGGTGACCTGGTTCGATCGCAACGAGCAAAGGTAGCTTGAGGTTTTTTCTCTGCTTTTGCCCTAATTTTCAAATTGTGATATTTTGATTTTCAAAAATGAAACTATTTATAGAAATTGTCTTTTAATTTTTACCCACTTTTGCAAAAAGGGTATAGTTTCATTTTTGTTTTTAAAATGTTATTTTAATTCATTAATATTTTCAAATTTTGATGGGTTAGACTAACTATATATTTCGAATTATCACTATAATTTCAAACATCGAACTATTAAGACTTGTTTTCTTCATTGACAGGATTAGTATAGGTACCAAATTGTTTCAATATTTTGTCATTTGAGAAAATTTGTCCCGGTTACTAACATTGGTTGTCGAGATTCTATTCTCTGGTAGGTCATGAACTTACGAACCTTGAAGCTGGTCAAGTCATTTTTAGCCCTTGTTTTGACTTTTCAAAAACAAACAAGATTGTCGAGTTTGCTTGTTCTCTTCAGACTCGTTAAAGGAATTGAAGGAACATTCGCTTAAGTATAAGTTTAACCCTTTTCCGGACTTTTGCGGATTGCTTACGAAAAAGGAATACTCTAGTCATATGTGGCTAGAAGAGTTCTTCTCTCATCATTTTACACTTTTTCGGGGGAGGAGACTAACTGGATGAAAAAGGACTTTTGGAGCCTTCTTTAGGGTTTTCAGGCTCTCGAAACATGAAAACACCAAGCGAGCATTCACCTACTTGGGCTCAATGTGAAATCCACGAGAGGGTATATAGGGGATTGTTTAAGTTTTTCAGACTCTATAAATAGGAAAACACTAGCGAGCATATACCAACCCAGGCTCGATACTAAAATACATGGGTAGGTGTATGGAGTTATAGAAAATGTAGTGAGGATGCAAATGCATGTTGGCTCATCATCACTATTCAAGGAAAACCATGCCACCTCCTTGGTGGTCCATGAATGGGTATACTTCCACTTATGTCTTTGGGTCTTAGGCTTTAACCTGTAAACTTCCAAGGAAGATGGCCCCTTATCCAATTAAAAATAGTTGTAATGCATGTCTAATTCCATCAATTTTTTTCTCAAATTTCTTGCTTTGAGATCCAAATTCATTTCCAATTCAACATGTTTGGTGAAGTGAGCTTCCAATTACTCATTTAAATGTAAAATTGCTTTATGTAAATGGTCAATTTTTCCAACTGGACTTCTTAAATCTCTACATATGTCCATGAGCCCATATTTTTTAGAGCTACCAGATTGGTTATGCTCTGTCATATTTATCTCTAAGCCATAAGGACGTTCAATATCCAATAACTCGAGTTTCTTTCAATATAGAAGCTCCATTGTCTAGTAGGTACTGAGGAGAATAGGGCCAACAATGCTTAGAAAGGGAGAAACCCATGATAGCCCCTCTAATTCTAAGGTCGAGATTGAATAAGACCGCCTTCCTAATTTGCAATTTTAGCTTCCAAGCAAGTGAACCAACTCTACTTGCAAAAAACAAATCTCCATCATAATAAAAACCCTATAGCCTTGATCATAGATTGAAAAAATCCCACATACTACAAGTAGAGGAGGATAAGTGTGTGAATGGCACACCCTAAACCCTTTTCATTTAGCAATGATTTATGCTTCAAATTTCCATGATATGCATTTAAGTGACGTACAATATTTCTAGGATTAATACTAATCCTATATCACCCCCTTTTTCACAAGAACCCTTTAATCCAAGTAAACAACCAAGTTTTCCATTTCATCTACCATTGACCCTTCAACTTTATCAACCATTCTATACGGATTGATTTGTGTGTCCTATTTTAGTCACGGGAAAGTGCCCGCAAAAGCCATAACATTATTTGCATTCACATTATGAAGTATAGAGAATCTAAGATATAGGTGTGTGAAATTGTTAAATCATATATTAAAAAACTACAGATATCAATATTGAACATCGTACCTACTGAACTTTATTTTTTTTAATGAAAAAATAATTTTACATCATATTGAACTTTACTTTTTTTTAATAAAAATTTAAATATTTTTTCAATTATATAATTAATTGAAACTTGAAATATTTTTTCAATTATATAATTAATTGAAACTTGAAAGTAGTGATTAGTTAGTTGAAGAGGTAAATTACTATATATTTAAATATGGTTTACCAAAATGGAACTACTTTATCATTTTGTGATTTTTATTTTATATCAAATTAATTAAATAATTAGGTAAACTAGTAATCTAAATATTTTATGTTTTCAATCATTTTAGATTATTTTAATGTTAATTTTGTTTAGAATATGGTTGAAAATTTTGAAAAAATATTAGAAATATTGATATTACTTATGGAAATTGCATAATATAAGTGTCACAAGAGTTTTTGATAACGTTGAATCTATTTATACATTTAAAAACAGAAATTGAACATTTTAAAATTTGTATTTCACCAACAAAAATTTACCATATTCCGAAAAAAAAACTAACGAAAAATTAAAAAAATAAAATAACCCTTAAATAAAAAGTTGAATCTCTAAAATTGAATATCTAAAATAATATATTTTATAAAAAACTCATATTAAAAACTCTTCCATCATATATTATTAATTTTAATATAATCATGCTCCTAATACTTATTTGGAATAACTTTCATTATTTTAAAAAATATTTTAAAGATTTATTTAAATAAAATTTTGAAAGTTTAAAATATCTAAAACCGTGTAATCTAAGCAATTCAAAACAAATACAAAATTTAAAAACGTGTAATCTAAGTAATTCAAAACAAATACAAAAATGATTTATTTAAAGAAATCTTGGAACTAGATGAAATGATCTACCTATTTTGGTGGCCTTTAGTGGTACGATTTAAGATTTAAGATTATTTTTTTAATAGGACATTTTTATTTTTTATGTAATTTTAGAATAATTAAACTTTTGAATAACAGTTTTGTTGAATTTTGATTTTAATTAAAATTTTCAAATAACAGGTACGGGTCCAATTGTCCAACCTTTCTCGTTCAAAGTTCCATTTTCTCACGTGCATAATTTTCGCTCACGCTTAACACGCTTAATCTTAGGTGTTTAAGCACAATTTGAATATTTCTAAGATTAATCACCCACCCCCACAAATCTAAGGAGGTGATGACGTGAGATTCCTCTTTTGAAAAAATCATTTGAAAATGAAAGCATCATACACTCCAGAACTGCCTCCAGGGTCGTCTGACTCGTCTCCATGGCCCACCATAATCGGGAATATGTTGGGACTCGGGAGAGCTTCCTTACCGTGCTCTGTGTACCGGTGACAATTAAAAATATTTTACTCATTATAATCCAAGTGATTGATGCATGTTTAGCGTGTCAACATTAAATATTTCAGAATTTCGTACTCTGATTCTGATTTTTAATGACGTTGAACATTTCACTGATGTTTCCAATGTGAAAATGTTTACAATGTCAACTTTGGACATTTCAGTGTTATGTAATAGTCAAGTTTATGAGTGGACGTTAAATATTAAAACAGATCCATAGTTTTGTATTTTGATTGAGCCGAAGCTTATTGCGTTTTTTTATTTGTTCGATGCGCTTGGCCTTTGTGCTTAGATTTCTGTGCGGGTGAGTGCAGATTGTAAATATCATGTTGTTGATTGCCTTGAACAATAATATTTGTGCTGATTGCTTGAACAATAATATTTGTGCCCGATCAACATGTTGTTACTGATATTTTTCTCTGAAATTTTGTAGATTTTTGAAAATACGATCGATGGCGTCAAACGTTCTTGGCTTTCTCATTGAGAAAAGCATACTAGTGACTGGGTCGACTGGTTTTCTCGGAAAAGGTATCTCATAGTATTGTTAACCTTATAGAAAATGTACGTATATTTGTTTTTGACGATATTGCAGTTAATAGCTGTTCACTTGGTGCAGTTTTCATCGAGAAAATATTACGTTCACAGCCCCGGATTGGCCGCGTTTTTGTTTTGGTAAGGGCCAAAGATGCAGAGTCTGCCAAAATCCGATTTACAATGGAGGTAAGAAATCTCACTACTCTTCCTACTCATACGTAGATTAATTCTTCGCCTAGGAATCATGAAGTCATTTCATGGCTATGAATGACAGGTTATGAGACTGGAGTTGTTCAAGAAGACAACTTTGAAAGCTTCGTATTCCAAAAAGTTGTTCCTCTGGTTGGAGACGTTGCAACGGATCATAATCTTGGAATTGATACAGAGAGCACGAGAGAGCGCCTCTGGGAAAATCTGGACATCATTGTAAATAATGCAGCAAGCACGGTGTTTGATGACAGGTTTGTTTAGATCCTCTTGGAAAGCTCTTTTAGTAAAGTGTTTATAACTAAATGCAAACCCTTATTTCAACCAAACCTTTTCGCAAAAAACGTAGATATGATATTTCTCTCAATGTCAACACAAAGGGAGCTCAGAATATTGTGGAATTTGCCAAACGATGCCGTAAACTTCAAATACTCCTGTACGTCTCGACTGGTAAGTGGTAAACAAACTTCATGAATTCCATAGTTAAACTTAGCTATGTACAATGCTTCATCAATCGTTCAACGTCTTAGCTCTATACAATGCATCATCAATGAAGAAATAAATAAGTGATACTTGTTTTAGATTTTTGATAGAAGATATATTAATAACCAAAAAAGTTACAATGTATAATCTTATTACGAATATTTATGAATATCATTTTCGACTAAACATAGCTTTATGTAATGCACAAAAGCTTACATTGTAGGACGTAGAAGTGGAAGAATAAATGAGAGCCCATGGGAGAAACTAAAACGGCGGGCAAAGTACCTAACAACGAAAGCGGTCCACCTCTCACCTTAGATATTGAAGCAGAATTTGGCTTACTAGAGAAAACACTACTCACACTGCAGGCCTCGTCGACCACTAACACTGCAAGCACAGGTTCTATAAAAGATACCGAAGCCAAACATCTGAAAGAATTGGGTTTAGAAAGGTTAGTTACCCTCGGAAGTCTATTGTTTCCATATATGTCAATCTGAAAAGAAAACCATTGGATTCATTCATTCTTGATGGACATCTGAGCAGGGCAAGAAGATTTGGGTGGCCTAATACATACTCATTTACCAAGGCTATGGGAGAAATGGTAATGGGGAATTTGAGGGGAAATCTTCCAGTAGTCATCCTCCGACCGAGCATTATTGAAAGCACTTTGGCAGAGCCCTTCCCTGGCTGGATGGAAGGCACCAGGTCATATGTTGTTATTATCTGGCTAGCACGCAGAAACACACGAAAATATTTCAGAATAATGTTATTAGTATCAGTATCATATCATTCTTAACAGTGACCTTAGTAGGATTCGGAATGTAATGCAGAACCATGGATACTGTCTTGATAGGATACGGAAAAGGACGATTCTCATTCTTCTTAGCTGCGCCAGATCTCATCTTAGACGTGGTCAGTCCCATATGATTGTTCCTAACGATAAAAACTGTTTAGTTTTTATATTTGATATTGTAATTTGTTCCTGAATATGAGCAGGTTCCAGCGGATATGGTTGTAAACGCGATGATAGTAGCTATGGCGGGACATGCAAACGAAAACGGTCTCTTTATTTATCACGTCGCATCATCTGTTGCAAATCCATTGCTTAACTCTGTTGCAGCGGATGAGGCATATAAGTACTTTTCAGAGCATCCGTGTGTTGGCAAAGATGGAAACATAATTTACGTAAAAGAGCTGCGTTTTCTAGAAAGCTTGAGGAACTTTCGGCGATACATGCATCGACATTACAAAGCACCTCCTCTAAAGGCAATCAATACACTTTCTTTTATAGTTATAGTTATAATACAACTCCTCTTTACTTCAATGCGTGATAGTTCGGTGGTGATTTTGAAACACAGGTATTCGGTGCAGTGAACAAAGTCTTGTGTGGCAACTTCACCGAACGTTACAATCGGATGCTTCGAAGTTACAACAAAGCTATGCATTTAGCGGAGTTGTACGTTTTATTATTATTATGGAGTAACATAGTTGACCCTGTGACTGCTAGCAGGTTTGACATAACAAAGAGCGAAGGCCTATTGAAAAAGACTTCAGAAGCAGACAAGAAAGCGTTCAACTTCGACCTAAAATGCATTGATTGGGTTCATTACTTTTCAGATGTCCATATCCCTGGATTAGTCAAATACGTGCTCAAGTGAGAAAGATGAGAGCTCCCCGCCTCAAAAATTTATAATCCTAGTTCATCGTTAACAATCTTGATCGTTAATTATTGTGATAGTGAATAAAATCACTTCAGTGAAGTTTATTTAAATCTTAATCAAGATGTACTTAAGCATAACAAGATAGGACTACCATGAAATTAGTTTTGATTGTACATTTGTTGCTATTAATCTTATTGATCCATTAAAAAAAATCTAAAGTCAAAGATAATATATAAAAACCCATCATGTAATTAATTATTTAATTTTATTAAATAATTATCATATAATTAATTTATATTTATAATTTTAGATTTATTATATATCAAAAGACACCAAATATTTTGAAGTACAAATCTTTTTAAATTTGTGTAACCTATTCAAAACATATACACAATGAATATATTTATAAACATATGGAAAAATAGAGGTTTTGTTAACTTTACAACCCGAACCAAATCCCAAGCAACCATGTCACTAAATAAGTGGGTGAGTGGAAGTTGCCCATCCAAAAACAAATGATTTTAAAATAAGGCGCACATGCGCTTTAAAAACATGTGCGTGCTCTATAATTGCAAATGTGCTCTAGAACACATAGTTAACGTGCACTCAATACGTTAACTCATATTTACATATGCACCTTGCAAACATATTAATGAACACACATATTAAACACATTTATGCACCACACTTATGTCACCCACATAAGTGACACATATATGTTATCGACATAAGCAATTCTAACCCACCACCCTCATAGACTTGATCGATCCCTAAATCACTAATATCTTTAACCTCTAACCCTTTATAGCTCACCCACTATCCTCGAGCCCCTTAAGTACAGATAAGACATTAAATCCTCTAGCCTTAACCACCTGGTTTATTAGGTTAGTCTTGACTAAGAGTTATTAGGTTATCCTGGATTAGGTCAATGATGTGTATATCATCTGTAGTTTGCGGGCTCATTATATTCATCCATGGTATTTCATGTGATGGATTCATATTGGAAGGTCGATTGAACTCCAATGTAAAATGTCTCAAGCATCCTATTCTTTCGTCGACTTGGATGGATTGTCCAAGTTTAATGAAGATATTTCTTTGTGGATGACCCCTAAACATCTAACCCTTGTAACCTCAAACCCCTTTACAGTGAATCCACTATCCTCAAACCTTCTAACACCTAAGCCATTAACCCGCAACCATAAACACCTAATTAACCTAGCATCACAATAATTCACATAACTACCTTTAATGCATTTGAAAATGCATATGATCAACTCGACAAACTCAATGATTTACATAAACACCTAAATTGCATAATCACCCAATAGAGATATTAATGGATACACTAGGCAATGCACTTATGTAACACACATATGTTCACCAAATATATTATTTTCACCCTTTAAGACACTAATCCTATGCTAACCCACATTTTCCCTATAGTAGCTGAAATATTTGGATCATCACTTGGATATGAATGATGTACTTTTGTGAAATTTTTTTTGTAAGCTTTATGAAGCTAATATGTTCTTTTGGAACATGAACATCATTGTACTATTTGATTCTGGATGAATAACAATAGTACGCTTTTTTCTGCTGAAAAAGAAAACCCACCTTTTCCCTATGACATTAACCCCATAAATTATATATTTCTTTTACATCTCACCCACTACCCTCAAACACCTAACCTTAGCACCTAATGCACCTAGAAACAAAGCTAGCCCACGTAAGGACCTAAATCACATAAGCACCTAATGGACATATTGAAGGGAACACATAGGTGATAGACCATTGCAATACAATTATGCCACGCACTCATGTATCTCATATAAGGGACACCAAAATACTTGATTGTAATTTGCAATAGTAATTGTAATGGTTGATTGTAAATTGTAGTTCTTTAATGGCTATTGCTAATTGTAATTCCCTATTGTAAAATTAGTAATTTGTAAACCTAATTATATTTTTCTTAAATTATAATTGACATCATGAATTGTGAATGACAAATGAATAATATAAGATAAATAACATAAACATTGAACATGAGCATAAGATAAGTTTGACATAGATTGTAAAAGTAAAATTGTAAATTGTATAATCGATGACATAAACATGAACATAAGATAAATAACATGTATACACTCGTCGACATAAACATAAACATAAATAATGTACATTCATGAACACAAATATAAGACAAATTTAACATACATGTGCATAACATAAACATAATTGATAAAGATAAATAATATATACACATCCACATAAACATAAACATAAACATAAGATAAATAACTCACGTCGACATAAACATAAGACATCAAATATCCATGGAGAAAAAATATGATACGAAATAATCCATCAAGTTCATAGAAAAGTACAAGTATATATGTATACATAACAATAAAAATTTTGTGCTCCATGAACAAGTGTCATCCAATGTGGGGACCATGACTTTGATGGGTTATGTGGTCATCCCCACCACTAGTACCTCTTGCACCATGTCCCTGATGTGGGGATGACATGTGATTGAAAAGGTTGTTTAAAGATTGGAACTGCAAAAACTAAAATTTTGAACTTTGTAAGTTAGTTCTAGATTTAAATAGTACTTAAAATTTATAAGATGACATATTTTTAAGATTTTAAGTGGATGGATCAACTTACTTGGCTTGAGGTCATAGTGAAATTTTCCAAATTGTCCTATGTGGCATCTCTAGGACAATGTTGAGTCCATGGGCCTTATTGTGTGAAAAATTTCCACAAGGGTGGACAACCTTCCCACATGGAGGGGGAAATCCTTGAGGTTGCTACAATGACCCAATTTTATGATTGAAAACTAAAATAAACAAACCCCAAATGGTTAGGAAAGCTCTTGATTAGTAACCAAAACAAAGAAAAACCAAAACAAAACTGAAATGAAAAGATGGGTGAGAGATAACAAGAGTATGCCAAAACCAAATTTTTATTGCCAAATGGTCCAACCAAATACAGTTGTAACACCTAGGATGTGAAAGCTTCGAGGGAAGCCAACAATATCCCTTAGGGAGGTCCTTTTTGTCCACACAATTGCAAGATAGATAGGAGAGAACAATGAAGAAACTCTTACATCTTAGGGGAAGAGGGCAAGGGAGCTTTGTATATGCCAAGATGAGGTAGGAATGAGATTGAAAGAGGAGCTCTCAATGTGATTCCAACATCATAAATTTTCTCTAAATTTATTCCTTTAGAATGCATGCCCATGGCTTCCTTTTATAGGCAAAAGGGTGGCCAAGAAACATCTAGATCCAAATGTGAACTCCCTCCTCTTTTGAACTGGTTCCCATGTACATGAGAGGGGATATTCAATGCCCCCAAGAATGTGAGAGATCCCAATTCAAATTTTGGAGCCAAGAGAGCCATTTTGAGCCTTTAATGCGCCAAAAATTTTTGTGGTCCGATCGCTTTATCAGTCGCGTGGGTATTGAGGGAAAACCTGCATGGGATCACATGGGTGATTGTACAGATAACTCACGCTACATAGTGTGGGGCTCTAGTGCTTAAAGTTGTGCTACTATCCCTTTAGAATTTTTTTGGCATGTTGGGTTTCAAATTGTTTTCTGGATCTAATGAGGATGTCTTCGATGAGATGCATTATGTATGTTGATGGCGCCTTTCTACAATATTAGCCTAAATGTTACATGCATGTGATATTCAAACATTAAGAGATGCCCCCTGATGTATGAGGTCATAGGGTATTGTAGGGTCGATAATGCATCGTTTTTTCTTTTTTCTCTCCATCTTCTCATAAGCTCTCAAGCATTTGTAGGTAAAAGAACCTGCCCATGGGGGAAGGTTGTTGGGTATGGCCATTGAAGTTGTAAATAATATTGGTTTTTAATACAAATGAGACATGAATAACTATGCTCGTGAAAATATGTCAAAATATATTACAAAGAAGAGGATACCAAGGGGTCAACTCTCAATACTACTTTATAGGGATGAAGGTGGCTTTGATCCCTATATGAGTAAATAGATACTGGAACTGTTGTGACTGGTTCCAAAGAAGCAGAACTGTTGATGCTCATGAATACCCCATGGGGGTGGGGGTTTTGAATACTAATGAATTTGTTGGGGTAACTTCACTAGACTGGATGTGTTGATACCATGAATCATATATGTGAACACTACTACCATTGAAACATACAACTCTCCCTGATGCGATAGATGTGTTGACGTCAAGCATAGGGGATACCACTAAATTAAGGAGAACTAGTATTCTCCTTACTCAGTTTGAGGTGATCCATTATATTGATTGAAAGGGACCCCAAGGTACAACTATAACTCTTGCATTCTCAGAATGTGATGTGTTGATGTCAATGAGAGATGAAGCATATGATAAGGAAAGGGCCTTATTTCAAGAACCAAGATCATGTTGTAATTGACCGATATTGACAAACCTAACATAAGATTGGTTTATACGAATGAGGCTCATGACTTCCTTTGATCAATGTAAACATGGGTGAGTAAATGACGACAAATTTCTTCAAATGATGGTGCAGGATGTGATGGAGGGAAACATATTGCAGATGAACGAATTTATTGCAGAGACAATACCGATGATGTATGGTGGAAGAAAAAACTGATAATGCTAAGGTTGGGTGGGTTCAAAATACATTGATTAAGGGCGACTAAGGTATGCTGCCAAAATAATAAAGTGATGGGGTTCCTGTGGTTTTCTGTGAATCAAGGAACAATTTGTATCAAAAGGATGATTGGTACAATTCCCATGGTTTTGGGTGGATTTGGGAACCAATTTGTATGGGTGGAATTCCCACGATTTTAAGTGGATTGGGGAATCGTTTTTTTATGATGATTTTTTTTTTGCAGACAAGAAGATAGGTGCCCCATGAATCAATGCCATGCAGAATGCTCTTGCGAGAATAACTGAGTGAGTTTAGTGTTTTTAGATGGCGGGGGGGCCGTTGGTGTCTTCTCGAGGGTTTATAATACAAAGAGGTTTGTGGAAGATATATTTATCATGAAGGGGATGAGAGGTTATATGTGAATCACGGTCATAACATGTACTGAGGAATATGAGGGTTGTTGGAAACAAAATACAAGGTGATGACATGCGATTTATTTTTGACCAATTGGGTTGGGTGATCAGATTCTTCATACTTGTGTGGGGGTTCGACATCATGGGTGAAAAAATAGGATTAGAGTTCTAATGGCATGCACACGCATGGGGGGACAAGCTATTCATGATGGAAACATTGATGGCATGCTGGAATTAAGGAATGGGGACCTATGGTTATGAGTGGGTATACTAGATAAATGTAATGTAAATAGAGGGAAAATGTTTCCTATATGCCAGGATGGGATGATATACCTCTAGTAGATTCTCTTACACCATTGAGAAGAATGATTATGCACGTATCCTTACTATTAATTCTGCACACATGGCGCAAATACCCAAGCATAATATGGATTATGACAAGAGTATTAACAATGCATAATTTTGATAATAGAAGAGCGCAACTGGGGTTTCGATGGTAAAAATAGACATCATGAGAAATGTATCTGATGAAGGAGTGTAGGGTACCATAGAAGAGAGCTTGACATGTTGATCGTAGTGGTGTGGATGGATTTCCAAATGGATCTACGGTTTTTCTGTACGGGTTGTTTGAAAATTTGTCAAATTGCCTATAAAAAGGGGTGTGGCGCATGTTCCAAAATCATTTGTATCGTTTAAGGATCGAGTTCTCCAGTGTGTTTCGTGCATTTTGAGAGATTCAACCATCGAATTTCCGAACAGTGAGTTATAGGTAAGCCTAAAACTCAAACCCTTTAATTTTGTGTGGGAACTTTTTTGGTTAGGGGGGAATTAGCCTTACAAATGGCTATTTTCCCCTTTTTGGAATTTGTGCAGGAGAATTGGATTCTCCTTTGCATAGCATGGGACATGCGCTTTTCGGTCACGCACTAAGATAACACAACTGGTTAGCGACCAATTATGTTATTAGTGTGGTACAACTGCACAAATCACGTGCTATTGGTAGTGTAGCTATCGTCAAAACAACCGTACGGATGAGAAATGCATTGACATGCACTATTTGATTGCGCGATTGTAATTGGAATGGTCGCACTTAGCACAGATTTTGATGGAAAAGTTGCGCTACTGAGTTTTTCAAGTCAAACTAATTTTTGTGATGTGATTTGGTTTGACTCATATCTTTGTGCTCTTATGGCTACAAGTATTGGGCATCATAGCTATGGCCTATATCGAGTTGCGAGAGAGGCACTATGATTAGCTAACTAGGATTGTGGAGGGAGATGCACCTGTTGTAAGGACCTATCCAAGCCCTTAATTTTCATAATAATACAATTTACACAATTTGCATGCATTTTATGTTTTCATGTTTATATTTATTCAATTCAATGATGTAAGGTTTCTCTTATGTTTATTTTTTTCTTTTCATGCTATTGTGCAAGTATAAATTGATTGTTCTATGACAGGTATAAACCAAATACAATTCAATTTATTTTCTGTGGATGATTAATCTATTGACATGTATAAACCAAATACAATTCAATTTATTTTCTGTGGATGATTAATCTATTGACATGTATAAACCAAATACAATTCAATTTATTTTATATGGATTTCTTTCAACATATACATATGGTTAAAACTCTTTTAAAATTGAAATAACTAATCTAAGAAAAATACCATAGATTAGTAGTTTGTCCATGGTGGCTCCATGTAGATAAATAGTTTTTCCCTTGCAACACGAAACTAAACCAACAAACAAATTTACCACCCATCTAAATAGGAACAACCTCGTTGGGTCCCTAGCTCCAAGGAACCCATATTCCTTGGCCCTTCGTGCCCGAAGTCCCCAAGAACAACAACATCCACATATGCAACATTCTCAAGCAGATCTTGAGATCCAACTACCTCTCTAGTTCATATCTCCTTCTGGTTTCCCCCACGGGTTCCCAGCTTCAACTTCCTTTCAAAAATCCTTTCCATTTTCCCATATCATGGTTCACAAGAATTTTGTCCCCCAAAATAAACGCAACCCCCCCCCCCTTCATCTTTTATCCTCCCATTTAAGCACTTCCCACTGCCTCATTCCTCGGGATGAGTGCTACACTACCCTCAAGAGACAGTTTTTAAATAATCATGTTCATATCCATTCACATACATTTTTGGATAACACGCCAAGTCAACTTAAATAATTTCAAGTGCACCATTTTCTAAAAACAATTAAAATAATCACTTTAAGGCACAACCATATCAACTCCTTTAATTCCATTGAATTTTACTCAATAATGAAATCAATTCGAATAAATTCAAGTGCAAAAAAAAAGATTAAAATATTCATCTTAAATTACAACCATATTCATTTATTTAGCTTTGATTGGCATTTACCTAACAATCCAATCAATTTAACTTGAATACCTTCAACCTTGCTCAAACACTGTAAATAATAGCTTACGATCTCAATCCCAATAAATATTAAAATTAAATGCATCTAAATAATTAAAATTAAAATTAAATAAAATACACTTTTATTCATAAATTAATGTATAGTTAACCCTATAACATCAATACAAATAATCATGTAATTAAATAATGAATCTATATTTGAATAATACTAGTGTATGCACACACATTATGTACGTGTAGCTAATACATACATAGCCTGGAGTGTACTAATAATAACATGATGAACCTGTAATGCATACATCCTATCCATCGTAAGTAAGCATGAAACGCAACAATTCAATAATCACATTGTCTAACAATAATCACTAACTAGATCACAATAACACAAAATCAACTACATGCTATACTAAGTTTATCACACATGAGTAAAGAAAGAGTTTTAACACACATACAAACAACCAATTTTTTTTTCTAACTCCCACAATCATTCTTAACTACCTGCTTCTTCTTCTAATTCGACACAACTAACTTCCACATCCTATCCTTCCTCTCATGGACTAGGGCCAACTGCATGACCTAACTTCCAGTTAGAACCCATAAGTGGAAGTGTCGACTACATCTACCAAGCTTCCCTAGCAGGCACCCACTAGTCAAAATTGCACACCTTGGGGAGCATGCCGTAGCACAGCCCTCCCATGAATCCATGTTTTGGAGGATAAATGGTGGGTAATGCATCCACCCCTCCTATAGAATAAGGGTCAACACCCTTCATAGGCATATTGCATTTCCATTGTTGTTCTTAGGGCTTTGTCATCGAATAACCAGTTTGGGAAGTTGATTTTCCTGAAACCTTGCTCCTGCCCACACCTCATGATAATAAACCAATAATCATACATAACAATAATACTCCACTCACATACCATTTTTCTTTTGGAATTCATGTCACTAATGGACTTCGATTTCATAGTACCTAGCTATCACTTAGTTCTTTTAACCCTGTAGCTTAGCCTCCCAACACAAGATCATGCAATCATTGCATGTATACATATTTCATTACTAATGAACAATAATGCAAATAATTTTTCTAGGTACCATGCATCTAGTTTCATATTCATCCATTCAACTATCATAAATTTAACTTGGTATCCATGTACCCATCATCTATTAAATTTGCATGATAGAGACAAAATTAAAATATGACAATCATTCATAATATTAACATCACACACACATATATATGTCTTCCGCAAAATAGTAATTCCATAGGTCCACAGTGTCTAGATACTGACAAATCTCCAAAATCATAAGATAATACAAACAAGAAATGGTAGTTCAGGTGCTAAATTCAAAATGGGGCATTACATACACCCACCTTTTAAGAGACTTCATCCCGAAGTTATGAGATCATTCACAGTCATCAGGAAAAGCATGATGCAATACATTGTGTCCCCTTTCTGGAAGATATTACTTATACTAGTCCCACTAGACAATAAGTTGATCATTCATATCAATGTCCCCTAAAATTTACTCATTTTATCACATAGAAGATGTTTCTATAAATATTTGAAATGTGGTATAGGACGTTGGTTTTAACACCTCAAGGCTCCTTAATGCATTTATCTACACAACGTTATACCCTTGTTGAAATTGTTCATACAATTCCACATTGTGATTTAGGAACACATAAGTCTTTATATATAAGTTTTATTTTGCTTCCCTAGTATTATTACGACTCTTGCATTAACTCACATATTTAGTTAACCACTTTTCAACATGTTATTGTTAATGATTTACATACTAGTTCGCAACACTTCTAAGAACTCTAACCCATGATTTTTTCAATACACCATTTTGTTTTACAGTTTTAACTCATATATGGTGACCTTCTTATAGAATACTATCCCCTCATGCTCATTATTAGTTTCAAGCTATCATGATTATAAACATTATTTGTACAATATTTGTATATTTAGCTATCCCCACAAGGTAAATAACATTCTTTCGTTGGACATACCAAAATCATTCGTATATACTCCGTATAACACATATGGCTAGGAATTAGGCACACATACTCATCCTACCCTTTACCCAACACTTATCAAGGATTTAGATGCTCCTAAGACTTATGTGCATACGCTTGTAATTTGATCAAAGTTTTAATTTGGGAAGTGTGTTATTGCATCAAGACACCTAATCTGATTATAATGTCCTTAGGTGATTCTTTAACATGCTTGCTAGATATTTGGTTAATTTTTACATATCCCGCATCCTTCACCTAGGGTCATTATTATATTCAATACAAATTAGCCCCAAATTGCATACATCCTACCATGGCTTGGCTCTCGTCACCACTACTCCTAATTATTCATAGTTAACACACTTTCCATTGATATTTAGATTGATATCATGTGTAAGGACCTCTCTAGGTCCTTGGTTTTGTTAAAATTTGGTAAATAACTATCATTAATTTTCTACCCATTCATCTAACTACTAATTAGATTATTATTTCATTATTTGTGAACCCTTATTGATTAAAACCAACTATATTTGATTCTTACTAGAACTCTTAATTTTTGGCATTAAGTATAGACTATCTAGTAAGAAAACATCATACAATCATCTCCCTTGAATTATCAACACTCAGAACAATATTTAATTAGATTCATTCTTTATGAACCCTTATTGATTAAAACCAACCATATTTGATTCTTATTAGAACTCTTATTTTTTTGGCATTAAGTATAGACTACCCGGTTAAAAAACATCATACAATCATCTCCCTTGAAGTATCAACACTAAGAACAATATAGTGGATGATGTCTATGCAATGAAGTGACTTCAAATTTTCTAGGTCACTACTATCAATCTCATTAATTCCTTGTATAATATAGGTTGGATCCAAATGGGGTGAATCCCACATATAGGATCCTCTTCCTTTTGTAGTACTCTTTCTATCACTAACACTATTATGGTAATTAGGTGACATTTAAAACATATTTTCTTTGGCCTACTTTACTTTAACATTGCTTCACCTTGTCACAATTATTTACCTATTGATATCATTATTAATTTCAAACCTCTCAGTCCCGTAACACCCGCATTAATATAGTTGATTGACTAGACTATTGAGGGCACTAATATTGAAGTGACACAGTTAAGTAGAACATGAACAAATATTATGATTTAATTATTATTGAATGAAAACTGTTGATTGAGTAGCAAATGATGAATATGCTTGACTGATTGAGAAATATGATGATGCTATGCATAAATGTAATGAATGATGCATTTGATTCCATATATGTGAATGAATGATATTCACTTAGAAAAAATTGAAAGAAGATAAAGATGCATGGTGATATGATATATTTTTATGGTGCAACACTACTAATGTGTGCTTTGAGTGTGTGCAATAGCAGGTAAAATGAATTACCGACTGAATCTCAATGGAATAAAAGGGGTCATAAGAATGATAAATTTAGATAGGGGTACAATGACGTACTGTTGACCTTGAAATAACATTCCATGAACTAGTCGGAAGCCATCTCAGCTCACCCGGGGAAGCGTGTGCCGTACGGGCATGGCCACGACGATTTGGTCGCATACGATGTGTTGATGGGAGAACACTAAAGAAGATATTATTCGGGGGGGCGCACGAATATGCTCCCCAAATTCGTTGCAATAGGGCCGCGCTAGCAGAGAAAAAAAATAGCACGACCGCACCTAAGGAGAGGCGCACGTGCCTCTAGGTTTGGTAACGAACCGAGGCGCGTGCGTGTTGATGGCACATGCACGTCGCTGTTGCGTACGCGCAGAGGAGACACGCACGTGCCCCTGTTAAAAATATTAAAAAAAAACAGTCGACAATTTCCCCATTTTTCATTTGGTCAGTCGAGCGCGTCCTCTTCCTCCGCGTACGCGTCCATTCAACTACCAACGGAGGCCAAATCCACTCCAAAACCACCCAAAAACACCCACAAACTCGTCACCACTTCAATTAATAGGTAAATATCTCGTTTTTCTTCAATTTTATTCATTGTTTGTGTCAATTTTTGTATTTTTTTTGTTTATGTAATTGTAAATAATTCCCAAATTTTAAAAACAATGAACCAATTTTCAACTGCAGATTGCAACTGAGACAATGAGTGAACATGATGTTAACCCTGAGTCTGGTGGAACACAAGAAAACCCAAACCTTGGACCCAATGTCGAAGAAAACCGTGAACACAATCCAAATGCCGAACAAAACCAAAACCCACAACCTAATTTTGAACAAGATGACCTTAACCACTATGTAAATGAAATGCGAGTGCACACTCATGAACTTAGAAACTCGGGTGAACCATCTCGATTGTCTCTTGCCACGTCAATTGAGAACTCAATCGACTCCCTCATACATGCACACCAACAATTGACTGAAATGACTCAATTTAGAGCTAGGATGCGGGAGTACCACTCCACGGGCATCTCCAAGGAAGCAATAAAAGATTTGAACATTACAAAAGCCCAATTATATAGTATGTTCACTGATCCGAAAACAGGCCAACCACTGAACATTACAAAGCCACGTGTTTGCATGGATTGGTGTCATTACCAACCGTGGAGGGACAATTGGATGCAGAGGTGGTTCATGGTGTACGATAAACCTCCTTACAATAATAGGGAGGTTCCACAGTACTTCCTTCGCCAACTGTGGGCTGAGTTTTGCCTCGGTTTACATGTCAACTATTTTGACATAACCGAGTTCCAGGGTGTTGGGCGTGGCTCTGCCCAAGATCGATCTGTTTCCACAACATCGATGATCGTGGTGTTAGTCTGGTGTAATGATGATGATGATGACTAATGGAGATGATGATGATGATGATTGATGATGATCATGATATTGATGATGAAGATGATGATGAATATGTAGCACATCATCATCATCTTCATCATCATCCACAACATGATCCATAGCATGATCATCATCATCATCTTCATCATCGTCGTCATCATCATCATTGTGAGGAAGAGCATGCAGATGATGATGATGATGAATATGATGATGACGACGACGATGATGATGAAGATGATGACTAATGGAGATGATGATGATGATGAAGAAGATGATGACGAATATGCAGCACATCATCCTCATCATCATCCTCATCTTCATCATCATCAACAACATGATCATCATCATCACCATCATCATCGTCATCATCTTCATCATCATCATCATTGTGAGGACGAGGATGGTGATGATGATGATGATGGTGGTGGTGGATGATGATGAATATGAGTACGATGATGAAGATGATGATGATGATGACGAATATGATCATCATCATAAAAATCATCATATTCATCGTCATCATCTTCATTAGTCATCATCATTGCCATCTTCATCATCCTCACCATCACCATCATCATCATATGATCATGGTCACGATGATCATTGTCTTCGTCATCATAATCGGCATCTTCATCATCCTCATCATACTCATCATAGCCATCTTCATCATCATCATCATGAAGATGATGATGAGGATGAGGATGATGTGCAGCATATTCGTCATCATCTTCATCATCAACATCATCATCATCTCCAGTAGTCACCATCATCATCATCACCATCTTCATCGTCATAATCATCATCATCACCATCTTCATCGTCATCATCATCATCATCATCATCTTCATGATGATGATGATGATGATGATGATGAAGATCATGATGATGATGAAGATGATGATGATGACGATGTTGATGATGACGATGATGACTAATGGAGATGATGAAGATGATGATGATGATGATTATGATGTTGATGATGAAGATGATGGCGAATATGCAACACATCGCCATCATCATCATCTTCATTAGTCATCATCATTGCCATCTTCATCATCCCCCCCATCACCATCATCATCATATGATCATGGTCACGATGATCAGTGTCTTTGTCATCATAATCGGTATCTTCATCATCCTCATCATACTCGTCATAGCCATCTTCATCATCATCATCATCATCAGGAAGATGATGATGAAGATGATGACGAGGATGAGGATGATGTGCAGCATATTCGTCATCATCTTCATCATCAACATCATCATCATCTCCAGTAGTCATCATCATCATCATCACCATCTTCATCGTCATCATCATCATCATCATCATCATCATCATCGTCATGATGATGATGATGATGATGAAGATGATGATGATGATGATGTTGATGATGATGATGATGATGATGATGACTAATGGAGATGATGGTGATGATGATGATGATGTTGATGATGAAGATGATGGCGAATATGCAACACATCATCATCATCCACAACATTATCCACAGCATGATCATCTTCATCGTTGTCATCATCATCGTCATCATCATAATTGTGAGGACGAGCATGAGGATGATGATGATGACGATGATGATGATGATGATGATGATGAATATGATGAAGATGTTGTTGGAGATGATGACGAATATGCAACACATCATCATCGTCTTCGTCGTGATGATATGATGATGATGATGATGATGGTGGTGGATCATGATGAATATGAGTACGATGATGATGATGACTAATTTGGAGATGATGATGATGAAAATGACGATGATGATGATGAAGATGACGAGGAATATGTAGCACATCATCAACATCTTCATCATCATCATCAACATGATCATGATCATCAACTTCCTCCTCCTCCTCATCATCATCATTGTGAGGATGCAGATGATGATGAAGATGGTGATCATATGATGATGATGATGATGATGATAGTCATCATAACAGTCATCTTAATCATCCTCATCATACTCATCATCACCATGATCCTTATGATGATGATAATGATGATGATGATGATGACTACGGCGATGATGATGAAGATGGTTATGATGATGATGACTAATGGAGATGATGATGATGTTGATGATGAAGAAGATGACGAATATGCAGCACATCATTCTCATCATCATCATCATCTTCATCATCATCAACAACATGATCATCATCATCACCATCATCATCACCACCATCATCATCATCATCTTCATCATCATGATCATTGTGAGGACGAGGATGATGAGGATGATGATGATATGATGATGATGATGAATATGAGTACGATGATGAAGATGATGATGATGATGACGAATATGATCATCATATTCGTCATCATCATCATCACCATCTTCATCATCCTCATCATCATCATCATATGATCATGGTCACGATGATCATTGTCTTCGTCATCATAATCGTAATCTTCATCATACTCGTCATCGCCATCTTCTTCGTCATCATCATCATCATCTTCGTATCGTCATCATTTGATGATGATGATGATGACGACGAAGATGTTGTTGATGATGATGATGAGGAAGAGGGTGATGACGAAGATGATGATGATGATGATGGTGGTGGATGGTGATGAATATGAGTACGATGATGGACATGATGATGATGTTGATGATCATCGTACTCATCATCAACATCGTCATCATCATCTTCATCATCATCGCCATCAATGTTGATGATGAGGATGATGATGATGATGACGTTGACGATGAAGATGATGACCTAGATGTTGATGAAGATGAGGAAGAAGGATGATGATGATGATGGTGTTGATGATGATGACGAAGATGAAGATGATGATGGTGATGAGGATGAAGAAGATGATGATGATGGAGATGATGTTGATGTTGATGAGGATGGTGATGAAGATGATGATGATGACGAAGATGACGATGGTGGAGATGTTGATGAGGAAGGAGGAGATGACAATGATGATGAAGATGTTGATGATGATGGTGATGGTGATGGTGATGATGATGATGATGATGATGATGATGATGATGATGATCATCTTCATCACCATCATGATCATCATCCTCGTCACCATCATCCTCATCGTCATCTTCATCACCATTGCCATCATCATCATCACCATCACCATCATCTCATCATCATCACCATCATCCTCATCGTCATCTTCATCACCATTTTCATCATCATCATCATCACCATCACCATCATCTCATCGTCATCAGCATCATCATCAACATCTTCAACATCATTGTCATCTCCCCCTTCCTCATCAACATCTCCATCATCGTCATCTTCTTCATCATCACATCTTCATCAACTTCATGTATCCCCTTGACAAAGGAAATTAAATAAACCATACAAAGGCATACAATAGAGCGTATGTGCAAGGACACGTGCGCGTTGTTCTTAACGCGTGCGCACACCTACACGTGCGTGCTTTCAAACACGCATGCGCGTGTTTGAATTCAAATTGTTTTTGGCGCCCTTGCAGGCTTGGAATTAGCTTCCGATTGCACCTTTAGGTTCGGTCTGATTTATCCCTGATTTATAGCAGAAAACATCAAACGCTGCAACTTCCTGTTTTTCACAGCTAGTTCTGCATAAGCTCCACGAGTGCATTGCAGATGAAATTGCACACACTTGTCAAGCTCTGTGTGCAGATTCCAAATATATAATTTTTTAATAGATCTGTTGTTGTTCTCTATTTTTAATTCATTTTAAACTGCACTCATGTCAAATTCGTAAAAAACATAGGTCGTTTATTTGGCCTATAACTTTTGATTGGCTTACCTATTTCAAAAACGGAAAAGAACCCACGTAAGAGCACGAAAATACCTACAACCTAAAAAAAAAAATGCATTTTGATTATTTTTAGACCATGATATGGTGGATTAAAACTTGTCAATATCGTTTTAGGGCTTCACTAACTTCGGTAATTTAAAAAAAATATAAAATTGACTTTTAAAATTTTGGAAAAATAGCCCCGCACAAGATTTTTCTGTTGCCTACGCCTCTACATATTTTTTTCTCGTAAATTGAAAATTTACATAGCAAACAGGCGGGTCAAAAAAAATGTGCATTATGTTTTAGAAAAAAAATAACATACCAATCTTTGAATAATGACATTTTGGGGTGGTTATACCACTTTTCCAAAAATAAATATTATATATTCCGGAAGGTCATCCGTTTTTCTACGTTTCATCTTTTTACACCTAATCGGAAATAGTTTTGTAGGTACCTCTAATAATTGATTTCAATGATAATATTTCTGTTTTTTTAGAATGTAATTGCAACTAAGGTGTCATAATTGGGTATCATTACCTTGCCCCAGCCCATTCCTCAATCACCATTAGTCTCCATGGAAATGTAGTTGGAAGATCACGGTAATGATTCATGATCGCTACATAGTACTCCCCACATAAGGAAAATGAAGTTGTTGGAAGAACCCATAGAAGTGGTTCCTAGACAATGACAGGAAAGAGAAGATTTAAATTCTCGCATTAAAACATTTAGGCATATATGTATATTAAGTGTCACATATGGAAATATTAAATTGAGAATAATTGAAGGAAATAGTATTTTAAATGAGAAGATTATAGAAAAAGGGATACTCGAGGTAGAAGTTGTGCAAACCCATTGATTTAGGAAAGATATGCATTAGGTTAAAATAAAATAAATAAATAAATTAGAGATAACTAATGTTGGAGCAAATCTAGACTAGAAAATATGTAGATTTTAACTCCATATGCACCCAATGATATAGGGATTGAGATTTTAGACTAGGGAGACAACTAAGAGAGAATTAAGGAACTTATGTGCACTAGTATGTGAGAGTGACACTTGTTGCATGAGAATGAATATTAGAGAATTAATAAATTAAATTAAATTGTGCATGAAAGGACACATGCCATACAAGATTTTTTCTATTTAAAGAAGGGAGAATGAAGAGAAAAGGATCTCTCTTACTCCCTAATGTGGGATGGACTTTGTAATGGAAGTTTGCATTTGAGTGTGGTTCATAGGAATTTGGTTGATAACTGCTATGGGGATTGGGAGATTCCATTAGAAAGTCAAGGATTATATGTTCTTACTACCCCTATTTGCTAGGGGGATTGGGAGGAAGGAGAGTACTCCTCGTAAATTAGGGAGGTCAACAAAGGGGTCAACCGGTAATAGTCGAGAGTTTATTAGATCGTGCAGCAAATACTTCGAGGAATTCCACAAACGCGGGATGGACCATCACGGAACAAGTTCTTCTCAAATTTTGTTATAAGTTTGGTATAAATATTTAAGAAATATTTGTTATAGTAATTGATATGATGATGCAATTTACCTTTCAGTTATGGTATATTATATAATTGTTTCAATATCTAGCTAGGGTCTTGGGGAGGGCCCTACATTTTGGTGCAAGGTTCAAACACTTATGTGTTTTGTATAGAGCACATGCCGCTATTTCATTGATGTCGTTGCATAGACTTTACTTGCTCATATTAATATGATAATCGAATTATTTACCAACTTACAGGTACTAAATCCCACATATGATTAAATCGCAGAGTATGTACGGTTCAAGTTGGATTAATGTATTAAGATAGCCAGTTAGATGAAATTAGCATGAGAATTCTGGTTTATCTAGGTAGTGCATGTTGTTGGATAAGGTTCCTGGTAGAACAGGATCGTAGATCCATTGGTTGAAATATTTGAATTATTTGTGATACTGTGTAAACGTTGAATTTATATCATAAAATTGATTATATAGCGAATACTGTTTCGTAAATATCTTTGTAGAACTGAATCATAGATCCATTGCTTGAATGATTTACATTACTTATTATGTCGATCAAATTTTGGTCCCATAACATGATTGGCTGCATAGAGAATGATGTTGTGGAAATTTTTCGGTGTGATTGGATCGCAGACACATACTTGGCTCAAGTTAGTCAACTGTGATATGACTTAAGAATATCATTCTGGGGATACAGATCCATTCCTTAAGTCAAAATATGCAAGCGATCGATTCTCTCTATGCTAAAAATATTATTATAGAAGTCGAGTGTAAGAGATCGATTCGGAGAAAGCGATCAATTCTCTGTAAGTCAAAAAGATTACTTAGGAGTAAAAATAAGGGGTTGACATCTCAAATGGGATCGATTTTATGGGTGTAAAACAGGTCTTGAATAGTCAATATAAGGGATTGATACGTAGAGAGCGATCGAGTCTCTGTATTTAATACATATTACAAATGCCAAAAGTAAGAGATCGACCTCTCCAATGGGATCGATCCTCTGTGAGGAATCGAATCACTGAGAGATCGACTTCCTATATCTTAAAAACATGTTCCAGAAATTAAATACAAGAAACCGATCCTCAACTGAGATCGAGCACCCGTGTATAAAAACCTATCACATCAGTTAAACCTAAGATATTAGTTCAGTGATGGATTGATTCTTTGCACATAAAAGACTTATTATAAAATTTAACATAGGAGATTGATGAGATCGATCCCCATGTATCACCATTCTAAGAGGACAAATGCATATTCTATGCACTCAACAGTTACTATTAACAGGAATTAAATTGAATCAGTAATAGAGGTCAGGAATCTAGTTTCAATTACTGATGATTGCCGCCTTAGAGGATGATAACGTGTGCATATATTAATAAATCACGGATATCTCGACTGACATAATTCTCAATTAAGGCAATGGGAATCACTCTGGATTCTCGCCATAATTCCAAGACTTGTACCTAGATCCTTTGGGTCTTGGTTAGCTGAAGAGCCGAGTTGAAGGTTGTCTTCTCTCATGATCAAGCATGCTATCCCCCTCCTCATGAACATAATGGATATCCAAGAGGCGTATGTTGTCAGTTAGTAGGTTGTAATTCAAATTGTATGAATGTGAAAAGTGGAGTCTCTTGGGTGGTTCAAACTTGGACGCTCACTGGTTATAGATCTAACACATGCGAATCTGTATTTAAGTCGTATTAGCAAATTTTACATTATTGGGTTGAAACGCTTAAAATACCATCTAATTTCCTTAATACTCACTGATTCACAATACTGTAATTTACATCTAAGGTCTCTTGCAGTGTCGGGGTTGCTTGAGGATTGGATCGCTTAAAACCTCTGTCAAACGGTCATAATAATGACTGTGTTCATGCTCGTTCTTCTAAAACTGAGATATGATGTCGATTGAACCACAATGGAGTCGAGAGTGGATGTGGCCTGTATGCTAGCCGCATACCTCCCTGTTCGGATGGCGAGAGAGTAGACATCAGATGTATCTTAGTTGTGGTAGTTAACGCTTGGATTATGGATGACCAAGGCAGATTCGACACTTGACAACTCTCTCTAAACGATAGGAGATGGATAACGCAGACATTGTATGTCGAAGAAAACACCAACATTTCATTATGACCCTAGCCTTGATAACAACGATGTTTCCACATGTCTTAAAATTTCAAGTAATCGACTGTGATGAATCGTCGTGTAAACTACTAACTTGCAGTCTTAGATTGACGAGCGACCTTCAACGGCTGGATAAAAACCACCCAAAAGTAGTAGGATTTAAATAAATAAATAAATTGTTTAGCGGTTTAAAAAGAAAAAAAAAAGATATATTTATATAACTCTTATTGTCCATATGGATAGCAGTTAGGAGCAGTGGGTGAACCGATTTATTGAAGATCCAACAAGCGCTCATTTTCCTATAGATGTCTAAAGGATTAATCATATAGAGACATGTTAGGGGAGGGATTTATTGTATGCCAGACACTATCGTATTTATACCATCACATTTATCGTATTTATACCATCACATTTATCGTATTTATACTATCACATTTTTTTCAAGGGATAAACGACCAAAATTCCGTAATTTTAAATGATACAATTAAAAACAATTGATTTAGTCACAAGATAAAATATACTATTAGATAGCAAGTGACTAAAATAAAAAATGACTAACATAAAAGACTAATTTAGTCACATGAATACAAATATGACTAGCTAACACCGACTAAGACTATGAATAAGTCTTTTATTTTAGTCATTTTTAGTTATGTCAGCTTGACAATGATGAATTGCAATTTTTACAATGAATTTGTACAATTTATAAAATTTTAACACTATATATGGATTCAAAGACCCCTCTAAAATTGTTGATGCTCAACATCGACTTGTTCCGAAGTGTCGGAACAAGATGACTAGGATGACCAAATTAAAGTTTGTTGCAAGATCATTATGCCTATAGCGTCACATCCAATTTGATGTGCTTGTTGTGTCCATACCTTTTTCACCATTTTCATTGTCATATGACCCTCTCGACAGGTCCACCAAGTTACATTTTCCTTGTTACCATGTCATAGTCGAGTCAAGTTATGGGGATTTGTCGTCTTTTCATTTGGTCATTGTCATGTCAGTGACTCGGTACCATTGTATTCATCTTATCACGTTGATCACGCTCAAATTTTGTTTGGACAAAACCGTCACCGTTTGACCCTTTCGGCAGTCGGTCAAAGTTTCGACAAGTTGGAGTAAATTGTGTCTTGTCAGTTAAAATCCACCATTTTTTGCATCCATCGATAAAATTTTCAATCAATTCTATCATTATTTTTCTCACTTTGTCTATGTCTAGAAATATCGATAATATCCTGTGGCATGTCTTTGTGCAAAATAGCCAATATCCTTCAATTTAAAAAATAAATAATTTTTTTTTCCTTTCTCTTTAAATTCTATATGTTTTTATAATCCCTTTTCTATTAAATAATCTTTTCCGTTTTACATTTTATTTTCTAATATTTTAAAGAATAAATTTACTATTTAAAAAACAAAATTCCTTATTATAAAATTTAATTATAATCTAAAACTTTTAAAAATAAAACATATTAAGATAATGGAATTTCCTTACTATCCATATTTTGAGAAAGGTATAGGGGAAGAGGGTATGGAGGCCTTTTCCTATCCACTAAATGGTAGGACCTTTTCCATACCTTTAGAGTGATGGAGTTGAGTATTTGCTAGAGGTCATTCAACAAAAGCTTGCAAAATTCATGGGAAGCTACATCAACATTGTTTTAGTGATTTCATCTTTTTTTTTTCATAGTTAATATGTATTAATAATATATTTTAATATATAGTTATATATTAATTATATTTTATTTATGATATTATTGTGTGTTAATATATAATTAATATGTTAAGTTTATATAATATTAATATATTATGTTTTTAATATATAAATATATTATAGTGAAACATTATATTATATATAATATAATAATATTAACAAGTTTTAAAAAATCAAATTTATATCGACGAAAAAATATTTGGATTGAAGAAAAAATGGGGGGAAAGAAAAATTGGGGGAGTTTTGCTAAGGCCAAGTAGGTTTTTATGGAGTGCTCGTAATTTCTTGGTTTTGTTTCAATTTGGACTTTTAATGTTGGAAGTAGGGTTTGGTCCTTTACTAGTTGTCATTGATATTTTTACCAAACTTATGAACCACCACCACTTTAGGCTTAAGCCCGAAACCCATGGCATTTGATCAACACACAAAAGTAAATCAAGAATATAGAGTAAATCAAGACCACTCCTCAAGGGAACTAGTTTATACCACAAAGTATGCTCTTTCATTAAACCTTTTTATTGTCGGGCATTCTTTTATTTTGGTTATGAGTTTAATATTCTATGTTGAATATGGAATTTCACAAGTACATAGCTATGAACTTATAATCATAAGAAGGAGATGGAAGTTGAGAGGGTTTAGAAAGGTAAAATTTTCTATTGATGGTTATCTTGTAGAAAGGTAAAATTTTCTATTGACGGCTATCTTGTTACCAGTCGGATTCCTCTGTTTTGAAATTGTTTAACCTTTACACTTTGTTTCCACGGTCGATAAAGATATCATGGAGCGTTGTATGTCAGCTAACTACAATGAATACAGGATATTCTTCCTCAATTTATGAGTCTTGGGTTCTCATTATAACCCTAGTGACTATACTCCTTTCTACTACCGACTATACTCCTTTCTATATGTATGAATAAATTGGAACAAGCCCTATCGAGGTCGTACCCTTTCCCTCCCATTTCATACAAGACAGATCCGGGCACTGTGAATCGAGAAAATATTATGACGTCAACAAGAACTATGGCCACCCGTCAGGTATGCCAATTTTATTAAGCAAATATTATTTTCACCCTGTCGTCACATTCCACAATGTAATATCATTCAAATTTAATTTTACTATGGTTAAAACAGATTTAACTTTGTCTGTTCAGTCAAATTTGTTTCTCGTTCATGGTGGTTCTATAATAGCTTGCCAAAATGGCTTACACAACAATGTATTCTATTATGTACTAAAAACAAACATACAATCATATGGCTTGATCAAACATATTATCCTCAATGATTTGAGCTTTTCAAATAGCCAATGGCCCAAACTCGTTCTACCCCAATATAGTTCAAAGTATTCTCAAAGTATAGATATAGTACTCTGTTTAGAGATTTCGTTCGTCCTCCAGCTCCAATAGTTTGAAGATCCTTGAGAGGGAAAATATGGTGCTGATCGATTTGGAGTTTGAAATGAAACTTTAATTAGTTTATATTCTACATAGCAGACCAAACAAACAAGTACACAAACAATTATATGCATAAAGCAACAACCTCATCTGTAGATGAATTTATTTATGAATTCTGTCTCAGATAAATTTTGTTTGAATTCAGTTCACAGTGCAATTTTACCATTGACGTAGCATTGGCTGAAGTTAGTTCCTAATGGAATTTTACCATTGAAACTCCTTATTCAATAATTTTTCCCATCTAGATGGAGTCGAATTTTACCAATGTGTCTGGACGGTGTTGGCCCATCACCATCCAGTGAAACTTTAGGATGGAAACTGTTCTGGAATGGTTTCGGATCATTCTAAAACAAATAAAAATGCATAAATTTAAAATAATAATAGTAATTGAAATTTAATAGCCATCACTAATTCGTTCCATGTTCTTTATAAAAATCACAGCTAAAGTAACTATTTCAAAGAATTTTTGAAGACCAATGTGAAAGGCCTTGTTCGCCCTCCAACATGTTGAAGATCATGTGAAGGAAACTGCATGAAATCTATCATCAAGCTGCTAACAAGCAGGTAATTAAGAGAGAATCATTGCTTCTCTTCTGAAATCAAATAATGGGAATTTCAAACCACAACAATGGAACCTCGTTTCCTTAATTATTATACATCTAAATCCTGGATCTCTTATGGTAATGGGTGCAAAATATCAAAATTACTTCTCAATAAATTTGATAGGTTTCTCAACCCAAAACATATAAAGAGGTTAAGATAGGCGAGTAATTTATATTTACGATGTACGCAATTCTCAACAATTTCATTTAAGATCTATTTGACAAAGAAAACCATTACAATTTTAAACTTGTTTTTTTTTGTAAGGTACCCATATTATTTTACAGTGGTTATGAAATATGTACAAAGTACAAACCAAATGCATAACACTCCACGCAGAACAAAACATGTATCAATGTAACTCCTATTTTATTAATTTAGCAATCAAAGGAAACACAACCTCCTTATTATCCAGTGTCTTCTATAGTTAAATGGCCTAACCTTTTGCGTCTCAAGAAAACTGAACTAGAGTTTTACAACTTCCAAATCAATGTAACTTCCAAAAGCAGGTCTCACTATGAAGGTGGGATTTTGTTGTCCAACCATTATTACCACCACTTTCTCTTCTTCAATATCTTCACCTAATCTCTCAGTCCGTACACCCAACTCAGCGGAAGGATTAAGAATTTCCCCATACCTCTTAGAATTGATGGTTTTCCAGTATGAGTAATGTAAAATCTACTAGGACCAACAAGGGAGTTACCCCACCAAACAAAAGAGGAACAGGCCACCGCCATTTAGCCTATTTGGCAGTGGAAGTGGAAGTCACATACCTTTTCTATGTGATCATTTGAACCTGTAATAAGATATGGCCTGTCACCTAAGTAATCAACACAGTTTACACCCTTTAAGTGGGAATAAAGAGTAAAGTTAGGTTCTTGCGAGCTAAGATTCTAGATCTGATTGATGCATTCAATGGTTTGGGTTAAAATAAACTAGTACAAAACAAATTATACAAGGAATTAAATTTTTAAGACATATAGATTCTACTTTCCACTATCTAAGGAAAGTAACAAAATTGACTGTTCCAAAGCTTTATCCTAACCTTTATCCCAGTCCCAAAGCTCGATTAACATGTCATCAGACGATGAAAACACATATGGTAGGGATGGATGGACACTCTACACACCTGATATAATAAATATGTGCTTCAAATACTTTCACCTTATCCATGGTGTTATAATCGTAAACATGGATAATCATGTCATTTGCACCAGTTACAACCCATTGTTTACGTGCTATGAACTTGGCAGACCACACTACAAAAAAGCACTAGCTTTAGAATATACACTTCACATACAACTTATATATTCTTCTATGTCAAGACGATGTATAGAACATGCCTCAATTGTACATACCTGGAATGAATTCAAAAGAATTTGCCAAAATTTTCCATAAATAAGATTCAGCTTAAAAGTTAGGTATATACAGAGAAAATTCAATTTTTGAAGGAATTCACAGTAGATATAATTTTGTCAGGCTAAAAAAAAATACATTACCAAGACATTGATAGATATTAGCAAGAATAAATCATGATAAATACGACGCAGGAAGAATCTACTTAATCTCAGAGAATCATCTATTTAAACTCAAAGAAACAACGTTATCTCCTTCAGTCACAAGATCAAAATATAAGATTGCCCTTAAAACTTTTCAACTATGTCTACAAATGTCTTATTACCGTCGACTAATCTGAATATGCCAACTCCAGCCATTTTAAATTGTTGTGTAGCCTTTCAACAAAAATAATAAGTAGTAGATTCATATATTAAGATTACATTTGTAGTGTCTCATATGGCCCCTAAGCCATGCTTGCAAGTAAATAATGTTGGCAGTGATTAATTACTTCACTGTCATAGTCTGAAAAGTCATTCACCGCCCTGTTGAGTGGCCGCCAAAAATATGAAGAGCCAACCATGGCCACACCGTTCTTGATTCTGTCATGTTGTCAAGGTTTCAAAGATGCAGCACACCAAATCGATTTCTGGAAGAAGCACTTACAGCCTCAGTCACAACACATCGAATAATTATTGGGCAAAGTATTACATTGTTTTTGAAGAGTCATCCAATGACATGTTCCAGCTGATCATATGTTAGAATGGAGCAGTGCATTTCATCAGATTGCTGAAGATTCATCACTGTTGCAACACATTAAATTTACCAACTTTGTTGCATCCTGTCAAAGATTGAAGGGAAATCCATCGTTCCTGTTATAGCTCATGAAAGGGCGGAGAATTAATTAAATTCTGAATAGTCAATTTTGGTGCAGCGAAAGGTCAAGTTGAATTAAATGACCGACTATATTTCTGTTGTATAAATATTGATGTAGTATTATTTTGTAATAGAGAGATGGAGTTAAATATGAAACAGATTTTCAACTCTGTAATATTGTTGTTATGTTCCTCTCTGTCTTTATGAGTTTGAAAACTCATTGTTGAATATTTAAGTTTAAGTTTTGTTGTAGCATGATAATTTTATGAACGTATATGTGGAATGTTTAGTTTTGTTGTAGCAAGTTAGATTTCAGAATTGATGAAAAAGAGTATGCTGAAACAGTCAAGGTTTATGAATGCAGGGGTCATCAAAACATAGCTGAAAAAGTTAGCTGCGATAGTGCTATAGATTACTGTTAGCTGCAACAATCCTGTAGATTACTGTTTGCTGAAACAGTCAGCTGTGACTGTGCTGGAGATTACATTCAGTTGTTACTGACAACTACAACTGTGTTGTAGGTGTGAATTTATAAGTTTAGTGATCTATGTGTGTTGCTATGAATAAGAGAAACACTCCCATTCCTTCCCTCAATTGGTATCAAAGCTGAGTGTTTTTAATTTATGTTCATTGGTTTTGTGCTCACTTCATGAATGAGCTGTATGATTGTATGTCGAACCTTTTATGTTTTGTTTGGAGATATTGTTGTTGAGTTTTACTCCAACGCCCCCTTCCTGCTACGTAGAAAGAGCAGAGGTAAGTTCTGTTGAGTTATGTGTTGAAAGAGAGCCCTCATGCTCCCTTAAGTAAAGGTTGAGTCATCATTTAGCAGCAGAAGTTTGAATCTGACGTGGTTTGTGTAAAGAGAAGAAAGGGTTGTAGCCCGTGGATAAATTTGACTATGTGTGTTCCCTCAAACAGAGGTTGAGTAGTTGAAAGGAATACATTCTTCCTGGTTGAGAGCTCCCATATAGTTTAATAGTAAAGCAGTATGAATTCCACTATTTTGGAATTTAGCTTGGTTTGAATTGAAGCCATTATGTGTGAAAGAGGAACAGGAGGCCATATCCAAAAGAAATTTAAATTGTGTGCAAGTATTTATTTGAAGACAAAGACATGGGGAAAAGAAGAAGGCTTAAATGAATGAAGAAGAATGTTGTTAATGCAAAATAAGTTGGTTTTTCCATAGCAGAGATATTAGGAGAATCCATCAAGGAACCTGCTGAAGCAGAGGAATTTCAGGAGAAGGAAGAGGATACTGAAGCAAATGAAGTTCAAGACAAGTTAGAAGATGCATGTAACAACATCTATTATCCACCGACATATTTCTTAGGTATAAATTATGAATGTTGGTCAGTTAATATGAAAAAATTCTTGCATGTTAGAGGTTTATGGAATTTTGTTGAGAATGGAGTTAAGAAACCCTGTTGGTCAGTTAATATGAAAAAATTCTTGCATGTTAGAGGTTTATGGAATTTTTTTGAGAATGGATTTAAGAAACCCCAGGATGAGGCAAGAGATGCATTTGCGGTGTACTACATCCAGCAAGCTTTGGATGATAATATTTTTTATGTAATTGTTGAAGCAAACACAGCTAGAGAAGCCTGGGAAAGTTTGAAGAGAAAGTTTGATGTAAGGGGGAGATATATGGCTGAGTCACAGCCTGTTAATATTTCAGAAGACAAATTTGCAAAAGTAGCAAAAGATAGTCAAATTATTTGTGAATCTCACTGTTGTGTTGATCTATCAATTGATGAAAATGTTGTTGAAACTAAAGAAGCAGATGAGGTTTTTGTATCTTGTATAGCAACAACATGATTTGAAGAAGTTGAAATTTCTATTGATAAAGGTGTTGATGTAGTTTCAAATTTAGATGTCTCTGAAGTGAATTGTGAAAATGATGGAATGGTTAACATGCAGAATGCTGATAAAGATGATAAATTCCTCAAGTGTGAGGATAACAAAGAAGAATTTGTGCAAGAAGAGTCCTTGATGGACACGCCCATGAAGGTATTCAAATCATGCATTGAATTTGAAGTTTGTGGACATGTAGGTACAATGAATATAGAAGACAACTTTGAAGTTTTTGTAGAAGTTGAAAGCCAAGATGAGCTTGAAATAATTTACAGTAGTCATGTTGCAGAAAATGAAGAGTGTTGCACTCATCCATTTGGTGCACATAAGGAAGATGCTAAAGGTGCTGATGAAAAATACATTTCTAAAAATGGTGTATCTGCTGATGGAAAAAGTGTTGGTGATATTTTTGAAGAAGAATCTGCAGTGATTTTGAATGGTGCAAATAAGGACAGAAAAGATAATGAGATGTTTTCTAATAATTTGTTTGATAGTGATTGTGCAGGTACAAAGGAAGAAAATGATGAAGTCTTGTCTTGTAAGTCAAATATTGAAGGTGAAGTAACTGCCAATGTAGCAGTTTGTTCTTTGAATATTCCAGCGATGTCTATTGCTGATGACAACGATGAAGACAGTGCCAATGAAGCAGCCAGTATTGGTAAAATTGCCCATGGAGAAGTAATGGTCAATTATGATCATGATTATGGAATGAAGACTTCCATATCAGCAGTATTTGAAGAAACATCAAAAGTCAAGAAAGATAAAGTGCACTATGTTGAAGTGCTTGAATCTGTTTATGATTTTTTTGAAAATATTGATGATTGTAATTTTGTTGATGAATTTGATAAGATTGTTGAAGAATGCACAAAAGTTGTAGCAAATGAAATAGATAAAGTACAAGTAGAAGGAATCTATAATGATGTTGAAAATAAAAAGGTTGATGATTCGGTGATTGCAAAAGCAGTGATAGAAAAAGAGTTGCATAATGATAACACTTAAAATGTTGTATGTTCTTTTGTAGACAGAGCAACTGAAATAAGGAATGATGTTCTTGATGAACAGTTGAAATTTTTGGAAGAATGGCTTGAAAAGCCAAGATATGGTGATAAAGATGATAGTCTTGTTGTGGAAGCAGAAATGAAGAAAGTCGATTGCCTTGTTGTAGCAACAGAGGCATATTTGAATGAAGAGACATTGACAACCCTCAGAGAAGTGCAAAATGAAAAGAACCAATATGGTTCACAGTATGATAAATTATATAATATTGACAAAATGTTTGAATGTGCAGATGAGAAACCAATCGAAGATGAAGAAGAATCCTTTGAAGATGATGATGAGTTTGATTTGAATGAAGAAAATTGTAGCAAATATGTATTGGTTGAAGAATCAATTGAGAAGGTATTCATGTCATGGAGTCCTGAAAAAATCAAACATTATGATCAATTAATTTGTTTACGAAATGACATTGAACATATTACTCTCTGTGAATTCAAAGATAGATTGTGGGATCTTTGTATGCCCACGTTACAGTATTTAGAGACGAAGATTTGGATTGGAGTCCTTGGCATAAAGGACATTAAGAATTTGAATGATGATAATCAAATTGAAGAACATTTTTTAGCTGAAGCTGATCAAAGTGAATTTGAGGAATCAAAGAAAACATTGAAGGTAAAGAAGAAAGTGAAGATGAAGAATCAAAAGTATTCTTGGTATAAAGTTTGGCGTTCTAAGCCAAGTAGTGATGAAGCTGAAGCTAAGAATGATGTAATAAAAATTATGAATGATGTTTGGTTTGTAAAGTCCAAGAGGTTGAAAGAAATGGTCTTGGTGTCAAAGTAAATGATGAAATATTATATTTTGTTGATTATGAACAACTAACTGAAGCTGAGAAGAACAAGTATTGTGGAGATACTGAGAAAAAGGAGTCCAGATTAATAATATCCAAAGTTAAGATGAAGATATTGCTGAAGCCACGAATGAAGCAAGAGCTGAAGAAGATCAATGTGAATATGAAGATAAAGAAGAAAACAAAGTTTACATATTTCAAAGTTTGGAGTCGAAAGAAACAGAAAAGTTGCACTAGTATGTGGCAACAAAGAATCTGAATTTTTTGAGTTGTTTTGATATCAATGTAAGCCTTGCTGAGACTTAGACCAGCAGGCATTATAGTTGGAATGTTGTTTTGTAAAATAATAGTTGTTTGTGTTTGATGTATTTTGGTGAAGTAATTAAGGGGGAGAATGTTGGAAGTGATCAATTACTTCACTGCCATAGTCTAAAAATTTATTCACCGCCCTGTTGAGTGGCCGCCAAAAATCTGAAGAGCCAACCACTGCCACACCGTTCTTGATTTTGTTATGCTATCAAGGTTTCAAAGATGCAACACACCAAATCGATTTCTGGAAGAAGTAGTTACAACCTCTGTCATAACACATCGAATAATTATTGGGTAGAGTATTACATTGTTTTTGAAGAGACATTTTTGAAGAGTCATCCAATGACATGTTCCAGCTGATCATATGTTAGAATGGAGCAGCATGTTTCATCAGATTGTTGAAGAGTCATCACTGTTGCAGCACATTAAATTTACCAACTATGTTGCAGCCTGTCAAAGATTGAAGGGACATTCATCGTTCCTGTTACAACTCATGAAAGGGCAGAGAATTAATTAAATTCTGAACAGTCAATTTTGGTGCAGCGAAAGGTCAATTTGAATTAAATGACCGACTATGTTTCTATTGTATAAATACCGATGTAGTATTGGTTTTGTAATAGAGAGATGGAGTTAAATATGAAACAAAGTTTCAACTCTGTAATATTGTTATGTTCCTCTTTGTCTTTATGAGTTTGAAAACTCATTGTTGAATATTTAAGTTTAAGTTTTGCTATAGCATGATAATTTTATGAACGTATATGATTGAATATGGAATGTTTAGTTTTGTTATAGCAAGTTAGATTTCAGAATTGCTGAAATAGAGTATGCTGAAACAGTCAAGGTTTATGAACATTGGGGTCATCAAAACATAGCTAAAACAGTTATCTGCGACAGTGCTGTAGATTACTGTTAGCTGCAAATGTCAGCTGCAACAGTCCTGTAGATTACTATTTGCTGAAACAGTCAGCTGTGACTGTGCTGAAGATTACAGTTAGCTATTACTGACAGCTGCAACTGTGTTGTAGGTGTGAATTTATGAGTTTAGTGATCTGTGTGTGTTGCTGTGAATAAGAGCAACACTCCCCTTCCTTCCCTCAAATAAAAACACCACGATTATGAAAAGAGAACTTTTGAATATCTTGTGCATTAAAGTATCTTCAAGCATTTCACCATTTGGTTCTTTCAATTGCAGGTTGACATATAAATTCAACCTTTGTTGATATTAAGCATTATGAACAACATGTAGGATATCTATTTGAATATTTCCCACTAGATTGTGTACAATTTATGTTCGAATACTTTGTGAGTTGTGAAAATGTTGGAGCTTATACTACATTTTGGATCTTTGCAAATAGAGATAATGGTGGTTCACTGTGATACAATGACAGATCCATTATTTGAATGTCATTATTTTCATTCAATGATAGATCCATTCTTTGATGTCATTAATTTCATTCCCGTACAAAATGTGCTTATGCCTACCACTGATATGTGAAATATTATAACCTATGAGTTTAGACATGGACCTATGAAGGCATAGGAAGAAGACTGCTTTGATCACTCAGTTACATAGGAAAAAAATATGAATGAAGAATCCACGATAATATATAGTTGAACATCATCGATCAAAATCTAAATGAGAATTTAATGTAATGAACGATATAACTTTTTGTGGATTGAAGGAGTATCATGAGATTTGGATATAAAAGAATCAACTAGAGTGAGCATTTGCAAGGCACACCTCTTGAGACCCATAATTCATGTACACAGAAGACTGACCAACACGATGCTTGTATTGATATTTTTTTATTGAATCACTGCACTAGGGATGATGTTTTTCGGCCTAAGTAAAAATAAATAGATGGATTGGACTACATTTGAATGAAGTCTTTCCAATTTTTTAGATTATTTTTTATGACTTGGAGTCCAAAAAATTGTTCGAAGAAAGAAATTCCAAATTTTTTAGGCCATAAATTTGATAGGGGTTGTGATTTTAAATTTTTATAAGGGAAGCACATTAGAAAACTATTTTAGCATCAAAAGGATTTAGGGCATGAATATTTAATTCATTTTTGAATAAGGAGAGCTATTGTAAAGTTTTGTGCTAAGTACTATGAGGGTACCACCTATGGGAAATATTTACATAAATGCATCAAAATTTAAGGGTTTCCTTTTGCACATATCCACCACATGGTCATCGAACTATTGTTATTGAGGAAGGAGCACAATGGGAGAGGCTGTGAGCACCTTGCCTTCCCATGATATTCACCCATCTCAATGTTTGAATAATCTATGTCCTGGAGGTCATGTTGAGATATAGTTGAGAAGGAACAAACAAATCCCATATGATATGTGTAGCCTTCATAATTTTTTATGGACAAAATTTATGGATATTGTGCAATATTTTCTTATCTCCTATTATTGGAAAATATTTTAAATTATCGCCTATGCCCTCGAGAAGATGATACAGTGTTGATGCCTTATTGTGAGTTCGTTCACTGAGTTCTGATTAATATTTTTGTGGATTCTTGATTTATGGTATTAATGGTAATAAGTAGTTTATTATAAATGTTCTATCATATACATAAATCCTACTGACCTGTCCATATTTGTAGCATCACCACAAATGATCTCATTGCTAGGAAATACCTATTCATCTTCTGGAGGAACAATGGTGCCAAGGAATCCACAAATGGTAAATGGAGAGCTCTCTAATGATGGGCCTTCAAATGAAAGTGCACCATTTGACATGAATGACTTCCCCCAGTTGACTGCTCATCAAAATTCCAGTGGAGGGCCTCAGGGACAATTAGGTATGTGTGGTTGAAACTTTATATGGTGAAATTCTATACAACAAAGGAAAATTTTGATTGGTTTAAAGTAGTTGTTCCCATAGAAGGTCAACTGACAAAAGTTTGGTGTTATGATAATCCACAGCCTCATTAAGAAAGCAATATGTTGGTTTTAATTCTATTGTTCAACAAAGCCAAGACTTATTCTCTTGATACTTTTGAGCGTTGGTTGGACCATTCTTATGCAGTCAAAGGGCCTTGTTGAAGTATTGGATGCCCCTTAGGGAAATTGTTGTAGATTTCTACAATGAACTGAAAATTCTAACATCTGGATATGCCTCATTCGATTATGAAGATTCTGAGTAAGTGTAACATTGTTAGATGTGCATTTTGTTTCCTTCTGTTAATTTTTCTGATTCCTTTCACTGGATTGTAATTGATTGTAACTGTGTATGTGCTTTATGTATTTCTTCATAGGTTGTTAACAAGGTTACACTTCCATAAGTGCAGTATTGATTTTTGGGCTTCTGATAGAAAGTTGTTAACCCTATAAAATTCTTACTATTCAAGAATAATATTGAAATTGATAACATAGATAGGAGAAGCATAAATGAGGATATTGTGTATGGAATTTTCTATTTAGGGAAGGAATTTCATGGTAACAACATTTTAGAGCTTACTGAGAGAGAGAGAGTCAAAGAAAGATAAATTTTATGAATGCCTTAAATGACTGAAAACCATTAAATGGGTCAGATAAAAAGATGTTACAATTCCCTGATTCAATAATGGTCTCATACTATAGACTCGTAGAGAAAATGTTCAAGGATTCATTCCTAGAACTGTGGAAAATGGTATGTTTTGTGTGTGATTCACAAGACATTTGGTATCTAAATTCTCAGTGGAGATGCTACATTCAGATATCATTAAATCACTTCATTTTCCCACACTTCTATGTAGAGTTCAGGTTGGAAGCATGGACTTGATCTACCTGTTGTAGCTTAGAGGAAAGAAAGGCATTGTATACCTAGTTATATATAGTGTAACCATAGTGGAGGGTCTCACATTGGAGATGGTCTAATTCACAAAATCTTGGACCTATGTTACTAGGAGTGAGAAACAGGAGCTACAGAGTTTTGGGGTGTAAAGAATGGTCTCCACCTGAAATATGTAATTAAACACATAAGAAATATTTCAATGAATCCATTCAAGACTCAAAACTAATATTCTGTAATGTTATGCTAGTGGAAAATTAGATGCCCCGTATCATTATTTGATGGACCTAATGACATGGATAATTATTTTTTCGCTTATGTATCATAGTGATCTTTCTTCTAACAAAAATATGAATCTTTCTAACAAGGAGTAAAGGCAATTTGGGTCATAATAACAACCAACAGTTGATAAAGGATAAATTTTCCTCCCAACAACAATGAATTCACATTGTTTGTTATTTATGGGCACTCCGGGGCATGTTTTAGCATCATAACAACAACAAACATAAAGGCTGGGAAGACCTGGGCATGTTTTAACCTCAAATCAATAGTAAACAGTCATAAATTTGACTTCTGGGCATATATTTAACAGCTGAATATTGTATATTTGCAGCCACCAAAGGCTACAAGAAGATTTCCTAATCCAAAGGTTGTTGTTCATGGTTGAAGGTTTCCAAATCTGAAATAAATGAGAATTGTTTAAAGGGACATAATTGTAGGGCAAACTTATCAACCAAAGTTTGTTCTTAAAAGACCTTAAACCTGTGAATAATATGCTATCCGATAAAGTGTGCTCTGCACCTGTGTGTTCTGTGAAGATATTTCTTGCTATAGATGGGTGTTATCAACATGATCAAGAAGGGATTCGAAGTAGCCGATGGGTTTTCCAAGAATCCGAATTCCAACTTCTTTCCTATCCGATGGCTTAGATTGTAATTAGAGTTACTTTTTTCATTTCTACTGCACACTGCGCCTTTGAGGCTGCAATGTAGAAAAATGTTCTTGCATATCCTAGAGGAGTTTTTATTCATGTGGATTTACTTTTTGATATGCAGAGTGTAAAGAATTGGAAAAGACACCTACTGGAGGATACAACAAAGATTTTGACTTTTCGATATCATTGAATAAATTCCATTGGCTCGAAGACGGGTTAGAGCACTATCCCATACTTCTAGATAAGATAAGATCAAATAATTCTATTAATGTCTGAGATGATAACTTTGAGTATAACTTGAGAGGATAACTTATAAATAATAAGTCTTCCTTTTGTCTCAATAATTCGAGTATATCTGACACTCATTCATGGAAATTAGGTCCACAATAATCAACTACATGATCTGGATCCTGCTTGTAGTTTATAGTTGGAAACACTGAATCTCTTCCAAGCACAACTTTCTTAAGTTCATGCCGCATGCACATTGTTAATGGATAGTGATGAATGCGTGTATTTGTGCCCATCATTATGTGTCATGTCCCCTTCCATCAATCCAATGCAAGGGAGGAAACATGACTAACATACCAGGGCTTAATTGGTAATTTCGGCCCCATATATTACTCACAAATTTATTATAAACAAAAACTTATGTGTGCAAGTTCATACTCAATATAAATATAGCGGAAGTAAACATATTTGCACACACACAAATAGTAATGCATCAACATATCTATCACAAGCAGGGAATGATTCATTCATGTAGGGAATCAATACCATTCCAATGCTATGCACAGGTCTCATATCAATTCTATTAACATGAATAATTATCATTCATAATTAACACATTACAAAACACCGAATGTATATAATTTAACCACAGAGAATATTTATCTTGAAGATGAAGCTCCAAACAACTAGCTATGTGAGAGAAATGTTCCACCCAACCATAGATCTCTCTCCAGTCTATATTCTTTCCGCTAAGAGATCACCCCCGAGCTGGATTGTGTATCCACTAAGGAGGAACTAGTTGGGCTCACTCACAGTCATGGTTTCACTCAATAACTATGCTAAGACAACACACAGTTGGCTTTATCAAGCATACAAAAGACAAATGAGGAGGATGCTAAGCTAATGAGATCAACCACAAAGTTACAGGCATCTCAAATTAACTCAATAGTCATGGCACCCACAATACCTACCACACCCAACACCAGGAAGGTCCCCTTCTCTGCTGCATAGTCCCTCAGGCATCCCTTCCCTCCAGTGCTCTTCAGGGTGGGCATAGAAAGGTCTAGCTGCTAATTCCTTGAGATTATAGCCTTCACTGGGTTTATCAAGCAAACCCAACCTCTTCTCAATCATTCACACTTGGATTTCTCACAATTATGTCATCAAATAACTCAATCCCGTCACTGGTTTTCTGGGTTATAAAAACTGGGTTTTCCAATGGATTTCGGGGTATCTAATACTCTCAATTTTGCCACAAGGTTCATATCTATGGATCCCCCATTGTAATTTACTGTCAATACTCAATTCTGAGCATTTATGGTTCTTCAAAACGTGGGTTCTTGCAAAGTTGCGATTTATGGTTTTTCTCACTGCTGGGAATTCATTCTGGATGAAAATTGAAGCTGGGATGTTCCACAATGGAATGGGAATGAGGAAGGACCCCTCTCCATGAGGTAGAGGGACTTGTGGTACAAGAAAAACAGAGCCCATGCCTGCCATACGAATTTATGGGCTGCCCATGCTCCATTGAAGCCATGGACTAAATTCTTCAACAACTTCCTTACAATAGAATTAAATGTCAGCAAGGAAAGTCAAATGGGTTCTCACAATGACATTTGGCAGCATATGGTTAATCTCCACAACCCCCTCACCACTCCCTGGTGGAATACACATGGCCCCTTCTCATTCGTTGCTTCCATAGTCAGTTTTGGTATTTTATTGCAATATCAAATATTTACATCATTTACAATATTCCATGGCTTAATAGCACATGGGTAACAAAATATCAAATGCTTGTCCATTTTAAATAAAATCCGAACATATACTAGCGGGGCCTTGGCCTTGAGATCCACGCTAGGGAAATGTACATCACATGTATACAATATTTACATTAAAAGCCAATATTTCATAAGGGTCAAAATTGGGGTATTACATTCCCCTCCCCCTTAGAAAAACATCATCCGAGGTGTTCACAAAACTGAACAAAAATGGGAATGCCTCTCTCATGGCATCCTCCAACTCCCATGTAGCCTCATCAAGACTAAGGTGCTCCCATTGGACCTTTACCTGCCCGATGGCTCTGTTCTGGAGCAAAGTGACCTTCTTGTTGAGGATGCTCATAGGATCTACTTGGAACTCTCCCTCGGGTTCCACCTGTATCACATTCCAATCAATCATATGATTAGGATCATGTACATACTTCTTAATCAAAGATACATGGAAAACATTATGAGCTATTATGTTAGCAGGCAATGCAACTCTATATGCAACTGGCCCTATCCTATCTAGGACTTCCAATTTGGTGCCAACTTGGCACAACTCCCCAACTTGAGAGAACTCTTCCTTGGTTTCACTCTCAAATAAACATGATCCCCAATCTAAAATTCCTTATGTACTCTTTTCAATTCTGCATAACTCTTTTGCCTGTCCTGAGCTTCCTTTAAATTCTTCCTGATCTTAGCAACTTCCTGTTCCATTTCCTTGATCATCTCTGGTCCAAGTACTATGTTGTTCACCGGGTTGTCCCAATTCACTGGAGTCCTGCATCCCTTGCCATACAATGCCTCAAATGGACTCATTCCCAATGATGCATGATGTCCATTATTGTATGCAAATTCTACCAAGTGTAGGTAATCTTCCCACTTGGATGGTTTATCCATCACATACATTCTCAGCATGTCTTCAAGAACTTGATTCACCCTCTCAGTTTGGCCATTTGTTTTAGGATGATATGTTGTAATGAAATTCAATCTAGTTCTCAATTTCTGAAATAATCCCTTCCATAAATTGGAAGTGAACTTTGTATCACGATCAGAAATTATTTCCTTGGACAATCCATGCAACTTGAATATTTCTCTCATGAAGATATTTGCAATGTCATTAGTCTTGTCAGTGGACTTGATTGGAATAAAATGAGCTACCTTTGATAGCTTGTCCACCACAACCATGATTGAGTAATGCTTCTTCACTGTCATGGGAAGACCTGTTATCAAATCCATAAAGATCACTTCCCACTTCCATTTTGGAATGGGTAAGGGTTGCAACAATCCTGCTAGATGTTGGTGCTCTGCCTTGACTTGTTGGCACTTCTAACACCTAACAATGTACTCAGCTATGTCCTTCTTCATACCATGCCAAAAGTAATATTGCTTCCTTGCTATTGTTATAGTCTTTTGATATCCTGGGTGTCCAGAATATGGCATTTCATGTATTTCAACCATCACTAGCTTCTTCAAATCTGCACTATTTGGAATGTACAGTCTATCTTTGCAGATGAGGATATCATCTTCACCAAGCTAATATCCTGCACACTTTTCATCCATATTACCCTGCTGTAACTTCTCTTTAATTTGAAGGCGGGTTTCATCATTGTTTTGGGCTTCAAGAACTCATCTTCAAATCTAATTTACACACACTTAATGCTGCAACATGAAACTTTCTGCTAAGAGCATCTGCAACCTTATTCTCTTTTCCTTTTACATGCTTAATTTCAAAATCAAATTCACAAAGAAACACCATCCATCTAGCTTGCCTAGCATTCAAGTTTGGCTGGTCAAACAAATACTTCAAGCTCATGTGGTCTGTTCTAAGCTCGAATCTTCTTCCCAACAAGTAATGTCTCCACATCTTGAGAGCATGTACTATGGCTGCTAATTCTAAATCATGCGTGGCATAATTCTTTTTATGCTCTTTTAATTTCCTTGACTCATAGCAAATCACAACTCATTCTTGGATGAGTACTCCACCTAGCCCTTCAATGCAAGCATCTGTGCACACTACAAAATCCTTCTTTGGATCTGCTATCTTCAAAACCGGAGCGCTGGTAAGTAACTCCTTTAACTGCTGAAAACTTTTCTCACATTTTTAAGACCATACAAACTTGATATTCTTCCTTTGCAATGAAGTGATTGGATGAGCTATCTTGGAGAAGCCTTCAATAAACCTTCTATAGTAACCAGCAAGACCCATAAAACATCTAATATCTGAAACATTTCTTGGAGTAGACCAATCCATGATGGCATTGATCTTCTCTGGATCAACTGCAATTCATTCCCCAAAAATGATATGACCCAAATATTGCACCTTCTTTTGGTAAAAATTACACTTGCTTAACTTGGTATACAGCTAATGTTCTCTAAGGACTTGCAACAACATCCTTAGATGTTCCCCATGTTCTTCTTCATTCCTTGAATAGACAATAATGTCATTCAAGAACACAATCACAAACTTATACAAATATTTGTTGAAGACACTATTCATGAGACACATGAATGTAGCAAGTGCATTGATAAGACCAAATGGCACCACAGTGAACTCATAATGACCATATCTAGTTTTGAAAGCCATCTTGTGAATTTCTTCTTCTTCTTTAATCCTCATTTGATGGTAGCCAGGCCTCAAGTCAATCTTCGAAAACACCTTAGCTTCCTTCATTTGATCAAATAAGTCATCAATTCTTGGCAATGGATACTTATTCTTAACTGTGGCTTTATTAAGCTGTCTATAATCAATACACAGCCTTAAAGTCCCATCCTTCTTCTTGACAAATAACACCGGTGCTCCCCAAGGAGACACACTAGGCCTGATATACCTCTTGTCCATTAACTCTTGTAGCTGCATCTTTAACTCTACCAATTCTGGTGTCCTCATTCTATAAGGAGCTTTGGAATTCGACGTTTCCCCTAGGACAATATCGATGGTAAAATGAATATCTCTCTTTGGTGGTAGTCCCGACACTTCATCCGGAAACACATCTTGGAACTCTTGCAACAACGAGAAATATTCTATCATTGGACCTTTGTCCTTTGACGAATTTGATATATGGACTGCATATAATTGGCAACCTTTCTTATAAAACTTTTTCAACTGTAAGGCTAAAATTTGTCTTACTCAAACTTTCTTGGGAATTCCTCTTTCCAACTTTGGCCTTCCCTGTTCATCAATGCATTCAAGTGCTTTCTCATAACAGTCCAACTTGGCTCTATGCTTTTCCAACCAATCCATGCCAATTAAGGCATCATAAGATCCTAATGGTAGTACATTTAAATATGCATGTGTGTGGAGTCCAGTCAATTCTATGGGGCACTCCACCACTACATCACTAACTTTTCTCTTGGTCCCTGTGGCTAATTGAACTAACCAAGACTTATTGTGCTTCACTTTTCTAAGAGAACAACCTTCAACCACTTTTGGAGAAAAATAACTATGAGTAGATCCTGGATCAATCAAAATAGAAATAGATTGCTTAGCAATCTTACCTTCAACTTCCACCACTGATGATTGATGATTTGCCTGATGATTATCCAACGTTGCATAAATTCGAGGCATTTACCTTGCCATGTCCTCTACTGTAGCTGCTCCCTTTAAGTTGTACAACCTTTGGGGATTCTCCTTCCGATGTGGACAATCCTTTAGCTTGTGGTTTTCTCCACATCCCCAACACTGAAGTGGTCCTTTTAATGCTTTATTTGCTGCTATTGCTGCCTTGAATCCACTCCTTGCTTGCTGCCCCCGTGGAAAGGTTTTGGGATGACTTTTGAATGGTGGTTTGAAGCCACTTTTCTTTTGATCAAACCTCCCTCTTAGTTTTCCTTTCCATGTTGGGTTAACCTCTGATTTTCCTTTATTCTGCTCATGGCAATGCATTTCCATTCTAATGAATTCATCAGGACTTGGTGGATTAAAAAACTCAATTCTGTCCTTGAAACTTTAGGGTAGACTTCCAAGGAAACATTGGATCTTTATCCTCGCATATTTAATGTAATCCACATACCTCAATCATTCCAAGAAATTTATGGACATGTTCTTCCATAGAATTTTGTCCCAACCTGAGTTCATTGAACTATTTTCTCGTACTGTCATAATACCTAGCAGAAAGGTATTTTTCCTTGAAGTACTTCTTGAATCTCTCCAGCTGATCTTCCTTTCACTTATCCCTTTCACTTGCAAGAGGTTGTTCCACCAAATTGAAGCTTTTCCATTTAGATTGTAAATGAAAATTCTGGCTTTGTCATTTCCTGAGTAGTCCTGAATTCTGAAATATTTCTTTATTCCAAGAAGCCATGCCTTTGCCTCTTGGCCAATCTTGCCTTCTCCATAAAATGTGGGAGGTCTTGCCTTCCTGAATTCTCCCTATGGGATGCTTTTGAACTTCTTTCTTCCATCAAATCTCCTAGGCATATGTCTAGGACTTCTCTGAGAACCTCTGGAGTCACATGATTTGCTAGAAGAAGATATAAAGGAAGGTGTTCTATGCTTCTTTCTCATAGAACTCTTCCTTGGACTCGGAGTTCTCTTCTTTGAATGAACTCTAGAGAGGCTCTCTACATCTCTTCCTTTTTCACCTACGTTGCTTAGGTTGGACCCAAGATTTATCTGCTGCTGCATATCAACGAGGCTTTGCAAAATAGCAGCATTGAGTTGGTTTTGTTCTTCCTGAGCCTTCATCAATCTTTCATTGAAGCTCACCATGGTTTCAACCAAATTCTGAGGTGTGACTTGCTACCTTCTCCCATTAGATTCAATCTCATCATTCCCTTCTTGCACATTTTCTCCTATCACGTCTTCTTCATGCTCATAAGGATCCTAAGCATAATTTATGGTCACCATTTTTCCTTGGAGACTCTCTTCCCTGTATGCTACTTCTACTACACTATTAAATCTTATGAGCTGCAAGCACTGTGCATCATGAAAATATTTGTTAGACATCTTAGGAATGCTTATAGAAACATAAACAATCAATATTTAACATAGTGAACTCATGGAATCATTCACATAGTTGTTTTTGTTATGCATTCATTTCTTTTGCCCATTCATGCAATTATGGAAATTGCCCATATTGTCAACAATTTGAAAAAAACAGTCACTGGCACTTTTTTTCTCTAAATATATATGGTGTATGATAGTCCAATTCAAATTATGACTATGCACCATTATTCCCTGCTAGACAAGCTTTCCAATGCCTATCCATGCGTTCCATTCCGACATCGGGTGTGGAAACTACATTATTTCAAAAATGACAACTTTTACCAAAAATCTGCACTTTTACACAGTTGTATTTTGGTTTGGAATGCCAACTTCAGCCACCCGTGGAAGAAAATATATGAAGAATCACGAAAAAATTTATACCGGGAAAAGTTAGTCCATATAACAAGGAACAATCAACAACTTGCGGATCTCTGTTTTGATGCTCCATTCATCTTCTATAAAATTCTGAGTTTGACTACTTTCCACTTTTTTGAAGAATCACGAAAACTTTTATACCGGGAGAAGTTAGTCCATATAATAAGGAACAATCAACAACTTGCAGATATCTGCTTCTATAAAATTCTGGGTTTGACTACTTTCCACTTTTCACATTTTTCCAAAATTTCAAATTTTGGGCCAAAAATGGCTATTTCCCAAACTGTGCATTTGTGGAAAATCTTTGTCTAACAGAAAATGTCTGTTTTACTGAGAATATGAAATGTTGAGTTCAGTAAATTTCTTGAATCCTAATTACAAAGTCACTTTCATCCATTGCAAGCTTTTCAAAATCCCAAAAACGTGACCCAGAATAGTGTTTTTTGGCCTTCACACTCACCCCGACTCCACATCCTTTGGATTTTGGCTCCAAGCTTCCAAACTTAATACCATGCCTGCTCCATGACTGCTCCCTATCAGTTTCAGCTCAATCTGACCTTCTGTCAAGCGTCGAAACATTGATTTGTAAAAGCCATCAATTCCAATTTTATGCCAAATTGGAGCATAATGAGCTCAGGATCCTTACTGAACCTTCCATGGACTCCGTTAATAGCCTCAAAATGCCACTGAACTCATCAAATTGTGATCCCGCATGCTCCTATAATCCAAAAATCAAATTTTGGGCTCTCTCTCTCTCTCTCTCTCTATATATATATATATATTTATTTAACTTCCGCAATCCACAGCCCACAACCCGCAACCCGAAACCCGAAATCCAAAATTCGAAAATGCGGGTTCGGGATTGCGGAACTCCAAAACGCAAATTTCAAAAGTTTTGCGTTCTTGCAACCCGAAATCCAAAAATTGTGGGTTCAGGATTGCGGAAATCCAAAATGCAAAATTGCAAATTTTTGCATTTCTGCAACCCGAAACCCAAAATCAGAAAAATTGCGGGTTCGGGATTGCGGAAATCCAAAACGCAAAATTGCAATTTTTTGCATTTCCGCAACTCGCAATTGCGGAAACACCTCCATTCCACAATGCGGTTTGAAATTGCAGAAATCCAAAATGCAAGTTTGAAAACTTAACGTTTCCGTAACCTGAAATCCGAAATCTGCAACTGTGGAACACCTCCATCCCTGTAACTTCCGGGGTTCATATCTCCTTCGTCCCTTAGCCAAATGGGACGAGTCTGGTATCGTTGTAAAGCTCTTGCAGAGCTTTATGCACCTGTGTGGTCCTCTGCCACATCTGAGAACTCTGATCGCCATTTTGCCAATAAAAAATGCCTCCCCAACTTCACCAATACCATGTTTGAACATTCTGTTACCTGCCTGTAACTCACCGCTTGGCCCAAGCAACCCTAGTGCAGCAACATGAGCTCTGATGCCACTCTGTCACATCCCCTTCCATCAATCCAATGCAAGGGAGGAAACATGACTAACATACCACAGCTTAATTGGTAATTTCGGCCCCATACATTACTCACAAATTAATTATAAACAAAAGCTTATGTGTGCAAGTTCATACTCAATATAAATACAACAGAAATAAACATATTTGCACACACACAAACAGTAATGCATCAACATATCTATCACAAGCAAAGAATGATTCATTCATGTAGGGAATCAATCCCATTCCAATGCTATGCACAGGTCTCATATCAATTCTATTAACATGAATAATTATCATTCATAATTAACACATTACAGAACACCGAATACATATAATTTAACCACAGAGAATACTTATCTTGAAGATGAAGCTGCCCAAACAACTGGCTATGTGAGAGAAACGTTGCACCCAACCATAGATCTCTGTCTAGCCTGTATTCTTCCAGCTGAGAGATTACCCTCGAGTTGGGTTATGTATCCACTAAAGAGGAACTAGCTGGACTCACTCACAACCATGGTTTCACTCAACAGCTATGCTAAACCAACACATAGTTGGGTTTATCAAGCATACAAAAGACAAATGAGTAGGATGCTAAGCCAGTGAACTCAACCACAAAGCTACAGGCATCTCAAATGAACTCAACAGTCATGACACCCACAATACCTACCACACCCAACACCAGGGAGGTTCCCTTCTCTGCTGCACAGTCCCTCAGGCATCCCTTCCCTCCAGTGCTCTTCAGGGTGGGCATAGAAAGGTCCAGCTACTAATTCCTTGATATTCTAGCCTTCACTGGGTTTATCAAGCAAGCCCAACCTTTGCTCAGTCATTCACACTTGGATTTCTCACAATTATGTCATCAAATAACTCAATCCCGTCACTGGTTTTCTGGGTTATAAAAACTGGGTTTTCCAATGGATTTCGGGGTATCTCATAATCTCATTTTCGCCCCAAGGTTCATATCTATGGATCCCTCATTGGATTTTACTGTCAATACTCAATTCTGGGCGTTTATGGCTCTTCAAAACGTGGGTTCTTGCAAAGTTGCGATTTCTGGTTTTTCTCATTGTTGGGAATTCGTCCTGGATGAAAACTGAAGCTGGGATGTTCCACAATGGAATGGGAATGAGGAAGGACACCTCCCCATGAGATAGAGTGACTTGTGGTACAAGAAAAACAGAGCCCATGCCTACCATACGAATTTCTGGGCTACCCATGCTCCATTGAAGCCATGGACTGAATTCTTCAACAACTTCCTTACAACAAAATTAAATGTCAGCAAGGAAAGTCAAATGGGTTCTCACAATGACATTTGGCAACATATGGTTCATCTCCACAACGCTCTCACCACTCCCTAGTGGAATACACATGGCCCCTTCTCATTCATTGCTTCCATAGCCAGTTTTGGTATTTTATTGCAATTTCAAATATTTACATAATTTACAATATTTCAAAGCTTAAAAGCACATGGGTAACAAAATATCAAATGCTTGTCCATTTTAAATAAAATCCGAACATATACTAGCGGGGCCTTGTCCTTGAGCTCCACGCTAGGGAAACATACATCGCATGTATACAATATTTACATTAAAAGCCAATATTTCATAAGGGTCAAAATTGGGGTATTACATTATGCGTTATTCTCTCTGTTTGACATAGAAACATATTAAGAAGTTATAGGTACTCATCCTTACTAGTCTCTTCAAAATTCTTCTTCACAACTTCTTTAGAAGTATCCTTTTTCGAAGCTTTCACCCACTCTTTATGATATGTCAGTAACCTATCTCTGCTTTCCTTTCTTCCTCATCTTTAAGCCTCAATAATATCTATTGGAGGATAAACATTGCAAAATAAAAAAATTGGCTTTATATTCCATTCCTGCCTATACTCCAAAAGTAATCTGAGTTCTTTTCCTAGTTCATGTATCACTTATGTGTCTAATATTTGGCATGTATTTTGCTATACAGTCCAGTGAAGATATGAAGGAGGAAACAAGGGAACATTTTGGCTTTGTATTCCATTCTTTCTCATCTTCCAAATGTAATTTGAATTCTTCTTTTCCTGGTTCACGTATCACTTATGTATCTGATCTTTGGCACGTCTTTTGCTGTATAGTCCAGTGAACATAATAAGGAGGTTATACAGTTTTCTTAATCCAAATGCAAGTTGAATTGCTTTCACATGGTTAGTATCTGCAAGAATATTTACTAGTTCCTAGTCTTTCAATGTCGCTTCATCCTCTTTTGTAGTAGTGAAATCATGCTACACCTTGACATGATAATCATTGCCACCCGTTGTCAGCAATTTTTGCAAACAACCATGGCCCATATATTATCCTCGTGCTAATCACATGTTGCGATACATTCATTTGACTTGATTTTCCACAATTTCAACAAGCCATTTGCGCCAAAAGAAACAAACTATGTTCCATGAATGAGGAAATAAACTCGTAGTACCAGTATTACCTTCAAATGTATTTCTTCAAGTAAGAGCCATCTGATAACACCCATGTTTTTATTGTCTTTTCACTAGATGTTGTCATCACACATCGATCTGTAGGTGAAATTTCTACACACCAAACGTCTCTTTTGTGGCCTTTTAGAACTAGTACTTGTACCAAATCCGGTAATCTCCATATATGAGTTGTTTGATCTTGAGAACCGGCATAGATAAAACTGTCATTCGGAGAAACAACCACAAAATTGATGTCTTTACCATGAGCTACAACCGCAACATGTGATAATATCTTCATTGAATTAATACTATGAGCAGAACCTAGTACACCAACAAAACTCCATACCTTGATTGTGCAATCACTCAAAGCCAACTCTAGTAGAAAACTGAGAAGGAGAGACCTAATGATTTTCAAACCAAACCATTAATTTCTATGGTGAAAAGGTCAATTGCATCCACTCTTTCTCCCCAAAGATGCAACAAAATATTTCTTTCTCATGGGCCTCTTTTCAGGATGCCTTGAATGCTTGAGCTAGTATTAACCAATCCACTTGTTTAGGGTTTCTTTCCACTTAACAAGTTTAGGCAAGTTGACTTGCATTGTAAACATCCTGGACAAATCTGAATGTTAACAAGTACCATTCGGTTAGGTTTCCAATTGGAAAGTCATGCTAGTTACCTTGCTAATTTTACTAAAGAAAAACCTAACTCGACATATCAGCATCACAAGCAACCATATTTAAGGATGGGACGACTGGTTTTGATACTTTTTGTAGAAATGACCTATCTCTTATAAATTATGTTTGGGTCAACCTTGGTTGATGGGTGATAAAAGTTATTATTTATATATCCTCCTATTGCTCCCTTTCAATATATGACACCAATATTTTCAGTGCATTAGTTAGAGGGAAAGCGGTAGGATGATAGTCAGAAGGGACAGAGTTATGAGAATTTCTTTGGACATATACAAATATTTATGATGACCAACAATACGTCAAAGGGTGGAAGTAATAGGGAGAGATGATTTCCATAACTCAAGGAATTAAACTTTTACAACAATAAATTCATCAAAATTTATGGAGATTATGAGAAAGGATGATATGCACTGACAACCCTTTGGCCCAACATTGTTTTGAGCATAATTCACATATGGAGAGTGCCCAAACAAAAGAAAAGTATATGGATGTCAAGAAAAAATTAGATATTGATCCAAAGACAACAATATATTCAGTACGATGTTTGTCAAAAAACATTGCTAAACACATCCAAGAGCATATTTGAAGGGTCTTTTGTGCACAACTCTGAGTACTTGGGATATTCTTGGGCTTGTAATACCTCATGAATGAGTGATGAGGTGAGAAATTATAGCTTGAACAACTCCTTGTGGCATTGGATGGTGTTCAAAACATAATGTATAACCCTTGTTTCATTGACAAGTGTCACAAGCCGTGACAGATTTTTGGATTTCTATTTTCATGTCTTCCCAAAATTAGTGCTTAATTATCTCATAGGTTTCATGAAAACCCAAGTGACCTGCATGGGGGGATGGATGTAACTCTAAGTAATTGTGCTTTAAGGATGAATTTGGTGCTAGACAAATGCACTCCTTATTGTTAAATATAGTGCAGTTGTGAGAGCCCTGCACTATGATTTACAAACAAGTAATCAACAGGGAGGGAGCATGCCCACCATAATTTGAACTCATGTACCCATAGTTCTGAAAACAATGTCAAGCAAATTTCATGAACTGAAAATTAAGCATATACCCATCTGTTTGTAAGCTGGTTTTTCTTTGTTATCTAGAGAAACATGAACATCTGTGTCATAGATAGAAATTATCTAGTTTCAACTATGTGCCACTTATTGATCTAAAATATTAAGACTATTATTTAGGTTTGTAAGATTGAATAAAGAAACCTTTGTTTCTCTTCTAAATGATTATAAGAATTTATTCAAAATATTTGTGTAATTCACTAATAAAGGATCAATTTGGAAATTTGGGCTGTAAATGTAATTGATTTTTTCTATTATATGAATAATGATATCCCTCAAATGTAGCTGTATGTTTTCTTATCTTGCAGACCAACCATTTGTTATTATACGCCATCAAAGTATTGCAAGGTATTCTTTTATTTATTGATATGATTTCCTTTTAGTTTTATTTATGGTCACAAAAATGTTCTAATAGTTCTTCATACTTGAGATCACTAAACTGTGGAATAATGTTTGTGTTTATGATCTTTTCCTCAATTGATAATTTTACATTTAGCATGTCTTGAAGCATTTCAGGCTTGAGAAGATATACTTTATGAACCCTAATAAAAAGGGCAGCCTTGTTTAACTTTCTTATAAGCCCAATATTTTTGTGGACACTATTGGAGTTGTTGATATGATGGAGATTGCTTATGTTTATGGCCTTTTTTCTCAATTTGATTATTTTACATTTATCTTCCATGTCTAGAAACATTTTATTGTTGATACGTAATTTATGAATGTTATTAACAAGGGAAACATTGTTCAATAACCTCGTATTTTTGTGGAAACTGTTGGAGTTGTTTAACATTTTTTTTGTTGGCCTCTTAGATTCTTATTTTGTGGTCACTTAATATAGTTTCTATTTTGGAGATGGAAGATTCTCTTCTCATTTCAACATTGATTAGGTTAACAAATTTGGGATATATTGCATAATTTTTTTTCAAATGATTCTAAAACATTTTATGTTGCAGGAAACATGCTCACATATTGGGTAGGTTCAAAACCGGTTTTTGAGGTATCCTTGGTAGATGAATCTCAAATGCAGCTCCAAGGAAAGAATGATATTATCTTAGAATTCCATGTGGGTCGTCCAACTAGAGCCAATGAGGTAAGTATTTCCTATTGTACTTGTCAACTTGATTCACCTCCCAATTTTTTTTTCTTATGTTGGTGACAAGGGTTTCAACTTTTAGTAGCTATTAACTTGGATCATGCATCATATCTAGTATTTTATGCCTAGTGATTTTTTGATGGTATGCTTGCGTAAACAATTTTATTTCCCAGGCCCATCTATAGAAAATATTGAATTTCATCTGTTTTTTTTACTTTCTTAGATGAAAATGGACTTGCTAACTCTTTGTGTTTGCTACTTCTTGCAATTCTGGCATTGAGCAGAAGAAAAATTAGAAGATACATCTATGTCTTGTAAAATCGCTGCCCCTGCTAGTGACAAGGATTTGTACTCCAAGTATAGCTTCATTATGTTTGAGAAGTTGAAAATTGAGAAAGAGTAGGTGGAGTAGATTTCTATTAAATAGATACTTCTGCTCATCCATGAGGTGAATGGTGAGTGAAAGGAAGATAGACGTTGCATTCCTATCGTGGGATTAGCATTTTTACATTGGTAGTCATAGAGATCGACATTGGTGGCTTAAATTATACTATTTTTTGCAAAAATAATCATTGCCTTTAGTTTTGTTTGAGGGTTACCAGTTTTCCTACCAACAACAGTGAGTGACTCATGCCAACTACATAAAATATTTTTGATACATGAATGCTATTTATGGGATAATGGTATCAATTGGATAAAATTGATTATTAGTGGTTGGGTAAACTTCATTATTTTTTCCTATGTATTCTACTAGAATTATTCAAGTTAAAATATTTTGCTTGCTATTAGGCCTCTGCATGCTTGAATAGTGTTATGTTATATTACTTAATTTTTCTTTTTATTTCATTTTATGGGAAGTTAAACCCTTGAGGGAAGATTGAATTGTATTTCTATAATTGGTTTATGTATTTTTTTTCTCTATTTCTGTAAATGTGGTCAACTAAGAATCAATTGTATTTACTATTTAGTTTTCTTAAGAGTCATGGCATTTCAACATGGAGCAATTTATCCTTTTTTTTCTATGTAATGTTTGAATAAATCGCATGATTTTGCTTCTTACTCCATTAATTTTGATTCTTCTATTTAAGGGTGGTAGCTCAATGGAATAGCACTTGCCTTAAATGAAAGAGGTTGGTGGTTTGATTCCTCTGTGTCCTATATACAAAAATCAATAAATAATTAAATGACTAGTTAACAACAATCAATGACTAAATAAATAGCTAGTTAACAATGATCAATGACTAAAAAAATGATCAGTTAACTACAGTTAATAACTAGTTAACCACAATCAATTACTAAATAAATGACCAATTAACAACAATAAATGACTACTGCAAATAATAAATTTGTGACTAAAAAATTGACTAAAATTCGCATATAAACGACTATTGGTAGCTAATTTCCAGTATCTTATAGCTCGACTAACTTAGTCATATTTATTTTAGTCATTAATAGTTGCCTTATTTAGTAGTATATTTGGTCATTAATTTAGTAATGAATTGTGGCAATCAATGACTAAATCAATGACCACATATACGACTAAATAAGGAAACTATTAATGATTAAAATAATTACGACTAAGTTAGTCGAGCTATAAGATACTGGAAATTAGCTACTATTAGTTGTCGACTAAAAAATAGTCATTTATATGTGAATTTTAGTCATTTTTTAAATCACTAATTTCTCATTTTGTATTAGTGTTTGTTAGGTATATATGCAACATGCAAAATAAGTCGATAAGTTGAGTGATAGTGGAGAAATGATGCTGACGGTGAGAATAGAAATTGTATTAGGAACGGGTTGGGGACCGTTTAGTTGTATTAATTACTTTATAGTGATTAATTTGCAGAAACTAATAGATGCCTATATCAAATAGAGACCCTACATGGGTTGATTGAACGCATGCTTCAGTCTCGACATTATGTCTATTGAAAAGTATATTTGAAATATTACTACGACTGGCGTTAATAAATAGTCATGATAGTGCAACACTTTACATGGAGATAAATTTTATGAGTACAATATTGTGATCATTGAGTGCAGTCATGTTGGGTGATGATGATGGTACCTATCGTTTAGTTCACCATTTGTTAACCTTTAATATGATGCAATTGTGTGTGCCACAGATGTTAGAGACTTATTAAACAAGTTATTTTGTTTTCTCTACTAGATAGTAATAAACTACACTTAAGTATTAATATCGCAATATGATCAAATTGACAGTACAACTATATTATATTTATCGAATTTATAGGTGGGGGGTTAATACTAGAAAATCATCGTTGTAATTCTTTTTGGCTTTTCCGGAAAGCTATAATATAGGCATTGTGGCACAACCCAGACTTGTATTCAAATTGTTAATGAATAAGTGATGCATGTAATTTATATTGGCGCCTGCTTTGTAAAATTAGTCACAGCAAATCTAATGAACAAGTAAATCAATCACAATATATAAAACTTGGAAAATATGGTGTAAACTGTGCAAAAAATGCATTAGTGCTCTATAATCCCAATAAGGGTGAAAATACAATACAATACTGTCACAATGAGTGAGCAATTCGAATTAACCAAGGAGGTCATTTGAATTAACTAAATGGCATAGCTTGGCTCCAACTAGGAGTCCTCATCATCAATCAGTGGTGGTCATCAATGCACAAGTCACTGTCAAACAGGTGTCAAACAGAGTTGAACTGAGTCTAACTAAGTGTAATAAGTGTAACTGATGGTAAGTGGCACTAATCTAGGAATGGAAACTCAGTGGAGGGCGCATGAGGAGTTAACTTCACTCAAAACTATCAGTCATGTCTCATCGGAGGTCAATCGGAGTGATAACATCAATTATGGGTCAATCGAAGGTAAATCTGAGTGATAACTGAAGTGTAACTGGACTGGTAGCTGAGAAAGGCGCCCTTCTTTAGTGGAAGGTGAGAAATGGGTGCATGACAGGCTAGGAGGGCTCAAACTGAGTGGAAAGTAGCTCCCAAGTGCTGGGAGACTAAGGACTAGGTGCTAGAGGTACCATACTGATGACTGGGCAGCATGCAGATGCATGCAGAATGCATGCAAAGTACATGAGTGAATGATGATATATCCTAACACCCCCCCTCAAGCTATACTATGATTGAAAAAATAAAATGTAGGCCCTGGTTACTGAGACCAAAGGTCACACCAATACAATAATCCAAAAAATGTTGAAATAAGCTAAGTGAGGAAAGAGGGAAAACCCAGTGGGAAGAAAGACCCCCCTCAAGCTAAACATAAAAATGGATCTAATCTGTCTCCACCATGATGGAACTCACCCCCAAAGTGAACAGAGGTAAGAGAAATTCTTCTCAGTGAAGCTCTTGGTGAAGATGTCTGCAATTTGTTCATCGGTAGGGCAATATTGCAGAATGATGGTGCGATCATGCACCAATTCTCGAATGTAGTGCATATGAATCTCAATGTGTTTGGTCCTCTGCTGCTGAACTGGATTAGTGGAGATCTTTATAGCACTTTGATTGTCACAAAACAGGACAGTCGAAGTAGTGCTACCAAAATCAAACTCGGAAAGAATACCCTGCAACCAAACTGCCTGAATGCAGGCATTGATTGCCCCTTGATACTCTGCCTCTGCTGAAGAAAGTGCAATGGCTGCCTGCTTTTTGCTTGAAAAACAAATAGGCCCATGTCCAATCATGAAAACATATCCGGAAGTGTACTTCCGATCTATGATATCACCTGCCCAATCTGAATCAGTAAAACCAATGAAGTCTAGCTCAGAATCTGCAGCATAATGTATACCAAAATGTTTTGTACCTTGCACATACTGCAAGATCCACTTGGCTTCCCTCCAATGAAGCTCATGGAGCTGCTGCATATACCTTGATACAGCACTCATGGCATAAGATATATCAGGCCTTGAGTGTGTCAAGTAGATTAGTGAACCAATCAATTGTCGATACATAGTGCAATCTGCAAGCGGTGTGGTATTTCCCTCTTCAAGACTGATTCTTGAGAGGAAAGGGAATGGAGCAGCCTTACATTCTACCATATTAAACTTTAATAGTAGGTCTTTAGCATACTTTTACTGAGATAATGTTATCCCATCAAAATTTTGAGCTATCTCCAAGCCCAAAAATCGCTTAAGCAAGCCCAAATTGCTCATATCAAAAGCTAGATTTAAAGTGGTTTTCAGCTTGTTAATTGTAAGGAGAGTGCTACCAGTAATGAGAAGAGCATCAACATATAAAACCACAATCAAAACATTACCTTTAACTTTTTTTAGGTACACATTAGGATCAGCTTTGCATCTTTTGAAATTCTGAGAAAGAAGGAAGGAGTCCATCTTTGCGTACCAAGCTCTTGGGGCCTGTTTCAATCCATACAAAGATTTCTTCAATACAAACTAATGATGGATCTGATATGTATCCTTCTGGTTGTTTCATATATACCTCCTCATCAAGGTATCCATGTAGAAAATCACTCTTCACATCCATGTGGTGCACTTCCCAGTGCTTGGATGCAGTAATGGCCAAAACTAGGCAGATGGAATCCATCTTTGCAACCGGTGCAAAAGTCTCAGTGTAGTCCACACCTTGGACTTGGGAGAAATATTTTTCCACCAACCTAGCTTTGTATTTGATGATAGAGTCATCAGCAGCAACCTTCATGTGGTAGATCCACTTGCATTGAACTAATTTTCTTCCAGGTGGAAGAGAAACTAGCTCCCATGTATTGTTCTTTTGAAGAGAATTGTACTCTTCATCCATGGCGGTTTTCCATCGTGGATCTTGGTGGGAATGATAGTATGATTTGGGATATAAACCAATCATGAAATAAAATTTCTCAGATAATAATGGATCAGAAAAAGAAAGAGCCATACCTGCTCTTTGATAGTCTGCTCTTGTTCTCCTTGGATCAGCAGGATTTCCAATGTTTGGAACATCGGATTATAGAGTGTTTTGGGACCACTTTGGTAATTGAGGAAGATAATTATGGTCTGATTGCAAACTTGATATGTCATTGCCATCAAAGTCTGATATAATATCATAGATATCAGATCCAATGCTTTCTTCATAATCACTCGAATCTTCTTCTTGTGGAGGGTGCAGATCGGTAGTGTTTTCCTCAACTAGTTTCAGATCTGGCAGCAGTTCTTCAAACTTCACACTTTGCTCTATGAATACCTTTTTGGATTTGATATTCATGAGTTTATATTCTTTTGATTCTTCCCCATATCCTATCAAGATACATTCAATACTTTGTGGATCCAAAGATTTCTCTTATCAGAAGGAATTCTAGCCCATGCAGTGGAGCCAAAAACCCTCAAATTGGACACATCCAGTTTGCAACCAAAGAATGCTTCGAAAGGAGTTTTACCTTTCACGGATGAATGTGGAACTCGGTTCTGAATGTATGCAGCAACATTAATGGCTTCATCCCAAAGATTTGCAGCCAAACCTTTTGACTCAAGCATGCAGGTAGCCATCTCTTTCAGTGACTGATTCTTCCTTTCCGCTACACCGTTCTACTGGGGTGTGTAGGGAACTGTATGTTGGATTTGAATTCTGCTTTCGGCACAAAATTGAACCAACTCAGTCTTGATGTATTCTCCACCATTATCAAATCTAAGAGCTTTGATCTTGCTCTCAGTGGCGGTCTCAACAGAAGCCTTAAAATCCTTGAATTTTCCAAGCACTTCTGACTTGTTTTTGAGAAAAAATACCCAATTAAAGCGGGAGAAGTCATCAATGAATGTCAGGATGTACCTCAACCCATTCATGGACATGTTGGGAAGTGGACCACTGATATAAAAATGTATGAGGCCCAAAATGGTGGGAGCTCTGCTAGCTTTTCCGTGGTCGAACCTGTGCTCGGGGTGCTTCCCAACAATGCAACCGGGGCAAATTCCCTTCGAGGAACGGAGTTGCGGAAGACCATATACCATGGATTTCTGTTGTAGCAGCAGAAAATACTTGTAGTTAAGGTGTCCAAACCTTTCATGCCAAAGCCTACTAACCTCCTTGCCATGAGTGAGGAGAGCAATAGGATTTTCAAGCGACATAAAGTGAGAAAACTCATAGTATTTTGCAGTGTGGTTCGCATTTCCGACTGCAACAAGTCTTCCACTTTTGATATCAGAAATCTCAACATTGTTAGGGATGAATGTAACTTGCTTCGGTTCACTAGTGCATGTCATTTGATACACAGAAAGTAGATTTGAAGCTAGGGAAGGCACAAAGAGAACATTTTGGAAGCTTCCATGCTCTACATGGATGGTACCTTCCCTTCAAAGAAATTTTTGAGTCATCTCCCAAATGGATGGGGATGGAGCTGCTTGGATCGAATGAAGAGAAGGAGTCAATGTTTGCAGCCATATGATTTGAGGCACCTGAATCTATCAGTAGAGTGGTGGGTTTCGAAACAGTTGCCATGAGTGCTTGACCTCTTTCATGACCATCATTCCTATCCTTCTTCCGTGCACCGTCGGGAAGACATATGTTGCTCTTTTCCAAAAGGAGGGCCATTTGATCTACTGTTTTCTTCATGCATGAACTTTCAGGATGAAAGCCATGGTTGCAATATGAACATTTAGATTTTTCCTTTCCCTCTTTACCCTTATGCTTGTTCCTCGAACCGAATGGTGCTTCCGGTTGCTTGCCTTTATCTCTTTTCTTGGTAGGTTCAAATTTGGGCTTCTCTTTCCTTTGATTTCCTTTACCATTCGAATTCTTAGGTCCTTGAGCAAAGAGGGCTGAATATTTGGAGTTTATGGATTCCATTTGAATTAACTTATCATGCTCTTTTGTGACGGACTCAATGAAGGCATTAAAGGTAGGCATCTTCCAATTCGGGGTAGTTAGCCGACTGGAATTGAAAGTAGATACAAATACCGAGTAATATTTGGGTGTGTGCAAGAAGATGAGGGTCACTTTAGATGCAATGCTACTTTTTTCAAATCTCGTTCCTGATACCTAAAACATAACGCGTTTCTGATATTTACCATCTGCCATGGTAAGACCCGAGCCTAACATGTCATTGGACATGTAGGCTAGGTAACAATAACGCGTACGCGTTATGTAGTTAAAAACGCGTACGCGTTATGTATTTACAAATCGCGTACGCGATATGTAAAACTAAAAATCAATTTAAAAACACAGTCGGCCGATTGCCGACCACCCGCGACACTCACGCATCAGAAACGCGAATAGAGGCGAAATTGACCCTGGACGAGGACGCTTTGTGGCCCACTCAACTATCCGTGTTGCTCGATTTCGCTGGAGGGGAGACAAATTCACCGGTGCATTCTCATCTAGTCAGGTAATTTATTCACCCAAATCATTTTTTTGTGATTTTTTAATCCAAATTACAATTTTTTTATTGTTTAACCTAGTTTTGTAATATTGATCAAATTGGGAATAACCCAATTTGTAATTAAATTCACACCTCAAAATGAAACCCTTTTAAAAAAACTCAAAACTTCATAATCAAACCAAAAATTGAAAAAATTAAAACTCCCCCCTTTCTACAATGTATTCATCTAAGTCACCCGACACGAGGACACGGGACACGAGTGTCCCCACCAGGCTTCAAATTTGAAGCCTTCAGGCCACTTCAAATTTTACCCACACGTCATAGAAGGCCACTTCAAATTTTACCATGCAAAAAAAATTTAATTTCATGGTAAGCCCTTCAATAATTAAATTAACCACTACTGTTTAAAATTGCAACAGAAGGGTAGCTTCAAATTTCACCCATCAACAATTTTTAGTGGGAAATTGGGAATGCGGCTACTAGCTAGGTGACTTGGGAGTGGGACTCGCTTACTCTCCAATATCCACGTGTTCGATCATCCATGGATCATGGACCATTGGGCCTCTAATAATATCATTGAGCAACTTACGTGGACGGGCTTACACTGAGTAGCCCATGGCTTGAACGCTTCGAAGTTCTCGTGTTTGTAGCGAGCGCTTACGTGTTTAACACATTTAATGGCATCAACAAAATTATTAAACCTGGAAGGTGGCTCATACGTGTTGTTGCTAGCGGGCTTACCAAGTTACAAGTTATCACATACCAATTCGTGAATGCTGACTCCGTGAGTTAATTGAGTATTCAATGTATAATATATTATGTTAATATGCCCCCGCGAATTTGGCATTTCAGACAAAATCCACAATCCATAAACTTCTTGTAATGTTGCAGGTTGTTGCTCCTGCCCGTGGCCCCTACCTATAGACCTGTGTTTTCTTTGTTGTATCAAGTTAATCCTACCATCTACGGCTCCCAGCCTCACACCCTGTGTTTTCTTTGTTGTATCAAGTCAATCCTGCAGCTCCCAAGTTCCACCTTTTGTTTTCTTTGTTGTATCAAGTCAATGCTGGAATTCCATGCTTCCATGGCTCCGACCATATTGCATGAATAGAAACAAGCTTTTTCTTATACCCCTATTCCACTGTGGATGAGCTACTTCCAAGTTCCACCTACCCTATCTCCTCCAGTCCTCCAGGATAGTTTGCGGAGCGAAGCTGGCAATGCCAGCCTGCCATAAACATATTTAAAGAAATTCGTTTTCTTTGAGGAGCTCAACTTCAAGGCTGACTAGATTTTTGACATCCTATGAATTTACAGGTCTGCTATATCCACTGAAAAATAAAGCCTCTCAACTTTACTACGTTAGTAAACATTGAAATTTTGATGTACTATTACATTTTCAAATGAAAAGAATAACTTATTATTAATAAAAAAATCAAATCATATTAATATATTAATGAATTTGAATTTAGCTTCCCAATTATATTAAAATAAATTATACATTTTAAATGATCCACAACCAAATATTATACTGAGAAGGAAATGGAAAAAAAGGAATTTCCTCAACACAACATGCTATTTCCTTATGATGATGCTTTTACGTTTATGATTACCAACCTTGGAATCAGGTTTGGTTATCCGAAGGTGTAATATCTTCTAAGCTAAGTCAATAGGTAGGAATGTTGGTATTGATATAATTATGACAAAGTTTTATAAAGGATTAGGAACAATTCCGTTGGCTTGTAGATGACATATTTATGGATAAAAAGCTTGTTGTTATGAGATAATGACATCATGCCTCAAAAACATGTCCCATACAATCTAATGTTAATGGGCGCTCTACATAGAAATTGGAATGTCAACATTTGTGAGTACAATAAATATGTGGATGATTTTGGCCTACTACAACTTTAATATATTGAGTGGATTGATAACCTTCACAATTATATAAGAGATTGTAGCTATGACTAGGAGGAGAGTTAACAATGCAACAAAATCAAGTAATCGAATTTTGTGCATAAAATGAACATAAGACTCCCACCAAATTTCACTGAATCTACGTCTTAACAAAAGAACTCATCGTTTCACGGGATTCCACCCCATCAATCCTTTTAACAGTAATGGCCATAACAGTTGCTACAACCCTAGCGCGAGAAAAATCAATCGAGCTACGCATGACAATACTTGAAACCAGACTTTTTGAACTCCCTATTACGTCATAGGAATCAATACTACTTTCTCCACAACATGTGGCACCCTCAATATCTTCCATCACCGCAATTTACATTTGATAAAAAACTTGTTCCCAAATAGTAATTACCCCATTCTTTGCTCTAAAAAGGCCTCGGTTAACCTAGAATCCAATCCATACAACATGAACACATCCATATATACACATAGAATAAATATTAATAAATTTCTCATAGCCCTTCAATAGTGTTCAATATCTCATAGCCCTTCATAGTGAAATGGGACCCCACCCTTCAAATTTGATCCCTGGTCCCCACTAGACACGGTGACCCCCGGAATTATGACACGTAGGACACGGTGACCCCCGGAATTAATATATTTTTAAAATATATTAAAATTTAAAAATATAGACATATAGATCATCCAATAAAATTTAACATTTACAATTACAAATATTCAATAGAAATTACATTTACAATTACAAATATGAAATATTCAATAGAAATTAGATCATTCACAAATCACAACACATTTGTCATTCACAATCACAAAACACAATGAGACATTGAGACACATAGATGCAAACTCATCACTGCCTTGATCCTCCTCCTCCATGCCTGAATCAACAAACTCATCACTGCCTTGATCCTCCTCCTCCTCCTCTCTGCCAATCTGACTAACTTACTTTTTAATTGTCAAATGTTTAATTTTAAGTTTTAAATGTATGTAAGTAAATGCCATTAAATTGCTTATGTGAGTTTGATTTAATACATGTTCAATTTTGAAGAGACGTCATTATATACCATGTATATGTTTCTAATGATTTTCGTATTAATGTCTTTATTGCAGTTGCGGCTATGGATGCCAATGCCGAAATATTGATTGAGCTTGCCCAATTGAGGGGCATAAGTGAAGCTTTTAGTGGTGGCGACAGGATTCGCCGTTCACTTGCATCAACCTTGGATGCAATTGTGGACACAATTACACAATCTACGAATGTCCTGTATGATATTGCATCTTACAGAGAAAGAAAAAGACAACAATATGCTGATGGACTAGATTACAATGCAGTAAAAAAGCTAAAAATATCCAAAGAGGTTATATTTGCATTGTTTAGGGACCCTCGGACGGGGGAAATCCCTAATGCAAGCAAGCCGCATATCTCCATTGAGTGGTGCACGTTTCAACCATTTGTTGATAACTGGATGGACAGATGGTACATGGTTTTTGATATGCCACCACACAACAATAGGGAAATTCCCTTATATTTCCTTCGAAAGATGTATGCAGAGTTCGTGTTGCATAAACACGTTAACTATTTTGACATCTTACAGTTCCAGGGGATCGGTGGGGGGATGCCCCAAAACCGACCCAATGCCAGGCTTCGAGACCAGGATCGCCCTATCCCTGCACCTCGCAGGCAGTTGCCTGGGCCAGATGTCCCACCAGCACATCGCATTATTCCGCAGACACGGGATGCATTTTTGAGTTTGGCACGGACGGTTGTTCGCCATGGCAGGATGGTTCAACATATGGGTGAGGAAGGGACATCTATCCCTGGTGTGGTACATACACCAGCTCGTCACCATGCAGGACCATCAGCTAGTGCAGGACCATCAGGACCATCCACTACTGCAGGACCATCAGGACCATCCACTAGTGGAGGACCATCAGCTATTCCCCATCCTAGTACTGATCCTCACGAGTGCACGTCATGTGGTCGTCCCTGCTATGGTATTGCATCAGATGTTGCCTTCAGTGGCTTTTTGAGAGAGGTATCTTGATGGTTAATTGTAATAAATTCTTCATTTATTTTCGTCTTTGTACACATATATATAGTTTGAGCTAATATATTAATTTTGTGAACTTGCAGTTGATGATGATTACCGGCAGTGACGCCCCAGAGCCGGATGTTCCAGACTCGGCAGGCCCATCTTATATACCACCTATTGCCGTATCTCACACCGAGGTAAACATTTTAAAATTTCAGTTTTTTAATACTTGTTAATTTGTTAATTTCCACATACTTTACATTTTAGTTCATTAATGCTATATACGGTCTAATATTTACAATTATTAAACTTGCAGATGGCAGATCCTTCACAGGGGCAAGGTAATGTGGAGGTAGTGCCCATGGTCATACCGTCCCCTGAAACGTCTGGGCTCCAGGTAAACAATTAAAAATGACATTTTTTAAATACATGTTTGTTTGTTGAATCATGCATGTCTAACTACATGAACACTTGCTGACTGTAGGCACCATCCGACACATCTGGCCCATTGCCTGGATTTGCATCTCCCTCCAGGCCATTCGTGAACAAGGGTCGTGTGTATGTGAGGCGTTCTACTCCGAGAAAGACTCCAGCTGCCCACGACCATGGGCTTACTCACACCACGGTAATGTATATCCTTCGATGATATTTGTTGTTTAACTTGAAATCCAGTGCATAAATCGTTTTTGTTAATGTTTGAATTGCATGTTTACTGCAACAGGAACCCGAGTTGTCTGCTGAGAACCTTGCATCGATGGTTGATGCAGCAGTTAGTGCCGCATCTGCAGTGGCGACTGATCACACACAGGTATGTAACTATTTCAACATTATCTTTACATAGTTTATTATTGTTGGACCTATTGTTTATTCATGCATTTCTAACTATTTCAACATTTTTTCATTGTAGCCACCACCAGCAGGAGCAGTGCCTGGCCCCCCTGGTTCAACCATCCTGGATGTTCAACCGACGGCTCCATCTGCTACACAAGCAACACAATCTCCTTTGTCAGTTGAGGTGAGATGTCCTTCAGTGACCAAGTGTTTCATGCACTTTCCATGCACCAGTTGATAATTGTTGAGATAATGTATTAGTGTACATAGTTAGTTGAATTTAACAATTGATATTTAATTTGCAGGATCCAGGGATGCACATTGATCCTAGGGATGTGCCTAGAGGATCAACGTCGGGAAAGAACAAGAGAAAGCTTGAGTTTTGATAGTTTTGGATAGTTTTGGACACATGTGCTTTTGGATACTTTTGTATATATATGTACTTTTCGATACATTCAGTTTTGGAGACATGTACATTGACTTTATTGTGCATGTACTTTTGGAGACATGTACATTGACTTCATTGGATACATGTACTTTTCGATACTTTTGGATATACATGTACTTTTGGAGACATGCACTTTTGGAGACTTTTGGATATACATGTACTTTTGGAGACATGCACTTTTGGATATATATGTACTTTTGGATACATGTACTTGTGTCATTCTAATGTGTTGATTTGTGTGGATTATCTATTACTCATGAATGCACTATGTCAAAAGAACAAACTATTATATTCAAAGGTTTCAACGAATTCACTACATGCATGCACTAATTGGTATCTAATTAAAATTTGTGATTTTGGATGATCATTACAAGTTATGTCAAAGTTCTTGCTCGTGTAATTTAATCAAACTAAATGCAATACAATGTTTTCAAGGTTTCAACGAACTCACTCATGCACACCCATTGCCATCAACTACCAATGAAAGTCTAACATTATGAGGTTCTTCTTAAAAAATGGGTAATATTTCCTTGATGATCGTAAATTGAGAACCATTTGTAGCCACTCATATAATACCATCTTCACTTATCTTTGTACATGATAATCCATATAATGTGCTATGTTTTTTAACCTAAACAATTATCAAAAACCTAGAATTATAGGGATATGACAAAGAACCTTATGGGGCACCTTATATATTAACCTTGTGTATACATTAGGATCTTTGTCATACCATTGTTTGAAATGTCATTCAATACCTTCAATTTTATCAACATCAAATTAGTAGACAAAGTGACCCATCTTTGATCTCTTGTATAGGCCTTTGTGTGCCTTATCAATAAGATGTACATCATGAATATTATCATAGGTCTCATACATAGGTGCATCCTCATCCATGCAAACAAAGGTGTCATGGATCAACCTATCATCCCTTTATTCTCAATAATATTAGTATCATTATCTTCCATAGGATCAAATTCAACTCCATCACCCCCATTATTACTACTCTAAATTACAGCCTTAGGAGTTTTGATCATGTGTTTTTGTCTCTTTAGGAGTTTTGAAATATTATACTCTTTCAAAAATAATATGGAAGTTCAAATATTTAAAAGTGGCTTAAATTATAAAATGGGCGGAAATTCACCAAGTGTCCCTGAACGGCATTTTCATGCGACTTGCAACTCGACATAACTCGGAAACTGGACGTCGGACCGACGAACCGTCGACTCCGTTGGTCTCCTGGCGTGCGATTACCTCTAGGGGGCCCTCTCCCTCGTCTCCCCATGGCCCAGTGGCTTCATTGTGCATTCATTTCGTAAACTAGGGTTTTGCTCAGTTTAATTGCATGCAATCTCGCATTGGTGGGTCAACTCTGCAAAAACCTCCCCCGAGCCAGTGTTGGCAGTGTTCCCACGTCGGCATTGCCCACACACACTTGCGGGAGCCAATGGCACGTAATCTTCTTGCTCCGTTTGCTTTTTGGCTCCCGGACGGAAATTCACCAAGTGTCCCTGAACGGCATTTTCATGCGACTTGCAACTCGACATAACTCGGAAACCGGACGTCGGACCGACGAACCGTCGACTCCGTTGGTCACCTGGCGTGCGATTACCTCTAGGGGGCCCTCTCCCTCGTCTCCCCATGGCCCAGTGGCTTCATTGTGCATTCATTTCGTAAACTAGGGTTTTGCTCAGTGTAATTGCATGCAATCTCGCATTGGTAGGTCAACTCTGCAAAAACCTCCCCCGAGCCAGTGTTGGCAGTGTTCCCACGTTGGCATTGCCCACACACACTTGCGGGAGCCAACGGCACGCAATCTTCTTGCTCCGTTTGCTTTTTGGCTCCCGGACGGAAATTCACCAAGTGTCCCTGAACGACATTTTCATGCGACTTGCAACTCGACATAACTCGGAAACCGGACGTCAGACCGACGAACCGTCGACTCCGTTGGTCTCCTGGCGTGCGATTACCTCTAGGGGTCCCTCTCCCTCGTCTCCCCATGGCCCAGTGGCTTCATTATGCATTCATTTCGTAAACTAGGGTTTTGCTCAGTTTAATTGCATGCAATCTCGCATTGGTGGGTCAACTCTGCAAAAACCTCCCCCGAGCCAGTGTTGGCAGTGTTCCCACGTCGGCATTGCCCACACACACTTGCGGGAGCCAACGGCACGTAATCTTCTTGCTCCGTTTGCTTTTTGGCTCCCGGACGGAAATTCACCAAGTGTCCCTGAACGGCATTTTCATGCGACTTGCAACTCGACATAACTCGGAAACCGGACGTTGGACCGACGAACCGTCGACTCCGTTGGTCTCCTGGCGTGCGATTACCTCTAGGGGGCCCTCTCCCTCGTCTCCCCATGGCCCAGTGGCTTCATTGTGCATTCATTTCGTAAACTAGGGTTTTGCTCAGTGTAATTGCATGCAATCTCGCATTGGTAGGTCAACTCTGCAAAAACCTCCCCCGAGCCAGTGTTGGCAGTGTTCCCACGTCGGCATTGCCCACACACACTTGCGGGAGCCAACGGCACGCAATCTTCCTGCTCCGTTTGCTTTTTGGCTCTCGGACGGAAATTCACCAAGTGTCCCTGAACGGCATTTTCATGCAACTTGCAACTCGACATAACTCGGAAACCGGACGTCGGACCGACGAACCGTCGACTCCGTTGGTCTCCTGGCATGCGATTACCTCTAGGGGGCCCTCTCCCTCGTCTCCCCATGGCCCAGTGGCTTCATTGTGCATTCATTTCGTAAACTAGGGTTTTGCTCAGTGTAATTGCATGCAATCTCGCATTGGTGGGTTAAACTTGCTCACCTTGCAAACATCATCCATCAAATAGAAATTTGATGGAGTTGAAATCAATGGATTGCTTGTCACAATAGGCATTCATAAGTTTGCGTAATTGAATACTCCTCTTAATCCCTAAAAAATACTTCATTCCCATCCTGCAGATCCCAAACAATGTCAAAGGTAAGAAGGATTTCCATATAATCCAAATATATGTTTTTTTTCAAATATATTTTACATGGAAACATAGCAAAATGGAATCTAATATTTCGTTTGCACACGGAAGAAAAGATTGGCAAGGCCAACATTGGCTTCCTTTTGGATTAATATCTCCATTTATAATTCCATAGATTTATACAGTTGTCTTAATCCTAACTGTATACATTGCATGAGAATAAACACCATCAATCTCATTTTTGAGACTTGGTTGTCATGTTAATGCAAATGTAAATGTAAAGGTTGCCTTTACAGGACTTTTGAAACTGAGTGTGGGAAAGGGGATCATGATCGAGATGTTGTGTAGGTAAACATTATATTCTGCAGGTAAAAATGGAAGTTTACGAGAAATTCTCTCATTAGTTACACAAAATCTATTGTTGAATGGTGTTCTTCAATAATTGTAGATGGAACAAGAAGACGAGATATTTTTGGGAGGTGGTTGATGTAGATCAATCACATAGAATAATGCATGGAATTTGTGGATTTCATTTAGTTTGAAACTCAAACAATGTTATAGTAGAAATATGAACAAGAAAATTCTATCACTCGCCATTATTCTAGGTATAAATATTGAATTATCCTAGTTGGATGAGGACTAATCAACCATTTCACCACATTATGATCATGTCTCAAATCTTGTACAACCAAGTTTTGTGAATATGAGATTAAATCTTATCAACTAGCATGAATACATTACATTTTGTCTATTTAGTGGACTCACACGTTGGAACTGATGTTTTTTAAAATGAACATATATGCAATGGTTTCCCTGAAAGATAAGTAATGGGGCACTCACTATTTGTTGGCATGTTCCTTAAAGGCGAACCAAACCCTCATGTCTCACTAATAGATGACAATGGTGATCAACTTGTAATCAGTTTGATGGTTAATAAAGGATAATATCTAACACTGGATGACCAAACATGGAAGAAGGTTGGTTATGTATTTCAAGATTAGACTAGGTGAATCTATATACCACTTTACAAACTTAGTTTTCGATACAAACCTCAAACTACAAACAATGCCAAGGAAGCACCCATCAAAGGTATGATACTTCAAGCCTCATTGTGAACATGAAAAGTTAATGGAGATCATTAGTAATAGACATGATCCAAATGGTCTACTTAGATGACCATAGGTAAGTAGATAAGTAAGATTGCCTAACATGGTCACTCTTGTGTTATATTCCAAGGTATATGGGTTGTTTGTTAATTTTGTTAATTTTTCAATTCATTTATCCAAAGAATCATAAGCACATGAAATCCCATCAATAAGAACAATGGTCTTTTTCAACACCACCAAAGAAAAAATCAGAAAAATAAAATGACCTACTTCAAAAATTATTTTATGGCTTATTGTGCATGGTCCATCAAACAAAAGGTAAACAAACACAATTATATGGCCTACAATGTAGGTCTTTTGATGCTCTATTTCACAAGGTTTTAACAAACACACTTGTTGTGATCATCATTAAAGTCTACAATTTCTTTCAATGAATGTGCCAAATTGACCTAACAACATAGGAAATTGAAAACCACATCCATTGAAAGGAATAATTCAGTTTTTTTTGTCATGAATTAATTTACTATCATGGATTTATGGCTGTTGGCAGTGTTCCCACGTCGGCATTGCCCACACACACTTGCGGGAGCCAACGGCACGCAATTTTCTTGCTCCGTTTGCTTTTTGGCTCCCGGACGGAAATTCACCAAGTGTCCCTGAACGGCATTTTCATGCGACTTGCAACTCGACATAACTCGGAAACCGGACGTCGGACCGACGAACCGTCGACTCCATTGGTCTCCTGGCGTGCGATTACCTCTAGGGGGCCCTCTCCCTCGTCTCCCCATGGCCCAGTGGCTTCATTGTGCATTCATTTCGTAAACTAGGGTTTTGCTCAGTGTGGGAGTGTGCAATTTTTGCACACAGAGGTCAACTTTGGAAAATCATCCACCGGGCAAGTATGGCTAGTGTTCCTAGCCCGAACCTATCTAGACACACCTGCAGGACTCCCCGGAACCCGGTTTTGTTGCATGGTTGGAGTTCTATGCCCCCGGTAGGTATCCAGCAGGTGTCCCTGAAGGCCTTCTGGTAGTGAGACGGGACGAGCCATAGAATGAAGACCGTGGCTCGGATCGACGAACCGTCGACTCCGTTGGATTCAGCACACCGGGATAGTGCCAGGGGTGCCCCTCCCCTCCTACCCGGTGGCCCATGTGTCACCTTGCAGGTCCATCTTTGAAACTAGGGTTTTGCTCAGTGTGGGAGTGTGCAATTTTTGCACACGGGGGTCAACTTTGGAAAATCATCCACCGGGCAAGTATGGCTAGTGTTCCTAGCCCGAACCTGTCTAGACACACCTGCAGGTCTCCCCGGAACCCGGTTTTGTTGCATGGTTGGAGTTCTATGCCCCCGGTAGGTATCCAGCAGGTGTCCCTGAAGGCCTTCTGGTAGTGAGACGGGACGATCCATAGAATGAAGACCGTGGCTCGGATCGACGAACCGTCGACTCCGTTGGATTCAACACACCGGGATAGTGCCAGGGGTGCCCCTCCCCTCCTACCCGGTGGCCCATGTGTCACCTTGCAGGTCCATCTTTGAAACTAGGGTTTTGCTCAGTGTGGGAGTGTGCAATTTTTGCACACGGGGGTCAACTTTGGAAAATCATCCACCGGGCGGGTATGGCTAGTGTTCCTAGCCCGAACCTGCCTAGACACTTTGGAAACTAGGGTTTTGCAGGTCCATGATGATGATGAAGATGTTGATGATGATGGCTTGGTCTAAGGTGGTGCTCTCAACTAGCTAATTCATTATGAAATATTTAACAAGACATGAATTAAATTTAATATAAGTGTATTGTTTAATATAGTGAGCATATATCAATATTCAATTACAAATAGTGAAAATAGTATAGTATTAAAAGTATGTAACGTACCTCATCATGCTAGATCCCACCTATTATCATACAACCAAGCCCTCCGGATCATCTCTTATACTGATGGTCTCCATTAGTCTCTCGTGCTCTGTATCCGGTAAGAAGTAGCGTATCTTCGATGTATTTCGACTAGGCATTGTTCGTACCTGAAGGTTTGTGCCAATGATTAAGTTGGTAAAGTGATATACACTTGCACCTGGTTTGTAATCCCTGTAAACATATCCACCCTTCTTTCTTCCATTGCTGTCCCGTGTCAAGTATTCACCTTTAACAACCATAGACCCAGTTGGAAAGTGGTTGTTTTCATCGTCAGTCATGGACACAATGAGGGTTTGCTTTCCATCTATACAGCGTGCCAACCAGTATTCATCACCCCATTCAGTATCTTTTGAGGCAACCACTGCGTATATGTGCCCTGCATTATATGATTGTAGGTATATGATCAAAATATTTTTCGTGCGATACAAGGCCATTAATGTGCATTTGAAGACTACGTAAACAAACAAAAAATGTTAAGGAAATGCATCATACCGGGTTGTACAAGGTCTGAGACATGATCAAAATCTGCAGAAATAGATGATTGGTCTTCTTCCAACGGAGTTAACTCAACAATTGCACGCTGATCAAGTGGAAGTGATATGCGATCCCATCCATCAACCCAATCCAATGATTCACACCCATCCCAGTCACCATCACAACAAGGCGGGCAAAAACAAGCAAGTTTTCTGGTCCAAATTTCAAATACTGGGTTATCAGAGCTTCGAACCGAATGAAAGCCACGAGTCCCAGGCACAGTCTTGCATTCCCATGCATGTGAACAATCTATGTCTACCACCTCCCAAAAAAATCTCTCCACATGTCTCTTTCTTGTGGATTCTACTCGCATAGTTGATTCCTCTCCCATTACTGACGTGCACCACCTGACTATAGATTGAGCATTTAGAATAGTAGATTCTGTAGATACTTTCAATTCCTCTCTTCGTAGGGCTGTTTTGACACATGCTCCGGCTCCATCATGCTCTCCTTTACCATGCCCAGTCTCAAAATAGTTCCACATATGTGGCACTTTGTAGTTTTTATGCAATGAACACAACCACTGAAATATGCGTGCATTTTTGAACTGACCAGCACACCCATCAGACCAAATCCAGTGTCGGTCCATCTGTATGTTCCTTCCCTTCAAGTGATCATAGAACATGATGAAGCAATGACGTACATAGTGGAAGTCGTGGCACCTATCATCACTTATGTAGAAGTGATATTCCTTCAGAATTTCTCTTTGCTCTTCAGTGCTATTTGGGCCATGCCTGTATGTGATATGGACCATCAAGGAAACCTGCTCAGAGTGATAATACTGACTTTGGATCTCATTTTGAGGTTGCAGAGTGTAGTTCTCGGCAAAATCAACAACTGAAAGTATAGTACCAAGGGGAAATGTATCTCTGCATATTCTAAACTTCTCATCCTGCCATCGTGCCACGTGGACATGCTGAACATATTGATGTGTCTTTTCAATAAATTCCTTGATGAAGTCACTAACTTGTACCTGGTGACACAAAATGATCTCAATGTCAGTTTTTTGTTGTAAGTAAGGATTGAAATGTAACCGTTACAACATAATTTTATAGATATAAATGCATACCTGAGATGTCACCAATTGTATTTTTTTGCTTTCTTTCCCTGGGACTATTTCATAGTTGATATATTTGAAACTTTTCATGTCTGTAACCATTTTCCCAAATTCACTGTCTCCATTCTCGTGCATACATTGGCTCAATAATGCCATTCCAGCACAGTTGGAGCATGTTCCATCCAAACAAGATTTTGCATAGTATGTTTGCCCCTCGGGCCTATTGCACATGATGCTATGAATGAATTCTCTTGATGAAGTCGGTGGTATTGTCATGGAGCAATCCTGCACAATGTTAGTATGCAACACACGACGAATGTACAAAAATGTTTCATAGTAATATTCATATTCTACATGGTATCTACAACAACAAGTGTTACGAAGAGTATTTATTCTAACATACCATGGCTTACATTTCTCAAAAGATCTTTGCCCCAAGTTCAATTGTCTATGCTCAATCTTAAATTTTTCGTAAAGCTCTGTCTGTGTTATATCAAGAAAATGCTTAGTATGTGGCTCACGATCCTTTGAACCCCTTCTTAGTTTTAGTACATCCTTTCGGTTTGAAGAAGGCCTTGTGTGATCATGCCAAAAACTATGCACTAGTCCCTTTACTGCATCAACTAGCTTCATGTCACGACGTGGCAACCGACCAACAAAGGCCCAAAAATCTGTCTGATCGGTTGTGTCAAGATGTTCTCTTCTAATAGAATACCTACGGAGGGTTTTTACATTCAAATTAACTAGTTTCGATGTAGGCCTGAGAATACGAAGGGCCCTGGTGTTCTTATCTGCAATTGATTGTGACAACACACGACGAGCAGCATTGCGGTCCTTTGAACGTGTGTTCTTACCAATTTTACCAAATGCATCTACTAGGCTTTTAACTATATGAGAACTTGGTTCAGAATTCTTTATCATCTTTATCCCTAACTTTTTCCTAACAACATTCATGCTCCTAGATTTTAACAATGATAAAAATAATCTACATTTATCTCCATCACATTTAGAAACAAAATATTTATCAAGTATCTGTTGAGTTTGATAAGCAATACTACGTTTAGATAGCGTACCTTCAATGGAATTCATAAGTCTTTCATCAACTTGTATACGCTTCGGAGTTCTTCGACGTGTGCTTGCTAATGGAGGTAAGGGGGTTGGAATTGTACCATGTAGCGCATCACCAAGACGCTCTGGCGTTTCAGTAGTAGCTTGGTGTCCTTCATTCTCTTCCTGGTAGTTGGATGGTGGAAGTCCAACATCCTCATCCATGGTCTGTGGAAGTCCAACATCCCCTTGTGGAAGTCCAACATCCTCATCGATGGTGTGGATAACATTCTCTTCTTCAACAGTAGGCAAAATGTCCAACGCCTCTCTGACTTCATCGCTTGTATAACCAGATCCGGATAGCAAATTGGGTGTTTCTTCGTGAGCTTCATCTTGAGATGGTAACTTATCACTTTGACTTGAAGTGGGAATTGAAACATCCCCTAATGAGCACCTACGTTTTGCTTCTTGATTACTTCCATGGGGTGCTTGTTCAACAACTATTGTGGAAATTGAAGGTCCCTCTTGTCGTGGATTAATAGGATGAACCATGGTATCCTCTACAATTGGATTTGGATTAGTTTCCAAAGAAAGCCTCCGATTCATCATGTATATTCTTTTCTTTTCTTTCTCTTCTTCAATGACTTCTTGAGGTCTCTTCTTCCTTGTTGATTTGTTTACTCGGTTACGTGCATTCCCCATCACCACAATGATCAATTCAATATAGTTTGTTTTTGTTGCTCCTCAATTACAAGCTCTTCAATAATAAGCAAATGGAAGTTCTTCCTTGTTGGTCTTGAAGCTTGATATCTTACCTTGTGTGCTCCTCAAATATAGGCAAAATGAATCTTTCAAAGGCCTTATCTTTGGTGTTCTTCAATTGGAGATTCTTCAAGCTTGCTAATTATTTTCTTCAAATATGGCCATATAACCCAACACCAAAGTGAGCAACCATGAAAGATGTCCTCAATGCTGCACCTGCATAAAAAAAAATGATGGAGTTGGTGTAGAATGTGAAAATTTTCAGACGTGGGCTCGTGCTGTTCGAAAAATCGCGGGATTGTTGCTTTCGTTCGGACAGAGTGAAGTTGCTCTCGGACAGCAACAGTCCATTATTTCTGGAGTTACAAAACGCATACGCGTTATATAAATATAAAACGCGTGCGCGATATGTAGTGACAAAACGCGAACACGATATAGTCAAGCACAATAAATAGGTTAGGTGCACGGCTAGGGCAACGAACAAAATCAAAGAAAAGTAATAATTTATATGATTGCATACAAAACAAATGTTTTGTATGGTTTAATACCCCCTAGCTCTCTCCCAATAATCCCTAGATACCCCCTATCTCTTTCTAAATATCTGTCCCTCATTCTCCCTACATGTTTATTTCATGTTTCTTTCTCTCCCTTCAGCCATGTCTCTACCACCCCACTCTCCATCTCTCCACCTTCTCTTTATCTTCGTCATTATCCCTCCCTATAGCACTCTCTCCCTTCTTCTCCCTTAATCACTAACCCTCTACGCCTTTATCCCTCCCCCCTGCCCTCTCTGTCTTACCTTGTTCCTAGAGCCCCTCCCCCATAAAGGCCTTTAGACCCTCTTCTAAATATTAATCCCTAAGTGCATAAGTGCACAAGATGATGAGGAGGAGGAGGGTGATGACAATGAAGATGATCATGATGTAAATGAAGATGATAAAGATGATGAGGAGGAGGAGGGTGATGACAATGAAGATGATCATGATGCAGATGAAGATGATAAAGATGATAATGTTGATGAAGATGATGGTGATGATGATGAAGATGTTGATGATGATGGTGATGAAGATGGTGATGAAGATGATGGTGACATGATGGAGATGTTGATCTGATGAGGAAGATGATGATGATGATGGTGATGATGGTGATGATGATGAAGATGTTGATGAGGACGATGATGGAGATGAAGATGATGATGATGAAGAAGATGATGATGATGGAGATGTTGTGTTGATGGGGAACCTAGAGATGACAATGATGATGAAGATGGTGATGGTGATGGTGATGGTGATGGTGATGACGATGAAGATTTTGATGATGATGCTGATGGCGATGATGATGAAGATGTTGACGATGATGGTGATGGTGATGTTGAGATGATGATCATGATGATGTTCAGAAGATCATGATGGTGATGATGGTGATGATGATGGAGAAAATGACAATGATGGATATGTTGATGAGGAACCTGCAGATGCCAATGATGATGATGATGGAGATGTTGATGAGGAACCTATAGATGCCAATGATGATGGTGATGACGATGAAGATGTTGATGATGATGGTGCTGGTAATGATGATGATGATGATGATGACGAAGATGATGGTGACATGATGGAGATGTTGATCTGATGAGGAAGATGATGATGATGATGATGGTGATGATGATGAAGATGTTGATGACGATGATGATGGTGATGAAGATGATGATGATGAAGAAGATGATGATGATGGAGATGTGTTGATGGGGAACCTAGAGATGACAATGATGATGAAGATGTTGATGATGAAGAAGATGATGACGATGATGATGGTGATGAAGATGATGATGATGAAGAAGATGATGATGATGGAGATGTGTTGATGGGGAACCTAGAGATGACAATGATGATGAAGATGGTGACGGTGATGACGATGAAGATTTTGATGATGATGCTGATGGCGATGATGATGAAGATGTTGACGATGATGGTGATGGTGATGTTTAGATGATGATCATGATGATGTTCAGAAGATCATGATGGTGATGATGGTGATGATGATGGAGAAAATGACGATGATGGATATGTTGATGAGGAACCTGCAGATGCCAATGATGACGATGATGGAGATGTTGATGAGGAACCTACAGATGCCAATGATGATGATGATGATGATGGTGATGACAATGAAGATGTTGATGATGATGGTGATGGTAATGATGATGAAGATGATGATGATGATGGTGATGGTGATGGTGATGTTTAGATGATGATGTTCAGAAGATGATGGTGACATGATGGATATGTTGATCTGATTCAAGGAAGATAATGATGATGATGATGATGGTGATGATGATGAAGATGTTGATGATGATGATGATGGTGATGAAGATGATGATGATGAAGAAGATGATGATGATGGAGATGTTGATGTTGATGGGGAACCTAGAGATGACAATGATGATGAATATGGTGATGGTGATGGTGATGGTGATGACGATGAAGATTTTGATGATGATGGTGATGGTGATGATGATGAAGATGTTGATGATGATGGTGATGGTGATGTTTAGATGATGATCATGATGATGATAATGATGATGGAGATTTTGATTTGATGAGGAATATGATGATGATGATGATGATGAAGATGTTGATGATGACGATGATGGTCATGAAGATGATGATGATGAAGAATATGATGCTGATGGAGAATATGATGCTCACAACTCCCTCTAGTCTCTCTCTCCCCAACCATCAATCTCTCTAGATCTCTCTCTCTCTCTGTCTCTCTCTCTCTCTCAAACACACACACATACACACACATTATGTCACTTTCCATTCTCAAACCCATACCCCCTCCATCCATATCTATCTCCAACTTTCTCCCTCCATCCCTCACCCTACCTTCTCTCCCTCCCTCTCTCATCGCCTGTCTCTCACCTTCTATCCCTCCCTCATCTTTCCCTCAACCTATCCCAATCTCTCCATCACTCCCTCTCTCTCCATCGCCACCACTCTCTGCATGTCTCCCACCAACACTTTCTGTCCCTCCCTTCCTATCTCTTATTTCGTTCTATCCCCATCTATCTCACTCCCTCCAAATCCATTCCTCCCCATTGTCCCTCTCCCTCCCTCGCTCTATGTCTCTCCCCCCCTTGTATTCTTTATTTCTCTCTCACATCCCCCTTGCCTCCATCCATTCCCCCTTGTCACTCAAGTCTCACATTCAACTTCTAACCCTATACCTCTTCAGAACCTATTCTACTCCTAATAGTGCTCTCAAGCTCCACTTCCCTTCACCCCCTGTAGCCCATCATGTTCTCATTCCCTTCATCTCTCCCCACTCAAGCTTCCAACATCCTTCTAAGCCCTTGACCCTTTCCCACCCCTATTAAATATTAACCATAGATTCCCTTGAGCCTTCCCCACCCCTTCTCAAATATTAAACAAAATTTCCCTTGACTTCTACACCCCCTCTTTCTCAAGTATTAAACATGTATTTTATGATTTAAATAACGCGAGCGCGTTTTGTAACTATATAACGCGTACGTGTTATGTAGTTATATAACGCGTACGCGTTAATTATTGATATAACGCGCACGCGTTATTTAGTTATATAACGCGTACGCGTTATGTAAATCTAAAAGCGCGGCAATATTTTTGAATTTAAACAGGCCGAGTCACATGCTCACATGTCAACAATAATCCTATGTGTATGCTTTGGAGTTTGCTTCGGTAATTCCAAACCTGTGCTATGTTAATGAAAAACCAAAGCTAATTGGGTATTTCTTCCAGTTTCTGGAGAAGCCTGTGCTTAGCCACTCGTTACAATATGCTACACAGAGTCATTTTTGACGAAATCTTAGACACAAATAGCATTTTTTCTGCAGATTCCAAATATGTAACTTTTATTTTGAAATATTAATTTTTCCTATTTTCTTTCAATTTCTTTTCTGTCCTACCTCCTTAACTCGTGAAACACATTGTTAGTGTTTCTTCCATAACTTTTTCAATTCTCAATCATTTCAAAAAAAAATTGTATGGTGCACAAGAGGACACTAACCTCCACGTTCTATGAAAAACCCATTTCAAGAATTTTGCATTAAGACCTTCAAAGGCTCTACCCACAAAAGATGTACTATTTTTGAGGTTTGATCACTTAGACAATTATAAAAAAATTATAAAATTACTAATTTAATTTTCGAAAAATAATGGCGCACAAGTGCTATGTGTTCTCTACATGCATGCCGATTTTTGTAGCTTGATTCCATCATTTAGGCCCTCAAAGGCTCTACCCACAAAAACATATACCTTATCATTTGCCTGAAAAATAAAAAGTGTCTGTTAGGAAAACTGAAACTTGACATAGCTATGCAAATTTTCAATACATAAAAGTTATATATTCAGAAACGTGATTCAATTTCCTACATTTCATCTTTTTTACTCAATGCAAGATATTTTCCGTAAGTAAATCAAAAAATCCAAGTAAGTTGAGGGATGCCTGCTTTTTCAGTTTTCTATTGCATCTAACGTGCCAAAAGTGACCCTCATTAGCTTGCACTGACCCATTTCCCAAGCTTTGTGAGAATGGAGAGGATCAATTGCTTATCCTCTTTTACAACGGCACTGTTCTTCAACTGCATTGACAAGTGCTCGAATCTTGTGAAAAACTCATTGATGGTCTCGAAATTCTCAGGACTAAGGGCAATCAATTCATTTTCCAATTGAAAAGCCCTAAGCTCATCCTGCTTACCAAAGAGATTTTCAAGTTGCTCCCATATTGCTTTCGGAGTCTTCAATCCACTGAGATGGAAGTGAAGATCCTTGGAAATGGAGAGGCAAAGGAGACCATAAGCTTCATCAAGCTTATTGTAGTGTTTGGTTCTTTTCGACAATGTGTTTGGCTCCAATTCGAGGCCAATAGTGACTCTATAGTACCCTTTTGAGCGTAATATAATATCCATATCATCTTTCCATTCAAAATAATTGAAAGGAGTAAGGATTGGCTTGGAAGAAGAGTATTCCATCTCAAATAGCGAGTGGACTTGAGGTAGAAGAACTTGTCAAACACAAGAGAGTGAATGCAATTGGTGAAGATGATTAACCTGCAAATCACAATCAAAACAAGAACAGTAAGGTCGAACAATCCACCTTTTTAGAGTTGCATCACACCTGGGATTGGATATCAAGCAAGTTGAATAAGTCCAATGTATCAAATCCAGGAATTATGCGGAAAACTCAAGCTTCTGGAGTGGATTGGAGTGTATTTTTCTGCTTTGCATGCACATGAGATATTTCATGCCAAAACTTCAGTCATTTTGAGCAAATTCACTCAAATCTTCTTGTAGAACACCTGTAGAAAAGAGATCTTGTCCCTGCAATGGATCTGATACCATGTAAAATTAGTCACAGTAGATCTAATGAACAATTAAATCAATCACAATAGATGAAACTCAGAAAGTATGGTGTAAACTGTGCAAAAAATGCATCAATGCTCTATAATCCCAATAAGGGTGAAAATACAATACAATACTGTCACAATGAGTGAGCAATTCGAATTAACCAAGGAGGTCATTCAAATTAACTGAATGGAATAGCTTGGCTCCAACTAGGAGTCCTCAACATCAATCAATGGTGGTCATCAATGCACAAGTCACTGTCAAAGAGGTGTCAAACTAAGTCGAACTGAGTCTAACTAAGTGTAATAAGTGTAACTGATGGTAAGTGGCACTAATCTAGAGATGGAGGCTCAGTGGAGGGCGCATGAGGAGTTAACTACAGTAAGAACTGTCAGTCATGTCTCATCGGAGGTCAATGTGAGTGATAACATCAATTATGGGTCAATCGGAGGTAAATCTGAGTGATAACTGAAGTGTAACTGGACTGGTAGGTGAGAAAGGCGCCCTTCTTCAATGGAAGGTGAGAATTGGGCGCATTACAAGCTAGGAGGGATTAAAGTGAGTGGAAAGTAGCTCTCGAGTGCTGGGAGACCAAGGACTAGGTGTTGGAGGTACCATACTGATGACTGGGCAGCATGCGGATGCATGCAATGCATGCATGCATGCAAAATGAATGCAAAGTACATAAGTGAATAATGAGATGTCCTAACATACTTCAGGATGTATATAGTCCATTTGTTGAACTGCTCTTAATGGATTCACTGTTAGTATTCATTGGTCTATCTGTGACCCTGCATTTAAAAAAAAAAACCTTCTAATGCTAAGTCGAATGTTAGCCAAGTCCTATAATACTAACCCTTTAAAAACCTTGCAACCATCACTCAATGTTATCTTCGCCAATAGTTGAAATGGCCAATGAAGTAAATATTGATATCACTCCAGAGCAACGGCTAGTTTCCGTAACTGGATTCTAAAATTATTAAATTGTTATATTAAGATTGTAATTCATGTCCAATAACGCTTGATGAAAGGAGAATTTAGATTGTTCGTTGATAGGCGCTACAATAAACAAATGCATATAGAGGGCGACCGCGCTCTTTTAATCCTGGATTAGCAACGAACCGTGAGGATGCAATGGAATGGAATATACTTCGTTGAGCACAAATATCTAAGGGCTAATATTTTGTGAGGGTGGACATCTTACCGAAACGTCAATTTATAATCCACCGTTGTTTTGTTAATTTGATTGTCTTGCCACGCGATGGAACTGTTAATAGGTTAATCAATCATTATTCAATCGAATCATCCCTTTAGTGTCCCGCGGTGGAACTGTTAATAAGTTAATCAATCTTTATTCAATCGAATCGTCTCTTTGGTGGCCTGTAACATCACAAGGGAGCGCAGGTATTAAACTCTTTATGTTTTCTGATATTGGATTTGATCAGATCCAGTCTACCGACTACCTCATTGATGATGGATTTCGTTAGGGAAAGAACGCTTACAAAACAACATGGTCTTTCAGTATAGTGGCCGACTGGGCTAGGTGGCTGATTGGGCTTATATGTGATCCACTACATTGTTCGACGAAACCGACTAGATTGCATATTTTTAGCTGTCAATTGAAGTTGTCTTTCATTTAAGAGATCTCTGTGAGATCAGGTTGATAGATCGTGCCATCCAGATAGAAAATCATGTACATATGCATGGAAGTGCTTAAAATTCATGATCCGTGGTTTAAAGCTCTGTCTATCCTTCTCTTCGAAGGATTCGATATGTAAGAAGAGGGCATTACTTATCGAATCCTCTGCGACCAGACAACTATAAGATCTAGTGAGTTTCAACATTCACGAACTACATCACGATAAGAGCATGATCAACATTCGGTACAAGTTCACCTTCATTTTAATATTTGTTTGATTATATGTTATCTTTGCGATACTTGGATTTACTTATGCGGGTGACCTACAAAGAATATAATGTATTTATATAGTTTATATGATGTTGTTCATTTGGTATCTTTGTAAATTTATGCTTCTCGGGGTTAATATATTATTCAACTTATTTTGTGGAAAAGAACATTGACTATGTTCCTACGAAGGTATCGCAGTTTATATATCATCCTTTATGAGATTACTATTATAGATTTCTATTTGGATTTGATCAAGGGTTACACTCACAAGAATGGATCGTAAAATATGTATGGACTGATTCCTGTCCAATTGTATAGATCTAGGTTGATTCAGATTATTAAGTTATTGATGTATTCCTGAAAATAGTCCAGATCTGCTCATGCAATGGATCGTGGAATGTATTCAGTCAAAACGATGTTGCTATGGACTTATGTTCATTCAGATTATTAAGTTATCGATGTATTCATGAAAATAGTCCGGATATACTCATGCAATAGATCGTTGAATATGTTCAGTCAAATTGATGTTGATATGTAGATTTTTGCTTGTTTGGATTAATATGTTAGTTTGGATTCCATGTAAGGGATTTTTATTTATTGTGTGACAATTTTCCATGAAAATTTTATGATTTTTTTTAAAATATAATATTACATTTTTTATTTAAAATTTTCCTTATATTTGTCATCAATCCATTGATAGTAAAAAACATCTTCCTTACCAATTTAATATTTCATTTTTTAATTCGTTGTTATACATATCTAAAAAAAATCTTTGATATAGAAGAAATTAATTTAATTTTTAAATATTTTATATTACAGTAAATAATATATATTTGGAAAATCTCTCATGAATTTCTTTTATTTTTTGAGTTATTCTTCAAACAATTCATTTATTTTAAATTTAAGTTTAATATTATTAATTAATTATAAATAGAAAACATTTTATTGGTTTATTATATTATTAAATAATTAGATAAATATTGAAAAAATTCAAAAACAAATTATGCATATTATTTAAAGAATTTAATTAGTTTATATCAATCATTATTAAATATGATTTTGACTTTATATTCTCTAACATAGCTTAAAAAAACAATAAGGGTAGAGCTAATTACCTCTTTCCCAATAAAATATATATTGAAATTAAATATTTAATTTCAATGTATATTTTATTGTTATATTTAATTATCACATATTTAATTATAGTTAGTTTTAGTGTATATTAACAATCATCATCATCATAGATATATGAATTCTAAATTTTAATTTAATAATAATATTATTGATATTAACAATAATATTATTATTAATGTTTACAATAACATTAATATTAATATAATTAGCATTAATATTAAAAATCATTCCTATCAACTTCAAACATATCATAACATTGATCAAATTTATAAAATTATTACTAACATATCATATCATATAAAATTATTACTAATTTTTTTTTTCCCGCGAAAAAAAGCATATTATTGATATTCACTTTTAAATCAAATAGTACATGATATCAGTAATAACACGACTGTCATCATCCTCTCCTGAAGAGAGTATATCTGAAATCAAAATTATATAACAAAAAGCCAAAAAACAGACATATCAATGTCTTTGGCATGATCATCATTTCATCCTAGAAAATAAACTACTCGAATCAGTGATCTTATTCTCACAATATTCCTCCCAAAATAAATAATCATCAACACCATCCAATGCCTGCTTTGACAGAAGATCAGCCTCAGTATTATTAACTTATCATACCATTGATATCAAATATATAATTATACTAACATTAATGTTAATGTTAAGATTAATATTATTATTATTATTAATATTAACAACATTGATATTGATATTGATATTAATCATCTTAATAATATTAAGAACATTAGCATTAATATTATTAACATTAAGAACATTAATATTAATTTTTAATGTCACTAATGTCTTGGAAATATTAAAGATATATTCATATCAAAGATATATTTCTTCTTTCATGATAATATTAAAAGTCATGCATACATAATCAAGGTTCATTAAAGTTAAAAAGATAAATATCCATGGTGCATCAAAGTTACCTTTACAATCAACCATGCTACACAAGTTAAATATATAGTCATTCATAAACACCATAAGCAACCACACTTTACCAAAGGAACCCACTTTTTTCAAAATGCTTTATTCACACAATTGCTTTATTTATCAAGCACACCACACCATAATTTTATATATGATAAACCATGCCTCACCTAACTTAAATATATAATGGAACATAATACACAAAAGTCATCCAAATTTATCCAATGTCACCCACAGTTTTATAACCAAAGTAAACCTAAGCTAGCTCTGATTTCAACAAATTCAACAAAGTATAATCATAGTCAACCATGGTAGACCTAATTTACAAATATAATCAACTAAACCTTAATAATGTGACCCAAAAATTCATGATTTTCCTTACACATTGTAATCATAAAAATGGTTGTTAATATTTAAAGTCATGCATACATAACCAAGTGAACCACCATTTTGTGTCCTTCACTTACCATGCTATACATTGGTCAACAATGGATTAAATTCAACAAAGCATTAATCTTAACTATGGATTAAATTCAACATGGTATAAAGACAACATTCATTAAATTCAACCTTAATTAAAGTTAACCTGCATTAAATCCAACATGGATTAAAGTCAAGAAGGTTTAAAGTCAACTACGGATTCAATTCAATTATGGAATGAAGTCAACATGGATTAAAGTTACAATTGTTCAACTATGGATTACAGTCAACCAACAACACCCATGGTAAACCAAATTCAACCATGGTCAACCAAAATTCAACCATAGTTAACAAAAGTCTACCATAGTTAACCAATTCCAATCAAAAGTCATCTATGGTAAACCTAAGTCGACCATGGTCAACCAAAGTAAACCATAGTCAACCATGGTGAACCAAAATTCAACTAAAGACAACCATGGTTAACCATAGTCAACCATTGTCAAGGAAAGTAAACCATGGTCAACCATAGTCAACCATTGTCAAGGAAAGTAAACCATGGTCAACCAAAAGTCAACCATGGAAAATCAAAATTCAACGAAAGTCACCATCACCAACCATGGTCAACCATGGTCAATCATAGCTAACCATGGTCAACCATAATCAACCATGGTCAACCAAAGTCAACAATAGTCAACCATCATCAACCATAGGAAACCAGAGTCAAGCAAAATTTAACCATGGTCAACAAGAGTGAACCATGGTAAACCTAAACCAACCATAGTGAACCAATGTTAAACAAAATTCAAACGAAGTAAAAAAGTCAACAATGGTCAACCAAAGTCAACCATGGTAAATTGCGCTCAACCATAGTCAACCATGGTAACCATAATCAACCAAAGTCTGCATAATTAACCAAATCCAACCAAAAGTCAACCATGATCAACCAAAGGAAACCACAGTTAACCAAAGTCAACCATAGTCAACCATGGTCAACCAAAAGTTAATTAAAGACAACCAAGGTCAAATAAAGTCAAGCAAAATTTTACCATGGTCAACCAAAGTCAACCATGGTAAACTAAGTCAATCATAGTCAACCAAAGTAAAAATGTAAACCATGGTTAACCAAAATTCAACCATCCTCAACCATAATCAACCATGGTCAACCAAATTTAATAATGGTCAACCATACATAGTCAACCATGGTCAACCAAATTTAACCATGGTCATCCATAAATAGTCAACCATGGTAAAGATGCTCAACCATAGTCAACCAAAGCTAACCAAAAGTCAACCATGGTCAACCAAATTAAACCAAAGTTAACCAAATTCAACCATGGTCAACCAAAAGTCAACCAAAAGTTAACCAAAGACAACCATGGTCAAACAAATTCAAGCAAAAGTTAACCATGGCCAACCAAAGTCTACCATGGTAAACCTAAGTCAACCAAAATAAATAATTAAACCATGGTTAGCCAAAGTCAACCATGGTTAACCAAAACTCTACCATAGTCAACACTGCTCAACCAAAGTCAACCAAATTTAACCATGGTCAACCATGCATAGTCAACTATGGTAAATTAAAGTCAGCCATAGTCAACCATAGTTGACCAAATGGAATTAGACAACCATAGTAAAAAAATTCAACCATAGTTAACCATGGTCAACCAAAGTTAACCATATTCAACCAAAATCATCCATATTCAACTAAAGTCGATCATACTAAACCATAGCCAACCCAATTCAATCATAACCAACCAAATTCAACACAAGTTAAAAGTCAAACAAGGTCAACCGATAGTCAATTATGACCAAATAAGGTCAACCATAGTCAACCATGGTCAAGAATACTCAACCATAGTCAACAATGGTCAAACATAGTCAACCAAATTAGACCAAACTAGGTCAACCATCGTCAACAATAGTCAACCATATTGAACCATATTCCACCATAGTCAACCATGGTCAACTAATAGTCAATTGTGACCAAACTATGTCAACCAAAGTCAACAATGGTTTACCAAAGTCAACCAAATTCAAACATGGTCAACCATGGCCATCCATAGTCAACCATGGGAAACCATAGTTGACCATAGTGATTTAGTCAACCATATTTAACCGTCGTTAACCATAGTCAACCAAAGTTAACCATATTCATTCAACCAAAGACAACCATAGTCACCAATGGTCAACCATGTGCAACTAAAGGTAACCATAGTCAACCAAAGTCAATTATGGCCAACGAAAGTCAACCATAGTTGAACATGATCAAGCATGGTCAACCATAGTCATCCATAATCAAACAAATTCAACCATAGTTAAACAACGTAAACCATAGTCATTCATAATTAAACAAAGTCAACCATAGTTAAAAGTTAAATAAGTTCAATGAATGCTTGTTTGTGGAAAAGAAGTCAACCATAGTCAACGATCGTCACCGTAGTCAACCATAGTCAATTAATCAACTATAGACAAAATTTAAGCAAGGTCAACCAATAGTCAATTATAGAAAAACAAAGTCACCCTTAGCTAACCATGGGCAATCATAGTCAACCATAGTCAATTAGTCTGCTAAAGTCAACGATAGTTAAACAAAGTCAATAATAGTTACCATGGCCAGCCACATTTAAGCAAATTCAACCATAGTCGAACATGGTCAAAGATGGTCAACCATAGTCATCCATAATCGAACAAAGTCAACCATAGTTAAAAATGTAAAGCTTAGTCAACCATGGTCAACCATAGTCAACCATATTGAACCATAATCCACCATAGTCAACCATGGTCAACCATAGTCAACCATATTAAACCATAATCCACCATAGTCAACTATGGTCAACTAATAGTTGATTGTGGCCAAACTAGGTCAACCAAAGTTAACAATTATTTACCAAATTCAACCATGGTCAACCATGACCATCCATAGTCAACCATGGGCAACCATAGTCGACCATAGTGAATTAGTCAACCACCGTTAACTGTCATTAACCATAGTCAACCAAAGTTAACCATATTCAACCAAAGACAACCATAGTCAGCAATGACCATAGTCAACCATGGGAAATAAAGCTAAGCATAGTCAACCATGGTCAACCAAAGTCAATTATGTAAAATGAAAGTCAAGCAGAGTCGAACATGAACAAGCATGGTAAACCATAATCATCTATAATCAAACAAAGTTAACCATAGTTAAACAACGTAAACCATAGTCATCCATTATCAAACAAAGTCAACCATAGTTAAAAGTTAAATAAGTTCAATGAATGGTCAGTTGTTGCAAAAAAAGTCAACCATAGTCAATTAGTCAACCATAGACAAAAGTTAAGCAAGGTCAACCAATAGTCAATTACAACAAAACAATGTCACCCTTAGCTAACCATGGGCAATCGTAGTCAACTATAGTTAACTAAAGCTAACCATAGTTAAATAAAGTCAACAATAGTCAACCATGGTCAACCACATTTAACCAAATTCAACCATAGTCGAGCATGGTCAAGCATGGTCAACCATAGTCATCCATAATCGAACAAAGTTAACCATAGTTAAACAACATAAACCTTAGTCAACCATATCCAACCATGGTTAACCATAGCCAACCATGGTCAACCAAAGTCAACCATCGTCAACAATAGTCAACCATTTTGAACCATATTCCACCATAATCAACCATGGTCAACTAATAGTCAATTATGGCTAAACTAGGTAAACCAAAGTCAAGAATGGTTTACCAAAGTCAACCATATTCAAACATGGTCAACCATGGCCATCCATAGTCAACCATGGGAAACCATAGTCAACCATAGTGATTTAGTCAACCACAGTTAACCATAGTCAACCAAATTTAACCATATTCAACTAAAGACAACCATAGTCAACAATGGTCAACCATAGTCATCCATAATAAAACAAAGTCAACCATAGTTAAACAACATAAACCATAGTCATCCATAATCAAACAAAGTCAACCATAGTTAAAATTTAAATAAGTTCAATGAATAGTCATTTGTGGCAAAAAAAGTCAACCATAGTTAACCATCGCCACCATAGTCAACCATAGTCAATTAGTCGACCATAGACAAAAGTTAAGCAAGGTCAACCAATAGTCAATTACAACAAAACAAAGTCACCCTTAGCTAACCATTGGTAATCGTAGTCAACCATAGTCAATTAGTCAACTAAAGTCAACCATAGTTAAACAAAGTTAACAATAATTAACCATGGCCAACCAAATTTAACCAAATTCAACCATAGTCGAACATGGCAAGCATAGTCAACCATAGTCATCCATAATGGAATAAAGTCAACCATAGTTAAACAACATAAACCATAGTCAAACATAGCCAACCATGGTCAACAATCGTCAACCATATTGAACCATATTCCACCATGGTCAACTAATAGTCAATTGTTTCCAAACTAGGTCAACCAAAGTCAACCAAATTCAACCATGGTCAACCATGGCCATCCATAGTCAACCATGGCCATCCATAGTCGACTATAGTGAATTAGTCAATCACAATTAACTCTCATTAACCATAGTCAACTAAAGTTAACCATATTCAACCAAAGAAAACCATAGTCAACAATGGTCAACCATAGTTAAGCATAAGAAACTAAAGCTAACCATGGTCAACCATAGCCAACCAAATTCAATTATGGCAAACAAAATTCATTCATGGTCGAACATTATCAAGCATGGTCAACCATAGTCATCTATAATCAACCAAAGTAAACCATAGTTAAACAGCGTAAACCATAGTCATCCATAATCAAACAAAGTAAACCATAGTCATCCATAATCCAACAAAGTCAACCATAGTTAAAAGTTAAATAAGTTCAATGAATGGTCAGTTGTGGCAAAAAAAGTCAACCATCGTCACCATAGTCAACCATAGTCAATTAGTTAACCATAAACAAAAGTTAAGCAAGGTTAACCAATAGTCAATTACAGCAAAACAAAGTCACCCTTAGCTAACGATGGGCAATCGTAGTCAACCATAGTCAATTAGTAAGCTAAAGTCAACTGTAGTTAAACAAAGTCAACAATAGTCAACCATGGCCAATCACATTTAACCAAATTAACATGGTCAAGTATGGTCAACCATAGTCATCCATAATCGAACAAAGTCAAACATAGTTAAACAACATAAACCTTCGTCAACCATAGCCAACCATGGTCAACCATAGTCAACCATATTGAACCATATTCCACCATAGTTAACCATGGTCAACTAATAGTCAATTGTGGCCAAACTACGTCAACCAAAGTCAACAATGGTTTACTAAAGTCAACCAGATTCAACCATGGCCATCCATAGTCAACTATGGGAAACCATAATCGACCATAGAATTAGTTAACCACAGTTAACTGCCGTTAACCATATTCAACCAAAGACGACCATAGTCAACAATGGTCAACCATAATCAACGATGGGCAACTAAAGCTAGCCATAATCAACCATGGCAACCAAAGTTAACCATAGTCAACCAAAGTCAACCATTTTCAACCATTGTTACGCATGACCAACCAAAGTCAACCATGGTATAACATAGGCAACCATGGTCAACGATAGTTAACCATCGTCTACCAAAGTCAACCATATGGTTGACCATGGTTCACTATGGTTAATAGTGGTTGACCATGGTTGGTTAATAATAATAATAACTAACCATGGTTAACCAAAGTCAATCATGGTCAACCAATGCCAACCATATTAAACCAAAGTCAACCATGGTCAACTAAGATAAACGAAAGTTATCCATGGTCAAACATGGTCAACCATACTCAACCATGGTTAACTAAAATCAACCACAATCAACCATGGTCAACCCAAGTCAACCATAGTCAACCATAGTTAACCATATTCAACCAAAGTATATGGTTGACCATGGTTAACTATGGTTGAGCATGGTTGGTTAATAATAATAATAATAATAATAACCAACTATGATTGTTAAAAATAATATTAATATTATTATAAACCATGGTTGACCATGGTTAACAATAACCAACCATGGTCAACCATATTGAACCATGGTCGACCATAGTCAACCAAAGTCAACCATTTTTTACCATGGTTAAACAAAGTCAACCATAGTAAACCATGTCAAACATTTCCAAACATGGTCAACCATAGTAAACCATGTCAAACATTTCCAAACATGGTCAACCATTGTGAGTAATAGTCAATAAATATTTTTATAAAATATTAACATATTTCTTAACAACCACATGGTCACCATGTGGTTGACAGTAATGGCCAACCATGGTCAACCACGTGGTCAATCCATGGTTGACCGTGGTTGGCTATGGTTGACTATGGTTATGGCTGACTATGGCTATTGTTGGCAATGGTTGAATATAGTTTACTATGGCTATGGTTGCGGTTGACTATGGCTATGGTCACTATGGTTTTCGATGGTTGACTATGGTTGCCATGGTCAACCATAGTCAACCATGGTCAAGAATAGTCAACCTTGTCAAAAATTTCCAAACATGGTCAACCATGGTTAGTAATGGTCGATAATTATTTTATATAATATTAACTATATATTTTAACAACCACATGGTCACCATGTGGTTGAGAGTAATGGTGAATCATGGTTGACCATGGTCTCCCATGGTTAATTGTGGTCAACTATGGTTGTTGGTTGAGAGTAATGGCGAACAATCCACCATTATAGGAAAACTTGTACATGTATCAATGGTCAAAGAGGTAAATAATTTCTCATGTATTAGCATTCCCATGGTGCCAAAAGCATTAATGGCACCATAGAAAGTGGCCTACATAGTTTTCCAATACCCATTTGGCCCGTCACCTTAGTAGGTTTTCTGGAGGGCCCTATATTTAAGCACGTATTTAAGATTGGATAATAAGAAATAGGAGGGATATAGAACTATTGCACTATTATGTTTCCAACAAATAACCACAAAAGTAGTTCAATGGGACTATGGGATACCATGATAAAAATACAAAGTGGAAGGTTTACTTTGATCCTTTTTTGTGTTTAAATGGTATGTTCGGAGTAGAAAGCTTGATATTTGAATGATATTACGGAGTCTACTTGTAGTGAATAACAATGCATAAGATGAGGGAATTGTAATAGATATTCTTATGGATAGAATGTGTCGAATATGGAAATTGTTAGTTGTAAAATAAAGCAATAATGTTGTGGAGAAAGAAGTTATATATGGATAGATTGTACAATTATTAGTGAAGTAACAATTATACATATGTATGGATCATATAATTGTTAGTTAATGAAAATAAGGCTACTTAGGAAAAGAATACGTGGTTTAAGATAAAGATATACATATATTACCTATGATAAGGACATATAGACTTATGTTTATGTCCATATTGTATAAATAATTATTTATATGTAGTATGATTATCGCTATTGAGAAGTGGTAGTGATGTATTGATCTTGCGTAAAGGAAAAATCAAAACCTAGGGACAAGGTAACCATAAGGAATGTTTACTGCCTTTCCAAATTGTTAAAGCATCATAAAACCAAGGTCACATATATAGTGGATACTTTTAATAATGTACACCTATTATTAAATGAATATCATTGTTGAGAATTTGATAGACTGTCAAGAGAATCAAACGGACTTAGAATTAAGAAAACGAGATATCCATGCGATCATTGTGATAATCTGAACACAATGGCACTAATTTTGTAGCCTGATGATGCTGATAACAAAAATGAAAAAAAATTACAAACTTGAATTGAACTGGACATAGTAATGAGGAAAATGTAACTTGGAAAACCTATCGAAAGGGTCAAATGAAGGTGGTTTTTTTTCAAACAAAGTATGGAGACGATCAGAGTGACGAGTTGAACACTATAGTGTAGGTTACCTGACATGATGATGCCTAAATGAAAAGACGATTAGTCCTCATGACAGCATTCGATCAAACTATGACGATACACACGATGTGATTTGACGAGGTTGTCGAAGTGATCCTATGACAACATAAATGATGAAATGAGGTAAGGATGTGATGAGCTCCTTGACCTAGACATGATGTAATTGAGAAAAGGACTAGACATTTATTATGTTCGACTAAGTCGCTATGTTCCAATCATGTTCCAACGCTTGGAATCATATCAAATTGAGAACCAACATTATTAAAATTTAGGATTTTGGAAGTAGTCTTATGGGAATTGGTTTTTGTACTGTTTGATAGTCGCTCTTGACTTTTTAATCTATGATTATAACTTACCCATATGTATTTTACCGAATATTGTATGATGTTTATATTCTCATCTTGGAGGAAAGGATAACCAAATGGATTTGAATTCTTTCCTGTATTTTGTTATGCTAAAAGCTAATTGGGTACCTATCGTACAACTATTGAAGAGATCTAAATTAATGGAATATCGCGGATGATTAGGAGGTATGGAAAATTTGAGTTAGCATTGACAATTATTGAAAGGTATTACTAGATTTAAATTAATGAAATTACCGTTGATTTATTGAGAATCTATTGGAACTTTGTTGGATGACACATAAAATCAGTGATGATAGAAAAGCTAGTGCTTATGGCCATGGTTGTTTGATAAAATAAATAAATAAATAAAAAGTAAAAAAAAAGAAGAGAATGACAGGAATATCAAAATAGGAAATGAAAGTGAATCCTAGCATCGAAGGTATAGAAACAAAATGAACTCCAGGACGAAGTTTTAATAAAAGGGGGTGTATGTATCGCCCTCCTTAATATAGTTGATTGACTAGACTATTGAGGGCACTGATATTGAAGTGACCCAGTTAAATAAAATAAGAGCAAATGTTATGCTTTAATTAGTATTGAATGAAAACTACTGATTGACTAGAAAATGATGAATATGCTTGACTGAATGATAAATATGATGATGGTATGCATAAATGTAATGAATGATGCCTTTGATTCCATATTTGTGAATGAATGATATTAATTAGATAAAATTGAATGAAGATAAAAATGCATGATGATATAATATATTTTTATGGTGCAGCGCTACTAATGTGCTCTTTGAGTGTGTGCAATAGCAGGTAAAACGAATTACCGACTGACTCTCAATGGAATAAAAGGGGTCGTAAGAATGAGAAATATACATAGGGGTATGACGATGGACTGTTGACCTTGAAATAACATTCCATGCACGATTCGTAAGCCGTCTCAACTCACCCCGGGAACCGTGTGCCGTACAGGCAAGGCCACAATGATTTGGTCGCGTACGATGTGTTGAGGGGCGCACAATAAGGAATATCTTATTCCTCAATTTCCATTAGTCTCCATGGAAGTGTAGTGGGAATATCATGGTAATGATTCTTGATCACTACATAGTACTCCCCACACAAGGAAAATGAAGTTGTCAAAAGGACCCATAAAAGTGGTTCCTAGACAATGACAGGAAAAGGAAGATTTACATTCTTGCATTAAAACATTTAGGCATATATGTATATTAAATGTCACATATGGAAATATTAAATTGATTATAACTGAATGAAAGAGCATTTTAAATGAAGAGATTATAGAAAAAGGGATATTCAGGGTAGAATTTGTGCAAACCCATTGATTTAGGAAAGATATGCATTAGGTTAAAATAAATAAATAAATAAATTAGATATAACTAATGTTGGAGCAAATCTAGACAAGAAAATATCTAGAGTTTAACTCCATATGCACCCACTGATATAGGGATTGGGATTTTAGAGTAGGGAGACAACTAAGAGAGAATTAAGGAACTTATGTGCACTAGTATGTGAGAGTGACACTTGTTGCATGAGAATGAATATTAGAGAAATAATAAATTAAATTAAATTGTCCATGAAAGGACACATGTCGTACAAGAGTTTTTCTATTTAAGGAAGAGAGAATGAAGAGAAAATGATCTCTCTTACTCTCTAATGTGGGATGGAATTTGTAATGGAAGTTCACATTTGAGTGTGGTTCACAGGAGTTTGGTTGATAACTTCTCTAGGGATTGGGAGATTGCATCGGAGAGTCAAGGCTTGTATGTTCTTACAACCCTTATTTTCTCAGGGGATTGGGAGGAAGGAGAGTACTTCCGGTAAGGTAGGGAGGTTAGCCGGTAATAGCGTCGAGATTTGATTGGATCGTGCAGAAACTACTTTGAGGACTTCGATAAACGCGGGATCGACCATCAAGGAACAGTTTCTTCTCAAAAAAATTTATAAGTTTTGTATAAATATTTAAGAAATATTTGTTGTAGTAATTGATATGATGATGCAATTTACCTTTCAGTTATGGTAGATTATATATTTGTTTCAATATCTAGCTAGGGTCTCGGGGAGGGTCCTAAAAGTCCCCACCAATTTACATGCCTAATCCCTATATTGGATTCCTCCTCTTAACACTCTTCAAAATGTATCTTCAATACTTTTAATGTTTTCATTAATTCATATATATCACTTGCAATACTACTAATTTTTCCAACAATGCAATCGCTCATGTGTCCCATGAATCCCGACCTACTATCTCTACATATGTACTTTGTACAACCATATGATTGACAATCATAACTTAAGGTATCCTAAAAAGGTGAATGGGACCTTTACATAACATAATATTCTGTTTACCCACTATGACACACATGATTAGTCATGAGACAGGCATACTAGTCCATAATTAATCTCATCATATTCTAAACTAGGAATGAGGCTTGAGTTGATTACTACATAATCTTATTGAATCTCTCATTACCAATTGATTTTAAAATGTCCACTTGTTAATTAGCTAATCCACATATTCCCTTCCTTATTACTCTTGTTCATCGCTACACTAGACATGACTAATGCCCCCCAATTTCTAGACACCTTACGCGTCATTTCTCTAATTCATTACCATTCTTAACTTAGTTATCGCAAAGACATGTTTTATTTTCCTTATCTCTGTATGAAGTTCTTATACGTAAGCATGGGGGTTTCACTAACAAGGCAATATCATATCACGTCCATTCATATTGGGGGTTTGAATACTCTTAAAACCCTAAAAAATATATTGCCTCGTATTAACGGGTCAAGGGGGGTTTTTAATTTGACATAGTAATATAAATCTTCGAGGTTATTTTATTTGGGTGGGCCGAGGAATAACCTCCAAATCGTGGGATGGATTCATACCTCCAAATAATGGGCTCAATTCATACCCACCTAAAACTTAAGGACCCTCCATTTTTATTTGACATTGCTTATGATCCTAAGTTTTACATAAATATGATAATAGTGTACCAATGATAATATCGAATTAAATCTCTTTAGATTATTGGCCTTGAGAAATCCTCATTTAATGGATTATTTAGGATTGGTTTGAATTGATGTTATATTGTTTTTCATATTTAATTTAAGAGATGTAACTAATTGGGAGTTCCAGAGTTGAACAATTGTACAATGTATTTTTTGTAGGCATTCAAGTAAAAGATCTAACTCTCATTTTTTAGGTTAGGGTTGAGGTGGGTATTGATATTCAATCAAACCTTGCTCCATGACAACCAAGAAATGTGAGATCAATATTTATTGGCTCACTGGAACCAAGAAAATTTAGATCAATCTTTCTTGACTAATTATTTGTTTCAACTTTTTCTATTCTTTTTTAACATTTCCACATTGCGAGTTAGGAATAGTTGTTAGATTGAGTTATATTTGACACATTCATAATTGTAATTTGAATTCTTATATGAAAGGCATCCATCTTAATATTGTATTGGAACCGACATGAACATAGGTGAAATTTTAAATCCTTATTTACATACCCAATGTGTTATTGTCACCATGAAATGGTATCATATAAGTTTCACCATCGATGTATCTTTATAACTATTGCATGCTTGAAACCTAACAATGGATATTTTTCCCTCTCATGTAAAGATTAAAAAAAAACTTGATATAACCCAAGAAAAAGTAACTAAATGTTGTTAATTCCTTTGATTGCAAGAATAAATGTAGAGGAAGGGGAGGAAATTCATTGCATCTTGTGAATGACCCAAATCCAAGCTATGCACATAATCATATGGTGTTATTGGAAAGTAAGAGGCTTTTTTTTATGCTCATTTGGGTTCAAACATCAATGATATTTGTTTTGATAGAAAGGCAGGGGAGTCCATCCACGAAAGGGTTTCAATTTTACATTTTTATGGAGTTTAATTTATTAAGCTTATAGAAAACATGAGATCTCTATGGCTAGACTTATATTTACATGGTATAAAATTGGTAGATTGGCAGGTTGTGGTGTGAAACATTTGCAATTCTCATATTTTCTAAGCATTGCACTAACTATTGGACCATCATCCTCTTACATTCTTTGTTATGTTAATCTCTTTATTGGGTTTCCTTTTATGCATTTTTCCTTACCCGATACTGTTGCATTGGGTCTTCCACTATCCAACGCTACAAATCGATTAGTCACCCATGTAATCTTGGTGGGATCATTATTAGCATTATACTATTATTTTATTTAGTATCATGTTTGTTTATACTAAGATGTGTTAGGGCTATTGTTTGTTGCAACCTAATAATATGATATAAAGGGGATATTAAAAATTGGGTGATAAAAATGGATAGATGCAATATCTTGTGAAATTAGGGGTTTTCTTAATTGGAAATGCATATTGGGAGGGGAGTTCAACAATACAATTTTAGGAGGAATTTTTCAATATTTAATGAAATTAGGGATATTCTTTAATATCATGCGAATGATCGTGTTATGTAACAAGTTCACTAAGTGAATCCCCCGTGTACGTAAGGTACAACTCATTAGTTTAACCATCAATTAAAGAACCTTATTTCCTCATTTTAAGCATCTATTAATCATATCCAATTAAATTTACATGAATTTCGATTATCACTATAACTTGATAAGTATTGCACATGTGCCACCCTTCAAGATATAAGCATACAATAATTTCCTCCGTTTTGGAACATAGGAATAACTATCTATGGATCCTCTTCATCATATCTAAGGCACGCCATGTCCCTATGAACACTAATTTTACAAAACACAAGCATAATTTAACAATTGGCTTGCTACATGTATTTATGATTGTAATCTAGAATTACTACCCTATAATTATTACTCACCAAATTACTTGTCTATAGTAATTTATTTTCAAGCTATAGCTTTTGACACAAGCGACACTAATCACTTACAACCTCCGACCCCTTGCTTGCACCTATTTAACTCATTTAGTTCCTTCCAATTATTAAAAGTATCATTATTGATACAATGAACATCCTCCTTGTTCGCAGTTAGATTCAACAACCTATTAGTGATTATCACTCCTCATTTGTTTACTTATAAGGAAACTCCGGAGGTGTATACTATAGCTACATTCCTCACAATGAGCAAATATCCTCGTAAATTTTTAACTTAACATCAAGCTCATCTACACATAAGGTGGTGACACCATAGATTTTATTATTGACTCCAATCACTATTATTTTGTAACAACCAAGTACAATTTACACTTGCTCAATGACTTGATACATAATCAATATGTAAATCAACTCAACCATCATGTTTTCTGATCTAAACTAAATGAAATCCATCATCACACATCATGATACATTATGTATTAACATCACGAATCGTGCGTAAGACAGTATGTCATAGGAGAAATGTATGGTATCACATCATCCTCAAGGATTAGGTAGTTATCTATGACCACATCTACTACCCGGGTCACACCTGTTGTGATTCCCTACACGAACCTATGCAAGTTTATTTCGACAATGTAGGTTCAATGATGGACATACTGACTCGCCATTTAATTCTTCATAGCTTAGTTAAAAAAGTTGTCTCTCTCACACATATATAACTCAAAAACAAATGGTATAAATATTCAAATAAATTTCGAATTTAATGAATATCCTATCATATAATTTAATTATATAGACATTAATTAAATTATATATGAATTAATAAAAAATATATAATTTAAACTAATTATATATTGAAATCATTAAACATGATATAACCATATATAATGTAAAAACATATCCCATCATATAATTTAATTATATAAATCGTAATTAAATTCCATAAAACATTAATTTATATATATCCCATTATATAATTTAATTATATAAACATTAATTAAATTATATAAAACATTAATTTATATATACCATTAATAATTTAATTATATAAACATTAATTTATATAAAATTTAGATATTTTATAATCATTTTATATCGCAATGAGAAGAACGTACGCTTATATTTCTACGTACATATATTGGTATAAATTATAAATTTATACCATTTACCATGTACATTGCAAAGAAACTTGTATAAATTACAATTTTGAACCGTATTTTTTTTACAATTTGAATGTATAAAGGTTACAAAGGTAGGGTTTTGACTACGCCCTAATCGATGTGGGTGTCATGAAGTGATCGAGGTGGGTCGAGTCTTTAATGTGTCTTGATATTTGCATAGGGGTACCTTACTACGATGGAGATCACAGGCTGAAAAATATAATCTACCCACCATCATAATATTCTATCTGTGAAGTTCTCAGCTCAAAGAGTAACACGTGGTTCATACTCCTCCTAACTCCTTAGGGTGACAGTGATGCACACAAGCTGTGCCTATCTAGTAACCGAAAATTATTTAATGACATTAATGTTTGTTTATGTAACTCATAAGACTGCATAAGAACCCTACCCGTGGATTTAAAACATTCATAAGAACCCTACCCGTGGATTTAAAACATTCATTCCTTTTTTTTAATATTATTATATATACAATTCTTTTTTTGTCTTCTTTTTTGTTTTTTTTTAAAACCAGCTTTGAACATGGGAATGGATCTCTCTTCACTTTTTTTTTCTAGTTGCGTTGAGAAGCGCTCTAGAGCTCAGTATAGGGGAGATCTTGTTGATCGAGTGTTTGTTGAGTAACAAAATAATATAAAGTAAACAAAAAAAAGAACAATACAAAGTAATGAGTCTAGATCCAAATCCTAGGCTTTATCAAGCCTCGAGAGGGATCAAATCTTCCTAGGTGTAAACCTCTCCTTGAATGCAATACCCGAGCCACCTAATCCTAAGCTCTAAAGTCTCTAGTTTAAGTCTCATATTTACTTTTTACTTTATATTATTCTCTTTTTTTTTATGGTCGACATAATATTTATTATTTTTTACTTTGTATTATTATTTTTTGTTTACTTTGTATTATTTTGTTACTAGACAAACACTCTAAAGTCTCATATTTACTTTTTATTTTGTATTAAAAGTAAAAAGTAAAATCTCGTCTCATATTTACCTTTTATTTTGTATTATTCTTTTTTGTTTATGGCCGGCATAATATTTACCACCTAATCCTAAGCTCTAAAGTCTATAGTTTAAGTCTCATATTTACTTTTTACTTTGTATTTTTTTTTTTGTTTACTTCTAAATTGTTTGTTTAATGCCTCCGTCACCTCTCCTTTGCGATTGAGTTGTGAGTAATGAAACAATTGGTATCTCTCGAGGAGTTATGCGTTCAATTAATCAAATTCTCTTGGGTCGATGTGATAGGGAGCAACCTGCCTGCATGTATGGTTGCAAGACTACATGCCTGGGGTCTATTCGGTTATCATGGTTGTCTCACAAACTAAAGGTCCTCTCTTCAAGTTCGGGCTTGGACATTTTACAAGGTATATCCAGTATGAATCCATATTTTATTTTCATGATATACATAAAATAAAATTAGAAATTATAAAATTTTAATGAAAGTATATGTTTCACCCTAGTTCACTGCACTTAGGTTTTCATCCCGTTTTACTTTTCCCTATTTTAACTGCGCGTGAGGGATCCATTCCGATGGCTCTATCCATCATTTTCTTCTTATTTTTTCCCGCGTTTGAGGCTTCCTTCCGAAGCCACACCCCATCATTCGACGGTTCCAGGAACGCCATAATTTTTTTTTAAATGTTGACTTCCTCGGCGTCTCTACTGACAGCCTCTCCTTTCTCGATTTCTATCTCTGCACGGTCTTATCGGTGCAGCGTTTCCTCCTTTTCTTCTTCCTCCGAGCAAGAGGGTTATTTTATTTTCATTTTTCTTTTAAATATCCAGCTATGGATACCCTTGGGCAGGGATCTCTTGGCATTGTGGGTCATTGAGATTTAGTGCAGGCTCAATTAACAGGCGTGCATGAGGTCCAGTCAACTAACTCGGTGTTGGGCACAGTGGTACCTCCGGTTGATTAACAAAGAGAATTCTCCAGGATTCTGTTAAGTTTAGCCGTAACTCTAGCTCTATTCGACCATACTTGAGCATTCCAGGGATTCACTGAGTTTTAGTACCCCAAATAAATTCTAGATTTGTGTTGATATTAACATCTTTGTAAACAGTCCATATAGGCTACACTTTATTGTAAAGTAATCGTTAACAATAATTTGTAAAGGAATTATAACTAATATTGTTAGCTTAGTACAATCCTTCTCACATATCTTCTAAAATTATCAATATTTAGACTCAATATCTTGTTTCATTCAAAAAACATTCAATATTGTTCTTTAAGATTTTGAAAGTTTATCTAATTTACGGTTAATGCTGGGCTCGATGCTTTGGAAATGACACATTGTGCACATTTTATTTTATTTATTATCTCACACACACATGTAGATAAATTTTTTTTTCTCTTGCCACAGGAAACTCAACCACCAAACAAATTTACCACCCAGCCAGCTAAGAACAGCCTCGTTGGCTCCATGGATCCAAGGAACTCATATTCTTTGGCCCTTCCTGCCTGAAATCCCAAGAACAACAACAACCACATATGCAACATTCTCAAGCAGGGCTTGATCAGATCCAGCTACCCTTCAAGTTTTCCCAACGGGTTCCCAGCTTCAACTTCCTTTCACAACTCCTTTCCATTTTCCCCTCTCATGGTTCCCAAGAATTATGTCCCCCAAAATAACCCCCCCAAAAATTCTCAGCCTTCATCTTTTATCTTCCCACCCACCACCTCTTTCTTCGGGAGGAGTGCTACACTACCCTCAAGAGATAGTTTTTAAATAATCATTTTCATATCCATTCACAGACATTTTTGGATAACACATCAAGTCAACTTAAATAATTTCAAGTGCACCATTTTCTAAAAAAACAATTAAAATAATCACTTTAAGGAACAACCATATCCATTAATTTAATTATATTGACTTTTACTCAATAATGAAATCAATTCGAATAAGTTCAACTGCACAAAAAAAAATTAAAATATTCATCTTGAAATTACAACCATATCCATTCATTTAGTTTTGATTGACATTGACCTAACAATCCAATCAATTTTTAACTTGAATAACTTCAACCTTGTTCAAACATTGTAAATAATATATTACAATCTCAATCCCAATAAATATTAAAATTAAATGCATCTAAAAAAATGAATATTAAATAAAATAAACTTTTATTCATAAATTAATGTATAGTTAACCCAATAACCTCAATACAAATAATCATAATACAATTAATCATGTAATTAAACAATAAATCTATATTTGAATAATACTAGCGTATGCGCACAAGGTATGTACGTGTAGCTAATACATGCATAGCATGGCGTGTACTAATAATAACATGATGAACCTCTAATGCATAGATATTATCCATCACAAGTAAGCGTGAAAGGAACCAATTCGGTAATCACATTATCTAACAATAATCACTAACTAGATCACAATAACACAACATCAACTGCATAGTATACTAAGTTGATCACACATGAGTAAAGAAATAATTTTAACACACATACAAACAACCAAGTTGTTTTACTAACTCCCACAATCATTTTTGACTACCTGCTTCTTCTTCTAATTCACAACTAACTTCCACATCCTATCGTTCCTCTGTTGGACTACCCTGGAGGGCCAACTACATGACCTAACTTCCAGTTAGAACCCATAAGCAGAAGTGTCGGCTACATCGACCAAGCTTCCCCAGAAGGAACCCACTAGTCATCATCACACACCTTGGGAAGCACTCTGTAGCACAACCCTCCCATGACTCTGGGTTTTAGAGGATAAATGGTGGGTAATGCATCCACCCCTCCCATGGAACAAGGGTGAACACCCTTCATAGGAATACTGCATTGTTATTGTTGTTCTTATGGATTCATCATTGAATAACCAGTTTGGTAAGTTGAGTTTCTTGAAACCCTACTTCTGCCCACACCTCATGATAATAAACTAATAATCATACATAACAATTATACTTCACTCACATACCATTTCTCTTTTGGAATTCATGTCATTGATGTACTTCGATTTCGTAGGACCCAACTATCACTTAGTTTTTTTTACCCTATAGGTTAGTCTCCCAACACAATATCATGCAATCATTGACATGCATACATATTTCATTACTAATGAACAATAATGCAAATCAATTTTCTAGGTACCATCCATCTACTTTCATATTCATCCATTCAACTATCATAACTTTAACTTGGTATCCATGTACCCATCATCTATTAAATTTTCATGCTAGAGACAAAATTAAAATATGACAATCATTCATAGTATTAACATCACACACATACACATATATATATCTTCCACAGAATAGTAATTGCATAGGTCCACAATGTCTAGATACTAACAAATCTCCAAAATCATAAGATAATACAAACAAGAAATGGTATTTTAGGTGGTAAATTAAAAATGAGACATTACACTTGTCATGCAGACATTGCGGGAGGGAGGGCTACTGATTTTTTTAGGTGCCCCTTCATGAGATCTAGTGATAATCTCTTGGTAGAGATCATTCACCTATGGGAACTGGATCGGGGATTCTTTCGAGTAGGTGACGAGGATTTGATGATTATTGCGTAGGATATATACTTCTTGATTGTTTTTCCCATCCGTTGGGTGTGGAGGAGCATAGCCCCATCATAGTGGGGTTGCGCACTATTGGTCAGTATTGTGGTGGTGTCTAGGAGGCCCATATTTTGGGTCTTATCAGTGTGTCCCATATTACCTCACTTCTCGTATGACCAGTGGCTACTATTGTGGTATGGGTTCTGGGCGTGACGAACCCTACCAGGATCACTAGGGGCCAACTTCTGTTAATGGAGTAGGTTATTTCTGGTCACAAAGTGGACTAGGGTTCTATTATGCTACATCATATGCTGGATTTTCTAAGTGAGAGAGCTTGAGGAGTTTCGAGTATGTTCACCTATGGGAGTGTGCTATGTGCATAATTTTTTTAAAGGTACCCATCCTTACGATTGATAGTGGTGACACCTCCTAGGGGGGCATGAGGGGCTCTATGACAAACGAGGGCCATATTATTCCCCTAGTTGAAGGAGGGGAGGTGGGACATATTTTCACTCCTCAGTAACTTCATGTGTGGAGGACAAGGATTGTTCCTATGGAGTGGTACCCTTGGAGTGGTATGAAATTCTAGGGAGACCCGAAGCTGCCAATCCTAGTTCATGGGTGGGGAAAATTAGGTACACATTTTTTTTTCTTTTATATATACACATTCTATACATTCGATAGTTAGATATGCACATGTATATATATTTTTTGGTATTGATGCTTTGCATATTTGTGATGTAGACATCGAACCAATTCTACCGCCTTTAGTACTAGTGGCTGCATAGATGCCTCCTCTACTGCCAAGGAGCTGTCGTCATATATGGAGTGATGGGAGGGGTGAGGGGGTATCCACATGGGGGGAAACAATGGTGGTAGTTTCCGGCGAGAAAGTATAGGTCATAGGAGAAGCTAGAGGTGTGGTATTAGATCAGGGTGTTGCGGTGTTAGACATTTTTTAGGAGCAACTATTTGTATTGATGGTGGGAGTATATGATCATCCACTATTGAAGTTGGATGATGAGTTTTTAGATCACGTGGTAAAGTTTCCACATGACTGTGACCCTAGATGGCAATCAAATATGAGGAAGGATGCAGTCGTGGGCCACCTAGTTTGTGAAGTGCAGGGAGGACATGGTCCTCCAGAAGCAGGGATGACACCAACACAAGGACCTGGGTCTATGCCAGGGCCAGTGGGTCCACCCATAGCAGTGGTGCCTTTAGCCATTTTGGGACTACAGGATCCATTACCTAGGGAGCAGCCATGCGTATTAAAGGGAACTTGGATGTTTATTTTTCTATAGGGCCATGAGACCCATTTTGTAAATGCCATGAGAATAACCTATGGGAGGTGGTTTTTTGATGTACCCCCATAAGGAAAATGATCGATTGTTGTATATGGCCCATGAGGCCCATATTTTGTAATGGAATATATATATATACACCATGTTACTGACATTTGTGATCTCTTTATGTATGATGTGATATATTCATGTGATGTATACATATGTTGTTTTTATGTTTATGTATGACTTGATGTTGATGTGTAGTTGTAGGGACAAGCACATGTTTTAGACATATTGGCATGATTTTTCTTGCAAGGTCAGATTGACTATTGATGTATTAGGTGTCAGTTGAGGACCTCATCAACGACGTGATCAACGAATGTGTTTTCTTTCCTATGTACATGAGTGAACATGATGATTTCAAATTGTTGTAGGAGGAGGAAAAATCACAAATATTTTTGAATTAGGAGTGGCGTGAGGACACAAAACACATTGTTCAATTGCAAGACTACAAGTTGGGAATATAAATGGACATGAAGGTGCTTTATCTCGATGTGGAGGGCATCGTGTAATAACCCAATGACCGCATCATACTCTGCTTGGTTATTAGTGACTTCCCCCAAGTAGACTCCACCTGTGTGGTATAGAGTTTGAGTGGGGGTGTAAATGCCACAAGCAGTTGATCCAATTTATTTGACCAACGACTTGCACCATTGACAAAGCTGAGGAAACAATATACTACATTTTCATCTACACGACAAATAATGCTTGGTCTTATTTTAAATTGGTGGGATCGGAAACCTAAAATAAAATTGAATACTACATTGTATTAAAATGAAAGGTACAACGTATGAGGTGAATGATGGCATCACCATTGTAACTTTAGAGGCTTATCGGTGCAACTTATCTAAGTGGTATATTATATATGTGAATGAGTGGCATCTAGGGGAGAATTGTGAATCTCCCAAGGATCCCACCATAGGGATTTTGGTGTCTAGGGATCGCTTGGTTGATCGTGTTTATCATCCATGATCGATGGTGATTAATCATCCTCGGATGTGGAGGACGATGTATTATCACTTGTAAGTAAGCTGACTAAAAATGGCATGTTGATAACATCACCTTGATTGATAGGATTAGGCATTGGGTGGATGACTTCCACAATAGGTATACCAGGTGGATATGCCCTTAGGGGAGGGGGATTGCCTTTGAGATTCATCTATTCGAGGCAGAAAACCCCCTCAGTGCACAAGGTGGCACACTAGAAGGAATAATGTGTTAATTTTCCACATGATGTACATGGACAAGTAATACGTGAGTGGTTGAGCTCATGCACAAGGCTTAAATGATTCTACTTTTGTTTGCAGATAATCCGCTAGTGCAGATACTAACCAATCTCCCTAGTCTGAATGGTTCGGATCTAGAACAAAATAAGTACACAATACAAATTAGTTTCCTAGATTGATCAAATTGTAAAGAGTATCAGAAGATAACTCACCTTACAAATGTAGTACTATCTCCTTGCTTGAGGTAGCTCTTGATCTCCAGCTGCAAAACAATATACCACAAGGGAAACAAGCAAGTAATAATAGCATATAAACATAAATCAATCTAAACTAGTAGTCAAAGAAGCTAATTCTAAAGATCTTACAATAACAAGATGTTTATGGAAAGAATATGCATTAATTTTTAATAATAAGAAATACATAGAGAAAGGTTACAACCAATATTTGACGTCGTAACTCCTTCCAAAAGGTCCTAGCCTCAAATATCCAAGCTCTTTCCTCTTGATGGATGAAAGGGAAGTAATTATAGCAGAATTTCACCAACATTTTAGTGCTCTATCTTCCTCCTCCTTGATCATGGAGAGAGGGTTTGTATTTGTAGGCCTAAAAGGATAAGAGAGGTTGAGGATTTGTGGGAGAAGCTCAAGGGATCATCCCAAAAGGTAAGGGAACTTAATGCCACCTTCCCTAGTTCGTAGGATAAGCCCCCACATAACAAAGGATTCTAAAAGATGCTCGAAGCTTCTCTTTCTCCTTCTAAACTAACAGCGCCTCACCTTGCACACAGACAACCCACTTCTTTGAAGGGTGACGCATCTCGTGCAAAGGAAAATAGCGTCACTGACACACTCTTTCAATCTGAAGAGTGCATCACCAAAGGTTTGATGCACCTTGTCAATGAGCATGGTGCGTTGGGGTGACAACAAAAAGTAGAAGGATCAACAACAATTATCCTTTCAATCATTTGGCCCAAGTGCTTTAGGAACTGGGGAAAATAGAGGACACATAACTCATGATGATGATATTTTGATGTAACAACTTCATGCATATCTCATTCTTTAACTACAACAATAAATTGAGCTCATGTGCAAGGCTTAAAGTCTTCTACTTCATGCATATATCATTCTCCAACTACAATCCAACCCCTAAAGCATCCATGGATCTACTTCATGCATATCTCGTTCTCCAACTACAACAATCTTAGTCTAGCTCTTTGATACTTTAGACACTTTCCAAGTTATTTAAGTCCTCCTTGTAGAATTTCCTAAGATTCTTGAAGTTCCCAAGTTGTTCATTGTACCAAAACCCAATCTTAGCACCTTATTACTTCTTGTGCACTTCTTGATCATTTATTCATGATGCATTTGCACAATCTTTGTCTCCTCTTCTTATAGGTGGGAGGTGCCTCAACTATTTCATTATTCTAAGGTACCTTTCACCATTTTTTATTCCAGGTAGACCAAAACATATAACAAACTCAAATTCATGCGTGACCTGATCCTCAATGTCCTCCAAGGTCTTAAGAATGTTCAACTTCTTGGGTCCATGTTCTCACCAAAATGCACATCATTGCACAAGGAATTCTAAGTCTCAATGCAGTTGATGGATACAACCTCCCCACTTGAAAAAATCCTAAGGCACTCTTTCCATTCCTTGCACTTCACAACCATGCCAATCAAACACTCATCTAGCTTTGTTGGGTGCACCCAACTATATTAAGCATTTGTATGTAGAAACCAAGGCACTTCTACCCACAAATCAAGGAACTAATACCCAACATGTCCATGAATCAAGGAACATCCACATCCAATATCCAACTCCTCATGTAACCTCTATAAGAAGTCACTTCATAGAAAAACTTATCTTATTTTCATGATTCAAAAATCACTCTTGACAAGCTTCTTTAACACTTAGGTGTTCCTTTCCATTGTGAAAGACTACCCAAGCTAGCATGCATCATTTACCTTTGCAACCTTCCATGATAGTCCACTGTGGCTGCTAATGTCCATATCAATGAATCACTTACGCGACTCTTTTGACAAATGTGCAAATTATCTAAGGCACAATCTCCTTAGTGTTACATCACTTGCATAATCAAGCCCCTAAAACACCCATAAAACCGCTTCCTACAAATTCCATTATTCAACGACAACAATATTAGTCTTTCTATACCACGTCATATACACTTACCAGGTTATATAAGTCCTTGCTGCAGACTGCCCCAAATATTTTTCTTGTGCCCAAGTCATTCATTATGAACAAAACCTATACTTAGAACCTCAAAACTATTTTTTCACTTATTGGTCACTTCTTCACAATGCCTTTGCACAATGATTCCATATTATTCGTATAGGTGGGAGATGCCTCAACTATTTCCCTCTTCTATGCTTGATGTCAAGTGAACCAGAACCAAACTCAATGTACAACCAAATCCTCAAAGTCCTCCAAAGCCTTAAGAATGTTCAACCCTTGGGTCCATGTTGTCAAAAAAATATGCATCACCGCCCTAAGCATTCCAAGTCTCCAAATAATTCCATAATGCCAAATCTATTAAAAACAATCTATGGATAGTGGAAAACATATTAAAGTGTTAAAATGGGTTCTCTTAGCATAACTCTTCTCAACAAATGGGTCCTTTTCATGTAATCTCAACCTCTATTTATACTTCATTTTGGGTAGAAAACAATTGTAACTGCCACTCTTTATAAAAATATATTAAGAGGTCTTCCGTTAAGGGAATAGTTTGAGGGATTTTATAAGATATAAAGTTACTTTCTTTTCCTTTTATTTTTAAGAGAAAGGAGGTAAATGTAGTTTGAAAAAAAATGAAAGTGAACAAGGTAATAAGGGTCCACAATAGTAATTATGTTGGATAAGCCATCAAGGATGATGAATCCCGAGGATATGCAAATCAACCTTATGCTTCCCCTTATCAATATCATCATGTAACAAAACCATATGCCTTCCCAACAAAAAACCATACGTTAGGTGTTCCTTTACATATTTATGCATACAAATTAAAAAAAAAGTGTAACTAGAATTATATCTCTTGACATATAAGAGCCATAATTTATAACTTCTACCTCTATATATAAAGGAAACATAATTATAAAAACACATTACCATAAACATCTATCCTTAAATTGATGTCACACATACCATCAAGTTCCAAAGATGTGTATTGGTGGGTGGGTGTGGGTGTGGGCGTGGGTGTGTCAATCACTACAAGAAAAAAGACATTTTAGCTTCACATTAGCACCACTATTTGTAAAGGATTTGGGAAATCCTCAATTTTCAAATAGTGGTGCAAAAGTGCTGATAATGTGGGGATACGCAAGTGGTGCTAAGATTTATGGTGTAAAAGTGGTGTTTGTCAAAAAATTGATTTTGGTGTGAAATTAATATGTGGCATTCAATGTTGTGTGGTGCAAACCACCAAAAACAATCCTAGCTAGATTGAGATTTTATGGTGCAAAACACCAAAACCAATCCAACGTGGATTGAAACTTTATAGTGCAAAACACCATAATATTAATAATTATTATTATTTAATATACACAAACTTATGGTGCAAAGCACCATAAAATAATAAATGATGAAAAAAATATAAATTACATTAATTATATATAAGAGATTAGAGGTGGGAGTAGCAAGGCTCCATTATAGACAATTTAGGTGGGAATCACATTAATTATATATATAAGAGATTAGAAGTGGGAGTAGCGAGGCTCAATTATAGAGAATTTAGGTGGGAGGAACAGGGTCAATGTTTTAGTTATGGTTACAAGAATTTTAATGATATCTCTATGTTCCTCTTCTTTGCAATGTGCTTATTATTTTTAGTTAAGATTTCAGTAAGTTTAATGTATGAGATTTACAATTATGTTATATTGTATGACATGTATGACCCTTTGTAGAAATAATCCGGCCCTTTGTAGAAATAATCCGGAATGAATAAATTGGCAACGGTAACCCCAAGAAGAAGAGACACTATCAGGTACAGGCGCAAAGCTCTACTTCTTTCCCCTATCTAGTTCTAGATCCTTGCCCATAAAGCAGATCATGTTAAGTATAAGCAGATGAATGAGGCAGATCCTTGCCCATAAAGTCCTCCGAATAGGTTACTATTGGCCAACGTTGTTCAGAGATACATACACGTTTGCTCGGAAATGCCAAGTTTGCCAAAAGTCTGCCGAAAGATTGAAGAAACCTGCTTTTCCCGCTATAAGCCACATAGAGGTGAAGTCTACGTGACTATGCATTAATAGAAGATTCCATATACACTAGCTTCTGTTTTTGTGGGATCAACTACTCGCTCATGGTCTTTTTCTGGATCAATGGATTCTGGTTTAGCATGCAAGAAATCAAGGAAGAAGGCTTGAAAGCGATGGCTCCTATCGTTAGGGACACCTGTCCCATACTTCTTTAAATTTTTCTAACACCCTCAGAAGGATAAACGGCTCCACTTATGAAATGTGGATTTTCATAAATAAAAATTTATGTGAGTAGCCGCGAAGAGACAATAAAGCACAGGAATAGAGCACGCTGGAATAACTCTACCCACCGAACATATGCATCGCCCGATTCTCTGCCCTCCCTGGGAACAGTTCAATGTACATGTCATTAACGAACTCAAAAATAACACATAAACACAATAAACTCAAATAAATTGTAAAACATTAAATAGGGATTCGAGCCCGCCCTTGAACAGAAATTGTAAAACATTTTTTACTTGCTTCCCAAATTTCTGTATTGAATCACCGCTGGATGTGTTGACTATTTGAAGATCGTCCAACTGAATGGGGAGTGGAAAGAAACACCTTTTATGGCCCTTTGAACACGAACACCAGTCTTCAATATGACCAGATCATTAATATACCTGCACATTATAAAAGGGCTTTATTACTAGAAGTAAGAGAAAAATATTTAGCTATTAAATAAACCCGAGTAAAGGGATCGAGTACGACTTCAGTGGTCACAAAAATTCTTCATAAGGTAATCCTGGAAACATAACATAAACAAAGCAGTGAGTAAAAATTTTAAAAAATAGCTAATTAAACAAAATGCCAAGTAAAAAGGAGGAGTAAACAACCTGTTTTACATAAAACTTTCGTAAATTTTACAGTAAGGTTACCATAGTAATCGAATAGCCAAAAACCTGAAGGTATAAGGTATAAGTACAAAGAACGGCTATGCCGCCACTCTCAGAACCAAAGTAATAAACCTCACATTTTACCCATGCTTAGACCTAAAACCTTGTCCGAGAGAAAAGAAATGTGACCCAAGCAAGCATACCTAAAGTGCCCAAGCGATATGGTTGAAGCTGCCAATGCCAGGTGAAAGGACATGTTCACAAGGGAAACAAATCCTAAATTAAATTTTAGTGTCCACCTCAAGGAAGTCACAACACGTTAAATAAAAAATGCAGAGGTAAAAAAAAATTAATAGTAAAAAGCTGTGAGTTATTTACCAGGGAATGCTGGATTGAGTGAGTCTCTTTTGGCATCAACAGCCAAGACTCTCACTGTTAACAATAGCGGCCATGAAACCTGGCCAAGAAACCCCCAACTGATTTCAAACAAGAGCATATAGAAACCGACCAAATGAAATGAATGGCCAGACAAACCCTAAGGCCTTGTGAAGTTTCCACCTCAAGAATTGTGCCGTAGATCTATCGCCACATGGAGGAATGGACGATGGGGGACAATACCTTCCGCTAACAGACAATTATTAAGTGCCTCTTTTCCTATATTACGACCTAGGGTATCCACCGAGAAAGCAAATGGTTGACAAGTTTTAAGGGCAATTTAACCATGGGGAAAAGAAACGTGTGGGTTTATGAAGTGTAGAAAAAACAATGAAGTCTAGGTAGAAAGTTTTTGTTTTTGTTTTTTAATTTATGGTTGTGTTTTTTGGTTTCTTTTTTGTGTGTATATTACATAGTTTCTTTATTTGTTTGTTTTTTAATGTTTGTGTTTTTGTTTTTGGCTTTTTTTTATTCAGAATATGATGTATTTTTTTGTGGTAAATTTCTTTATTATATTTGTTTGTTATGTTATATTTGTCTTTTTTTAATATATGACTCAGCTTTTTATGGATAGATTGTTTAATATTTTAGTGGAAAAAATAATAAAGAATTTTATTATAAAAAAAATTTCTATAAAAAAAAATATTAGAATGTTTGTTTTATGTGTTTGGTTTTTTATATTTATTTTTAGTTTTTTAGAAAGTATGTATGTAGAGTTTTATGGAGATGTTGGGTATTTTTTTTATAAGTAGATAATGTATTTTTTTGTTGTACTTTGTTCTTAGAGATTGTGTGGTGAGTTATTGATCTTCACCCTTGATGCATGAAGATTTGTTTAGGGACTAAAAGTTAAGTTTACTACCCCAACCATGTCCAAAGTTCTAAGAGCCATATCTATTTCCCACAACTTTCTATTGTCATTGATATTTCCACTGAGAGACCAAGATACCCTCGAGAGGTCATCCTTTGTATGCCCAAAATATTATTTTATAGTCACTCCTAACCATGTCCAAGGCCTTAGGATGTATACCTAGTGGTAAAAAACTCCTAATGGAACCATATCTCAATTTGAGGGAAAATATACCATTTGAAGGTCACGTGTGATGCTCTTAGACATTGGTATTGGCCTTGGATGCCTAGAAAATGCTTTATGGAATAAGCCTAAGTTTCCTCCCCCATCTATCTCTAGGACATGAGATCCCTACCTATTTTTATTTGTGATATATCCACTCATATATTCCCATTGATAGTCAAATGAAACCCTAAGGAGGTCCTTTGTGGTCGTCTAAGGTATTATTTTTGTCCTTGAATGGCTAGAAGCTTCCTTTAGGTGTTGAGTCTTGGGTTTCCTCCCTTCATAATGTAGAGGCCCTCAAACTCATATCTAATGCTCAAAACCCCCTAAATATGATGGCACATTTTCTATGAGGCCAAGGATATCCTAGGCCTGCAGTCATGTGCCTTTATTTAAAATATTACTTATGCCCTTGGACACCTTGAAGCTTCCTTTAGGGAGTAAGGCACATGATGCCTTCCTTGATCATGTATAGAGTCTCAATACCCATAAGTAATACTCAAAATCATCTAATAGTATAAAGTTCCCTAGCCAAAGCTAAAAATACCCTAGAGAAGCCATGTGTGTTTGTTCAAGTTTCCCTTCTTGGCCATGGATTCTTAAAAGCATTCTTAAGGGATTCAGGCCTAGTTTTTTCTCTCAAGCATGCCTAGTCCACCCAAGACCCATACCAAGTTCTCAAAAAATTAAAACGGAACTGATATCCAAACTCAGATGAAATCGATGCTCTTAGGAGGTCATGTGCAGTGGCTGTATGCGTTATTCTTAGCCCAAGTTGTTAAAAATTTTCCTTTAGGTCCTAGGAAAAATTATTTCCCCCCAACCATATCCAAGGCATTGGAAGTTATACTTAGCCCTACAAATTTCCTTGCGATAGAAAAAACCCCACTCAAAGGCCAAAGATATCGTGGAAAGGTCCATTGTACTTGTTCAACATGTTATTCTTGGTTATAGATACTTAGAAGCTTCCTTTAGGTCATAAAGCCCAAAGTTTTCTTCGGTAACGATGTCTAGGGTCCCAAGACCCACACCTACTTCTCAAAAACTTCTAATGGTGCCCATATTCCCACTATAAGGCCAAATATCCCCTCAAGAGGTCATATTTGTTGGTTGTAGGCATCATTCGAAGACCTTTATTCCTAAAATTTTACTATATATCCCAATTCCTAAGCTTCCTACATCAACCATGGTTAAGACCTCAATAGGTAAGCCTAGTGCTCAAAAACTTGTAATGGTGCCCATATCTACACTTAGAGGCTAGAGATAGCCTTAAGAGATCATATATTATGGTTCAAGGTGATGTTGTTGGCCCAGTCTACCCATATCCCAACTCGTAAGAAATTGAGAGGTCATGTGTTTTGGTACAAGGCATCATTGTTGGGACTAGATTCCATTAATATTCATTTAAGGAATAATGATCATGAATTGGCTACCAACAATTTCCAAGGCCCCAAGACACATAATTAAACCATGGAAATCCATAATATTATTGATATTTCCACTTTGAGGCCAATGATATGCCTAACATGTTGATGTGTGGTGAATTGAGACATTTTTCTTTAACCTAGATGCATAGAACTTCTCTTTAGGGAACAAATCATATGTTTCCTTCCTCAACCATGTTCAAGGACTATAAAATCATATCTATTATCCAAAACCTTCTAATGGCAGTTGTATCCCCACTCAAAGGTGAGGATAACCTTGAGAGGTCTTGGGTGGTGGCTTGATGTATTGTACCTATAATAATTTTTAGGAGTCATATCCCACATTTCCTTCCCAAACCATGCCAAATTCCTTAAAAACATACCTACTACTAAAAATATTCCAAAGGCTTCCTTACCCCCTCTTAGATGATAAGGATACCCTCAAGAGGTTCTATCTTGTAGCTTGAGTTGTTTCTATGATCCCTAGATACCTACAAGCTTCTTTTATGGCCTAAGTTTTAGCATTCCCTTCAACCTTGTTTTGTGTTCCAAGTTGCATACCTAGTGTTGAACAACTTCTTAATGGAATTGATATCACACAAAGAGGTAAAGTGTAGCTTTCAAATCTCATTTGTTGTGTCTTAAGGTGTTGTTATTGGTCCTCTATGCACAGAAGTTTTGTTTAGGGTGTAAGGAAAATATTTTTTGCATAGACCATGTTTATAATCCCGAGACCCGTATCTATTGTTCAAAGCCACCTAATGTAATTAATATTCCCACCAAGAGGTGAAGGATTTTGTGCGCAGTCCATATGTGGTGATTTGAGCCTTTGTTATGGGCCTTGGGTGTCTAAAATGTGCCTTTAGGGCCTAAGGCCTAATATTCCTTTCCTGACCATGTCAAAGGAATTGAGATCCATGTCTATTACTCAAATCCACCTAATGGAATTGGTATCCCAACACATAGGTCAATGATACCATCAATAGATCCTATATTCTCATTTGAAGTGTCTTCCTTGACCATAAATGTCTAGATGGTTCCTTTAAAATGTAAAGTTTGAGATTCCTCCCTCAACCATGTCTAGGGCCCCAATACCTATATATAATCCTTAAAACATCCCAAATTCGACCCATATTCTTATTCTAAGTCCAAGGATTCCATCGAGAAGTCATCATTATTGTCATTGCCATCATCACTATTGTCATCATTCATTTCATTGTTTTCATCATCATCGTCGATGTTGTCATTGACATTGTCAATATCATTCACCATCATCACCATTATCATCGTTAATGTTGTCATCGCCATCATTGCCATCATTGTCATTATAAGTAGAATCATTATCATCTTCATCATAGTCATTGTGAATAGCATCATCATTGTCCTCATCGTCATCTTGAACATCTAGGTGCAAATTTGGATGGAAAACTGGACATAAAACTAGATGGAAAAGTGGACGAAAACCTGGATGCAAAAGAGGATGCAAAAGTGGAAGCATAAGTGGATGCAAAAGTAGGAACAAAAGTGGGTGCGGAATGGGGCACAAAAAAATTGGATGCAAAAGGGGATGCAAAAGAATTGATGATGTGTCTACTATTAAGGATTTTCCACTTAACAATTCTAATATTTTCCCTTTGATTAACCTTGGTTCATCTTCTTCTCCCCATGAGAGAGACTCTAGACCTTCCTTTTCGGCTTCGTGACAAATTTCCTTTGCTACCTCCTCGAGTATTCTGGATTCTACTTTGAATCTATCTAATGATTCTAGAAATCCTTTGGTCGCTTCATCTTGAGATAAGTATAATCCTATGGTTTCTCCCTCTTATAAAGATATATTATCCAAATATCCCCTATATATTTATTCATATAAGTAGACTCCAAATCCTGTGGTTCTTCCCATAAACTCTATAAGATGCCAAAATTTTACCATTATGAACAAAAAATAAAGAAAAATCGTGATGTTTTATAGTCTAAGATATCTGAAACGAGGGTTGTTCTTAATAGTGATTATATTTCCCTCTTTGTCCATTTTAAGCAAGCTCTGAATCACCTCGTAATACCTCTTTCTTGTAAGCCTCTCCTTCTAACCCTAGGGCCCTTAGAGCACCCATGCCCTCTCACCGACTTACCAAATGATCCTTTCTTCTTTCAATATTAGGGGAATTGGCGGTCCCTCAAAATTTTGTACCCTCAATTGATTATTTGAGTTTAAAAAACCTGATATTGTTTTGTTTCAATAGACAATGGCATATTGTAGTAAAGCTTGTGAAATATTTCTGAAGATCTTTCCCGGGTGAGAAGTATGTGTAATTGATGCACAAGGTTTATTTAGGGAATTAATCATTATCTGGAACCCTATGGTGGTTGAACTCAATCCTTTTTAAACCAGTGCAGGAATCCTTTTAGAAGGAAAAGTTAGGGATTTGAAGCAAGAGGTCATGATCATCAATTTCTATGGAGCTTCTTCAGGCCGCAGATAATTTTGGGATGAAGTGGTTACCGATGGTATATTAAATAATCATGATCAAATCTTGGGTGGTGACTTAAACCTCACCCTATGATCTTCTACATTCCGGGGTTCAAATCCCAGATTTGATCCCTTAGCATATTATTTTAAAAATATATTTCAAGGCTCAAATCTTATTGATGTTAGACGACCGAAATTATGCCTCACTTGGAAAAATGGTAGGATGGGGGAATCTGGTGTGGGGAAGAGACTTGACAGATTCCTTATTGCATATAATATTGCATATGTTGTGGAGAGGTTTGGATATTGGTCTATTAATTTGAATATCTCATGCCATTCTCCAATATGTCTCCAAATTGAAGTTAACCAAAAGAAACAAAATTTTCCTTATAAATTTAACCATACTTGGATTAAGGACGAGGATTTCAAATATATGATCAAACACCAGTGGAAAGGTTCTGAGGATAATAGTGTTGATTTGGATATGATGATAATGGTTGAGAAACTAAAAAGACTTAGTAAAGTGTTTTTTCAACAAAATGTTCCATAAAATCTGCATTGGTTTAATATTGTTTTGTGCATTAAAAGTTGCTAGAGAGGTGTCTTTGGTACAGGATTGTGGTGTGAAACAATGAAAACCGAATACTTGAAGAAAGCTATAGTGGTGGAGTGGATCGGATCTACAAAGAAATTTGATGTGAATGCTTCTATATTTTGGAAAGGATTTGTTAAAGCATTTCATTGGATGTCCACATCACCATTTTAAGGTCAAATATCCCCTTGAGAGGTCATGTGTTTTAGTTCAAGGAATCATTCTTGGAACTATATTCCATTAATATGCATTTAGTGCATTAGGATTAGGCATTGTCTACCAACAATGTCCAAGGCCCCAAGACACATACTTGGGCCAAGGATATGATCGATGGGTTGATGTGTGGTTGATCGAGACGTTGTTCTTTAACCTAAACAAATAGAATTTTACTTTACGGAATAATTCCTACCTTTCCTTCCTCATCCACGTTCAAGGAACAAAGACTCATACCTAGTATCCAAAATGTTCTAATGGCACTTGTATCCCCACTTGAAGGAAAATATAGTTCCTTGAGAGGTATTAGGTGGTGGTTTGAGGTCTTGTTGATGGCCATGAGTACCAATAATATTTTTTTGGAGTTATATCCCCACATTTCCACCCTAAACTAGGTCAAATTCCTTGAAATTTATACCTACTACTCAAGATATTCCAATGGATCCATTAGCCCCACTCAAAAGAAAAGGATACCCATGAGAGGTGCTATGATGTAGCTTAATTTGTTGCTCTAATCCCTACATACTTAGAAATTTCCTTTATGGCCTAAGTTTTAGGTTTTCTCCCCCAACCTTGCTCCTAGATCCAAGACCCATACATAGTGTTGAACAACTTCTTAATGTCATCAACATCCCACTATTAGGTGAAGGGTATCTTTCAAAGGTTATTTTGGTGGGTTGATGTGTTTTTCTTGGCCCTCTATGCATAAAAGTTTCTTTTAGGGCATAAATCCAATATTTTCTTTGTACACCATGTTCATAATCTTGAGACCCATACCTACTGTTTGAAGTTTTTTAATGTAATTAATATCCCTACTAAGAGGTGAAAGATTCCCTTGATAGGTCATGTGTGGTGATTCAATCCATTGATATGGGCCTTGAATGTCTAGAATGTGCCTTTAGGGCCTAAGGCCTAAGTTTCCTCCATTGACCATATCAAAGGCATCGAGACCCATGTCTATTGCCCAATTAATCCTAATGGAATTGGTATCTCAACTCATACGTTAAGGATATCCTGAAATGGTCTTGTATTTTCATTTGAAGTGTCTTTCTTGACCATAGATTCCTAGATAGTTCCTTTAGGATCTAAAGTTCAACTTTCTTCCCTTGTCCATGTCTAAGGTGCCAAGACGCATACCTAGTACTTACAACCTTGCAAATTCCACCCACATCCCTATTCTAAGGCCAAGGATCCCCTTGAGAACTCATGTCTTGTGGTTGGAGGTGTCTACATATCTATTAGCCTTAATTCCCTAAAAGTATCCTTTAGTGCCTGGCTTGGTTTCCTCCCTTGACCATGTAAATGACTCCTATTCCCATCCGTACTAATCAAAATTTTGTAATAGTATTGATATCCACACACATAGGCTAAGAATACCCTCACAAGTCCATGTACAGTGGTTTGAGGTGCTTTTATTGGCCATGTATGTTTAGAATATTCCTATAAGACTTAGGGTATAAGTTTCCTCCCTCAACCATGTCTAGGGCATCGAGAACCTACCTAGTGCTCAAATCTTCCTAATGGAACTAATACCCATCAAACAATTTGATCATTAATGATTAAGATTAATAAAAAAATTATCCTTCAAACAATTAAATTTTAATTCAAAACACTATTACCACCATCTTTATAATCTTAAAATTTATTATTTTTGATAGTCTTTCAATAATAATTTTGTAAAATAAAGTGACAATAATATAAAAAGTAAATAATTGAATTATTCAATTGAGTGTAGATTGAGTGATTGGGAGGTATTTTGTTATACTCCCCACGTGGGCTCAAACCTCATGATGTGACATGATATGTACAACCGAGGATTCCTTGCTTCTTGGTATTTTCCATGTGAAAAAAATAATTGAATCAATTATTTACAAAATAATATTTTTTTAAAACTAGCTCTATATATGGTGTAAAGATTGATATTAAAAACATTCATTTGCTTGAATAAAATAAAAAATAAATAATTGAAGTGGGTTATTTGGAAAATAATTACTTTATTTTTTTAAACTTTTTTTAGAAAATAATTACTTGTGAATTTGTTTTATGGTTGGTGCAAACCTAAAAATTTATTTGTAAGTGTCAATGTGGCAAAGGACTTATCACCACCTTATTGTACTTGTCAAAGTATCATACACCACCACTTCTCTAATTACCAAATATGATGTGACATGTCATTTCCAATAAGATTAACAAATAATATCACCACTTTAACACCATATAATATAAGTGGTGCTAATATCCCCATATTAACACCAAATATTATAAGTGGGGCTAACTTGTGAGGTTAACTTGACTTAAACTAGTGATTAAAACCTAATAGTGATACTAATTTCCATCAACAAATTTAATAAGCTCAACATAAATAATTCCAACTCAATAATCAAATTTCAATTTAAATAATTTTGATTGCTACTTTAAAATATCAATAATAAACAAAGGTTTTTTTGTTTGTTTGTCAATATTAAGAGTCCTAAGTATTTATTTCTTAAATAATATTAAAATTGAATTATTTACAAAATAATTATTTGTGAAGTTCTTGTGTTCATGGTGGAATTTATTTGTTTAAACACTGTGAAAAATAAGAAATTGAATTTGTTGTGATTGCGGTGAAAAACTCATAAATTAATCTTGATCATTTATTTGAATAAAAAATATATAAATAATGAAATTAAATTATCTACAAAATAATTAATTTGTGAAATGGTTGTGTTTATGGTGAAAATATTCATAAATAAATCCTACATGTGCATGTCCATGTGACACATAATTATTAGTACCACTTTATGGTTCTTGCCAACATGGCATTTCTCTTAATATATAGGAGGGAAAACATAATTTCTAATAAACATTAACACCATCTTAACACCACAAAATATATGTGGTGCTAATACACCACCACCTTAGCACCACAAAATGTAAGTGGTGCTAACTTGTAATGTTAAAAGAGGGATTTTCTTGTCGTGAATATATATATAAAAAGAACATCCTTCTAATAATACTATTAATGACAAAAAAAAATGAATCATAATTCAATACCACAATTATTTATTTGAAAAAATGTTTTTAATAAATTATTTATTATATTATTTAATTAATTTTTTTTTTTATTTTTAATAATCTTGATTATAATAAATTACATGATTTGAAAACAACTTTTTACATTATTTTTTTCATCATTATAAAAAATTACATGATTTGAAAATAACTTTTTACATTATTTTTTTTACTAGAATGCTCACAAACAGATAAAGAATATTTATTTATGTAATCCAGGACAGATACACAAATTCTCCGAGGAAAGCTTGAAATTTAAGCAATCGAAAGACATCTTTTGATGGGCTTTGATGTTAGGATTTAAGATTAGATTTTTTAATATAACATTATTTTATATTTATCATTAGATTGTGCAATCTGAATATTATAACAAAAACGAATTGATTTTTAAACTTTTTAAATATCTATTTTTTAAAGATTTATTTAAATAAAATTTTGAAAGTTTAAAATATTTAGAAGCGTGTAATCTAAGTAATTCCAAACAAATACAAAATTTCTTTCTTTAAAGAAATCTTGGAACTAGATGAAATGATCTACCTATTTTACATATTTTAGTGGGCTTTAGTGGTAGGATTTAAGATTTAAGATTATTTTTTTAATAGGACATTTTTATTTTTTTTATGTGATGTTAGAATATTTAAACTTTTGAAATAACAATTCCGTTGAAATTTTCAAATAACAGGTACGGGTCCAATTGTCCAACCTCTCACGTTCAAAGTTCCATTTTCTCACGGGCATAATTTTCGCCGGTGGTTAGTCTTTGTTTGAGTAGAAATATTCAAATCAAGATTGTGCGAATACTAGATCTTACAGCTCAATCCAATTAGGAATGACTCCCATTCTCAAATGATATTTGCACTGCTCAAGATGGCTCCCATTCTTGGAATTCAAGGGAAAAAGGCACAGCGCGGTTAAAAAGATTTTAACTTTGTATAGCTATCTAAGTCTGTATAACTCAAACTTAAACCGTGAAATACTTGGGAATTTTGGATTGATTTACAGTCCTTAATTGTAAACAACATTTACATAGGTTAATATGAAATCGATGCGCGGCATGCATAAACAAACATTCTTGAGAATGAATACATAAAACATAAGAACTTATATATTGCTGCAGTAAAACAGAGTAACTTTGCCGCACTTACAGAGAGATTACAGAGAGATGAGATTTATTTCAAACTTTCACTTATTACATAGACCTTGGGCTCTTGAAACACTTCATGGGTTTTTCTTCTTCTCTTTTTCACTCTTCTCACTCTTACATCTCTATCTAATCTTCTGCTGGAGATATTCATTTATACAAAAACTTAGGTTTAGCTTCACCTAGAAGTTACAAGGTTGCAATAAACTCTGCAATTAATTTCTACCTAAGAAATCTGATCTCGCGGAATACAATAGTGGCTTCTTAAATACTAACTTGCCATGAACCAGATTGACTGCAAACAGACGACTGACATTGCAGACTGACAAAATAACTGAGTCTAACAGATCCGCATAAATCTGATAGGCTATCCACTCATTAATTATGATATATTCAACAGGAATGACTCCCATTCTCAAATGATATTTGGAGAAAAATAAAATATCATAACTACAGCTGCATCCACTGTTGCAGCTGAACTCATTACAAAGTTCCCATTTTCTCTTCAATGCACGTCAAGATGCTATTGATCCGCTTCTCTCACTGTTGCATTTATAAATAGAGATTCAATAATTGAATTAGAATTAATACCATAGTGAGAACGAGTCATCTTGATCATATAAACAATGCTCTGTTATACAGCAGAAAGTGCCAGATTTATATACTTCCAAGCTTACTGTCAAATGCACGTCTGCTACATCGTTGGCGCATTTTATTTCTATGGAATCATTTGGAAGGATATAATTCTTAATATAAGATAAGTAACAAACGAAGCGTGACGGCGATCCCTACGGAGGTGATGACCTGAGATTCCTCTTTTAAAAAAATCATTTGAAAACGAAAGCATCAAACAATCCAGAACTGCCTCCAGAGTCCAGGGTCGTCTCCATGGCCCACCGTAATCGGGAATCTCCATATGTTGGGAGAGCTTCCTTACGGTGCTCTGTGTACCGGTGACAATTAAAAACGGTGGTCAAGTTCTCCATTATTTTACTCATTAGAATCCAAGTGATTGATGAATGTTTAACGTGTCAACATTAAATATTTCAGAATTTCGTACTCTGATTCTGATTTTTAATGACGTTGAACATTTCACTGATGATTCATTCATGTTTACAATGTCAACACATTTCAGTGTTACGTAATAGTCAAGTTTATGTGTGGACATTAAATATTGAAACAGATCCATAGTTTTGTATTTTGATTGAGCTGAAGATTCTTGCGTTTTCTATTTGTTTGATGCACTTGGCCTTTGTGCTTAGATTTCTGTGCGGGTGTGTGCAGATTGTAAATATCATGTTGTGTATTTCCTTGACCAATATTTGTGCTGATTACTTGAACAATAATATTTGTGTCCGATCAACATGTTTTACTCATATTTTTCTCTGAAATTTTGTAGATTTTTGAAAATACGATCGATGGCATCAAACGTTCTTGGCTTTCTCAGTGAGAAGAACATACTAGTGACTGGGTCGACTGGTTTTCTCGGAAAAGGTATCTCACAGTATTGTTATTCTTATAGTAAATACGTATATTTGTTTTTGACGATATTCCAGTTAATAGCTGTTCACTTGGTGCAGTTTTCATCGAGAAAATATTACGTTCACAGCCCCGGATTGGCCGCGTTTTTGTTTTGGTAAGGGCCAAAGATGCCGAGTCTGCCAAAATCCGATTTACAATGGAGGTAAGAAATCTCACTACTCTTCCTACTCATACTTAGATTAATTCTTCGCCTAGGAATCATGCAGTCATTTCATGGCTATGAATGACAGGTTATGAGACTGGAGTTGTTCAAGATTTTGAGGGAACAGCACGGAGACAACTTTGAAAGCTTCGTATTCCAAAAAGTTGTTCCTCTGGTTGGAGACGTTGCAACGGATCATAATCTTGGAATTGATACAGAGAGCACGAGAGAGCGCCTCTGGGAAAATCTGGACGTCATTGTAAATAATGCAGCAAGCACAGTGTTTGATGACAGGTTTGTTCAGATCCTCTTGGGAAACTCTTTTAGTAAAGTGTTTATAACTAAATGCAAACCCTAATTTCAACCAAACCCTTTCGCAAAAAACGTAGATATGATATTTCTCTCAATGTCAACACAAAGGGAGCTCAGAATATTGTCGAATTTGCCAAACGATGCCGTAGACTTCAAATCCTGCTGCACGTCTCGACTGGTAAGAGCACAAATTCAGATACCATTTACTTTATATCCTTAAAAATGGGAACAAGCTTGCATGGAATTCATAGCTAAGAGTTTTACAAAACCTAAAGTAAAGAAATGGTAAATGGTAAAGTTGAAGATTTTGATAAGATACTTCAAAAGTCGGTTTGATTGTCGCTTGTCATCCGTTATCCCTTATTGTCTTTCTCTCTAGCCCGGGGCCCTCGTTGAAATAGGAATGAGTGTACTTATCTCTATGATTACTCTAGGTTATAGTCCCCAAGGGGCAAAGGCATTTGTGAAATTCTCCGTTTTCCTTGAATTTTAGCTTAATATTCTATTTATAGTTTTAAAAATGAAATCATCTAGTTTCATATTTTTTTTATAAAACTAAAAAATATATCATCTCTTACTCATCTTTCTGGAATGCACAAAAGCTTACGTTGTGGGACGTAGAAGTGGAAGAATAAAAGAGAGCCCTCTCAAGATGGGAGAAACTATGACGGCCGGCAATGTATCTGAGAACCAAAGCGGTCCACCTCTCAGCTTAGATATTGAAGCAGAATTTAGCTTACTAGATAAAACACTACTCACACTGCAGGCCTCGTCGACCATTAACACTGCAAGCACAGGTTCTATAAAAGATATCGAAGCCAAACATCTGAAAGAATTGGGTTTAGAAAGGTTAGTTACCCTCAGAAGTGTATTGTTTGTATAGATGCCAATCTGAAAAGAAAATTATTAGATTGATTCATTGATGATAAACATGTATCTGAGCAGGGCAAGAAGGTTTGGGTGGCCTAATACATACTCATTTACCAAGGCTATGGGAGAAATGGTAATGGGGAATTTGAGGGGAAATCTTCCAGTAGTCATCCTCCGACCGAGCATTATTGAAAGCACTTTGGCAGAGCCCTTCCCTGGCTGGATGGAAGGCACCAGGTCCCCATAAATATAATCATTTATTGTTAGAATAAGGCTATGAGGCAGAAACACACATAATCTTTCACATTCTTGTTATAATTAGTATCAATATCATGTATCATTATTCACATTGATCACGTGCTGTTTCGGAATGTCATGCAGAACTATGGACACGATCATATTAGGTTACGCAAAAGGACGACTGTCATTCTTCTTAGCTGCGCCAGACCTCATCTTAGACGTGGTCAGTCACTTCAATTCCTTCCAGCATCAATTTTCACTAGCTTGTCCCATATGATTGTTGTTCCTAGCCATAAAAACTGTTTAGTTTTTATATTAGATATTTTGTTCTTGAATATGAGCAGGTTCCAGCGGATATGGTTGTAAACGCGATGATTGTAGCTTTGGCTACACATGCAAACGAGAACGGTCTCTTTATTTATCACGTGGCATCATCTATAGCAAATCCACTGCATATCTCTGTTGTAGCAGATGAGGGATACAAGTATTTTTCAGAGCATCCGTGTGTTGGCAGAGATGGAAACCTAATTCAGGTAAAAGAGATGCCTTTCATGGAGAGCATGAAGAAATTTCGGCGATACATGCATCGACATTACAAAGCACCTCTAAAGGCAATTATTCTTCATGGTCTCAGCAGTTTCTTAAATTACTTTTTTAGAAGCGAATTGTCTAACTCAGCGACGAATTGGCCAACTCCCATTGGGCCAATTCAAATTATTTCTAAATTTAAACTAATTTTCTTAACTTCAATGCGTGATAGTCGGTGATTGTGTTGAAAAGCAGGTACTCGGTGCAGTGAACAAATTACTATTGTGTTGCTACTTCACTGAACGTTACAATCGGATGCTTCGAAGTTACAACAAAGCCATGCATTTAGCGGAGTTGTACGAGCCGTACGTCTTCTTTCAAGGAAGGTTGTGTGGCGCTTAATTTTATTTTTGATGCCATAATTATTCAGGTTTTATTATTATTATGGAGTAACATAGTTGACCCTGTGACTGCTAGCAGGTTTGACATAACAAACAGCGAAGGCCTATTGATAAGAATTTCAGAAGCAGACAGGAAAGCGTTCAACTTCGACGTAAAATGCATTGATTGGGTTCATTACTTTTCGGATGTTCATATTCCTGGACTAGTCAAATACGTGATCAAGTGAGAAATATGAGAGCTGCGAGCTCAAAAATTCATTCTCTTAGTAAATAAAGATGATTCTGAAGAATAAAACAGGATAAAGGGGCAGCAGCACGATGGAGGGGTTTTCTTTGGTTTAGTGAATAAAAGAAATGAAACAATTCAAACACTACTTATCTTTAAATTTGTTTTGACATATATTTTCGCATATTTTTATTTCAGTTCAGATCGAGTCAAAGTGAAGCTTTGTGGGATCTTTCTAGACATGTCATGGATTGAAGTGTATAATGAGATTGAATCTTTGGCTTAATTAAAGTTAAAAAGAGTAATACTATAATATATCTAATTGTATTAGTTATTTAATTTTATTAAATAGTTATGTAATTAGTTTATAGATATAATTTTAGATTTATCACAGGTCGGATCAAATATTTCGAACTGTAAATTTGAGGAGAGGTTTGCACCTAGAGGGATTTGACCCCTCTCAACACATGATAGCTATTTATGAAGTTTAGTTACAATGGATTTATGAAAAAATAGATATCCCACCATTAAAATGAATTATTAGAGATAGATGAACACCTTTTGGAATATATAACTTTTATTTAAATTGAAAATAGGTATAACTCCCCAAAAATGACACATGTAAATTGTTCAATTTTGTGAAAAAAGATATGTAGAGTTATAGATAATAGGTTGTTCTTGTGTAGCACTATTTTTCCAAAATTTTCAAAGTTAACTAATTTTTTAAAAATTAAGGAATTCAGCAAAGCCCTAAAATGATAAGGTTCAGCATTAGGCCCCTCTATGGTGGTCTTAACATACATGCTTTTATGTTTCAAGTTATAGCTAAAATACATGACCTATGTTTTATATAAATCTAAAGCGAGTGCAAATAAAAATGAATAAAAAATATAAAACACTAACAAATTTATTCAAAAAATATATAAGAAGATGAGGGACCTTTTAGATGCAATCCTAGTTTTTGAAAACATGATCACGTTACATGAAAATATAACGTGTTTTTGCTACATAGCACTTGGTATGGTAAAACCCGAGCTTGACATGTCATTAGACATGTATGATAGGTAAACATAACGTGTACGCGTACGTGTTATATAACTACAAAACGCGTACGCGTTATGTAGTTATAAAATGCGTACGCATTTTGTAAATCTAAAATCAATTTACACGGGTAAGGCAACGAATAAAATCAAAAGAAAACAAATAATTTGTATGG